>OX123184.2:89544964-90163906 GCA_944739405.2 Euclidia mi
AGTTACTACGCCGGGAAGAGTGAGCTCACTGCTTTCAGCGATGACACGTTTTTATGCGCCATATGTAAAGTCGAGCAACTTCCCGCTAGACCACCATAAGGGCGAGAATCGCTCAGCAAGACATCGTCGCTTCCAGTGCTACTTTACACACACATTGACCCTCGTAGACAAAACCAGTTTCTAGTGTGCCTCGAATCTATGAGCGAGCCAAGGGATGTTTTTTCAAACTGGTCCACCGCCGACTTGTTTGATTGTACATATGGTATGGGCACATCTAACCATTTAAATATCTGATTATGCATATGGATAGACATATTGGTGTAAAGGATTCCATCATCGCTACCCTTTTGTAGTCCCCTTCTGGACATAATTTGCGTCACGCATTGAGAGGCAAAAATGTGAGGATTTGGCCTACGCTCGCCTGAGTCGGCATAGGGTTTGATGACGAGTTTTTCGTCTTATTTGGAACCTAACATGCTTCGTGTGTTTTCGAAATGAGGTAGTGACAAGTTGTTTTCTTATTCCATCATCACACAGATAAGGGTTTCTATAAAAGAGCCAAATACTTTGGATATTACGAGGGGAGTTCAATGTATTCTCGGTATCGAGGTGATATACTAATGATAAGGGTAATTTAATTATCTCATTAGTTAATGACACTCTTTGAGGGTATAAATACAAAATTTCATTTAATTGCCACCATTAGTATTCAAGATATCATTGCGAAAAGACAACTATGATGACTGATTCGATAATGATGAAAAAAATCGAGCATCGTGCAGTGATAAAATTCCTCAAAAAATTATCCATGAAGAAATGGTGGCTGTTTACCAAGATTCTGCGCCTTCATTATCTACAATTCAGAAGTGGTCAAGTGAATTCAAACGGGGTAGAGAGAGCATTGAAGACGACCCCCGCGCTGGTGGGCCAATTTGTGCCGCTACTGAAGAAAACGACAAATTAGTCGAAAAACTTGTACTTGAAGATGCCCATGTAAGAATGAAAACATTAGCAGAAATGACTAAGCTATCTGTGGGTTCCATTCACACAATCCTTCATGAGCGCCTGAATTTGTCAAAGGTCAGTGCAAGATGGGTGCCGCGAATGCTCACCGCGCTACAGAAACAAGTGCGAGTTGACTGTTGTAAGGAGTTTTTGGACCTCTGTGGTGAAAATCCGCAAAGTATTTTCGATCGGATTGTTACTGGTGATGAAACGTGGGCTCATCACTATGACCCTGAGAGCAAGCAAGAGTCTATGCAGTGGCACAAAAAAGGATCAGACCCGCCGAAGAAGTTCAAAGTCACTCCGTCCGCAGGAAAGCTCATGGCCACGGTGTTTTGGGATTCTAAGGGAATCTTGCTAATTGAGTACACAAAAAAAGGTCAAAGTATTACTGCTGCATCATACGCAACCACCCTGCGTAATTTAAAGGAGGCAATTAAAGAAAAAAGACGTGGAAAATTAACCGCAGGTGTATTGCTGCTTCACGACAACGCGCCGGTTCACAAGGCGCGCCTTGCCCAGGCTGCTGTGCGGGAGTACGGATTTGAAGAAATCAATCATCCACCCTACAGTCCGGACCTGGCCCCTAGTGATTATTATCTATTCCCTAATCTTAAAAAAGACCTTCGTGGAAAGCATTTTTCCGACGATGAAGAGTTGAAGGGAGCAATAAACGAACATTTTTCGGGCCATGAAGAAAAATATTTTTCAGAGGGAATTGAAAAGTTACTTTCACGAACAAATAAATGTATTGAGATGTTAGGGGAGTACATTGAAAAATAAAATTTATTTCAGAATTTTCCGCCTTTTCCTTCATACCTATACCGAGAATACATTGAACTCCCCTCGTAATTGACTATTAAAGCTATGAGATATAATTTGCCGATAAAGAACAGTTTTTGTCGAAGATGGCCTGATTGAGATGGTTTTTAGCTACAATACCCTTGTGTCCACTAAGAATAAATCTGTTTGATAGTAGTATCTTTAAATTCATTATTATTAATTGTAGATGTCAATAAAGCTATATATATTATTTATTATAAAAAGGTAAGATTAACGTTATTTTTAGGATTCTAAAACTAAAAATAATATATTTATACTTGTGACTGTGAACACCTCAATTCCCAATCAGAGAGCATTACGTCACACAGTGCGTCCGCTATTGATGTTGTTGACGTTTTAGTAGTAAATACAACTAAAACATCAAACCTTGCACCTGTCAAATCGAATATAACAAAATAAAAGTGGGTACATCAGACCAGACTTCATTCATGGTTTGTTTTGTTTTGCACTTCGTGACACTCAACCGCCATGATGGTTTACAGCGTTTTCACGTCAAATTCAAAAAGGTTTTTAAAAAACCGTAATTAGTAATGTTCCTGATCGATTTTCAAAGAAAAATCTGTTATTTCGGTTTAACATCAAATAAAGCAACGAATTAATCACTAATTACATTTTAGAACACAAGCCTATTTATGAAAATGAGGATTAGGAAGGAGGAGGTCGTTATTAAACATTTAAAATTTTATTCACATTTATTTATTTAATTGTCTGTTATCTTACCATCACTTCATTTTCTTTAATTCCAGGCACTGGCTATTCGGCGAGAAGCTAATAGGTGACGGTTCAGGTCGCGGCCCTCGCGGCTGGTTCCCTCGAGATGCCGCCACATACAGCGAACCGCACAAACAGCACACTGACTAGCGTATATACACACACGCGCCGCGAGTCTTACTCGTGTAGTAAGTGGCGCATACGAATCTGGACTCTATGAACTTGAAATAACGTCTATGTTCTTTTAAGTTTGTTACTCATACTACCGCTAACGAGAAAATGGTTTCTTCAAGACGCCACGACATACAGCGAACCACACAAACAGCACACAGACTAGCGTATATACTTGTGTAGTACGTGGCGTATACGAATCTGGACTCTATGTACTTGATATTACGTCTATGTTCCTGTAAGTTTGTTACACATACTACCGGTAATGAAGACCCCGTCACATACAGCGAACCGCCGCACAAACCTCATGTGGACTAGCGTATGTACACACACGCGCCACGAATCATACTCGTGTAGTAAGTGGCGCATACGAATCTGGACTCTATGCACTTGATATAACGTCTATGTTTCTGTAAGTTTCTTACACATATTACCGGTTATGAAGACCCCGCCACATACAGCGAACCGCCGCACAAACCTTATGTGGACTAGCGAATATACAGACACGCGCCGCGCGCCATATTCGTGTAGTAAGTGGCGCATACGAATCTGGACTCTATACACTTCTTATAAAGTCTATATTCCTGTAAGTTTGTTACTTAAACTACTTGCGAGAAGTTGGTTCTTTCGAGACGCCACGTCATACAGCGAGCCCCACAAACACTAGCGTATATACACACACGCGCCGCGCGTCATACTCATGTAGTAAGTGGCGCATACGAATCTGGACTCTATACACTTCTTATATAAAGTCTATATTCCTGTAAGTTTGTTACTTAAACTACTTGCGAGAAGTTGGTTCTTTCGAGACGCCACGTCATACAGCGAGCCCCACAAACACTAGCGTATATACACACACGCGCCGCGCGTCATACTCGTGTAGTAAGTGGCGCATACGAATCTGGACTCTATAAACTTCTTATATAAAGTCTATATTCCTGTAAGTTTGTTACTTAAACTACTTGCGAGAAGTTGGTTCTTTCGAGACGCCACGTCATACAGCGAGCCCCACAAACACTAGCGTATATACACACACGCGCCGCGCGTCATACTCATGTAGTAAGTGGCGCATACGAATCTGGACTCTATAAACTTCTTATATAAAGTCTATATTCCTGTAAGTTTGTTACTTAAACTACTTGCGAGAAGTTGGTTCTTTCGAGACGCCACGTCATACAGCGAGCCCCACAAACACTAGCGTATATACACACACGCGCCGCGCGTCATACTCATGTAGTAAGTGGCGCATACGAATCTGGACTCTATAAACTTCTTATATAAAGTCTATATTCCTGTAAGTTTGTTACTTAAACTACTTGCGAGAAGTTGGTTCTTTCGAGACGCCACGTCATACAGCGAGCCCCACAAACACTAGCGTATATACACACACGCGCCGCGCGTCATACTCATGTAGTAAGTGGCGCATACGAATCTGGACTCTATAAACTTCTTATATAAAGTCTATATTCCTGTAAGTTTGTTACTTAAACTACTTGCGAGAAGTTGGTTCTTTCGAGACGCCACGTCATACAGCGAGCCCCACAAACACTAGCGTATATACACACACGCGCCGCGCGTCATACTCATGTAGTAAGTGGCGCATACGAATCTGGACTCTATAAACTTCTTATATAAAGTCTATATTCCTGTAAGTTTGTTACTTAAACTACTTGCGAGAAGTTGGTTCTTTCGAGACGCCACGTCATACAGCGAGCCCCACAAACACTAGCGTATATACACACACGCGCCGCGCGTCATACTCATGTAGTAAGTGGCGCATACGAATCTGGACTCTATAAACTTCTTATATAAAGTCTATATTCCTGTAAGTTTGTTACTTAAACTACTTGCGAGAAGTTGGTTCTTTCGAGACGCCACGTCATACAGCGAGCCCCACAAACACTAGCGTATATACACACACGCGCCGCGCGTCATACTCGTGTAGTAAGTGGCGCATACGAATAATAGACTCTATAGACTTGATATTAGGCCTATTTCGTGAAGTCTGTTACACTCGCGTGTAATACAGTGGTGCATAGGAATCTGGACTCTATATATTTGATATAACGTTACAGGAACAATCCTGTAAGTTTGTTACACATACTAGGGCTAACAAGTAATTATTTTCCTCAAGACGCCGCGTCATACACCGAATCGCCGCACAAACAGCACACATACTAGCGTATATACACACAGGCTCCGCGAGTCATACTTGTGTAGTACCTGGCGCATACGAATATGGACTCTATGCCCTTGATATAACGTCTATGTTCCTGTAAGTTTGTTACACATACTGCCGGTAATGAAGACCTCGCCACATACAGCGAACCGCCGCACAAACCTCATGTGGACTAGCGTATATACACACAGACTAGCGTATATACACACAGACTAGCGTAGGTATATACTTGTGTAGTACCTGGCGCATACGAATATGGACTCTATGCTGCACATACCTCATGTGGACTAGCGTATGTACACACAGACTAGCGTAAATACACACAGACTAGCGTATATACTTGTGTTACTACACAAGAGTAGAGTCCATATTCGTATGCGCCAGGTACTCCTGGCGCATACGAATATGGACTCTATGCCCTTGATATAACGTCTATGTTCTTGTAAGTTTGTTACACATTTTACCGGTAATGAAGACCCCGCCACATACAGCGAACCGCTGCACAAACCTCATGTGCGTATATACACACACGCGTCGCGCGTCATATTCGTGTAGTTAGTGGCGTATACGAATATGGACTCTATGTAATTAATTTAACTCCTATGTTCCTATAGTCACATACAACCACTAACGAGTTACGAGACAAAAGAAATTGACTGGCTGATGTGCGCATGCTGCGTCACAAACGTTTATGCGTTAGAAGGCTACGTTATGCAAGATAATTTTACTAACGCGTGTTATAGGGACTGCATGCGGAAACCGCGTTTATAAATCGATACCTCATATATGCGAATATCAAAGTCAATTCAGGCTTATGAACATTTCTAACTTAATCCTGGTACGTGCTTGCTTTATACCAATCAGCATGCCGCATAACGAATGAGTTAACGACAAGCAAAAATGAGCCTTCATGGTACAATTTAACCCAATGTTTTAAGGATTGTTAAAAAAATGGTTTGCAAAAGCGCACCTTGCTAACTGTCAAAGCAAATATGCAGAAACTTAGCACAAATGTGATGATTTTGCCGATTAACTGATTAAATGACAGACAATCTATGTGTTGAATCCATTAGCAAGTAGTAGTACATAATGTATAGGTCGGTTCATGAAAGATGACCACTGCGCAGAAATCATTTTTCAGGTCCCTTTGGAGGTGCGGGGTGAGGCGCGGGTGGAATGCTTAGGGAATGCGTCAAGAACGGCGCCACGCCATTGGTGCACGAATGTACATATGCGCGACGGCCGCCATTTGTGGTAAACTTTCGTGAACCGATCTATACTATATACGCGGAGCAATTTAATAACAAAGTTAGGCTCTGTTTGCAGCGCCGTGGAATTGAATGCAAGCGACGTTTTGGGACGAAATTGTGTCCGAAAGAACATAAGGGGTTTTGTCGACAATGCGCGAGGATTCCACGGAAGATGCATGTCCTACGTCTTGGTATTCAATTTGTATCTTATACAATTGAAATAAAGTTTACTATTCTATGTACGATTTCATTCCAAAAAGTCGCTTCCGTTCCATTCCGCAGCGGTGTAAATTGAGCCTCAGATAATTTATTAATGTAGTGTTGTAAATATCTATGTATATACAAGTTAGTAGTTACAAGGAGTCTACTTTTATGTTTTAAATGTATATTTAATTTTAAATGTAGAGAGTCTATTCACAAAGCTATCTATATTTAGCCAAGTTGAACTGACCAGGCACCATGGCATGAACTTACCATACTAAGGTAGAAACGTCATGGCAATCTAAACAATTTGTAAACATTCCATCAGGGGTTTGCAATATATAAACAACATAAAATAATAAATTAAGACTAAAAATATTTTTAAAGCAGGCTCTTACATACAAGGGTCAAGTACTCGCCAAGATAAATGGAACAAGCTAAACTTGAGGGTTATGTCGTTTAATTGCGGAATGCCTGTGGCTACCTTCCAGCCTCATGTCATCATAATATTGCATTGTCAAACGATTTATACATGCATGCTTTTCTATTCAATAGAAAACCGGGAAGTTGGTCAAATTTCATTTCAGAACCTTCTTTGGCAGGCAAGAGCGTCCGTATTCCTAACATTATACACGATATTATTTCTATATGTTAGAATATTTTTTTGTTTCTTTATTCTCTTCGTAAACATAGTTTACTTAAGAAATGAATTTATTTATTATAAGGTCAAGACATTTTACTCTTATTTTTAAAGTTTATGCTTTGCATAATCTATGTAATGTAAGTATATTTCGAAAAATGCACTGCCAATAAATATGTGAAATTATCTCAAAATTTTAGTTTGAGCCTTTAGAAATTAGATAATAATATGGCAATATAGTAATATACGCGTTAACAGTACAGGCCAACACTATATTAATTTAAAATTAAATAATAAACCCAGGCTTCACTTCTTAATTACATTGAGTCATTTACCTTATTTCGTACGACGTATTTTAATATTTACTTGAGGTCTTTATTTTTTTTGTTGAGCGCGCTCATACCTCCAATAAAGTAAAAGAAGTAAGTCAAGTTAAAAATAAAGTGATTTCACTATAAGAAAATATGTTATCGAGCATAATTTGTAAGTAAATGAAGTTCTGTTGACGTGTATACTTCTTTTTTGTCTTCCTTATTGGCTCCACTCACAAGATTCGGCGAGATCTAGCTACTTTTCATTACTTGGTCTGAGATCTCTATAAACAAATTTATCAAAGCTTGTCAAACATTTGTTCAAATGTTTGGCAAAATTTGTAAAGAATGTTGTGTTGTTATTCTGAGTAACATGATCTAAAATTTTGAGCATGTTTTGAGATAATGCAAGAATTGTAGTGCTTTTAAATATGCACACAAAATATATGTATAGCCAGATTACTAATTTGCATGGCGCAACATTTTTTTAGCTTTATGACTCTGCGCATGATTGGGCATAAAGATTGATGCGCATATAGTTACTAATATAATTATATATATGTGCCTAGTAATAGTATAATGTTTTTTAAACTAATTTTGTTTCCAGAAACGATCTCAAAGTTGAAATTTATATATTTATGGTATTATGTATGTATATTTTATTTACCTGTTTATATTGTGTAGTGAATAAATGATATTTTATATGTCGTTAGATGACGTCAAATGCGCTTGTTCCAGAGTATGGGGGTCTAGTCCTAGTTTGCACACCAATAGATGGCGTTCGAGTCGTTCGTCAATGGATAGGGTAATATTTGGAAAATTGTCGTCAGTGCGCGAATCTAATGCTATCCTATATTGCTGTGTAAACTTAAACTTGCCTCCTAGCTGACAGCTATCACTTGGCAATGGTCTTAAATGTCTGGTCTCGCGATAACTAAGGTATTTAAGGCATAAATATCTCAGTATTTGCCGACGTTTCGACCGACTTGCACTAGTCGTGGTCGCGGAGGGACTGCCTAAAATATAATATCTTAGTTATCGCGAATAAGACCCGCAAAATAAACTTGTATACTTAATGTATACAAATCGCGAAAGTTTGAAAAGTTTATAGCAATGGGTTAGAGTGTATTATATTTTAGAATTATGCTTATGACATAAGATTTACAGCATTTATGTTATAGCTTATCGACAACATTTTGTATAAAAAATATCAGTCTTTTTCAGGCCCAGGTCTTTTGATGTCGTAGGCCGATTTTATATGAATTTATGACAGTCATAGATTATAAAGACAAATGCTAGATGTTGTAATATTAAGCTCTTTTATGGTTGTTCGTTGTTTTGAACCGTTTATTATAAATATTGTGATTACATAGTTGTGACCATAAGAAAAACTGTTTTATATGAATAAAACTATTGTATTATGAAATTATTGTTTTTATTACTCTGATATCTATTTAGTAGTATGTGTAGAATATGCGAGAAATTAAAATTCTTTACGATTGGTTAGTTAAAAGTTATATCCACCAATTTTTATTTATGGATCTACGTAACGTAATTCAGCTGGCAATACGATAAACAATGGCATAGAACTGATCTGGGGCTCTAGTGCAAGTTTCTTTGAGTTGCGAGTCGTTTTACAAAGGGAACAAATTCCATTTACTTTTGCTGAAACAGGCCTCTAGCGGATAGTAACAAACAGTCGAGACAACCAGGTGTGCCCATTAAGAAAACGTATGGTAATTGTTCCCATATAAAACGACTCGCAACTTTGTCAAAACTTGGACTTGTTAACTTGCGACCTCCATTATCAAAGGGTCTCCCCTGATAATGGTGGTGGCAAGTTAATATCGAATTGCCTAAATCACCATCTTTTGCTTTCAGTCAGCCAGATTTGTTTTGAATTAGGTGTAAATAAAACAATGCCTTATTATCTATGTGTAAAAAATCTTTATTGTGCATTAAAAATAAAGTATTTTGAAACACACAAACCACTTCTCCGAAGCGTAAATTAAGTTTTCAATAAGTTAGCTTACGATATAAATGATATAAACTATAATTATATCCAACACTGTTCGTTAGAGTATCACCAATTTTCCATTGTTTATTTATTTTTGTATAATTAATAAATGCAAATTAATTTGTTACATTCGACAGAACACAAACTTTAAGTTCAACTCGTTGAAGATTGTCTCAAAAGTTTGTACTGTACCACACTTACTCGTTCAAGCTCACATACCTTATTACTAAATATTATGTTAATATTATTATAAAACTTATTATTTTATTTGACGGCATCGAGTTAAAAATAAAATTTCAAGGAATATAATTATAAAATGTCACAGAAGTTTTGGGAACGGTTACGTTCAAACTGAAATCGACTAAAGCCGTCAGATGTTACGAACTAATCGAATAAAATTCAGAAGTCACAAACATTTGTTACAAACTAATCAAATAAAATTCAGATGTCACAAACATTTTTGTTTAAAATGTTGATTAGTAGACTACTGCGTAAAAAAGTTAGGTTGATATCACAAGAATTATAATCCGAGCTCTAGTTCGACCCAGCGTGTCACGTTTGTTCTAGTATTCGTTCTCCTCATCAAGTTCTCCCTCAGTGGAGTCTACTCCGACCTCTTCGTAGTCCTTCTCAAGCGCGGCCAAGTCCTCTCTGGCCTCGGAGAACTCTCCTTCCTCCATACCCTCACCCACGTACCAGTGAACGAACGCGCGCTTAGCGTACATCAGATCGAATTTGTGGTCAAGTCTGTAATTGGAAATATAATTTTATTATAAGTTGGAAATTGCTTCATGATATTGTAAATTTTCGTATTTTAACATTTAATCCCATTTGGGTAGAAAAAAGATCTTTGTTCTATATTTTGATGAAGGATGTTCGAAATTTGCAGGATTACGTTCATGACTATCTTAATCTTTTAGCCAGATTGTAATTTAAGCCTAAGACCACGCGCGGGCCTTACACTCTAAGGCCTACACCATTAAGGCCGTTATTGGCCCCTTTATGCTTTAATCAGATTTGGCAAGATAAATTAAGCATTACCAGCGTCTACCTTTTGTCTCAGCTACCATTTTCTAAAAAAACATAGTTTTATACTAAGTGAACAAATTTAATTCTGCCCATGGGTATCGAAATATGCCTGTTGGAAATAATGCAACAATATTGAAACTTTAAAAGAGCACTTTGGTAGCTGATATGGAAAGTTTCGCAAATACCCGATAAGCCGGTAAGCTTAGCTAGTAATAACTGCTATGTACACATTACAGTTCAATTAAATTTAACGTTTTAAGTAGGCACTTGAAATTTCAATGGGTACTAATTATTTATAGAAGCGTAACAAATGATTATAGGTTTGGCTTGACACTACAGGTAGTGAAGCAAGATTAGTAGATAACTGGTAGGTCTGATAATTGTGATTCAAGTACGCAATAATACTACTGTACTAACAATAAAACACTGGCTGAACCTCAATACAAAACTAATTTTGGAAACTACATGAGCACCACTAGTAATTCTGAGAATTCATTGCTGAGGAAATTTGGATCCTATAAGATCTATTCCGACTAGATCTATTTCGAGAGATCCTAGAACATTAAAGTGGCCCATATGGAAACAAAGAACTATACTTCAAAAATCAATTTGGCAAATAAACGCGCTGGATAAGTTTACCTGGCCCACGCCTCAGCGATGGCGGTGGTGTTGGACAACATGCAGACGGCGCGCTGCACCTTGGCCAGGTCTCCGCCGGGAACCACCGTGGGAGGCTGGTAATTGATGCCCACCTGTGACAAGAAAATGTGTCTATTAGTGGATGGTAATATTAAAGTAGTGTTTAAAGAATTTTGAAGAAGATTGCCGTGTGGTTGTCGGCATAGAATACAAGTGTCACCACCCCTATCTTCCCGTGGGTGTCGTAAGAGGCGACTAAGGGATAACACGATGCAAATACCATCTTTGCGTAGAGACGGAAAACTCGACATCAAACCCTATACGACTGCCTCGTTGGTCTCGCGGCATAAATGTGCGCGTGGGATCGAGAGGTCCCGGGTTCGATTCCTGGGCCGGGCAGTGTTATTGGGTTTTTTCTGTCACGAAATTCTCAGTAGTAGCACGGAGTCTGGAAATGTGCCCGGTACGGCAATAGGCTCGCCCCTTATTACGTGGGACTAAAGTATATCTGGCGAAAAGTGGGTGTAGAAATACACCTCTGCCTACCCCATCGGGGATAAAAGGCGTGACGCTATGTATGTATGTATGTTTAAAGAACCATAGCATATTTGAAGAGGGTATGGGCTGGAATAGGGCGAACGCATCAGAATCCAGCAACGTTAAGGTAGTATATCCAATTTGCAAAATGTCCAGCACGCGCAAATTGCCATTCGCTCATTGGGCATTATGCGAACTGGACATTCTTCGAAATGGAATGTCTGCGAATAGAACATTCTGGCAATAAGACATATAGCTAACTGGGAATTTTCGGGCTGCTGGTCAATTTGTAAATTGGACATTCTGCAACCAAACGTCCATCGGTGACCAAACCAAAATTTCTGTGACTGACATCCTCAACTGAGTTCATTCGTAGGATATACAGGGATGCTAGATGGTTATATTCTGATGTGTAACTCAAATTATTTTACCTTGAAGCCAGTGGGGCACCAGTCGACGAACTGAATAGTCCTCTTGGTCTTGATGGTGGCGATGGCTGCGTTTACGTCTTTAGGGACAACGTCGCCTCTGTAACGAATAAAGTTTAAAGAGAAACGGAACAAAGGAATATTTATTTTAGCATATGGCGTTGAGTTTTGAAAGTCTTTGTTACCTGTATAACATGCAGCAGGCCATGTATTTGCCGTGGCGGGGATCGCATTTCACCATCTGTAAGAAATAAAATTTGAGAAATGGGTTCACTTTAGATAATTGCCGGTAAAATGGTCTAGCTTTGGTTTTGCTGGGTATAAATAACAACAAAAGTCTTTGGCATCTTTATCGTTTAGATATTGGTAGGATAGAAACACACCGTGTTTGCCGTCATGATTTGTGTTTGAAGAATTAAGCAGAAGTTTTGTATGTATGTATCTCGTATCCATGTTTGCTTATTGTGTCTAGTACTGGACATATTGACTCTGAATGGAAGGATTGATATTTTCGCAAGAAAGGAAATCTTTTATAGTCTCTGAAATACAGAGATTTTATTTTAGATCAAAGCATTTTTTGTTTTGACTAAAATGGCTATTAAACACTAATTTACCTGGTTGGCAGGCTCGAAGCAAGCATTAGTAATCTCGGCCACGGTGAGTTGTTCGTGGTAGGCCTTCTCAGCGGAGATGACGGGCGCGTAGGTGGCGAGCGGGAAGTGTATGCGCGGGTAGGGCACCAAGTTGGTCTGGAACTCCGTCAGGTCCACGTTGAGCGCGCCGTCGAAACGGAGCGACGCCGTTATGGACGATACGATCTGGAAGTGAGAGTGAAGTTGAAGGGTTTTGGTTATGTAGCAGCGTGCAACATTTGCTGAATCCATTTCGAGATGTGTGATTGATGTAACGGTTTCTAAACAGAGCACGCTTATGATTAATTACTCCTAATATCCGTCTTTTCGTGGTGTCAAAGTTTATAGACCTCCTGAAAAGTCTCATATATGGCGTATCTATTCAAGTCTTCTGACGAGAACCCGTGCCAGCAGTTCATTGTAACTCCCTAACATGGTAGCGCTCTGATGTAAATACCACATGCGGCCATCCATCCAAGTACGCAAACGTTGCTATACCTTGCCGACCTATTACGAATGGCGGTTCAAGTCCGAGCGTATGAACGCTTAAAAATCTTAGGAATCTTCAACAATATCAAATATATTCTGAAAAAAACTCGTGATTAACCAGTCTATATCAGTAATGAGCATGCACGTCATCATCGAGCGTTATCTCGGTTGCATCCAAGACTGCCTTACCCGCTGCAACAAGCATTCACGTACCTGACCAATAAGCCTGTTCAAGTTGGTGTACGTGGGTCTCTCGATGTCGAGATTCCTCCTACAGATGTCGTAGATGGCTTCGTTGTCCACCATGAACGCGCAGTCGGAGTGCTCCAGCGTCGTGTGAGTGGTCAGGATTGAGTTGTATGGCTCCACGACTGCGGTTGATACCTGTTGGCCAAAAATAAAATGTTTCCTTCTGGCACGCAAGCTTTTTGGTTCTCTAATAGTAGGTAGATGATGTTGCTCCAGTATTAGATGTACTTTGCATTGTGTGTAAATTGGTAGATATATTGTAAAAAATCCTATCTGTCGGCATTGTCGCCAGAACAATCAATCAGTACAGATTCTTTTGAGCAGTTATGACAAGCACGAGTACCTAACAAAGCAGTAAAGATATTTCAGCAGTATTTCGTGCGAGGCTTTGTTATAAGAGTTGGATCTTGGAAGTTTATTATTAAAAATTGTAGCTTACCTGAGGCGCGGGATAAATGGAGAATTCAAGTTTGGACTTCTTGCCGTAGTCGACGGAGAGACGCTCCATCAGCAGCGACGTGAAGCCGGAGCCGGTGCCACCGCCGAACGAGTGGAACACCAGGAAGCCCTGAGAACCACAATGTCTTGTTAAGTAGGTGACTTTTATCGTTGTTAATGATGGAGTGATAGGCGATTTCTTTTAGTATTACAGTTGATTCTGAAGGCCAGCAATTGATTTCAAAGGCAGAATCAGTTCTGATCTTCTGTGGTTTACTGGACGCTGATACGGCAGATTTATTTACTAGGTCTCACGCCACCTTGTTTTTATACCTATAAATTGACCAAATGAAGAAGAACACTTGATGTGTTAGCCTATTTGGCAGCAATTGATGCCATCTAGGTCTTTATCGATTACCGTCAGCTGGTTGACCAACCCAGAGAATTGATTCTTACCGCGCGTTGCTGTCGTTTACCTTTCGATCTGCACAAATGCTGAGTTTGTATGTTATAAGGCACTGCAGTCTTACCTGGAGTCCAGTGCACTGGTCGGCGAGTTTCCTGAGCCTGTCGAGTACGACGTCGACGATCTCCTTGCCGATAGTGTAGTGGCCTCGCGCGTAGTTGTTCGCCGCGTCTTCCTTGCCAGTGATAAGCTGTTCCGGATGAAACAGCTGACGGTACGTGCCGGTGCGGACCTCGTCTGTTCACAAGAAAAGTGGTATGTAGTTAATATAGTTTTTTTGTGTTGTTATATAAGGGATTGAATCCTAAGAATTACCTACATGATAAACATACCCATATCGTAAAATATGCTTAGGAGATAATTATATGACCTTAGTTTCTTATTTGCGTTACCTACATAACTAAAATTTTATTATCTGAATGTGGGGGCATCTTGGCAGTTAGTTTTGTAGCCAATCGTCTGTGCGGATGCGCCATTAATGCAAATCTTATACTAATATATAAAGCTGAAGAGTTTGTTTGTTTTTTTGGTTGAACGCGCTAATCTCAGGAACTGGTCCGATTTGAAAAATTCTTTCAGTGTTAGATAGCCCATTTATCGAGGAAGGCTATATAACATTGCGCTATGAGCGACGGGAGCGGACCAATAGCCTTAAATAGCGCGGGTGTAACCGCGCGCATCCTCTAGTGTATTATAAACATAGATTTAAAAATATGAAGCAACGTGTATCCGGACGTGGATATTTTGATTTTCAGTTGCGCTAGATTGGCTTTTATAAAGAAAACACAGTGATAAGAGTGCTATAACATAGTAACACATTTGTAGGTAACAGGGACACCGAAACAGGAAGACCATTAAAAAAATATTTACTTAGTCTTCTACTGACTAATATTCATGATTCTGGTTAACAGCTTGTTCATTTTTTATTTCTAAACCGACAAAACTTCAGTCGATAGTCATAAACCCTAAAATAACCAGCAGCTCATACAGACATACATATGAATTATATGACACATCTCAGGACTTTGACTCAGCACAGCTAAACGACGAAAGAAAATACAAACAAAACCGGCCAAGTGCGTGTCGGGCCACGCGCAATGTAGGGTTCGGTCGTTGCCCATAATGGCCATTATTGATAATAACTTCTGTTTCACATGGGACTAAAAATGGGCATCTTTAAGATTAAGCCAGCGCTCCCAATGTAAACTCACAGAAATAGGTATTTATAAGTTAACCGACGATTACTCGTAAACTAGTGATGTCTACTTAGCCGTGATAGTATTCCTTTTAAATTCGTTATATTGTTACGAATTGAAAATAACGCCATCTATCAGTGAATGGGAGAACTACATGAGATTAGATGTATCGGTTGTTTAACCTCTTGTATGCCGGAATACCAGACACAATTAAAAAGCTATTGTGTCTCGTTGAGATCTGCGTTCCGGCATACAAGGGGTTAGGCTGTTTCATCTATCCTCTAATAGATGGCGTAGGTGTAAATAGAACATTTACGCAATTCTAGAAACACCTTACATGTTTCCAGAAATATCGTGAGTCGTCTCGAAAAGCCTAGTGATGTTATCCGGCCAGTATAAATAGAGCGGGAGCGAACGGACCGGACACAGTTCAATTGAATACGGAAAGCGATCAAGATCAAGCGAAGGGAAATAAGTCGGAAGTGTTTAGTGTTGTTCTATTGGTGTGAATAGTGTGTTTTATTAGTGTTGTGAAAATAAGTGTGTGTATCTAGTGTTATTGTGTTAGTGAATAAAGTTCAATTTAAGTGGCATAGTGAGCTATAATTTATCGTCGAACCCCAGCTCGTAACAAATTGGTGTCAGAAGTGGGATAAATTATGCCGGTTATGCCGAAAGAAGAAACTGAAGGAGTGCGCACCAGGAACCAGCGCCAGCAAGACCTGGACCAGAGACGCTTCGGAGACGTTCCTACTCCATCGTCTGGTGGACCAGGCGACTCCGCGGCTGCAGTGGAGCCTGCAAGCGCCACACACTCCGTGACGGTGCCCGACATCGCGGCTCTGATGGCGTTCATGCAGGAGCAGGCCCGCCGTCAGGAGGAGCAGGCCCGCCGTCAGGAGGAGCAGGCCCGCCGTCAGGAGGAGCAGGCTCGCCGTCAAGAGGAGCACGCGCGCCGCCTAGAGGAACAGCTGCAGCGCGACAAGGAGGAGCAGGCCCGCCGTTTGGAGGAACAGCTGGTGGTGATGAAAGACCTCAGCGCTGCTGTAGGGAAGGACTTGAAGGCGGTCAAGGAGGAACTCCAGCAGCACGAGGCCCGTATCAGCGACATTGAGAAGCGTGTACATGATCAACTCGTGGCCCGTATTGCCGAATTGGAGAAGAAATTGTGTAGGCTCGGGTCCTACGACGTTACACCTGCAGCTTTGGCGCCCTCGCCTCGTTGGTTTAAGGTTCCACCATTTGATGGCTCATCATCGTGGTCTGCATACAAGGTCCAGTTTGAGGCCGTTATGCGAACGAATGGGTGGAACAAAGAACAGGCCTTCACCGCCCTAACCTTGGGCCTTCGTGATCAGGCCTTGACGGTGTTGGAGGTGCTCGGGCAAGACGTCACCTACGAGAAGCTTCTGGAGGCGTTGGAGGCGAGGTACGGAGTCGCGCACCTCGAACATGTATATCGTGCTCAGCTGAAGGACAGGACACAACGCACCGGAGAAACTCTGCAGCAGTGGGCTCTGGAGGTGGAAAGGCTGGTCAGAAAGGCATACCAGTCGTTGCCGGCGCTGATAGATGAGAACCTCGTCCAGGTATTTACCGATGGAATCCGTGACCTGGAGGTTAGAGCAGCGGTAAGACTTAGGCACTTCAAGGCCGTCAAGGAAGCCTTAGCCTACGCTCTGGAGGTGGAAGCAGCACGTCACGAGGATCGAACTTACCGTATCAGGGAAGTTGTTTCTTCACCACGGTGCTACAACTGCGGGGAAAGAGGCCATATCCGCTTGAGCTGCCCAAAGCGTAAGCGGCACGTTGGTACCCTGTCTCCACCAAAGGGGTTACCTGACGTACCTGTCTGGCGGCAAGAGCAACGTAGCGCAGATGCTCTGACAGGTAGGGCTTACCCCGACCAACGCAAACACTGTGCAAGACAGGAAGCGAAGCCGGCAGCGCTAGTGAGATTAATGTTGAAGACGGATCTGAGCGACGGATGGAAAGAAGCTTTGCAGCGTGCTCAGCAAGATGACAAGGATGTACAGCCGATTCTTGAATGGAAGAAATCAGATGCGCCTAGGCCCAAATGGAGTGATATCGCAGCAATGAGCCCCATCACCAAGAGTTATTGGGCACAGTGGGAAAGCTTGGTCGTCCAGGATGGAGTTCTGTGCCGCAAATGGGAAAACGCTCGCGGTAACCAGTGCCATTTGCAAATGGTAGTGCCCAAAACTAAGGTGCCGGAAGTCTTGCAGCTCTATCACAATGGTGCTTCGGGAGGTCACATGGGAGTTAAGAAGACCCTTACTAAGATCCGGGAGCGGTTTTATTGGCTCCACTGTCGAGATGACGTCGAGGATTGGTGCCGCAAATGCACAAGTTGTGCGGCTGTCAAGGGGCCACATACTCGAAGCAGAGGTGCATTAAAGGTGTACAATGTGGGAGCTCCATGGGAGCGCATAGCGTTGGATGTCGCTGGGCCGTTTCCTGAGAGCCAGGACGGAAACAAATACTTCTTGGTTGTGATCGATTACTTCACGAAGTAGCCTGAAGTGTTTGCAATCCCAAATCAAGAAGCTACCACAGTGGCTGATAAGCTGGTGCATGAAGTCTTTTGTCGGTTCGGGGTGCCCTTGGAAATCCACAGCGATCAAGGCCGGAACTTCGAATCTGAGGTGTTCAAGGAGACTTGTCGCGTAATGGGTGCACATAAAACCAGGACCACGGCTTATCATCCGCAATCAGATGGCATGGTTGAACGGTTTAACCAATCACTGGAAAGGTACCTGGCGAAGGTCGTGGAGAGCAAACAAAGAGATTGGGACAAGCACATCCAACCATTTCTCCTGTCATATCGCAGTGCGGTCCACGAAACTACAGGAGTAACACCAGCTTTTGCCAATTTCGGTAGAGAGCTCCGATTACCTGCAGACCTTATCACCGGTATTCCACCAGAATCTCCACGCAATATAACGGATTACGCAACCGAGCTACGCAACAGGATGAACGACGTATACGAACACATCAGGGAATCTGGACAACAGATGTCTGAGAAGATGAAGACTCGCTACGACCGGAAGGCAAACAACAAAGGCTTCGATGAGGGATCATTGGTGTGGCTTCATAACCCAGTACGAAGCAAAGGAAAATCGCCTAAGTTACAAGCCAGATGGGACGGGCCATATCGCATAATTACCAGGATGAACGACGTCACCTATCGAATCCAGAAGGGGTCGCGAGGTGCACCGAAGATAGTTCATGTGGACCGGTTGGCTCGTTACTATGGGTCTAACGATGTTCGAGACGAACACGTTTAAGAGGGAGGCCGTGTTACGAATTGAAAATAACGCCATCTATCAGTGAATGGGAGAACTACATGAGATTAGATGTATCGGTTGTTTAAGGCTGTTTCATCTATCCTCTAATAGATGGCGTAGGTGTAAATAGAACATTTACGCAATTATAGAAACACCTTACACGTTTCCAGAAATATCGTGAGTCGTCTCGAAAAGCCTAGTGATGTTATCCGGCCAGTATAAATAGAGCGGGAGCGAACGGACCGGACACAGTTTAATTGAATACGGAAAGCGATCAAGATCAAGCGAAGGGAAATAAGTCGGAAGTGTTTAGTGTTGTTCTATTGGTGTGAATAGTGTGTTTTATTAGTGTTGTGAAAATAAGTGTGTGTATCTAGTGTTATTGTGTTAGTGAATAAAGTGCAGTTTTTCTGGCATAGTGTATATAATTTATCACGAACCCCAGCTCGTAACAATATGTACTACATTTGTGATTTTTTCCACCTCTTCCAAATTAATAGTTTAGCCGGCAGAGGGGGCGGGGGGGGGGGGGGCACTGGAGTCTAACAATTTTTCTCACTTCAAAACTTGATATTTGACAAACCAATCACTTGATCGAAAAATGATTTCAGCAAACTAATAATATTTTTTTTAAACCTATCTAATGATACCCCACACAATGGGGTACTCAACCAAAAATAAATTCAACCCCAGTATACCTAAATGTAGGGGAGATACCCTTAAAAATATTTTCCTAAATTTTATTCTACAGTTTTGTTGCAATATCGTATGTCTATATTCATGTCAAATATCAGCTTTCTAGCACCAGGCGTCTTTGAGCTAGGCTGCGGACGGACAGACGGACGGACATGACGAAACTATAAGGGTTCCTTGTGGACTACGGAACCTTAAAAAGGGGAATCAAGTGCACAAGAGTACTCTCAAGTCTTAACGAACCAAATTAAGATGGTTGAACCACTTGAGACCTAATTGCTTTCATCCGAATGCAGTTTAGAGGGTTTCTAAGTGCTTAGTGCTAATAAAGATTGGATAATTAAGAGCTTTGAGCAATAAAGGGCAAAAGCTTCCTGTACTCTGTGTTGAAGATTACTTGGTGAAATTGTTTAAGTTTCTAGGTTTTGATTTAATTGCGTACACATAAATACATATCGTCACGCCATTTACCCCCGAAGGGGTAGGCAGAGGTGTATTTCTACACCCACTTTTCGCCAGATATACTTTAGTCCCACGTAATAAGGGGCGAGCCTATTGCCGTACCGAGCACATTTCCAGACTCCGTGCTGCTACTGAGAATTTCGGGACAGAAAAACCCAATAACACTGCCCGACCCAGGAATCGAACCCGGGACCTCCCGATCCCAGGCGCACATTAATTATGCCGCGAGACCAACGAGGCAGTCGTATAGGGTTTGATGTCGAGTTTTCCGTCTCTACGCAAAGATGGTATTTGCATCGTGTTATCCCTTAGTCGCCTCTTACGACACCCACGGGAAGATAGGGGGTGGTGACACTTGTATTCTATGCCGTCAAACACACGGACGTTAATTGCGTTTTGATTAGTTTATAGCCTAATGATAGCGCCAGTTAAACCAGGGAAGTTTAAATATTGCCAATGTACCTATGTATAAAACATGTAGAAATTTTCCACAATATTATGTAAGTATATTAACTTACTATAGTAACATTTGGTTTTCATAAATCTGATGGACTCGCTAGAACTTTTTGCTTGTTGCATTAGGCTCTTATTTCATCTGTGGCAACACAAGATGTTTTTACAGGCACGGATTAGTCACACATTACAAACTGAGTACAATGACCTTTGATTTACCTACATATTTTGAACTAAGTAATATGACATTTTAATATTTTACATGGAATGCAGTAATAGAAGTGCATAGTCGCAGCATATCTATGATCGTGATCATGCAAAGTTGAAGCTTCTAAACCGCAAACAATTTTTTTTATATTTACATGGAATGCAGTAATAGAAGTGCATAGTCGCAGCATATCTATGATCGTGATCATCTTGCAAAGTTGAAGCTTCTAAACCGCAAACATTTTTTTTATATTTACATGGAATGCAGTAATAGAAGTGCATAGTCGCAGCATATCTATGATCGTGATCATGCAAAGTTGAAGCTTCTAAACCGCAAACAATTTTTTTTATATTTACATGGAATGCAGTAATAGAAGTGCATAGTCGCAGCATATCTATGATCGTGATCATCTTGCAAAGTTGAAGCTTCTAAACCGCAAACATTTTTTTTATATTTGCATGGAATGCAGTAATAGAAGTGCATAGTCGCAGCATATCTATGATCGTGATCATGCAAAGTTGAAGCTTCTAAACCGCAAACAATTTTTTTATATTTACATGGAATGCAGTAATAGAAGTGCATAGTCGCAGCATATCTATGATCGTGATCATCTTGCAAAGTTGAAGCTTCTAAACCGCAAACAATTTTTTTATATTTACATGGAATGCAGTAATAGAAGTGCATAGTCGCAGCATATCTATGATCGTGATCATGCAAAGTTGAAGCTTCTAAACCGCAAACAATTTTTGCGGTCGTTTATTAAACACCATCTTTAAGACTTGCTTTTACTGGTGTTCATAGTTCTATACAATATTTGTTTTGTGTAGCCGTTAGATACTTTGGTAACCATCCCAATTCCCATACGATCTAACAATTCTAGTAGAGTAAGTATTTTAAGTAATTTATTTCAGCACCTCTCCAAAACCACTCAAAGGGCCGTGGCAATACTAACACGTCTAAGTAGGTATATTAAATTTGATGGTTGACTCATTAGACTACAATACGCTAAAGTACAAAGTTGAAAAAAATAAACCCATTACACTTGCTCCCAATAAATTACAACCATATGAACACGCATTACTGAGAATAAGTTAGTAAACATAATACATATTCATTGCAAAAAAAAGCAAGAAACAACAGCACAATTTGCACATTTTTTAACAAATCTTTCTTATAGTCTATGGGCTAAAAAACTACGGAGTGCTGATTTGAATGCCGTGAATAAGGTGTGTTGTGGTGTAGCGGCTGATTCAGCCAAGTGTGACCGGTGACTTGGCGGCCCGACCGTGAAGTCTTAGGTTTCTATCGAATGGAAATTTGTCCGACAACGTTAGATTTCTTTTTAAGATATCGCTAATAACATGTGGATATTTGAATATAACGGTTGCGTTGTTTTGCTTTCATTTGGATATAGTGAGTTTTAATTGGATAATGTGTTGACGCTTCTCGTACGTAGACTCATAAGTTTTTGTCGTTTTTATGATAACAAGAATAAGACTTATTTGGTTGAATAAAATGGAAATTGGTACAGGTTTCAGCTTTGTTTGTATAATATAGTACCTACTGGCATGCTATTGTTTAGCTGTTTATTTGTTAAGATATACCTACCTTGGCGTAGCACGTAGCAGGTGTATTTACTCGTAGCTGTCCTATTCAAAAATCTTTAAAGATTATATCGCAATAAATGCCTACATACGAAGACATAGCTGTCAGACCTCCATGATGGGAAATCTTTTGCCTCTTATCATACTACCACAGCATAACATCGCATTCGTCGGTAATTGTCTTATCCGGCAAGGGGACAGTTTACGTACACGCAATTTATTATTAAGTAGGTATTCTACATAAATGTCACAGACAACTTTTATTTATTTATTCGGGCCTTAGCTTTATAACCTAATTTTGATCATTGACAGACAAGCGATCAATCTCGTGGCGAACACGGCCAATGATACAATGACACGCGACTTAAGTAGATCATATTTATGTCTGCGAAGTGGCTACATGCAATGATTCACATTCTATGAATTTTTGGACTGCATTACATTTAAGAATATATATATATAGACGGGAATTAACGCGATTCTTATAGATTCTTAAACATGCAACGCGAGTGTTTAAAAGTTTCTATTGCATTACATTTTGCGTAGGTACTAAAAATTGTTTACTACCTATTCAATTATTGTGTGATCTCAGGGCCTCTAGAATAGGCTATTCTATAGCAAATGGTATCAGTAGTTGTCGGATCGAACTTTAGGTGCGTTAGCTTGTCGTTCCATGACCAAAATAATTATAAGTAAGTATAACTAAAACTGAAGATATTTTTTTGTTCGCTGGGTAAGTAATTGTTATTAAATTATAATATACTAGCTGACCCGGCGAACTTCGTACCACCATATATGTATTATACATATGAAGCTTCCTCTTGAATCATTCCATCTATTTAAAAAAACCGCTTTAAAATCCGTTGCGTCGTTTTAAAGATTTAAGCATACATAGGGAATTAGGGACAGACAGACAGAAGACAGACTTTGTTTTATACTATGGAATGAAAGCTTAAACAGCACAATATCTTGTGTTCCCGACGCAGCCGGGTTTCATTTCTTAAAATTTGATTTACCCACTATACAAAAAGAACTATATCAGGCGATGATTGAAAACATTCTTCACATTTGTTTCACTGGACGTTAACACAGTGATCTCACTAATTCGAACTAAAGTCCGTTCAGAAATAAAACGCACAAAAAACGCAATAAAGTAACCGTGAGGTTTTAAATTGAAGCCCTGGCCGGACGGTTTTATACTAGAAATTTATAATAGAACGCGCGGGTATTGAACCCGGGAACGCGCTCCGTTATTACCATTACGCTCATGAGTACTGTGAAAGCGCATCTGGTGAGGATGGACATTAGTTTGTCACGAAAGATTCGGTGCCATTGTTCAAAATACCATTCAATCTATTTGTCGGGTTTTCATGCCCGACTAGCACCACTGCACACTGGTGAGATCACGGCTGTTTAGAGAAGAAGGGCTTAGTTTCTATTGCAGGGGCTTGGACTCGTAAAGGAAGGTTTAAACCAGGGAAACACAAAAATATCTATCGACTTTGGTAGAAAACAGATGCAGAATGCATTTGAGAAGAAAGAAAGAAAGAAATCGAAGAAAGAAAGAAAATGCAAGAAAGAAAAAGACAAAAAGTAAACGTTAAATTAAGGAATTTGAGGGTGGAATGAGCCTCTTAGTATTCCCAGGTATTCCCTTCCTAGAACTAAAACATGACGTAATATCATAAGGGCAAGTCTACGGCCTGTCATCTATTGGGCACCATTCACCAAATTATTGGAATCAATGATAATCTGTCTGTGACCCAGTGGCGACGATATTATTCCATCAATCTGCGAGTTAAGCAATGTCAATGCCTTCGTGATACTTATAAATGGGCAACTGTTTACAATAAAGTCACACCTCTTCGTGTCACGGAGACCACGTAAACCCGCGTACAGCCTCGCTCGACATCACAAATAGTCTACCTAAAATGTCAACAGCAGTCGTCTTAATCTTTCGATAGCAATATTCTTTTGAGATGTACAGGTCAAATTCCAAAGTCAAGGGATGTGAATTTGCTCTGAGTCATCTAATTATATTCATTGCTTATCACAGTCTTCATACAAAAGGATAATATCATGTCAATCTATTACCTACTGTCTGTTTTAGTGCTAGGAGCAATTCGAACTTTTAAGAAGAACTCTTGCCCATATCAGTCCTAAGATTTCACGCATGTATTTCTTCAACGTCATTATCGCGTAATTAGTTCTAAAGAAAGACAAAATTCATTCTACTTGCCGTGATGTTTCGGCATGGCTTACACGGTTACAATAACCAAGGTCATGAGATGATTGACGCAACGTTAAATAATAATATTTTTAAGCGTACAAAACATGAAAGTTTTGACGAATTTCTTACTAAACTCAAATTAAGTAACGAAGAGAAGTAATTTATTAAGCTCTTCCTGTTTTTATTATTTTTAATAATACAACTCCCAAAATTCGCATATGTCTTGTATAGCAAATAACATTCAAATAACGAACGCAAAGATAGAGACACATTCTAGAATCAACAATTTGTGGATTTGAGCCTCCATTCACCCTCACCCACCCTGGCCACCCTAAAGGTATCTGTAATCTACCAAAGGCAAATGTTTCGCTGGATAAGCCTTGAACTAACCATGCAAATAACCATCGCAAAACAAACAAAAAATTACTCTTGGCACTGATTTGTATTGTCACGAGCCTTACCTACTACAGTAGGCTCCAAGTCCACAAACACAGCTCGGGGCACGTGCTTGCCGGCGCCGGTCTCGCTGAAGAAGGTGTTGAAGGAGTCATCGCCGCCGCCCAGGGTCTTGTCCGAGGGCATCTGGCCGTCGGGCTGGATGCCATGCTCCAGGCAGTACAGCTCCCAGCAGGCGTTGCCTATCTGGACGCCAGCTTGGCCGATGTGGACTGAGATGCATTCCCTCTGGAACAACATGATAGATAGTTGAGATTTTGTTTCTTAACTTTAAAATATTCGGGTTTTCATCGTGTTGTCTGTTATTTATTTACTGAAAACTGCCTCTGTGGTCCAGTGGATAGCGTATGCGACTGCTGATCGGAGGTCCCGGGTCGAGCAAAAGTGTTACTGGGCCTTTTTTCTAATACTCAGTAGCAGCCCGGAGTCTGGTGATGTGCCCGGTAACGAACGTAAAAATTACGTGGGACCTCAAAATTCATGGCGAAATGTAATATTTACACCTCTGCCTGCCCCTTCGGGGATGCAGGCGTGAGACTATAAATAAAATAAATATTTACTGAAAAGCAGAAGTGGTTGCTTGTTTGTGTGGCTGAACGCGCTAATCGATAAGAAAAATACTTTTGTGTTTGATAGCCCATTAAAATTTATCAACGAAGGCTTTAAAACATAACGCTATGAACCGAGTAGTAGCCGTAAACAACGCAGGTGTTACCACGGGCACAGCTAGTTCATTAGATTATTGTTCGTAGCGTTCGTTCCAGTTCCTGGATGTAGGTAGGTACTGTGCAAGCAAGTCTAATCTATCTAGAATACTTAGACTATAATATAACTTGGAAGACGACGAAATAATAAAAACATTGCGAGGCGAATTGATTTCTTTGTTAGAACTTTTATTACTTTTCTCATTTTGCGCAAAATATACTCACTCAAGCAATTATTTCTAACATTATATTTATAAACGTAAGAACACAATTTAAGCAATCATTCTTATACAATGACTCTTGAAAACCAAACAGAAGCATAAAAGCGTTCATATCCGGGAATGCAAAGGCATTTGTGGGAATTCTTTGCTTAAAACTTGTGAGTCATGCCTTACTAGTTCGGTACAATACTTCTTTGTAAGTTGGTGACTTGATTCTTATTGTTGTTGGTATGGTATCGATATACCTACCTAAATTTTTCAATTGTTGTTTTGATGATCCAATTATTATTCATAAAAGAATTCAGATGTACAAAACGGTAAATAAAATAAACGCGACTTGGTTCATAAAGAAAATAATTTTCCAGTCATAATATCTTTAGACAGTCATTGACTTTCAGCCATCGATCTGCTTCATTTATTTAGAACGAGTAGGAATACATAAATGTACTTTCTTAGTGATAGTTTCTTGAGGAGAAAGAATTAGGCACTATAAGTTTTGGCGAATTAACTTTTAATAAAAATCAACGAATGAAAAAAAAAAATATGTGTATTAGATACGCCCCCTAGTACGTGGTATCTAAAAATAAATGGCGAAATGTGGGTGTAATATTACACCTCTGCTTACCACTTCGGGGATAAAGGCGTGAGTCAATAAAAAGAAAAGTATTTCAATTCAGTATGAGGTGCATGGTTACGGCAGTATCAATTTACACCAAACCTCAGAACAACTATTTGTTTTGTGCCAGCCATCAACCGTCATAAAATAAAGTTTACTTTAATGAGCACCTACACCGGTTTTCCGCCACTTCCCTCTTCATCGCGTCGAACTCCGAATAGTCATAGACAATAAGTGACTTTTTGAAATATAATTCCATAATTATGGCACATAACTGGGGCACAAGGTGATCACATCATGCCAGGTTCAACAACCTGTGTGTCATTAAGGCTATACCTACTATTTCCCTCGACTATAAAGTTCCTTAACACTGATAGGATCACAAAACATTCTGTAGACAACTTAATGATATAATATTGTTCGACAAATTGAGCCGAATATTGCAATGAATACACAAAATTAATATGTTTGTGTTCTCAATAAAGCAGGTTAGAGGAACTCATGAAATGGAACTTCTAAATTACTCTTTTATAAATATTCATCGTATTATGTGTTAAGTAGCTCATTAGCCAGCTGTTATAGATACTTATAATAGCTAGAGCATAATTTATAAGTGTTAAACGATAAAGAAGCAATTAGCTATCAATCGATCGGAAAAATGTACCTACTGTTATCGACGGGTAACGATAGCACAGAATTTCTCCCTAAGTTATTGGTGTGAGATATTTTGTTGAGATAAGAATCTGAGTAAAATGTCTAATACCAAGAACTCGAGAGCTGCGTTTCATCAAATTATAGTTTTGGTAGTAAATTATAGTTCCTATGTAGTGAATTTTGAACTGTTTTCTTTGATATCTGTTTCAGTTAATTTATAGTTATTATTATAGTTATCTAGTTGTTTTTATAGCGAAACTTGCGTGACGTGAATGTCCTTATCAATAAAACTAAGTCTTATCTGAAAGTGTTATCTACCTGTTTGTCTATTATGAATCGCTGAGCAGAAAGAAATAGTTATTTTCACCACAGCAGCTCAAACATGCCGCTTTTGCTGCGAGACAACAGTGAACAAAACGCGATTTTGATTCGAGCGTGAGGCAACTTTGCCTCACGCTCGAATCAAAATCGCGTTTTGCTAGCTAAGCTACTTAGCTTTTTAATTTTTCAATCTTCAGTGCCACGAATTGACATTGTTCAGCCACAAATTTGAAACATTTGAATTTCACTGTGCTCTGTCTCTTTCACATGCATATAAAAAGTGAGTGAAAAAACAAACCCCTTCGAATTCGAAATTCGATTTTGGAATTCGACCTCAAAGAAAACACCTACGGCAACGCAAAAAAAAAGATATTTGTAATAAAGAAATTACTTTTTTTTATATGTTATTGTTTACATGTTTAATTTATTATTGGATTTTACTCTTGTTGCACAAATAACTATTGTGCAACAAGAGAGCAAAGTTGTTTTTTGTTTCGAGTGCTGACTTTGAGTCCCGAGCAAGCGAAGGATTCTATGATTGATTCACGAGCGTAGCGAGTGAATCAAGGTTAGAATCCTGAGCGTGGTGAAGGACTCAACAGCACGAGATACAAAAAACTTTGCTCTCGTGTAGCACACATAACTTTTCACCACAGCAGTGAGAACACATATTACTTAGGAGACATAGAAATGAACAGGAATAGATTGAATTCTGCATAATCACTTGTTGATTTAACTCTTCTGGTGTTAAAGTACAGTCATCATCGCTAGTTTCACTCATCTTTTTAGATTATTTTATATATTAATATAAATTTAACACGTTACGCTATACCTACTGTATCAGCATCAGCGAAATTTTTATTCCCGCTACTTTTTTAAATCGCGTTTTAATACCGCGTCCCTGATGTTTATTTTTCAAATGTATCATTGTTGTAATTCTAAATAAAAATATATTGGTTAAATACTAATTTTATACTATTAATTAGACTTATTTTTATTAAAATCCAATAATAAATTAAACATGTAAACAATAACATATAAAAAAGTAACTTCTTTATTCTTTTTTTTTTTGCGTTGCCGTAGGTGTTTTCTTTGAGGTCGACTTCCAAAATCGAATTTCGAATTCGAAGGGGTTTGTTTTTTCACTTACTTTTTATATGCATGTGAAAGAGACAGAGTACAGTAAAATTCGAATGTTTCAAATTTGTGGCTGAACAATGTCAATTCGTGGCACTGAAGATTGAAAAATTAAAAAGCTACTTTGCCTCACGCTCGAATCAAAAGCGCGTTTTGTTCACTGTTGTCTCACAGCAAAAGCGGCATGTTTGAGCTGCTGTGGTGAAAATTAATTAACTTTACTATAAAACTTTTATTAGCTTTCCTGCCTTTGTGTATCGACAAGCGCCCTAGGCTGCTTTGAAAGTGGATTTGAATATGGATATTGATTGTCGATGGACTCCTGTCGTATTGAACAGGCTTAGCAATGGCCATCCTGTTAAATGCGGTAATGGGATGATAGCTGTAATAGATTTTGCTACAGCAGTACCAAGCACATCCGTATGCAGTATGTGCATCTTGCTGCTGTCACTTGATCACGTTTGTGCGGCAGATTATAACAGCCCACTTGCAGTATGAAACCTGGACTATTACCGGCCGACAGCAGTTCGTCATCAAGCTTCTCATTTCCAAGCATACCAAACAGCCTATGAAGCTATTCGAAACGCAATGTCAGGTTCCAATAAAAGTTTGAAAGTGCCATAAGTACCTAAGCCTTTGCCATATGAACGAAAGATCCTGAATGATAAATGCGTCTCATTCGCCACGCACGAGCTTCGGACACGCGCCAATTATTCCATTTACGCCCTATTTGTGATTAATTACATTTAAACGTGTATCCGACCCGACGAATTAGTTTAGTTCAGTATATGTTTGAAATGGTCTTTGGGAGTAACTGAGGCAATATTACGGTATAAAGTATCTCTATTAATCTAAGTAGTATAACTAACCAAAGTAATGACTGAGGTTGATAAAGTTTACTTGTTATGGATCGCGCTTATGCTTTATAGATCGACGGCAGCCAAACTATCAATAAAATTCTTTTTTTAAGTGTCATTCATAAATGAAGAATGCGTAAACCGGACTTTAACTTTAAATAGACACTATTTCCAAGCTCCGCGAACGGGTAAGAAAATAATTGCGTATTCAGCTTATTTGAATATTCTATTCTGAGCTATAAGTAAGGAATGTAGCATTGGAGCGAAACTTAGGTAAGTACTGTATTTACCACATAGGTAGGTATCTACCTACGTGGTAAGTACTGTATTTACCACATAGGTAGGTATCTACCTACTTGAAGCGGATCCCAGAATCAAAAGTCAAGACCCGAACCACTCTACATACCTATGAAAGACTTTTTGCGAAATACGAGTGAGGTATATATCTCGGTCTTCTCATTCTTCAGGGGTATTAATAACATGTATATAAAAGAGGCTTGGATTTCTTTTTAGCATATCTTTAATAACTTCGGCAATCCGGCACAGCTTACGTGTGGTGGCTCACATCAGAACTGTTCCCCTACTGAATCATAAAACGTGGATTACCACAGGGGAGGCTTTAAAAAATTTCAGACTTATATGAAGCCACATGGAAGCCACGTTAATATCGACATGTTTGAAAACAGACCCACTCAACAGCACTTAATAAGAGAGGCTTTATGAAAATTAGATTTTTAATGGCTTTTGTACTCAAGGGGTTATAGTGAATATTAATACCAATTTTCGTATTGGCTATAAGTACTTACTATTGATTCAAATTGATGCCTGTTAAAGACTAAAGGTATTTCGAAGGTTTTTGGAGATTACTTCGTGATATCGGATTGTAATTTTAGGTGTGGTAGAGTTTTCAGAAATAATGCGTACAAGCTTATAAAGTTATCGTTGCCAGACACAAAGTTGAATTCTCAGACGTACCTACCATCACGGTAATAACCAAGATTCGTTGTTTTTTTAAACTGATGAACTGATCTACTTAAATCTATACATATATTTGGCGACGACACTACATTGCCAAATTAATTCTATCTTCAGACAATGCCTATGCAAATCCAATTTGGCTAGCAGCGAGTCAAATTTTCAGACTTTTGATACAATAATTAAGTAGGTACCTACCCGGAAAAATCAGCACAGCATAAATAGTCGTGTGATAGAACTGATACCTAACTGCAAACTTGGCGGTATTCCAAACAGCATGACAAGTTCGTCGCAATGTTATACCGCACTATGACAAACTATTGTTACGAATTGAAAATAACGCCATCTATCAGTGAATGGGAGAACTACATGAGATTAGATGTATCGTTTGTTTAAGGCTGTTTCATCTATCCTCTAATAGATGGCGTAGGTGTAAATAGAACATTTACGCAATTCTAGAAACACCTTACACGTTTCCAGAAATATCGTGAGTCGTCTCGAAAAGCCTAGTGATGTATCCGGCCAGTATAAATAGAGCGGGAGCGAACGGACCGGACACAGTTCAATTGAATGCCCAAAGCGATCAACATCAAGCGAAGGAAATAAGTCGGAAGTGTTGTTCTAGTGGTGTGAATAGTGTGTTTTATTAGTGAAGTGAAAATTAAGTGTGTGTAACTAGTGTTATTGTGTTAGTGAATAAAGTGCAGTTTTTCTGGCATAGTGTATATAATTTATCACGAACCCCAGCTCGTAACAAATTGGTGTCAGAAGAAAGGGATAAATTATGCCGGTTATGCCGAAGGAAGAAACTGACGGAGTGCGTACCCGGAACCAGCGCCAGCAAGACCTGGACCAGAGACGCTTCGGAGACGTTCCTTCTCCATCGTCTGGTGGATCAGGCGACTCCGCGGCTGCAGTGGAGCCTGCAAGCGCACACTCCATGGCGGTGCCCGACATCGCGGCTCTGATGGCGTTCATGCAAGAGCACGCGCGGCGCATGGAAGAACAGCGACAGCGCGACAAGGAGGAGCAGGCTCGCCGTCAAGAGGAGCAGGACCGCCGTCAAGAGGAGCAGGACCGCCGTCAAGAGGAGCAGGCTCGCCGTCAAGAGGAGCACGCGCGCCGCCTAGAGGAACAGCTGCAGCGCGACAAGGAGGAGCAGGCTCGCCGTCAAGAGGAGCACGCGCGCCGCCTAGAGGAACAGCTGCAGCGCGACAAGGAGGAGCACGCCCGCCGTCTGGAGGAACAGCTGGTGCTCATGAAAGACCTCAGCGCCACAGTGGGGAAGGACTTGAAGGCGGTCAAGGAGGAACTTCAGCAGCACGAGGCCCGTGTCAGCGACGTAGAGATGCTCGTGCACGACAAGCTTGAGACTCGCGTCGCCTCTATAGAGAAGCGTGTACATGACCACCACGAGACCTGTGTTGCTGAAGTGGAGAAGAAATTGCGTGGGCTCGAAGTAACACCAGCGGCTGTAGCGCCCTCACCTCGTGGATTTAAGGTTCCACCATTCGATGGCTCATCATCATGGTCTGCATACAAGATCCAGTTCGAGGCTGTGATGCGATCGAATGGGTGGACCAAAGAACAAGCCTTAACCGCCCTAACCTTGGGCCTTCGCGACCGGGCCTTGACAGTGTTGGAGGCACTCGGGCAAGACGTCACCTACGAAAAGCTCCTGGAGGCGCTGGAGGCGAGATACGGTGACGCGCACCTTGAACACGTTTATCGTGCTCAGCTGAAGGACAGGACACAACGCAACGGAGAAACTCTGCAGCAGTGGGCTCTAGAGGTGGAAAAGCTGGTCAGGAAGGCATACCAGTCGTCTCCTGCGCTTATTGACGGGAACCTCGTACAGGCGTTTACGGATGGGATCCGGGACCTGGAGGTAAGAGCAGCAGTGAGGCTTGGGCACTTCAAGGACCTCAAGGACGCCTTAGCCCACGCTCTGGAGGTGGAAGCAGTGCGACGCGACGACCGAGGTCACCGCATCAGGGAAGTCTTGTCGTCACCTCGGTGCTACAACTGCGGAGAAAGAGGCCATATCCGTTTGAGCTGCCCAAAGCGTAGGCAGCCTGGTGACACCCTGTCTCCACAAAAGGGGTCGCCTGATGTGCCTGCCAGGCAGCGAGAGCAGGGAAACGAGTAGAAGCCAGGACTGCGGGGCGGGTGCTGGCTGGTAATGCAAGAGCCCCAAGTATCTCGATCTCGCAATCATGCGACGGGAACAGCCTGATCATCGAAGGCGAAATTAACAGAACACCATGCAAGCTGACATTGGACACGGGTGCTTCTCGGACAGTCGTCGGTTTCCATCTGGCAAGACGGGTTCTTCGGGGCTGCTTCAGGAACAATGAATGTGTGAATCTGAGAACAGCTACCGGTCAGCACATAACCGTCCGAGGTGAAATGGAGGTGGATCTGAAGCTAGGCAACAAAATTTACCGTCACAAAGTCATCGTGGCCGATATAGTGGACGACTGCATCTTGGGCCTGGACTTCATGCGGAAGTATCGCTGCGAGATCGATGTTAGCCAGGGAGTGTTGAAGTGTGGCTCGGAAGAAGTCTTCATGGAAGGTGCAACTTCAGGAAAAGTGTACTGCCTGAAGAATGTCATTCTTCACCCGCGGTCGGAAACTGTTGTACCAGTTTGTTTATCAGGAAATTCTGGTCGAGGGAACCGCTGCGTACTAATCGAAGGTCTAGAGAAAGAGGCCTCCTGGAAGATTGCACGAACCTTGGTAAGGGGTACAAAAGTTTCATCAGTACGCGCACTGAATGCAAGTGACAAGGAAGTGTCGCTCAAGAAAGGGACGGAATTGGGCACCTATGAAGGAGCGGCTTGGATGCGTAGATGTCAAGAGCAACCTACCAGCGCCAAGGTTCAGGGTGCACGATTCGACGTGTCTACTCTTTTAGAGGACTGCGAAAGTACCCTGTCGGAGGAAGAGAAGACCGAGGCTCAGAAGATGTTGAACCGGTTCGCGGATATTTTCTCGACCAGTGATGCCGACATAGGGAAGACAGCACTAGTCCAGCACAAAATAAACACGGGAAGTGAAGCACCGATTCGCCAGCGACCAAGACGTGTGCCAGTAGCACGTGAACGTGAAGTGGAAGCTATGATCGACGGTATGGTGAACGAAGGCGTAATCGAGCCTTCGTCCAGCCCGTGGTGCTCTCCGGTTGTCCTAGTTAAGAAGAAGGATGGCAGCATGCGCTTCTGTGTAGACTACCGCCGATTGAATGACATCACAAAGAAGGACAGCTACCCGCTGCCAAGGATCGATGACACACTGGATACGCTGACAGGGATGAAGTGGTTTTCTACCTTAGACCTAAAAAGTGGCTACTGGCAGGTGGAAATAGATCCTCGAGACAAAGAGAAGACGGCATTCTCCACAGGCAAAGGACTGTGGCAATTTAACGTCATGCCCTTTGGATTGTGCAACGCTCCGGCTACTTTTGAGAGACTGATGGAGCGAGTGCTTATGGGACTGATTGGAGACGCCTGCTTGGTCTACCTGGATGACATCATCATCGTGGGGCGCACCTTCCAGGATCACCTTCGAAACTTGGAGCAAGTGCTGTCAAAAATACGAGGTGCTAATTTGAAGCTGAGTCCGAAGAAATGCGCGTTATTCAGACGGCAAGTGAACTTTCTAGGACATGTGGTCTCGGAGAACGGTATTCAAACTGACCCGGATAAGATCATTGCCGTGAAGGAGTGGCCAGTTCCAGAGAACAAAACGCAGGTCAGAGCATTCCTCGGATTATGCTCCTACTATCGACGGTTTGTGAAGAACTTTGCTGACATTGCTCGACCTCTTCATAAGCTCACCGAAGACAGAGTGCAGTTCTGTTGGAATGAGAGCTGTGACGTTGCATTCCAGAAGCTTAAGGAACATCTGTGTACTGCACCTATTCTAGGCTACCCTGACAATGAGCATGAATTCATAGTTGACACAGATGCCAGTAACACCGGAATTGGCGGCGTGCTGTCACAGAAGAAGGGTGATCAAGAAGTTGTTATAGCATACTTCAGCAAGACCTTATCCAAACCCGAAAGAAACTACTGCGTCACCAGGCGGGAACTCTTGGCTGTAGTAAAGACGTTGCAGCATTTCAACAAATACTTGTTGGGCCGTAAATTCCACCTGCGAACCGACCATGCAGCGCTGAAATGGCTACTTCAATTTAAGGACCCAGAAGGACAAGTAGCTAGATGGATTGAACTACTGCAAGAGTTTGATTTTGTAATACAACATCGCAGCGGCAAGTCCCATGGTAACGCAGATGCCCTATCGCGTAGGCCGTGTCCCGACCAGTGCAAGCACTGTAGCCGACAGGAAGCAAAGCAGGCAGCGCTAGTGAGGATGTTAAAGACGGATCTAAGCGACGAATGGAGAGAAGCTTTGCAGAGTGCTCAGCGAGATGACAAGGATGTACAGCCGATTCTTGAATGGAAGAAATCAGATGCGCCTAGGCCCAAATGGAGTGATATCGCAGCAATGAGCCCCATCACCAAGAGTTATTGGGCACAGTGGGAAAGCTTGGTCGTCCAGGATGGAGTTCTGTGCCGCAAATGGGAAAACGCTCGCGGTAACCAGTGCCATTTGCAAATGGTAGTGCCCAAAACTAAGGTGCCGGAAGTCTTGCAGCTCTATCACAATGGTGCTTCGGGAGGTCACATGGGAGTTAAGAAGACCCTTACTAAGATCCGGGAGCGGTTTTATTGGCTCCACTGTCGAGATGACGTCGAGGATTGGTGCCGCAAATGCAAAAGTTGTGCGGCTGTCAAGGGGCCATATACTCGAAGCAGAGGTGCATTAAAGGTGTACAATGTGGGAGCTCCATGGGAGCGCATAGCGTTGGATGTCGCTGGGCCGTTTCCTGAGAGCCAGGACGGAAACAAATACTTCTTGGTTGTGATGGATTACTTCACGAAGTGGCCTGAAGTGTTTGCAATCCCAAATCAAGAAGCTACCACAGTGGCTGATAAGCTGGTGCATGAAGTCTTTTGTCGGTTCGGGGTGCCCTTGGAAATCCACAGCGATCAAGGCCGGAACTTCGAATCTGAGGTGTTCAAGGAGACTTGTCGCGTAATGGGTGCACATAAAACCAGGACCACGGCTTATCAACCGCAATCAGATGGCATGGTTGAACGGTTTAACCAATCACTGGAAAGGTACCTGGCGAAGGTCGTGGAGAGCAAACAAAGAGATTGGGACAAGCACATCCAACCATTTCTCCTGTCATATCGCAGTGCGGTCCACGAAACTACAGGAGTAACACCAGCTTTTGCCAATTTCGGTAGAGAGCTCCGTTTACCTGCAGACCTTATCACCGGTATTCCACCAGAATCTCCACGCAATATAACGGATTACGCAACCGAGCTACGCAACAGGATGAACGACGTATACGAGCACATCAGGGAATCTGGACAACAGATGTCTGAGAAGATGAAGACTCGCTACGACCGGAAGGCAAACAACAAAGGCTTCGATGAGGGATCATTGGTGTGGCTTCATAACCCAGTCCGAAGCAAAGGAAAATCGCCTAAGTTACAAGCCAGATGGGACGGGCCATATCGCATAATTACCAGGATGAACGACGTCACCTATCGAATCCAGAAGGGGTCGCGAGGTGCACCGAAGATAGTTCATGTGGACCGGTTGGCTCGTTACTATGGGTCTAACGATGTTCGAGACGAACACGTTTAAGAGGGAGGCCGTGTTACGAATTGAAAATAACGCCATCTATCAGTGAATGGGAGAACTACATGAGATTAGATGTATCGTTTGTTTAAGGCTGTTTCATCTATCCTCTAATAGATGGCGTAGGTGTAAATAGAACATTTACGCAATTCTAGAAACACCTTACACGTTTCCAGAAATATCGTGAGTCGTCTCGAAAAGCCTAGTGATGTATCCGGCCAGTATAAATAGAGCGGGAGCGAACGGACCGGACACAGTTCAATTGAATGCCCAAAGCGATCAACATCAAGCGAAGGAAATAAGTCGGAAGTGTTGTTCTAGTGGTGTGAATAGTGTGTTTTATTAGTGAAGTGAAAATTAAGTGTGTGTAACTAGTGTTATTGTGTTAGTGAATAAAGTGCAGTTTTTCTGGCATAGTGTATATAATTTATCACGAACCCCAGCTCGTAACACTATGAATCCACCCTCGTATTCCAACTTCATTAAAAACTGTAGATGTACCTACGGATATACAGGATGTCACAAGACCCATCACCACGCCGAAGTCTACGCGATTTGGACATCATGCCAAGTTATACTAAGCAAAAATAAAACCTGGGAAACGACTTTTTTTTTTAGTTTTCTATTTTTTCAAGCCGCTATAAAAAATGCGCGCGGGCAATTTTCGAAATACCTACTAATCTATGGGTGCATAGGACATCTATAGAACAGGTTGACGGGGTAAATGCATCGATTTTGTACCTAATTACAAAACTTCCATAGTAACTTTGAGCCTAAATATCTCCTGAACCAGTAATTTCCAGGGTATGATGCTGAAGCAAAAAATGTTCGTAACATTGATTGGTACAATATGGGGTTTCAGTTTTCGTTAAGGGTCTTTTTACACCCTGTATAATACGTCTTATAGAAATGTTGGCGTAGGTAAATTTTTTCAGGAAATTGGAATATATGAGATAATTCTAACACTATAGGCAATTTGAGGTGACAAATTTTGTAGGTATTATAATATATGAAGGTATTGAATGTACTAGACGTTGCCCGCAGGATCACCCGCGAGAATTATACACCTAAACCTTTTTCAATCAAAATGCTCTATTGGTCAAAACCGTAGGTACCTACACAAAATCCGTTCGATAGTTTTTTGAATTTATCGCCTTCACACAGACAGCTAGGAAGAAAAGCGGACTTAGTTTTATAATATGTATATATGTGTAACAGAGATAATGAAAACTCCATTATCAGAGTTGGGCACACACTTACACGATAAGAAGAAGAAGAGATAATGAATGTGTAGGAGTTGTTTTGATATCGGACATGATTTAATTTGTGTATTATGTCTTATTTTCGAATCTTAATTCCAAATCGTCATAGAGCCTATAGGAGTGACGTAGTTACTACATCTCCATGCATAGTTTTGCGGATAGACACGTACCACACCTTTGAAGATTCAGCACGAGTCACCTAACTCTTCTTTGTTTGTGAATCTACTTCCCTAATACATGACGCGAAGCGACGATATCACGTTATTGTTAACGAATTCTTAATTCCCCCTTTCATTTCAGCGCGGCTGTCGACAGATAGTTTCCATACACACAAGTCATAAATCATCAAATTCCATTGCCCTGAAAACCACCCTAGCCCCAAGTCGTGCGCCAGTCACCCTCAAAGCCTACAATTTTAATGTTCCGTGACGTTGTTTAAAAAAGACGGCACAGCGTGGTACGGTACGTAAATGATCAATCAAGACATAGAACCTTCGTTTAATGTTGACGGTAATGCTCTATCGATATGTGAGCCGTACCAGTAACGAAGAAGGTCGTGTAGGGCGTGATAGCAACTGATTGTGGGGTGCTTTCGTTCTGAAGAAATGTTTTTGCTGTAATAAGACTGTTAGATTTGTTGGAAATAGTTTAGCATAGTTTATAGGCAGGTTATGCAAAGAAATAGGTACCTACAATTCTTTTTAATATTTTTTTATTTTATTATCCGGGTTATTTTTTAAATTTAAGATTATAGATAAATAGAGACATGCTCTATGACATAGGGATCCGATCCAAAATTGTTATGTACTTTCTGTAGGTACTTAGTAGGTTTTTGGGTTGGATGAAGTGTTTGTGATAGAGTTTATCTTATGACGATAATTTTAATGCTTGTATAGTAGGTACACTATAGTACTGAAGTAGATACATTAATCTATAGGATTGTAGGCGCAGATTATTTAATCTGAGGATTGTAGGTATATTTTTCTAAAACAGGAGTCATACTTTATGCATACCTACTGATTTCGACCGAACTCCAAGCCCATGAAAAACGTTCTAATGAGAACTAAAAGACAGCACAAAATAAGGCTGTAGTTAGTAATCTCGTGACATCCTGTATCCAAAAAGGAATTTTGCACATCAGACCGCTGCCTCTTTGTTGCCTGCCAAAACATCGTGTAATTTCCTAGCACTATGTATTAGAGAAATAAGCATGAACGAGAAACAACTCATAGAAACCGGATATATTTTTATGTGCAGCTATCATGTCATTTGCTATTTACGTGATGACTGATAGCTATCTATCTCCTCGTAGCTAAATAGCTATTTCATTGCACGTACAATTAAATTCAATTATTCCAACAGTGGCGTTAAATGGACGATAAGAAATATTGATTTACAACAACTGCAATTTAATATTTGGACTTTTATTGCATGTTTGGCTACTTTTCAGAGACTTTCATAGTATAAGACTAGACCATACCATCTCTGTTCATTTGTTTTACGGCATTACAAACCTTTAAATATAAGTATTTTTTTTTAATTGTGATTCTCCTCAAATTACTTAGATGGCTGTCGTAAAAAGCCACCCTACTCACTTCTAAAATCACAAAACTCATCAATTACAAACGTTTTATTCTTACCAATTACAATCGAAGATTCATACCAAATCGATTCTAGAGAACAAACCAATCAGCTAATTAGATCTGTACGAACCACCCACATAAACGTTGGAGCAAATCGTTTGACTGTTTATCCAATCACAATAAAATTTAATTCAATTCCAGTTTAAAAGAGACTGTTGGTAATTGGTACAATAAATACTAATAAATACACGAAAAAGGCAACATAGTTACGTTCAGAAGAGGTGGGTGTTTAATTATGTTGTCTGTGGCTGGGACTGACGCCAAAGAAATTGCTTTAGTTATTCTTCTGTGACTAACGCCTACTTCGGCAGAAATAAGACACCATGTATGGCAGCTCCATTATTTAGTAATTCGATTGTTTTGGAAATAATTGTCTTATTTTTGGCTATGCCGAACTTATATGCGACCATATAGGTACAATAATGGAGCTTAATAAAGACTACAGTGTGCCATAAACAGAAGATGTAATAAGCGGTAAATAAAATTAGATGTCATAGGCGATTATAGAAAAAAAATATAAACAATTTTCTTTTTTGTAACATTTGGGCTCTAAAAGATTACATAAAAATATGCAATCATCAAGATTGCCATAATTGACCATCGTTTATTTTTTAATAAACTTTGCTACCATCAAGCTGATTACGTTCATTAAGCTCGAAACATTAAACAGTAGCAACCCTGTCCATATTATTTCGCTGGCACAAAGAGAGCACTGACAATTTGGAATCGTCCGTCGTTTCGTTGTCATGAACATTCAGAAGTTCATCGGTGACGCTCGAGTGGGCACAGACAATCGGCTGAGATCGGACCGACATGCCCAAATGATACATCACATCCTGACTGCTGAGTCGATGAGCCGTCTTAGATTTATATTGCCTCATTATCGACAGCTGCGGTACAATTGTCTTGTATTGTAGGTAGGTAGAGGTTTATTAAGAGCTTCAGCGGACATTTGATTTTCAAACATTACATAGGTCAACGTAGTCTCGTTAATATTGTCAGTACAAACATTAGGCAGTGTCTTTTGATTGGCCTGTTAGTCTGGATGGATTGGCTCAAAGTTAGAGTTAGCATTCAGAATTATGACGTCGGTTTATTTACCACCTAGAACAAAATTTATGTGATGAGCATGTTTTTCTTTTTCTGCGATTGTTTGTTGTATTTCATGTGTAATGGTAAGTGTACCTAAACGATTAGGTATATGATGATTGATGAACACCACATCCTATTATGTGACGTAGGTACTATTTCTTCAAATGCACTTCTGTTCCAGAGAGAGATTTTTGAGGTTTACAACCGCTCTGCAAGGACATATTGATTTTATTGATTACGGGCGGCCACGGGCAGGTTGCTAACGACAATGTTATTATTACTACCTACCTTAATAAATAAGGTAGGAGATATACTTCGCGTAATCTTCTTTCTCTTAGCGTTATCCCAGTTTCAATCTGGGGTCCGCTTACTAGTCTAACCGGATTTGGCTGAATATTAGCTTTTCCACAGAGCGACTGCCTGTCTGACCTCCACAACCCGAAGGGATAGCGATATTCCATGGTTTACACTAGTGTCAGTTTACTTAGAAGGTACTGACGCCCTGTACCGACTGTCAAAGATCTTCATGACAACCGGGACCGACGGCTTAACGTGCTCTCCGAGGCACGGGACAAGCGATAATTAACAATTCAATACGCACATAACTCCGAAAAGTCATTGGTGCGCGCCGTGGATTCGAACCCGATACCCTCTGCATGGCAGTCTGTTGGTATATCCACTCGGCTATCGCTGCCTTTATATACTACGCGTAATCATCTAATATAAATATTTTGAAAATTTGCCTAAAAGTGTGCAGAAGCTGGAGAATCGGCTGTCAAGGAAAACTGAAACCTCTAGCTGACCTGAGAAATATGACAGTGTAAGCCCTAGGGATGAGTTACTGTGTTGATGTTGCATAGTCTCGTTTGTCACTTAATGCTGACTCATCTACTCTATGATACGAAGTCATTTATAATTATAAGTGGAATTAAGACGGCCAACATAAAAGGCAATACTGATGTGCTACTTAGTCGTAATATGTTATTATAAAAATAGCAAAGCTAAATTATATAACACAATAAACTTTAAAGGGAACAGCATACTAAACAAAGTCGTTTTGTGTCATCATCCAACATTTAATAAATTATTGACTGAGATGGACCAAAATCTATGAACATACTTTAAATGACAAATGAGACTGAGAAACTATCGTACCTTTGCTATCGAACCGACTAGTGTTACCAATATCACAACTATTCCTAATCAGCTAAATCACTGCTGTAAAATTTCTATCATACAATGTACAATTATTAGCAAGTTAGACATCAGTAGCAAATTTGCTGATAAATTACAGACTGTTGCGCCGGATAAATATGTCTTAAGGCGATACAAGATTATGGGAGCTGTTTTAAGTTATCGATACGATGAGATCTCTATCTCAAACGCCGTCATGGTCTAATCGATAATCTAGAGCCTACAATTTGTTATGCTTGGTCCACCATTATACTAGTTAGAGCTGATTATTATATGAAAGAGAACTAAAAAAGTTAAATTTACAAGCTCTAATGACGCTGTCCAACTTACAAGCTCTTATTATACTTGTTTTGTTAGTAACATGTGTGCGTAATTGTGCAAGATGAATTAGAATAATTTCTGTCATCTCACGGAATTGAATTTTTGCATGTCAGTCCAAGTTTTTGTGGTAAGATTGGTTTTGGAGAAAGGAAACCCTCAATGTGAACGTATGCAGCTAAATTATACTAAAAAGTGTCGCAATTCTTTGTAACTAAGTACATCGGGCAGTACTCATGGTTGATACTAATTCAAAAACTAAAAACGATTTACAGAAAGTACTGATAAATAAACAATCCAATAATTATTGTAGACACGCTTTAGACAGACACGGAAACTTGCCTTCTATTTATTTAACGTGTTTCAAACAATTATCCTGTCAAACCATTTAGCGTTTACACCGATATGTTAGTCTAGAGTTCTGAAATACACTCCTATATCCAATCCATTTAACGTTTTCGTTTTCATGTTAACAATAATTTCGTTGCAAGGTAGTATCTGTCACGTTTGCTTACGATTTGAACTTGCACACGAAACTTAAAATTTCCGTCAGTAACTAGCTAAAAGAAAAAAAGCATTTTCTATAAAAGACCATGCCCTTGTCTGAATTATACATATTCTGATGATTGGTGATTTAAGAGTGCTAGCGAAAAATTCACAGACATAATTTTTTATATAATCGTAGTGTCTGCTCAGTTTTAACTTATTTATATGACTCGTTAGTTCTCAACATGTTTTTACAGGCCACAACTTTATCCACACCTTTTAATTTGTCAAAGCTGTAACACACGCTCGAATTTGGTCCACGCGGACCAAATCCGCCTATCAGGCTGCGGTTTCACTGAGGCGGAGCGGAGCAGAGCGGAGACGAGCTGTGCCGCGATTCACCAATCACATGGCTTGAAATAGAATAGATGTGGATTTCAAGCCATGTGATTGGTGAATCGCGGCACAGCTCGTCTCCGCTCTGCTCCGCTCCGCCTCAGTGGAACCGCAGCCTTAAATCCGTTCTCGCTACAGACAACCGGATCGGACAGTTGCTTCACGTAAGCCTTCAGGTGAATCCATATCCGATGTGCAAACTATTGGACCAATGCGGACTCAATTAATAATAATTATGTTCGCAGGACTACTCTACAGACTGTCAGATTTGGTTCGGATGCGAACCAAATCAGTGGTCTGTTCGAACCAAATTCGAGCGTGTGTTACAGTTTTCAGTTTCAACGAACTCGCTTCACTTATCATTACTAGAATACAATAGCAACAATATCACGCACGTTTGCCGGGCATAAAATGTCCGTGACTCGGATCTATTATCGGATAATATCCGACACCGCGCGGATATTACTCTGCTTTAGTCACCACGACCGCAGTGTTTTAGGGTTAAGTAATATAAATTACGTGTTTTTGTGAAGCCTAGCCTAACTTAATTGATCATTTTATTGTCTTTCGTGACAGAAGTTAGATACCGCGTGCCTTACATGTAAGATCAGGGTACCTAGTCTTAAAGCTATTATTATTTAACTAGGTCAACTAGGTGACAATGTTACGCTTCTGAAAGTCAAATTTATAAATAAAAACTTGATTTTATTTGTGTAACTAAATAGAAAAAAATATTAATTAATATATACACATATCTCCTTTCCTACTATACAGTGTCATGTTATAAGTAGATAGTATGATAAAAACTAAAAGTAAAAATTAAGTGCTGCCAGTAACTCTCAGTTATAGTACCTTTTGCTAGACTTTCGTGATTATGTAATAGATATTGCACAACCCTTCGATGGTCGTTTCGGATATGAAGTAGGCAACCTGACACTTTGCGGATATTCAAGTCCCTACGGGAATGAGCTTTTAAGGTATCTGCAATGCAGGCCCTTTATTAAGCACTACTTATGTTTCTAGACGTGTTATTAGCTTAGAGTTTGAGGGTAGGAGGACTGGGAGGGTGTTTGCATTTTAAGGGAATTTTGTTCTACATCGAATCGTGCCATAGCGTGATTTGGCTTGCCGTTGGTGATAGGTAGACAAAGTCAAGCAACGCTTGCACAGGTCATCATTTGGATGGGTGACCGCGAGTGGCATTTACATCAGAGCGTTACCGTGGTTCAATGTGTACGTAAAGCTGTCGGTTCCGGTTCTTATCTCCGAGCAATAAGCAAATAGCACAAGTTTGTTAGAACCCCTTTCTACAGGAAGAGGTGTTACACAAAATGAGTTCCATTTCAATCCCTTAGATACCTCTCACGGTTTTAAGCAGCGATCTCGGTATTTCAGGAGGCTCTCTAAGTAAGTAAGTACTGCACTACCTAAAACTATGCTGTGTTTCTTATGTTACAACATTGTTATTCCACAACAATGTCATTCTATGCCTGCCACAAGTTTACAACCGATCTCAATCGGCATCGATTAACACGGAAATACCAAATCAATACAAAAAGTATACGACATATGAATTGTAACGCGCGTTAGCAAATATCGCCATCCACAGACAACACTCTATGAAGTCTATGATTATATCACACCGCCTGCGATAGACACGCTAGGGGTCGTCGAACCGCAGCTAATTTTCACAGCCATTTTGACTATACGCGGGCAAAATATACAAAAAAATACTATGTGTTATTATGGTTCTGCATATCTGACTTGACTGTTTATAAATTAGCCAAGCAAAACATACCTATACGTATTGAATTTACAAAAAAATTTTATTCATTCAATTCGATAATTTCATTACAATGATCAATCACCTCGCTAGTACCTACCCAAATTGTTTACATTCGATTTCTTATCTAAGTAACTAAAAAGTGAAAATGCTTTATAAATATAATAAAAACTAAGATGTTCATACATTTCGTTTGCTAAGATTTATCGAAGAAGTTTCCGTGGAAAAAAAAATATTTTTGTTTCCAATTTCTCCAAATGTGCTTATTTTCTTCCGATTTCAGATGTAGGCTATGCAGATGCTTGTTTAAAGTATGGTTAGGCATGCAATTTCGCCATCCTTTTCCTTCGTGACATTTACGGACTTAAGTTTTGAGTGTACCTAATAGCAATTTTCATGAAATGATGCCGACTTTGACCAAAAATGTTATCTTTATAAATAAAAAAATGGGATCGTAATTCATGCACAAAAAAGCACGATTCGTCACACAAACGGATCCCTAAACAACAAAAAAGTAAAAAAGGCAAAGATATAACGCATACAGCATTGTCTGCAAAGTCACGGCCACCTCTGATTGACGAATTGCGCAATCTAACATTGAACACTGAGTCATTTAGCTACCGTTCTGTGAGCAAAAAAGCTAGTTATCAAACTTGTGTTGTGAAGTAATTTATGTTACGAAAATTAGTCCGCAAAGGCGGGCTAATTTTCTTGAATGTTTGTTAGTAAACATTTATAAACTTCGAACTGTTAGATACAAAAGATACCTAATTTAAATTAACGAAATGTTTATATCTGGTATGAAATGAAAAAGTTGAGTCATGTTAAAAAGATGTTTACTCTACCGTAGTATTAAGGACTGCTATTCTGCAGATAAAGCAACAATTCGAACTACCCAGGATTTTTTTTTAATTTACAAATGTAGATACTATGTTATGTAGTAGGCAATTGTGAATATTGATAGGTATTATATTTTTATTTTTTTTATTTATAGACTCACGCCTGTATCCCCGAAGGGGTAGGCAGAGGTGTAATATTACACCCACATTTCGCCAGGAATTTTTACGTCCCACGTAATAGGGGTCGAGCCTATTGCCGTACCGGGCACATTACCAGACTCCGTGCTGCTACTAAGAATTTCCTAACGGAAAAACCCAATAACACTTTGCCCGACCCGGGAATGGAACCCGAAACCTCCCAATCCCACGCGCACATTTATGCCGCGAGACCAACGAGGCAGTCATTTCATCAGTCAGTCATCAGTGATTAGGTACACATTTATAGGTAATTGGTGTAAACACAGTCTAATTTTGTATCCGTTTACTTATTATATTCCATTGTAATCGTTTTATGTATCAAATTCCATTTAAAAAGTATTGATTTTAAACCCCTCTCCAAAAGGGTGTTCGTAATTTGAGCTAACCCTAACATGACTAGCCCTGTAGGGACGGACGGAGAGACGGACCCCTTAATTCGTTTCAATCTCATTATTTATTTGTGCGGACGAACACGTCTGTTGTCTAGAATTTAGGTAGAATACTATACTACTATACTAGCTGTATCCCTGATTTGCATAGGGCTAGGTTTAAAATCGACAAATTCCCAATAAACTTTCAATTCTTACTTTATAGAGTAACATTTTTGGGGTTGAATGTAAAGAAAATCCTTTCTTGGTGGGAGCCTACGGTATAAAAGGAACCCACTGAACAAATGTCATGTTTCTACCTACAGTAGTTTAGACTCCGCAATAATATGTACCTAATCCGTGTCCAGTGGAATACGAAGTGTCACAACATCATATCATGTCACGTATCAGCGCTCATAGCGAGACTTGGCTTGGCGTTCGTAACAGATCGGCAAAGTTAAGCAACGCTTGCACAGGTTACCACTTGGATGGGTGACGTTGTGTGGCATTTTCATCTGAGCGCTACCGTGCTTCGGAGTGCACGTAAAGCTGTCGGTCGGAGGATCGTTAGGCCATATCGGAGGCCTTCGGGCGGTCTGAAAACTCCGAGACCAGAGTTGGCGAGGCGAATAAGGAAAGAAAACTCGTTACCAAGCCGTATACCTTCTCGTCTAGCCAGGTGGTATTAAAAGCTAAATTCTCCTATTGACTCACAATCAATGCTATTGTCTATCAAGGCCTATGTCCAGCAGTGGCCTGCGAAAGGATGTCATCATCAGCCCTTTACAGTCCACTGCGGGACTAGGCTTCTCCAACCACGCCGGCCAAACGGGTTGATATAGGGTTTGTATCAAGTTTTCATTCTCTTACAGTGCTGTTCTTTGCATAATATGCTCCCTCTGTCGGCTCTTACGTCACCCATGGGATGATATGGGGTGGTGACATTCCGTATTCTTAATCCACCACCACACGGACAAATCGGCGAAAGGATGTAAGGCGATGATAATATGTCAGATAAGTGATTTTATATTTATGGCGATGATGATTTGACGTCCACCATTTAAGTTCTTACTGGATAAATCTGCTTTAGATTTAAATTTTACTACATTTATTTCCTTTTGCATTCCAAATTATTTTACTGAAATTGATTTAGCGTGACATTTCAGTGTTTTTTCAGCAGTCACGAGACCGTGACCGTCGAAATCAATTAACAAAGTAAACCGCATAAACTAGGGTCAACTACCAAGACGGTAAATACCTACGGTTAAAATTCAATTACAGTTATTTAATAGACCAAGTTGCTTCCATTTTCGTATAATTAATCAATATCAAAAAGTTTTGCTAACACAGATTCGTTTAAGACTTTTGATGTTAGAAACTTTCTGGTAATAAAAAGAGAAATTAAATGATTTTTCTCATTCTTTTATATGAAACTTTATGAAGTGCTCACGAAACGTTAATTTAAAAAATAGATCGAGAGAGTCTCTATCTCTTTCTGTTATCAGTTCAAGTTACCACAGTTCTATTCGAGTTAGTGATGTTACTAAGTCACGAGTACTGCGTAGATATGTATGATATACAGGATGTCACACGACCCATCACCAATCCGAAGTCTACTCGTTTTGGACATCATGTAAAGTCAAACTAAGCAAAAATAATACCCGGGAAACGTACTGTTTTTTAAGTTGACATTTTTTTTAAACTACAGATGAAAGTGCGCACATGCAATGCTCGAAATACCTACTTACCCATGAGTGCATAGGACACCTATATAACATATTGGCTGGGTAAATGCCTAGATTTTGTACCTTATTAGAAAATTTCTATAGTGACTTTGAACCTCAATATCTCCTGAACCAATAATTTCCCAGGTATGGTGTCGAAGTAAAAAATGTTTCTAATGAGTGGTACAATATGGGATGTCAGTTTTCGTTAAGGATCTTTTTACGCCCTGTATAGTGGACATAAAAGCACGTAATATAGTAGTTTCTTCTTTTTACCTGTCACTTATATTTAGGATTGAATGGCAATACGACATACGTTTGATGAAAGCACTTGGTTGTTAATTTGACAATTGGCAAAAAACGTATCAAAACGGAATAGCTATAGTAACAGAGGTTCTACTACCGATGTTTGTTACTTTTTTAAGTAAAATCTACTACACAGATTTTGACGAAACTTTGCATAATGTAATGTATCTTTAGGATTATTATCAGAATAACACAAAAGCTACATTTTGTTGCGAATATCCGATAGCCATGCGGATGATAGATACGGATATATTTATCTGTTCTTTTGAGCAAACACAAGTATTAAATTATTTTAAAAAAGTCGCATGTATAACCTTTTAAACGAATAAACTAAAAGCTATAATGTGTTCGAATCATGAACAAACACAATTAATTTCGTCACGTAATAGTTTCTAGTGTGTGAATTGTACTGTGATATCTAAGGGATGTGTTTGTTTAGGGCTCGCTCAAACACGACACTGCTTTTGTTTCAAGGACTCAAATAACAGTCAGAATCTGTGCTGAAAAAAGTATTGCTGGCTATCCATGGTTGAAACGAAGACTTTAGGAAAACTTGAAACTGTCACACGTATCTAGGCATTGTTCTGTCTCACAATGGTATGAGTTAGGTCATTATTATTTTAAGTCCTAGTTAAGTAAGCGCTACAGTTTTCATCCATAGTTCCAATAATAGGTATTATGCTGAAAAATAGTAACCTTGATGAAGGCTCATGAAGATCACGAGTGTTCCAATATTTGACACCAAAATACTTGACGAATTCAAAGACCGTCAATAAAGTGTCTATAGGTAGTCAAACTACATATAGATTTACTGTAAAAAGTAAAGTATTTCTCCTGTAAACAATATCGATACAGGAACTCAATATCCAGATAGCAACCCTACAATGTTGGGCAGGGACAAATGACGTCATTCCACACGCCTATCTGGTGAGGATGACTCAACACTAAAGTGCCTAAAAGCTCTACTGCGTTGTTCAGTATATAGTTACGCTTTAGGCAGCTTAATTTCGGTTAAGTCAATCCACTTCATAAATTAGACCAAATACGCCTTTCTACATAGTAATAGCCGTAGAGCAAAACATTTTTGTTACTAGGCTATAAAAACTAGAATACCTATAAAAAGGAATAGTAAAATACTCGGACATAGACACGCTTAGATTGTATCCGATCGTATTACAGAATAGACCTAGTAACAAAGATATTTGAGCTGCTTGTATCAAAATTCTGGAGGCAGGGTAAGATTACTTTTGATACGTATATTATATAACGCCATGTTTGTGTATCTTTGCAAAGAAAAACATGCTTTGGAGACCAAAAGAACCATCTAATTGGCGATAAGCCGGCTTAAGAAACAAAAATTATTCTTTTACTAAATGTACCTGAGAGGCAAATTTAAAATAGTTATGGCTGCACCGTGGGTATTCAGCATTTTAATGTTGTCATAATTATACAAATAATTTTCAGTAGAAAAAAATGAGCAGAAATAAAATAAATACGGATTAAGAATGACGGTGTCACTATCCCATTTGATCCCGAGAGCACTGAGAGAACCGACTAAAGAAAACACACCAAGGAAATGACTCCTTTGCCAAGAGACGGAAAACTAGATATCAAACTCTATATGTCTGGCCGGCGTGGTATAGTAGACTAAATCCGGAGTCAATAGGAATTGACCTACAACGATTTTATCACGCAAATTTGAAGAAGCCTACATCCAGGAGTAGACTGAAAAAGATTGTACGATGATGATCAAATATTAAATTTTTTTTAAAATAATCCGAAAACAGCATACATTTTATATCTGTATATGTAGTAGGGTGACAAGTGTTCCCCGTATCTTCTTACGCGAAAATATCAAAAGACTTTTCATTATTTTCTTGTAGTATCTGATAAAGATATTGTAAAGGACCGGACTATGGTTTTAATTAACACTAGATCAAACTTCTTTGAAACTTCTTGATTAATATGCGTTCTAATTATCTTACACAGACAGACTTTACATATGCTGCTTATATGCTGTAAAATTTACTTTACGTAAAATACTAAACGCACAACTTTTTGTAGACTATATTTAAATAAAATATACTAAAAAACGCAGCGATTTAATGCTTTTTCTAGACAAATAAAATTTGTCACAGATAATCTCGAAACGAATGGATAGATTCGATTATTTTACATGGTTACTAGGAGAAAACACACTAAACCTGAATACGTATAACCTAAAGTACTATACTCTAGCTTTAGTTACATTTGGTTGTTTACTTTCCATGCCTTACTGCTTCGAAGTACAAAGGAATAGACTGAGAGCCAGTGTTCCGCAGACTTACGGTATAGTAGCAAACTCTATATTAATGCTAGTTATAGTAATTCATCTGCCGTAGATCAAATGGGGTTTCACTATTCCCATAGTGGGTTCCTTTAGGCGTGCCTAGAAGACGAAAAGCATGAAAATCGACTTTCAAAACGTGATCTCAGCATGTCTGCCGTTTTGATATCTTAAAATATATATTTTTTTATAAAGAAAAACTTAATGGCAGACACTTGTGCCGGTTCCTACTATATTTTATATAATATCAAAATTCCCAAAATTTCATAAAATTTACGTTATTTTAGCAAAGCTAGAAATTATATATGTTATTTATATTATTATTATAAACATATATTTAGCAAGGCAGACACATAGGTCGGTTCTGACACGCGGGCAGACAACACGATACTTTCTGAGTCGTGCTATTGAAGTTGCATGATTAGGATTTTCTCACTCTTCATTTCGCAGGGAACTAGTGTTTGAGCAAAGTTGCAATTTATGTATGTTTTTTACATCATTATTATACATGTATATCTAAAAAACCAGACAGATAGGTCGGTTCTAAAATGCAGGCAGACTACGTAATAGTTTCGCAGTCATGCTAATGGAGATACACGATATTGACTTTCTCTCTCTTCATCTCGTTGTAAAATGATGGTCAAGGTTTGTTAAATATACACTATTCATTTTGAAACCTAACCTTTTTATCAAGAAGCTTTTGCAGCTCTCGGCGATCATAATTTAACAGAGAATAGAATGAATGAAATCTTCAATATTATCCAGAAATTTACTTGTAAAATGTATAATTTGAAGAAATGCATAGACGTAAATGAAGCCAGATTTCAGCTGTTTGTTGATACATATAAGGCTGCTGATATCAACGAACAATTCAGTATTAAAGTACGCAATTTTGAGGGAAGCAGTTTACCACCGTGCAAGAGCGAGCTGTAGCAACATTTCCTACGGACGATATACATATCAAATATTTGAAATAATGCTGATAAACGATGTCTGACAACATTACAACCAGAAGACTAGGGGTGGATTAATCATCAAGACGCATATATCTTCAAATGGTTTGATGGAGATCAGCTGCCAGGTTTTGTAGCCGATTCTGTCTAATGTCCATCAGATAATTCAATGAAACACAATAAAATAGCCTGCTGCTATTAATAGAGTCGCATTTGCAATGATTTATAATGAAATATATATTTTTTTTACAGAATGTAGTATCTCTGATGACGAAGGCGATAAAAATATCAAAAACTTGGAGGATTTGGATTGCTTCATTCAATCAACGGAAGTCTGCAGTTCTGACGAAGAATAGTGTATAGAAATAGTCAATAGAATTTTGATTTTTTGTAAGTAGCCTATATATTTTTTTCTTTTTTTTCTTTTTTATTTCACTTACAATAATAATGATTTTGCTATTTATTTTATTCTAACAAAACGTACAACTTGAAATTCAAATATACCTATTTGAATTTCAATTTGTACGTTTTATTTTTAAATCATTATTTTTGTAAGAGAAAAAAAAATGTTGATTTTTTACTTATATTTTATGTTTATGATTGAAAATAAGAGTTATAAATTATAAAATTTAAAAACACTGTTCACATGTATTCATACTGATTCGCTGTCATTGCCAGTAAGAGTGAGAAGTCCATTAGCATGACTGCGAAACTAATATGTAGTCTGCCTGCATTTTAGAACCGACCTGTCTGGTTTTTTAGATATACATGTATAATAATGATGTAAAAAACATACATAATTTGCAGCTTTGCTAAAACAGTAGTTCCCTGCGAAATGAAGAGTGAGAAAATCAAAATCATGCAACTTCAATAGCACGACTGAGAAAGTATCGTGTGGTCTGCCCGCGTGTCGGAACCGACCTATGTGTCTGCCTTTGTAAATATATGTTTATAATAATAATATAAATAACATATATAATTTCTAGCTTTGCTAAAATAACGTAAATTTTATGAATTTTTTGAAATTTTGATATTATATAAAATATAGTAGGAACCGGCACAAGTGTCTGCCATTAAGTTTTTCTATAAAAAAAAATATATATTTTAAGATATCAAAACGGCAGACATGCTACGATCACGTTTTGAAAGTCGATTTTCATGCTTTTCGTCTTCTAGGCACGCCTAAAGGAACCCACTATGGGAATAGTGAACCCCCATTTGATCTACGGTAGATGAATTAGTATAACTAGCATTAATATGGAGTTTGCTACTATACCGTAAGTCTGCGGAACACTGGCTCTTAGACTAGAATAACAACGCATCATCATCCAAAGTAACCAAAAATAAAATGAATTGTTAACTGGGCATCTAAGTAAACTAATAAGAAATGCAGTGAGCAATAATAATTTGGTAACTTTTGTGGTGCACCATAGAGCGTGAAGATTATGTTTTTTAGTAAGTTAAAAAAATAACAACGCACTGTAGACTGTGTTATACGGCCAGTATTAAATTGTAATCAGTATCTACTTTAGAGCAGAATAAAACATATTTGGAAGAAACCAAATAAGTTTCTATAGTAAACAACATTATCTTCAACTACTTGTCTGTATTAAAACGTACCTTTATAATGAACATGGTTGTAAAATTTTATTTGTAAGAACAGGTGAAAATTTTTATTGCTTTGTAAGCTTACTTACTCTATTTATTCCTAAAATTACGAAAAGTATTTTTGCATTGTGTGACATTCACACAATAATCTTTGAGCAAGATGTTAGTATAATAATTGAATTAAATGGATAATAGCTATCCTATTATTAATTGTAGGACCAGTTACGCAAAACTTATGACAATATAAAATCATAAGTAATGTTATCAATTTTACTAAAACCTCCACGATCTGTAACTCGAGTCGGTTATTTCATCGCAAATTGTAATACTATAATAAATCAGATAGCTGTTACTTGATACCATCTGTGTTCGTACCTACTTTTATGGGACACTTTTTGTGGCATGAATCAGAGCCTACCTATGTAGTAGATAAACCTACCTAAGTACTATATGGTAGGTAGGTATACGTTATTGGGTATCGTTCTAAGAATCTTGACCATATATGGTTCAGTACTCTACTTATTACAGATGTGAGATGTGTGACTATACAAAATGTCTCTGACTGCAGGACTTACCTAACTATAAGTCAAATCAGTTTAATAGATCTAATAACATAAATCCCCATTGACCTAGTAGGTAAGCATAAACTTCAGTAGTTCAATTTTGAATACATAAATATTCTACGCAAAAAAGTTATAAATATTTTCTACGGAAAATGGTTGTGAGCGCCGAAAATCAGCTTCTTTTTAACTACACATACTTACTTAAATATTAGTGAATCTTATGTCCTGAGTAGTGAGTCTTATGTGTATATACAGCTACTCAATCTGTGCAAACATAAATATAATAAAGGCCACAAGATCTCTATATGGACAGACGTTTTCATTCGCTTGTATTCGTATTAATTACTGCGCGAATGTGAGCAAGTTTCGAGAATTAGCCGCTTATTTTAGAATTGTTGTTGAGTTAATGTATTACATTCGTGTTGGCATCTGTAATGACTCAGGCTGCTTAGACACAACTTATTGTAATCCATTTCAAGGAAAATCTGATATAGCAATTAATGAATTCTAGGTTTTTTATGATAGAGCCTTGACACTGGTACTAACTAATTTTATTTAGATTAGAACGAAGAGGATAAACAATAAAGCCGAGATTATGTCCAGAAATTTGGCAGACGTTTAGGAGTGGTTAACAAGTGCAATGTTTACGGTTTCAATGACTGTCGATTGTCGTCAATATCTGTTTTTTTTTTAATAATACCTGAAATACAGGTCATTTATTCAATAAAACTTAGTCATGATCTTTGGAAAAATTGTTTTAAATAGAGCTTTTAATAGGTCTGCTGTCATAACTAAATGTCACTTAAATGTACTTTTTTCCTAATTCAATTAATCTAGCCATGTCGCGTGTTACATACACGGGCGTGTTATTCGGTTCAAACACCTTTATAATTACATATTTCTAATTCCGCTAGGGCACTAGTCACGCGGCAGACGAACTTACGTTAAGCTTTATTAAATAGAGTTTATGAACTATTCTAACATCTGTTGTGTGTAGGTATAAAAGGCATAGACTTAGTTATTAGAAATTATAATAGACTAGTTGACAAAATGATTTAAAAAAATGCAGCACGGCGCGCCGTGCTGCATTTTTTCGCACTAGATGACGTCACATGGGCTATATCTTTGTTATTTTTTATTTAATCGAAAAAAGAAAAAATACGTGTCCAATATTTTATTATCCAAAATACGGACTATATAAAATGTAATTATTTTGACCCTGGAAACTACCCTATTTGGGCTTAGTTTGTGCCTGGTTTTATACCGAACCGCTAAAAAGTAGAGCTAATTTACGAACCTTAATCTATCAATAAAATACATATAGGCAGCATTGCCTTGCACGAAAAAATCTACTTACGCGTATGTCTTTACCTAGACTAGAAGTTTCAGCTGCTAGAATTATATTCAATTTAACTAAAACCGGTGAAACTGTAAGAAAAGCAGCTACACATTTGTAATCAAACTACTCAATATCTCCAGAGTTCACAGCTTCAACCGAAAAATATTTGGAATTTTTTTCTAATAAAATTCTCTGTTTTAAGACAGGAAAAATCCTCATAACATCTGCATTCAGATCAGTAGTTATATGCTGTAGTAAGTTTATTTCCATATTTACTTAAGGAACGAACACCTTAGAGTGAATCATGTAATTGGATAATCGCGGGATTCTTCGCTCCCTCCCACGCACCGATTGTTATATCGGATTACGTTTGTTACTCTTTACATATTATGTCTCCATTGTAATTAGTACCGCTGAAGACGATAGCCAATTAGTACTAAGAATATACCCATTGGAAGATGTAAAACACTCCTACGCGATGTTTTGTAAAGCACAAAAAAGTGGGTGTAGCAATATTGTCTTGTAAAAAAGCTAGATAGCTGGTAGTTATTAAATTTTAACCGCCCCTGTTCACTTGCACGAGTATGTAATTCTGAATCGCGAGGCATTTGTTTTTTTTTATCACATAGGTATAAAATAGTCCAGTGTGTCCATTAAACGGCTGATTTACCATTGCGCCATATAATCATAGTATACTTTAACATATTTTATTCGACACTTGTCGCATGACACTTAACGCTCTATATAATATAATATAATTTATATACGAAAAATAAGGATAACGAATCAATGGGCAAAGCACTCAATCCTAGCTTTATTTCTCTGCGTTCTTAGTTTCAAATTGCAACACAAGCAGGTTTATAGTACAATATAGGTACCTGTCGACAAGTGTCAGTCATGGCTCACAAACATTAATTTCTTCGCGCAATCATAAACTTCCAACACGCGTCGCTCAGGTTTCTAGTCGATTTACGTAAATTGTATGTGTCGATTCGTTCCAATACAGTATCACTATCACTGAGTCATTAGAGAAAGCTAGACGGTATTATGTTACTAAGTACACTTATTTTGTTTTCCTATCTATCATTACATCTCTGTCTAATAAAGAACATTAGAAAAGAAGAACGGTATAAGAGCAGTCAATTTATTTGGCGATGATTAGGTAGGTAGTAGATCTCTAAAGAGATTGCTAGATTTAAGGGCTTCTTTTTTGTTGCCTAAATATCTTGTGACTTTTAACATCTAAGTAAACACTAGTACTGTGAACAATGATACCTACTTGCCATTTTAATTATACAAGATTACTAAGGTTACCAACTAGAGGCAATTTTCGTTTTGTCTAAATTCAATTTTCATTCATATGATATCGAAACGTCGAAGTAAGTACTTAACTAGATGTTTTCAAGTATGAGGAGATATATTTCACGGTACAGTGCGTTTATGTAATCATTTATATTTATTAATTCAGGTTCATTTTAATTCAGATTTAACTTTACGTCAATTCTTAAATTTAAACGCGTAAGGAGGGTTTTGTTTTCTTACCTCACGAAAAAGTTAGAAATTAGAGCCTATTATACTAAAGTTGGCAAATTTTTTACAAGATTCTTAAATGACTCCAGTGTAATGACAATTTGTGTTACATAAGTACGCAGTAAATTACTAATTTGTATCTTACATCACCGCAATTTTCGAACATTCGTGCATTTATTGTTGCAGCTAAACGGAGACAGAACGAGGAAAAACAAGTGCTGAGATACACACGCATGTTTGGGAATTTATATAATCTTAATATATAAAATCCTTGCGTTACTGACTGACAGGCGCGCTACAGCCGAAACTATTGGGCGCAGGAAGCTGAAATTTGCATGTATGTTCCTTGGGGATCGTAGGGATTTCCCGAAGGGATTTCCCGAAGGGATTTCCCGAAATTCCCACGGGATCGGCCAAAACGGGTAAATTTAAAAAAAATGCAGGCGTAGCTGCTGGCGTCCTCTAGTGTGCTTATATTTACAAAGACTTAAAAACTGGATTTCAAAAGTTGATTCTTACAAGCTCAGATTATACATAGATTTGTTCTCGGCGCTCTACATTTTCTGCAGGGCAACTCCTCAATATCAATACATATAAATCGCCTTTAAATTACTTTCTAGGCTCACTATTGTTATGGAAGCTAAATTAGCCGCAATTACATTGAGTGCCGTTATATCTGAAATTACTAAGTAACAGTCGATCGGCCGTTGAAAATGGCGCCTTTCTGTTTTTGACACGATCGACCATTGAGTGGTACCGTTCAGTAACCGCTGTTTTGTTCTATAGTGCATTAAGCTAAAGGTTTATAAGAACGCGATCACCTAGTTTTACCGTAAGAAGTGAATAAGGTAAGAGTGAAATGATGGGCTACTGTATTGGTAGTATTATTGAGTAGATTGCCCAGTAGGTGTAAGCAAAATTGCGCTAGTAAGCAGTGTTGCATTATCATCTGTATGGACGACAATTGCATGGGGCGCATCGGTTTTAGTCTTTAGTGGTATTAAAACCTTAAATGTTCCTAACATATTATATATGTAACACATGTTGAACACTGACTATGAACTACGTGCATTTTCAAATGAAAATATGTATATACATACATACATACATACATAACGTCACGCCTTTTATCCCCGAAGGGGTAGGCAGAGGTGTATTTCTAAACCCACTTTTCGCCAGTTATACTTTAGTCCCACGTAATAAGGGGCGAGCCTATTGCCGTACCGGGCACATTTCCAGACTCCGTGCTGCTACTGACAATTTCGTGACAGAAAAACCCAATAACACTGCCCGACCCAGGAATCGAACCCGGGACCTCCCGATCCCACGCGCACATTTATGCCGCGAGACCAACGAGGCAAATATGTATATATAAAACGAAATCACATGTTAATAAATCCGAATTAGCTCATTCAGGACAAACATTAGGATTGAATATGATATTTTCCTTTTGAAATTATTTTTAGATTTATTAATGCATATGTTTAAATCTCAGCGTGTAATTCAAACAATTGACGTTGTCCTGAATAAACTGAAACAATATTCGTATTGTTAGAGATTTTTACATTGTAAAAACAAAATAATCACTACATTGTTCCAGACAAGAATATAGCAAATACTCTACAAATTGAATGAGCAACAAATAAAACCTGTCCTCGATATGACCAGTTTAGAATTATTGGTAACAAATCTGTGGTGTACCGTGTCTATAAAAACATAAACCGAATTTAAATATAGAATGCGATATAGAACTCAATTTGATTGAAATGTTATGTCACGTGTCTGTCTGCGAGTGACTTGTAGACGTGAACATGTCGATTAATGGACAGCATCGATCTATATGTATGAAGACAATGAATAATGCTTGCGATCATGCCAGATAGAGATTATCTCTACAGTACCTCATTTTTACGATTTTGATAATTCTTCTTCTATTTCACTAAAGAGGTTACCCTACATTATTATGTTGATATATTTTTCAACAGGAAAAATGTATTTCTCCAGGCCGAAACAACGTCGAAGAAATTTTTTTTTTATGATTGCGTTTTCGTTACAATGTCTTTATACGTTCACTTATAGGAAGAGTGTTGAGAATTAAAATAGTGCTCAGAATTTAAATTCTGTAAGGATATCTTCAAACCGTGAGCTGGAAAAGCTCCTTCGAATTTCTAATGGTACTTGAGAGAAAATTAAACTTTTAAACAAGTAGTTCTACGTAAGGCACCTTGGTATTTATGCAAAACGTCCTTCAATAAAAGCGCTGGAGCCGTGTCAATTGAAAGTCAGCGCAATTAATATTGATCGTCTCGTGAATTGATAAAGTGCACTACAGTGTGCCGACTAACGCCCGCTGAGCTTAGCGATGCACATAACTTACTGATATTACCACAATTAGCACATATCGTCACGCTATTATGTCCCCTGTGGAGTAGATAGAGAACCAGAAGTGTACCACGGCCATATTTCACCACATATGGCCCCCACGTAACCCATAATAAAGTTACAACATGAAACAACTATAATCTAGAGTAAAATATATTTTATAAAGTTTCAGATATTGAACATGATGCCGAAACATCAGATACTCGAAACAAAGGTAAGTGGTAAATATCCCAAAAGATAATTAAAAGCTATGGTGCCGACCAAAGTGCCTTGACAAATGGCATTCAGTTCTCATTTCTACCAGCGCTGTCGTCTGGTTACCATGGTAACATAAGCAATTCGTTCTACGTTGACCACGTGACATACTGAAAGGCAATTTCAGTTGTATTGTACATTTTTGCACTTAGCGAAAAGCGAAATTACTAATAGAATGGCACTTGCCTATAGCCAGTTCTCTTAAAACAGCTAGGGTGATATTAGATAGGTATTTATGTTACAGCAATGGTTCACGTGGGAATTATTTACTGCCCGGTGTTCTACAGTTACGAATACCACAGTATAAAGAGCATACAGTAGTTTGACGCCTTTGATCTCGAAGAAAAAGCCGACAACGTCTAGACAAGGGTAAGGAGGCTAGGCCTGCCACATGTAAACAATACCTACTTATTCAAATACCGTCTATTTATTATAGAAAAATAAAACAATTGCTACGTTACATGAATATTATACTGTAAATCACTTATGTATTATATTACAATAATTATTGATAAATAATTATTATAAAACATTTAGCATTTTTTCGTGCGGTGACAGCTTTGCATACACAGTCAGCACCTATTTCATCCCACAGGTGTCGTGGGAGGCGGTTAAGAATATGAAGCATTTTTCATTTGGTCTTTATCATACAAACCAAGTTAAAATAAAGCGATTGACATAGCGGTCGTTTAATGGATGGGTAACCGTGGGATCAGCTTGCACAGCCTATATCGATATGAAGTATTTTGCAGATTTATTTTCGTGCAAACTACTTCAAGGTAAAGCAATAGATACCACGGTCATTTACTGGATGGGTCTCCGGGCTATGAGGTTACGGAGAACATGTGTGGGGTTTATAAAAGTGGGCCAAAAATATGGTTATTTTTGTGCTAAGCCGCGCCGTTACCAAGATACATAATAATATGTGATAGGTACTTACCTAATACGAAAATACTAGGTACTTATTGCAAGAAATTAAAATCACACTTGAATCGAATATTTCCTTAAAACGCATATTTTCTTACGTCTGCCTTGTTGTTTACGCACAGTAATTACTACTTTATTCTGTGACCGGGCCAAACATGAGATATCGTAAAATGTCAGTAGATTAGTAGGTACGTGCATATTATTTTAAGTGGTTATAGGTAAATACATTTCAAAATAATTTAAATACTTAATTATAATTAATGAAATTTTATTTTTTGGTGTAAGTAAATTGATGAAATCGCAGATTTTTTAAATCCTTATTTCATTAAATCTTTAAGCAGCTATCTTTAAGTAGCATATAAAGCATTGCAATGTCTCACAGTACAAGTCGTATGCAGCATCTAAATTAATATTCATAAGCAAATAAATAAGTAACGAACAAAAAACAAGCACGCGCCAGCCCCCAAAAATATGTACCTAGTTGGGAACTAAGGCGACATACGTAAGTAGGTACCGCTCTTCCCGCGTCTCACCTCTTGCCCCCCGCACGATTGACCCGTCTAGACGCGTTCGTCGAACGACTGTATGGATTATTTGACTGTGCGAATACGGTGCTCCTACTAGTCGACCAAGCCAACTAGACGAATGTCAACGTGACAAAATTCAACATAATTCAATAATTATAATCCAGAATATCCTAGTACCGATTGCAGGCGCATTGCACGTTCACACGCCGCGTTCGCACGTTACGATAAATAATTTCTGGATTATAATTGTTGAATTATGTTGAATTTTGTCACGTTGACATTCGTCTAGTTGGCTTGGTCGACTAGTACTGCGAATTACCCTACAAAAACCTTTATACCGTCAACCGATACGATGACATAATGGTTGCAGAGCCCCAGTTACTAGTATTACGCTCTAAGTGTCTATGCTGGAAACTAATCTCAGGATGTATAAACGAAGAAAAGAAAGAGTATTGTGTTTTCAAAATCGTTATATTAACGTTCGTACCTACTCTTATAAAACTTAGATCTTTTACTTATACCTATACTCAGTGAAACGCCTAGTGATCTCACTAGGCGTGTGTCGCTTACAAGCTTTTACAAATTAAGTTTTCTTCATGCGAGAGAAAAAAAAAATATAATTAGGTTCTGGCAAGAGCCAAGCTTTGATAGTATCAAAACTTGGCTCTTGCCAGAACGAGATCGTGCATTGCAAGCAATGCATAGATGGTACATAGCAAGTTTATGAAAGCTTGCTATGCACCATAGGGTCCAGAGTGACCCCATGTTTTAAGATATACGGTCTATACAAACTAAATAAACATTCTTCACCGTCATCATTGTCATAAAATTATCTCAGTTGCATAATTGAAACATCTGCACCTACATTGTAGACAAATGCATAGGGTACATAGGGTTCCCACCAAGATCTTAGGGTCCCAAGCCAACCTCACCTGCAAGTGGTGCACCTGCCGATCAACGGACGAGGCTCTGGCAAACAAAATATCCCGATAAGCGGCAATAGGCTCGCCACCTATTACGTGGGATCAAAACCCTGGCGAAAAGTGGGCGTTTAATATGCTTCTGCCTACCCCTTCGGGGAAACAGGCGTGAGTCTATGTATGTATGTATGTATGTACTAATTTATTTATTTCTATGTCTTCTGTGGGAGGCCTGTTTAAACTTTCATACGGCATACATCACGAAATCGTGCATCGTTAGATGTGCATAAATACGTGACGATTGTTTAATAATAAACATTATTAATATTAAAGAGCTTTCGCCCGTATCGATGGTGATTGGCGAGGGACATGCGTGGCAACATTATAATGTACACGCTTTTATGAATTTACAATGTTATTACTGTAAAAATATGGGTTTAATTATTGTAATGGACTATCGTACTACAAATTATGGGATGGTAACACACCTTCATTTTAGTCATTTGATCCATGTTCAAATACTGTAGATTAGTTATTAAAAGTTGTCAGAGAAATAAGTATCTTCAAATCTCGATAGATTTAGAGAATAGGTACCAGATACCTACTTATTTTTCTGTCAATGTGCCTAGAAATTAAAATAGACGCCGTAAAAGTCTAGATAAGGATGTAATTTAATAATAGTTAGATCGATAACCAAATTTACAAATGCGTACAGTAAGAACTTAATCTTGTAAGCCATTCTTCTCTTCACGGTAATGCATTCTTTACCTAAACATTTTGACGTAGAGCCAATCCTCCTTACACCTTGTCCTGAGTACCTTTATAGCAGGATTTGTATAAGCAAGCAGGCGTCGTGGCCCGCGGTTTTGTGGTTTAAGCCAGGTGAGCCGTGACGGACGTGCGATAGGTCGCAGGCATATTTTTATTATATTATGAGTATAATATACAACAAAATTTCTATAATTTAAGAAGAGCAGATAATGCAAACTATATCTGTCTACATGAAAATACATAACATCCACCATCCAAAAATATGACATCTCATAGCCGAGCCTAAACTAGAAAGTCGGGGTACATAAGGTAGCCAGAGGGTTCCGTTTATGGCCTTGGGGAAGATCTTTAAAATATTCCTCCCTGAGGTGATGGAACAGGGGTTGAAAATAGGGTAGGCTGAGGCGTTGCCTCGGACAACAGCTTGTAACATACCCATACAAACAATTCTGCCTGTATTCTTGGAATATATTCAGACAATCTGCTCTTATTGAAATTTAAGATACAAAATAAAAGCTAAGACCGTTTATTACTTATGCTAGGTATAAGATGAATAAGACTGAAGTCTGATTATGTTTTCGATTTACTAAGCAATATTTTATTTTTTGCCTTTAGCTAGAATGAATTATATTACTATGTAAGTAAGTATGGTATATTATGATTATCATAGCCAATAATGGTTATTCGCTTAGGTACTAGTGGATGTTTAAAAGTAAATGACCTGCGTGTTCCCCAGAAATATACTGACACAATTTGTATATCAATAATTAATGCATATTGATTAGAATTAGGTACTCGTATTAGAAATGGTCGATGTCTATCAGAACCTATTATAAATGAAAATGATTAGGTCGCTAGATAGTACATTTAACTGAGCATGAGACTTTAGTGTGCTATACGGTATTCAATGTTTTAATAGTTATTTCTGCTGCTTAAAATTTCACCGTTAAAACGTTAACAACTAAACATGTTAGCAAAATTGTTGAAGAAATGAGTAACTTACTAAACTGTGAAATTTAGTGAATTGAATAACGTGAAATATTTGTCAATAATTTATTATTATAATTTGAATCGACGAAAATATATTTGTGGATGGCAAGCTAGCTTAGGCCACAAGGAATAAATGTGGATTTTTTTCTTATTATTCAATTTGTTATCAATTTGTACAGTACAAGTGTTCTGTAATAAAACCGTAGTGTTTATGCAGAATTAAATTAATTCCAATTCGAAAAATGTAAAATTATTTCGTAGCAAAGTTTTACAAAACTATAAAATATATTGTAGGACTTGTGTAGTTATTAATAAATAATGAACAAACAGACAGGTTATAAACAAAAGTAGTACATACCGTAGTGTTCCAAATTATTGTGATTTCCTGGAATTGTTTTTCTAACAACGGCAGGATTTCCTCTAGGTCTAAACCGCAAATTATTTGGCCATAGTATGATGTATACAAAATTAGATTTATCTACAATATAATACCAAACAGGTGCATATTGTTTAGCGTCTATTTTAAATCCAATAATAAATTAAATAGAATTTAGCGTACAGAGAAAAAAATATTTTTCCTTTTGATCATCTTCTATCGCGCACAGTTTTAGAACATTATTTAATCTATATTGAAAATAAGTTTAAATCAAATTTAAAAAAACATTCTAAATCTAGAATGGTTAAGTTAATTAAGATTTTTTTAGTTTAGTATTTGGGAGGTTAGGTAAATACATATATCTAAAAAAAATTGCCATTGAAAGTTTATGAAACTGCATTTTTAAGTAGTTTTGTGTATTTTTGTGCCAACATATTAAACAATAAATTATATACAAAGTAAATTAATGAACGGCTATCATAATTGGTTTTAGAGGAAAGTCCTAACTGTCAAAAGAGTTACGAATTTGTTCTGTTGACGTTAAGTGAAATTATACGATAATAAGAAAAGATACATTTACCTATAGGTACCGCAGAAGGCTTTAATTATTTTAAGGCTACACCCATGTTTGCACGACATACTTCGCATCATTAGTTTACCATCAAGGTGATACACGAAAATATTTCGCCCATTTTGCTTCAGCGAACGAAATAAACAATTTCGTACAACTTCATACGAAAATTCGTGTTCTTGAATAATAATTGCCTAAGAACTTATTCAGTCATGAATACCATTAATATCGCGCTTTGGTTTATGCACCCGGATCGATGGTAAAAACAATAACAAGGACAAAAAAGTTTGCATTACTCTTTGGTAGAGCTCGGTATTTGCAACAAAAACTAAACTATTGTACTGTCAAGCTACAGGTTTATTTTTAAACATTTTATATTCAGGCAGTAATTACCGTAACTATTAAAAAACAAGAGCTGTCAAAAAGTTTAAATTTAGAAGTTGAACTTTTTACAAGTTTTCCTAGAGCCGCACGTTGAGTCCTAACAAATCCTAACCGGTCTACATAGAGTAAAGTTTAAAAAACGGTTCTGAAAAATAAAAAAGTAGTACTCACCATTGTGGATGGGTGTAGTAGGTTGAAGAATTAGATGAGGAGAGATTGGCGTGGCGGGTTCGTTAGGCAACACACCGGGCCGAACTGTGACGATCCTCGACGGTTCGCCGCTTATATACGCAATGGCACGCGCTCGCCGTATTCTGAACGACATTAAACTATTTTATGAAACAGGGGACCCTCCTAGTATCTATCATGTTGGAAATATTTTTCATTTACAGTCTGAATTTCATACGAACAAGTACCCTATTTGTTTGAATGTCTCCATATCGTGATTGGCTGTAATAATATTTGGTAAGTTTTACACTGATCTTTACCTATCACTGTTCCTCATGAAATATATCAGTTACTATAATCCTAACTCAATATTTATAATAAATGGTAATCTATTGTTTATCCTTACTTGAAACAGTAACGAAACTGTTGCGTAGATTATTTTAAAAGTATCGACTTTTCAAAGTTGAAGACTGTGTATTTTTCAAGAACGATCGATTTGAAATTAAATTCGAGATTACTTTAGTGCCAAAAAAAGATTCAAATACCATTGTTAGATCTAAATAAATATATTATATCGAGTGTAATCTTCTCTTTATATTATTTACTTGAGTTGTTTTGATATCTAGTTACCTACATATTTAAATACTAATTATATAATCATCAAATGGTTTGTTTCCTGTGATTTAGATGATTATAGAGTAGGAGTCATTGTTTGTAGAATCAGTTTTGGTTTTGACGCTTAACTGAGGCAATTCGGTTGATAATATCTTCAAGCAGTTTTTGAACTTAATTCGAATTATTTGAAACCAGATACTTACTGTGGATGTGTGGAATGTTCTTAAAATACAAAATATACGAAATATCTATCCGATATCTTGACCATAAAATTATAAAATTCACAAGTCACATTCCTTACGCTTACTACAATCTCGTTCGCATCATTCTCTCAGAATAACACCGTTGATACACTCATAGAGAGTAGTAATGTAGTATGTCCAGACGTCGCCCAATTTTTCAGACTTAGTCTTAAACTATGACTAAAGGCCCGTGACTAACGAGATATATTTGAATGCCAAACTATTTTATGCTATAATATATTATAAACAAAGGAACTGGTTGAATTGTATGATCATTTGTTCATTAAAAAAATAAATAAATATGAGAATTTGAGATGATTCTCAATTCTCAAAACGAAAGGCGGAAAAAGAGGTGGTGTTCTGGGAAAATAGGATTTCTGAATCTTTGTCCCAAAGTTGGTATTCTGCCAAGTTACAAAAATTTCGAGCCTGAGTATTCTTTTAGTCCATTGTCTTCAAAAAGTAGAGAAAATAATTGAATGCTGATATACCTATGCATATTCCACATACTTTATAGTTTTTATGATTATTTATCGTTATTATAATAAAATATGAAATAGTACGATAGTATAAATAGGCTCATTCCTCTCGTATCTTCGTAGTGCTAGACTTAGCTAAACAGTAGCAGGAGGATGACTAGTCACTTACCACTGTGTATGGACTACCAGGTCATCCGTCAACTTTTGATCTAAATGAAATTGAACATAGGTTTCGGGTGCTAGCCATGCTAGCCCAAAATATATAAAATTGCACTACTGTATCAACATGGTTTTGGAATTCATGAAGTCCCCGAGAAAGTTTTTATGTCTTGGAACCCCCATCGAATTCAAAGATATAGTGGAGGACATGGAAATTAATTGATCTGCTTTCTTCCTTTCTCAGTAATAGACAATAGCTTAATGTTCATAATATCACCGTATATATTGTATTTGTGGGCTGTACCTACATATTATTATGCACCTTTAGTCTTAACTTAATTATTAAAGTAAAATAAGCAGAGTTGGGTACATCACACACAAACAACAAAGTTTTCCTTCAAAGCCAATTAAAATCGAACTATAACTAGGATAAGCTGTCATTTTGTCCTTACAAATTTGGGAGAATGGTATCCCTACCGCAGGGATGGGATGAATGGGCAAGCAACAAGGGGAACCTTGACCCTTCGCGAATATTCTGCCTAAAGGTACGTTATGTAGGACGGATGAATGAAAGAATCTGTGTAGGTACTTTTACGCACCGCCACCGCGGAGAAAGTTGAGAATTTAAAATTTTTGATCTACATCCCTATTAATAGGATTATTTAAAACATTTTGCATTTCATTACATACAATATGGACATACCAAAGTATCAAAAAGGCAATCTAGCTATCTCAAGGTATAAGTTATAGGCATAATGCCCGAATGCTTGGTTACGAATACTGGATATATGTAAATGGATTATCATTCGTAAATCCTATCACATATTGATGGGAAAAAAATAATTTTGAATTTAATTTTCGAAATCCAAACTGATGACATTTGATGACAACTGATGACATTGACATGGGACTAAAGAGTAAATGGTTCAAATAGAGCAGATGACGAAATATTTCGCATCGCTCAAAACATATTTTGAAAACTTTCAAGTAGCTAATTGTAGGTAGGTATACAAAGTACCTTGAAAAAATAGGGAGTAATATTATACCTATAGGCTGTAATGAATGCCCAAATATCCTGTCTGGTAGTCAAACTTAGTTCTGCAGCATTTGCAGTTAGGAAAGTTCGACAATTCACAGACGTAGATACTGCTAGACTAGTTTACTTTAGTTACTTTTACAGTGTAATGTCTTACGGGATAACGTTATGGGGTACGGCAGCCGATATTCAGACAATTTTTGTTATTCAAAAGAGGGCCATACGCACAATATATAAGTTAGGTGCTAGAGATTCTTTACGAGATAAATTTAAAGAAGTAGAAATATATATATTTGCAAATTTAATGTACGTTAAGGAGAACTTAACTCTTTACCGTAAAAATAGTGACTTGCACAAAGTGAACACAAGGTATAAGCATAAACAAGTGGGTGTTAACTACCGTCTACATAAAGTTCATAACTCATTTGCGAGACTCGGTATACAATTCTTCAACAAAACCTCTAAAAATAATGAATTTACCTCTGCACAAATTTTAAACCACTATTAGGAATTTTCTCTTAGAAAGGGGTTATTACACTATTAAAGAATTTCAAGATGACAAGACATCATGGGGCAAGTTGCTTTTTTAAATTCACTATTATTGTTCTTTTTATGACTGTGTAGGTAATATATTGTTTAAACTCTCTTTTTAATTAGTAATATGTTAAGTGAAGGTGCCTTGTGAACACTTGATGTTTGCAGGGTTTGTATATTTTTTATGATTTGTTGAATCTAGTATATCAGTTTTTATCCCTGATCAAATCATTGTTTACTTGTCACCTTTACAAAATCCTTTAACCTATTGGTTGCTGATACAACTATACTACTGTCGCTATAGTGTTTTGTTGTTGTACTATTCACTTATTTTTTACATATCCATTTATTTCTAATCAGTGTCGCGAAGCGTTTTGGCTGTGTCAGCAATCATGGTACCACAAATTGTAAGATTAAGATTCTGATTTAAAAAAATAGTGGCATGAGTTTCTTCCAGGCTCTTCTCATAGCCCTACCATCCCGAACCTGGTTGTAAAAAAAAGAAATGACGTTCTTAAGTGTTACTTTTGTAACCTTGACTTTGAATTTGAATTTGAATGGTAATTGGAATTGCTAATGCTCTTATAATTTATTGTATAATATTATTATTGCCTCGATGTGTGCATAGTCTAGCTCTATCTTTAGCACGGATTTGACATGTCCAATCATTTATTGCACCTTGTGCAAATTACAAAAGTTGAATATAACTGGTAGAACGGTTCTTCACTAAAACTGGGGTGATATCTTACAAGTTACAACATGAAGTTAACTGTTCAGAACAGGTCAGAATTCAGATACGTACCTAAACGTATAGTAAGGGCTAAATGCTTTTGTACTTATCCACTTATCATGCGATGCGAAAATAACCCTAGATTTTAGAGACATATTTCAAGTATTTTATATTTCAATGGTTGCATAGGACCTCATACCGAGCTAAAAACGTTGTTTATACTTCGAAAATGGATTGGTATTTACTATTAATTTCTGCCACAACTCAGGGGTTTATCCCATGCCTCCAACAATTTTGTCCCAGTGCCTCCAAAAATAAATTTAAATAAATAATTAAATATCAAATTATGTACCATTGCCTCCAACAAATGAAGGTAGAGTATGGTTCGCAAAAAATTATAAATTTATTCAGTTTTGCTAATTTTGCAATTTATTTATTATAGGAAGAATTAAGTCTGATAGCTGAAATATTTTATTAACTAGCAAACAAAATAGTTGAACAACCAACAACGTAGTTGTGGGCGCGAATGGATTTGTATCTGTTATAATTATGAATTATAATATGTGGTGAATTTAATTTATTTGTTATAACGGAAGTTGTAATAGCTGTAACGTGTTATTTAATAATTTGGTAGTCCACGAAAGATGTGGGATTGTTTAGACAACCTTTATAAATGTTTAGATACCACGAGTCGTTAGTAGATATTGGGAGTGTTAGGTTTAAATTAGGAGTAATGTCATTATCATTGATAATGGCTGCAACGGAAACAGAACGAGACAGGAGGTCGGGCAATATGTTGTCTGAACCACGACGATGTCGAATCTCGAAATTGTACGACGAAAGACGAACACCCCATCTGGCCAAATGACCAGTAGGATTATTAAGTTTTAGAAACCATTTGAGCGCGTGGTCAGTGTAAACAAAAAACTTTTTACCGTTATCGACATAACAACGCCAGTGCTCGATGGCAGATAACACAGCGAGTGCCTCGCGCTCAGTAGCGCTGTAATTCTTTTCAGCATCAGACAGAGACTTACTGAAATAGGCTATGATTTTTTCTTCGCCCTTCATAACCTGGCAGAGGACAGCGCCTACGCCGTAGTCGCTGGCGTCCGTGTGTATCTCAAAAGGTTCGGAGTAGTCCGGACAAGATAAAAAAGAAGGAGAGGACAAGCAGTCTTTCAATTTGATAAAAGCCTGGTCCGCCTCTTTAGACCAACAAAAAGGGGGAGCCTTTTTATCTTGAGAGGTTAATTTGTTTAGAGGTGACGATATACGACTAAAATTTGGAATAAATCGCCTATACCACGAAGCCACGCCCAGAAAACGACGTAGTTCCTTTTTATAAGAAGGGGTAGGGTAAATAATTATGGCATCAATTTTATCAGGATCCGCATGGAGACCTTGCGAATCGACAACGTAACCTAAATATTTTATTTTATCACGAAAGAAATTACACTTATCTAAGTTTATAGTGAGATTTGCCATTTTCAATTTCTGGAAAATACGTAATTAAAGCGTAATATGTTCTTCAAACGTTGAAGATATACATACAATGTCGTCGATAAAACAAAAGACCTTATTTTCAAATTCAGGACCGTAAAACAAAGTGTCGACTAAACGTTGCTGAGTTACAGATGCGTTTGTTAGACCAAACACCATCCTTTTAAAATGAAACGTGCCACGAGTAGGTACAGTCAACTCTAAAAGTAGCTACACACCTCAACATCTTTGCTGAGACTTTTATGAATTAAAACTCCTCGTTTATTATACTTAATTTATAAATTATGATTTTGGCAAAATTTTCTTGTGTAAAAATCCTTATACATAATAAAAATAATAACAATTTTGGACAATATAACCATATAAAATAACGTAAATGTATATATATTAATGAAGCTGACTGTACATAGAAAGCGGTCTTAAAATGATCTTCCTCTTTTATTAACGTCTGCCAGAAACATTTAGAAATATCTAAACTAGATAGGTATTTAGCATCTCTCAAGTTATCTTGTCTTTATCAGCCTTTAACAGTCCACTGCTGGACTAGGCCTCTCCTTTGAAAGGAGGAATTGGCCTACTATACCACGCTGGCCAAACGGGTTGGTATAGGGTTTGTATCAAGTTTTCCTTCTCTTACAGTGCTGTTCTCTGCATAATATGATCCCTCTGTCGGCTTTTACGACACCCATGGGATGATATGGGGTGGTGACATTCCGTATTCTTAATCCGTCACCACACGGAATGTTATCTAGAATTTCCGAAATGTAGGGCAAATTATAAGCATCTTTTCTAGTAACAGAATTCAATTTACGACTATCTAAGCAAAATCTTAGTTCACCGTTTCATTTTAGGGGTTAATGGTGAGGTAACTATAACAACGGTTGCATTGTATTAAAAGGTTCAATTCTGTATCAGCCTTTGTGAGAAAATAAGCCAAGAAATATTGACTGTGTATTTAAAAAATCAAAATGGAGTCTGATCATGAAATCCTGGTGTAATGCCGACATAGTCATACTTATACTAGTTAAACACATAAAACCTACAACGTAGTAATAATTATATTTATAGATTTGAGCGGGCGCCTAGAGTCTTGTGCTAGCAAAACATGGGTGCGAGCGAGAGGTAGCATGTTGTAAAATGAGACAGCGCGCTTTTTGTTTTAACCGAAATGCAGTCTCTGTTATTATCACACCAGTCGACCAGTCGACCAGGACCATGCACTTTGATTTTGTTGTCCGTAATATTTATTTTTATCATAATGAGTGACAGTGATGAAGTTGCTGGAGCCAGTGTGCCAACGCAAATTGAATTCATAAAAGGACCTAGTAAGTACCTACTGTCTCATTTATAACATTAGAAAAGAATAAGTATACTTTCAACTGTATGGCACTGGCATGTGTACTATACACACTGTACACGCACGTTTAATACGTACTGTACTGTTTCTTTGCACACAAATTCAAGTGACACTGTAGATTTTTACGGAAAGCAAGGCAAAATTGAGCGATGGACAAGATGGCGCATGGCGTGTGCATCGTCCATGCACCGCCGCGCGGGGTGTACGCGTCCTCTGCGTTAACTGAAGGTCATGCTCAATAAACATCTTAAAAACAATACAAGTAATCTTACGACATAAATAAATATATTATATTTATATAATATATATAATTGTTTCAGATAACAAGAATGTGCTTGTGAGAGGTCATTATAAACATTTTCTCCATTACACATCCAAAAAAGATGGTATGCAAGTATGGAAATGTACAAGTGATAGGTCATGCAAGGCGAAAGTTAAAATATTACGCACAAAAATAATAAGTGAAGATAAACACACATGTTCATCAAGAAAACAATCTCACATAACAGAAGACTTCAAGAGAGAATGCACGGATATAATGAAAAATAGACCTGTGCCCATTCCAAAGGAGTATCTAAATGTAAAAAAGAGTTTCATTGATAAAGGCATCGATTTAATTGAAGATCTACCACGTTATGAAAGTATAAAAAGTACCTTATATCGTCGCAGAAATTCAAATTTCAACGTTAGTAAAACCAAATTTACAGATACAAATGAGATTGAAATACCAGCCTGATTTCAAGATTTCTTGTTATATAATTCCAAAGAAATTCTTATATTCAGTACAGAGAAGGCCAGACATATAATTAAAGACAAAAAAATATTTTTCTTTGATGGAACTTTTAAAAGTTGTGCGGCACCTTTTTACCAAATTTACACAATGCACGTAGATATTTCAAGTACTAATGAACAGACAAACATAACACCTGTACTTTATTCATTATTACCTAATAAACAAGAAACGACGTATGATCTACTTTTTCAATCTATCAAAGAATGTCTTCCAGAGTGGCATCCATGTAAAGTTTTTCTTGATTTTGAGCAAGGCCCTATCAATGCTATACAGAAGTGTTTCCCTGAAGTAGTTGTAAAAGGATGCAATTTTCATTTCAAAAAAGCTTTGGTGAAAAAATCTAAAGATCTTGATATTTCTACGCCAGAAGATAAAGATCATGTTCTTCGATGTGCTGCTCTAGCTCATTTACCGATTACCGACGTTGAAGATGGGTGGTTAGTTATAATGGAAACGGCTCCACCGAATGAGAAAATCACTAATTTTAACAACTATTTTGTTGACACATGGCTTAATAACTCTAAGCTTCACTATTCAATTTGGAACTGTGAAGGTGAACGTCATCGCATAACAAATCTTTGTGAATCATGGCACAAAACACTTAATGGTGAACTTAGAAACAAACCAAGGTTTCTGGAATTACTTTTTAAAATCCGCGAACAGGCTGATTACTACGACAAATTTTATTGCCCTACCAATAACCGAAAAAATAAATCAATAAGTAGAGATGAAAAAATAAAAGTAATAGAAAACGAATACCGACTGAAATCAATCACAATAATGGAAGCGCTCAACCAGTATATAACTATTTAGATTTATTATCACTTTGTTTATAAGATTATTTTATTTTATTTTTTCTATATGTTTTATGGCTATTTTTAGGAATATTTGTATTGCCTTTTTGTTAAATAATTTTAAGGTTGATTCTCTGTGATAAAACTTGTCATAAATATGGTTAGATTAAGTAGGTAAAGTAATATTGATTTCGGCACTAATTACTCGGATAATCACACTATATATAATCACAATATTTAATTTTAAGGTTGATCAACTGTGATATAACTTGATACAAACCAGTACAACATTTTGGTGATCATTTATTACTAGTAATTTAATAAGTAATTTTATTACTAGTAATACAATTACTTATTAAATTACTAGTAATAAAATAATTCAAATAATTCAATTACCTAAGCACATTTTAATTGTTTCAAAATATGAATACTTTCAGTTTTGTTTGTAAATAACATATAAAAATATCATTTTTGACTGTTTTTCAAAGTTTATTCCGAATGGCTGGGACAATCAATCGTTTTAAAGCTTGACTGTGATAGAACTTGTCATAATTGAAATAATTTCGATTTAGGTGTTAATTTATGTCAAATTTTTAGTGATTTGTTTTCTGATTCTCTGTGATAAAACTTAATTCTTTTTTTCTATTTAATTTTTTATGGCTATTTTTAGGAATATTATTGTATAGCCTTTTTGTTAAATAATTTTAAGGTTGATTCTCTGTGATAAAACTTGTCATAAATATGGTTAGATTAAGTAAAGGTAATATCGATGTAGGCGCTAAATACTACAAATATTTATTTAATTTTAAGGTTTATCTGTGAATAACTTTACACAAACCAATACAAAATTCTGTCCATAATTCTATAAAAACTGTGTTCTTACTGTTTCAAAATTTACAATTTCTCCTTGATACCTTATGCGATACCACCTTAAAGGAAATATTCATGCCAGTGATTACATAAATATTTAAATAAACGTACGTTTAATTAGCTTTTGTTTTTCTTTACTAAAACATTGATACATCTTGAATAAATCGCACTTGTCCTTTTTCCACTGTATTTCAAAACATTTATGTTCATAGATTTTCTTAAAACTTTCTTTTAAATAACTTAATCAAACTTCGGTACGTTTTAATCGATAAATTTTAGTTTCCATTGATCGCGATTTTGTCTTTGACGAAATCCCCTCTAAGTCATTTTACCCTTAGTAGACCCCACTAGTAGCATCGACCCACAGATCGATTGCCAAGGGAAACCAATTATATTACAGATATTATATTATACACACAACACCAGTTTTTGCTGCTGTCGTTACTGTAATCAGCGGTTGGAGGCAGTGGGACATAAATTGATATATTAATATTTATTTAATATTTTTCTTGGAGGCAACGGGACATAAAGTTTGAAACTTTCATTTTTCGAGAACAAAAGAAGTTGGAGGCATGGGATAAACCCCAACTCAGATGTGTACAAGAAATGACTGCCTATGTCACTAAGATCATTTAGGTACCTATATAAGTAAACTAAATGATTTGAAACATTCGTGATTTGTATACATTAGCCTGTAAATGTATTAGATAACTAAAAACAAATATTATCAAAGCATATAAACATGTATGTAATTGAAAAGCCAGCTACGATAGTTTAATAGGTTACAAGTTACAAGAAATGATTGCCTATGACATTAAGATCATTTAGGAACGGGTTTATCCCATGCCTCCAACTTCTTTTGTTCTCGAAAAATGAAAGTTTCAAACTTTATGTCCCGTTGCCTCCAAGAAAAATATTAAATAAATATTAATATATCAATTTATGTCCCACTGCCTCCAACCGCTGATTACAGTAACGACAGCAGCAAAAACTGGTGTTGTGTGTATAATATAATATCTGTAATATAATTGGTTTCCCTTGGCAATCGATCTGTGGGTCGATGCTACTAGTGGGGTCTACTAAGGGTAAAATGACTTAGAGGGGATTTCGTCAAAGACAAAATCGCGATCAATGGAAACTAAAATTTATCGATTAAAACGTACCGAAGTTTGATTAAGTTATTTAAAAGAAAGTTTTAAGAAAATCTATGAACATAAATGTTTTGAAATACAGTGGAAAAAGGACAAGTGCGATTTATTCAAGATGTATCAATGTTTTAGTAAAGAAAAACAAAAGCTAATTAAACGTACGTTTATTTAAATATTTATGTAATCACTGGCATGAATATTTCCTTTAAGGTGGTATCGCATAAGGTATCAAGGAGAAATTGTAAATTTTGAAACAGTAAGAACACAGTTTTTATAGAATTATGGACAGAATTTTGTATTGGTTTGTGTAAAGTTATTCACAGATAAACCTTAAAATTAAATAAATATTTGTAGTATTTAGCGCCTACATCGATATTACCTTTACTTAATCTAACCATATTTATGACAAGTTTTATCACAGAGAATCAACCTTAAAATTATTTAACAAAAAGGCTATACAATAATATTCCTAAAAATAGCCATAAAAAATTAAATAGAAAAAAAGAATTAAGTTTTATCACAGAGAATCAGAAAACAAATCACTAAAAATTTGACATAAATTAACACCTAAATCGAAATTATTTCAATTATGACAAGTTCTATCACAGTCAAGCTTTAAAACGATTGATTGTCCCAGCCATTCGGAATAAACTTTGAAAAACAGTCAAAAATGATATTTTTATATGTTATTTACAAACAAAACTGAAAGTATTCATATTTTGAAACAATTAAAATGTGCTTAGGTAATTGAATTATTTGAATTATTTTATTACTAGTAATTTAATAAGTAATTGTATTACTAGTAATAAAATTACTTATTAAATTACTAGTAATAAATGATCACCAAAATGTTGTACTGGTTTGTATCAAGTTATATCACAGTTGATCAACCTTAAAATTAAATATTGTGATTATATATAGTGTGATTATCCGAGTAATTAGTGCCGAAATCAATATTACTTTACCTACTTAATCTAACCATATTTATGACAAGTTTTATCACAGAGAATCAACCTTAAAATTATTTAACAAAAAGGCAATACAAATATTCCTAAAAATAGCCATAAAACATATAGAAAAAATAAAATAAAATAATCTTATAAACAAAGTGATAATAAATCTAAATAGTTATATACTGGTTGAGCGCTTCCATTATTGTGATTGATTTCAGTCGGTATTCGTTTTCTATTACTTTTATTTTTTCATCTCTACTTATTGATTTATTTTTTCGGTTATTGGTAGGGCAATAAAATTTGTCGTAGTAATCAGCCTGTTCGCGGATTTTAAAAAGTAATTCCAGAAACCTTGGTTTGTTTCTAAGTTCACCATTAAGTGTTTTGTGCCATGATTCACAAAGATTTGTTATGCGATGACGTTCACCTTCACAGTTCCAAATTGAATAGTGAAGCTTAGAGTTATTAAGCCATGTGTCAACAAAATAGTTGTTAAAATTAGTGATTTTCTCATTCGGTGGAGCCGTTTCCATTATAACTAACCACCCATCTTCAACGTCGGTAATCGGTAAATGAGCTAGAGCAGCACATCGAAGAACATGATCTTTATCTTCTGGCGTAGAAATATCAAGATCTTTAGATTTTTTCACCAAAGCTTTTTTGAAATGAAAATTGCATCCTTTTACAACTACTTCAGGGAAACACTTCTGTATAGCATTGATAGGGCCTTGCTCAAAATCAAGAAAAACTTTACATGGATGCCACTCTGGAAGACATTCTTTGATAGATTGAAAAAGTAGATCATACGTCGTTTCTTGTTTATTAGGTAATAATGAATAAAGTACAGGTGTTATGTTTGTCTGTTCATTAGTACTTGAAATATCTACGTGCATTGTGTAAATTTGGTAAAAAGGTGCCGCACAACTTTTAAAAGTTCCATCAAAGAAAAATATTTTTTTGTCTTTAATTATATGTCTGGCCTTCTCTGTACTGAATATAAGAATTTCTTTGGAATTATATAACAAGAAATCTTGAAATCAGGCTGGTATTTCAATCTCATTTGTATCTGTAAATTTGGTTTTACTAACTTTGAAATTTGAATTTCTGCGACGATATAAGGTACTTTTTATACTTTCATAACGTGGTAGATCTTCAATTAAATCGATGCCTTTATCAATGAAACTCTTTTTTACATTTAGATACTCCTTTGGAATGGGCACAGCTGTGCGATTCCGAAAATGACAACAGTCACATCGTAATACGCTTCGTACATCACCTCCACTTCACTGCTTACGTTGTGAAAAGTTCTCACCGTATTCCGAAACTACGCATTGTCACTATCAAGGCCAAGTGATGCAAATTTATAAACAAAATATCTGGTGAAAACTTTAGAGGTGCGCCTTGGCTGTAAAAAGTTTAGTAACTACACAGTTTACAAATTCAAAGAATAAAATTAGCTAATTAAAGATTATTTTGTTACAAAAGGTATATAAAATATGTCCATAAAGCTGGATAAGCAATATTTCATTGGTAAAATATTTTGTAAAGCAACTGGAGAATTATTTTATAACATAATAGAATTCTATAAGCTGCATGTCGTGTTATCTTTGCTTCCTTATTTAAACGTCAAAATTGAAGTTTGCTTTGGTTTGTTATTGTTTTTGTTGTGTAAACAGAACGGCGTTTCATAAAAAATCATTTTGCGGTGATATTTTAAGTACCTAGATGTGGATTTCAAGTGGTTCCCAGCGAACTATGAGTTATTCAAAGGCCCTTTTAAAACAGTATCGTTATATTTGTTTTAAAGTTTCATAAGTTCGGTTTCTCTTGTTGAGTGTGACGTGTGTAACGTGTTAAGTTTTGAGATCTTTCGTCCTATTCTACAATGGCTAGGTAAGTTATTAATAGTATTTCATCTAATGTTTTTAAATATAGCTACATTTCATTAACTTGCCGTGTGGTTGCCGGCATAGAATATAAGTGTCACCACCCCCTATCTTCCCGTAGGTGTCGTAAGAGGCGACTAAGGGATAACATGATGCAAATACCATCTTTGCGTAGAGACGGAAAACTCGACATCAAACCCTATACGACTGCCTCATTGGTCGCGGCATAAATGTGCGCGTGGGATCGGGAGGTCCCGGGTTCGATTCCTGGGTCGGGCAGTGTTATTGGGTTTTTCTGTCACGAAATTCTCAGTAGCAGCACGGAGTCTAAAAATGTGCAATAGGCTCGCCCCTTATTATGTGGGACTAAAGTATATCTGGCGAAAAGTGGGTGTAGAAATCACCTCTGCCTACCCCTTCGGGCATAAAAGGCATGACGTTATGTATGTTATGTTCATTAACTTCCTATTTGATTGTATATTTTTAGGGTTTCACATCCATCATCTACTCAAGTAGAGGCTCTACTAGTTTTACTTGAGAGTAGGCCAAATTTAGCAAAGGGCTTCTTAAAAACGAAAGCAGCCAAAGAGAAAGCTCATAGAGAATGGGCACAAGTTGCCTTGCAGCTTAACAGCATGGGCGGTGGAGCAGTTAAAACAACACAAAAATGGATAAAGGTATTACCTACATTTCGTCAATTTTATTGTGTTTCGTTATGTATTGTGATATTGATGATCATTGTTATACTATGTTTTACTATTTATATTATCTTTCCAGTATTGGAATGACAAAAAAAATGCAGTCAAGAAGAAGGCTGCTGCAAGAGCTGCCAGTAGAACTCGAACTGGTGGTGGTGCCATTCAATGTGATGAAATTGTAGAGCTTTCCCACATTGAAGAAAGGATATTGACGCTAATGGGTGGTCAAAGTTTTGCCACAGGTGACAGTCACTTGAGAATTAACCCATTTGTAAGTATGATATACCATTATGATATTTGTAACAATGTTAAGTTAATTGGAATTCATTTATTGTTTAATAGATCTTTTGTATTAATGTCTTTCTATTCCTGCAGGTGGACGTCAGTGAACCTGTGGAGCAGGATAGCCCTTCAATTATTAATGTTTTAGAAACAACACATGAGCAGATATCCACAGTAAATCACTTATGTATTATATTACAATAATTATTGATAAATAATTATTATAAAACATTTAGCATTTTTTCGTGCGGTGACAGCTTTGCATACACAGTCAGCACCTATTTCATCCCACAGGTGTCGTGGGAGGCGGTTAAGAATATGAAGCATTTTTCATTTGGTCTTTATCATACAAACCAAGTTAAAATAAAGCGATTGACATAGCGGTCGTTTAATGGATGGGTAACCGTGGGATCAGCTTGCACAGCCTATATCGATATGAAGTATTTTGCAGATTTATTTTCGTGCAAACTACTTCAAGGTAAAGCAATAGATACCACGGTCATTTACTGGATGGGTCTCCGGGCTATGAGGTTACGGAGAACATGTGTGGGGTTTATAAAAGTGGGCCAAAAATATGGTTATTTTTGTGCTAAGCCGCGCCGTTACCAAGATACATAATAATATGTGATAGGTACTTACCTAATACGAAAATACTAGGTACTTATTGCAAGAAATTAAAATCACACTTGAATCGAATATTTCCTTAAAACGCATATTTTCTTACGTCTGCCTTGTTGTTTACGCACAGTAATTACTACTTTATTCTGTGACCGGGCCAAACATGAGATATCGTAAAATGTCAGTAGATTAGTAGGTACGTGCATATTATTTTAAGTGGTTATAGGTAAATACATTTCAAAATAATTTAAATACTTAATTATAATTAATGAAATTTTATTTTTTGGTGTAAGTAAATTGATGAAATCGCAGATTTTTTAAATCCTTATTTCTTTAAATCTTTAAGCAGCTATCTTTAAGTAGCATATAAAGCATTGCAATGTCTCACAGTACAAGTCGTATGCAGCATCTAAATTAATATTCATAAGCAAATAAATAAGTAACGAACAAAAAACAAGCACGCGCCAGCCCCCAAAAATATGTAGGGTAAATACGCTAAACTTCGGCCCCTCCCCAAACTTCGGCCGTCTGCACATTTTCAGCTTGCGTTTATTTAAAACGCAATGAAGTGACGAACTTGCCACTCGAATTACGATCTTAGTTCATACTCTATATGTACAAACCGTTACTTTCCGATTACGTTACTCACTCTTCGCACACTGAGCGTCAATAGCGATTGCGCCGTCGAAGCGTCAATTTCATATTGAAAGTACCTTACTTGCTGTGAATACCCACACTTCGGGGATTGATATAGAACGGTCAGACATTCCTTTTTTATTGTTTTAAGCTTTATTATCAGTAATTAGTGATTTTTACTATATTTTGAGATAGTTTTTTCAATGTTTTTTGTATTGTTTTAAAGGGAATATAGGAGGCCGCCAATAGAATACCAATTTTGAATTAAAACCGGATTCTCGGCCGTGGCCGACTTAAAGTAAATGCAGTCTGTTTTATAAATTTCAATTGTACTAATTCCATTGGCTTTGTAAGAGAATTTGCAACGCATATAGGCAAATAAATCTATTTTACGTTTAATCGCCAAATACCGGCCGGGGTGATATTAGTTGAATCTCGAGAAATAATGTACACAAAATAGGGGCCGGCTTTAGAAACATTAAAGATCGTAATGTCGACCAGCCTCGAATTTGAGCCCAACTATACAGGCTGAATACTTTTCTTATTTTCTCAAAATTAAATATTTATTATACATTTATTTATTTATAATATAAAGAGTTAGTTTAAATGTAGGAGTTGATATTATTGAAACCATTTATAGTAGCTTAGTATGGTATGGGAATATAAGATATAAACTGCTCTTTGGAACTTGCTACCGTAACCCATGTTAATTAGCTTAAAAAATATAAATATATTCAATAATGATACTCCGCGCCAAAAATGGTATTAATTAGTTTTGAAAAGACATCCAGAACTAATTATAATTATTGTGATGTTTCATTTGTTATAAATTGTAACACCTTACATTATTTAAGTGCAAATAAAAAAATACTTTACCTATTATTAAACAAATGCGATTAATAACGTATACTTAGTGAGACTCCTGCCAAAATAAATCATATTAATAATATTTGTCCGTCTTCATTTAAAACATCCTATACCCGGCCGACATTTGGGAAAAACGCGACCGACCATGGGCCGTGAATGGCCGACTTTAGGGTTTTTTCGTTCTCGACGCATCTAAACCTTAGTACTTTTTTCTTGTAGTAGAAATGTCAACCTTATGCCCATAAACATGAAAAAGACTTATCAAACTATCCAAAACCGCATCGGAAGCTATCCTTTCGTTGCAAATTGATGGTGCCAGACCGATCCCAAAACAGAAAAACCGTAAGGTGGCCGACATTTAGCGTATTTACCCTACCTAGTTGGGAACTAAGGCGACATACGTAAGTAGGTACCGCTCTTCCCGCGTCTCACCTCTTGCCCCCCGCACGATTGACCCGTCTAGACGCGTTCGTCGAACGACTGTATGGATTATTTGACTGTGCGAATACGGTGCTCCTACTAGTCGACCAAGCCAACTAGACGAATGTCAACGTGACAAAATTCAACATAATTCAATAATTATAATCCAGAATATCCTAGTACCGATTGCAGGCGCATTGCACGTTCACACGCCGCGTTCGCACGTTACGATAAATAATTTCTGGATTATAATTGTTGAATTATGTTGAATTTTGTCACGTTGACATTCGTCTAGTTGGCTTGGTCGACTAGTACTGCGAATTACCCTACAAAAACCTTTATACCGTCAACCGATACGATGACATAATGGTTGCAGAGCCCCAGTTACTAGTATTACGCTCTAAGTGTCTATGCTGGAAACTAATCTCAGGATGTATAAACGAAGAAAAGAAAGAGTATTGTGTTTTCAAAATCGTTATATTAACGTTCGTACCTACTCTTATAAAACTTAGATCTTTTACTTATACCTATACTCAGTGAAACGCCTAGTGATCTCACTAGGCGTGTGTCGCTTACAAGCTTTTACAAATTAAGTTTTCTTCATGCGAGAGAAAAAAAAAATATAATTAGGTTCTGGCAAGAGCCAAGCTTTGATAGTATCAAAACTTGGCTCTTGCCAGAACGAGATCGTGCATTGCAAGCAATGCATAGATGGTACATAGCAAGTTTATGAAAGCTTGCTATGCACCATAGGGTCCAGAGTGACCCCATGTTTTAAGATATACGGTCTATACAAACTAAATAAACATTCTTCACCGTCATCATTGTCATAAAATTATCTCAGTTGCATAATTGAAACATCTGCACCTACATTGTAGACAAATGCATAGGGTACATAGGGTTCCCACCAAGATCTTAGGGTCCCAAGCCAACCTCACCTGCAAGTGGTGCACCTGCCGATCAACGGACGAGGCTCTGGCAAACAAAATATCCCGATAAGCGGCAATAGGCTCGCCACCTATTACGTGGGATCAAAACCCTGGCGAAAAGTGGGCGTTTAATATGCTTCTGCCTACCCCTTCGGGGAAACAGGCGTGAGTCTATGTATGTATGTATGTATGTACTAATTTATTTATTTCTATGTCTTCTGTGGGAGGCCTGTTTAAACTTTCATACGGCATACATCACGAAATCGTGCATCGTTAGATGTGCATAAATACGTGACGATTGTTTAATAATAAACATTATTAATATTAAAGAGCTTTCGCCCGTATCGATGGTGATTGGCGAGGGACATGCGTGGCAACATTATAATGTACACGCTTTTATGAATTTACAATGTTATTACTGTAAAAATATGGGTTTAATTATTGTAATGGACTATCGTACTACAAATTATGGGATGGTAACACACCTTCATTTTAGTCATTTGATCCATGTTCAAATACTGTAGATTAGTTATTAAAAGTTGTCAGAGAAATAAGTATCTTTAAATCTCGATAGATTTAGAGAATAGGTACCAGATACCAGATTCCTACTTATTTTTCTGTCAATTTGCCTAGAAATGAAAATAGACGCCGTAAAAGTCTAGATAAGGATGTAATTTAATAATAGTTAAATCGATAATCAGATTTACAAATGCGTACAGTAAGAACTTAATCTTGTAAGCCATTCTTCTCTTCACGGTAATACATTCTTTACCTAAACATTCTGGCGTAGAGCCAATCCTCCTTACACCTTGTCCTGAGTACCTTTATAGCAGGATTTGTATAAGCAAGCAGGCGTCTTGGCCCGCGGTTTTGTGGTTTAAGCCTGGTGAGCCGTGACGGACGTGCGATAGGTCGCAGACATATTTTTATTATATTATGAGTATAATATAACAATATTTCTATAATTTAAGAAGAGCACATCTATTTATAAAGCATAGCTATTATGCAAACTACTTATATCTGTCTACATGAAAATACATAACATCCACCATTCAAAAATATGACATCTCATAGCAAAGCCTAAACTAGAAAGTCGAGGAACATAAGGTAGCCAGAGGGTTCCGTTTATGACCTTGGGGGAGATCTTTAAAATATTCCTCCCTGAGGTGATGGAACAGGGGTTGAAAATAGGGTAGGCTGAGGCGTTGCCTCGGACAACAGCTTGTAACATAGCCATACAAACAATTCTGCCTGTATTCTTGGAATATATTCAGACAATCTGCTCTTATTGAAATTTAAGTTACAAAATAAAAGCTAAGACCGTTTATTACTTATGCTAGGTATAAGATGAATAAGACTGAAGTCTGATTATGTTTTCGATTTACTAAGAAATATTTTATTTTTTGCCTTTAGCTAGAATGAATTATATTACTATGTAAGTAAGTATGGTATATTATGATTATCATAGCCAATTATGGTTATTCGCTTAGGTACTAGTGGATGTTTAAAAGTAAATGACCTGCGTGTTCCCCAGAAATATACTGACACAATTTATATATTAATAATTAATGAGTATTGATTAGAATTAGGTAGTCGTATTAGAAATGACCGATGTCTATCAGAAACTATTATAAATGAAAGTGATTAGGTCGCTAAATAATACATTTAACTGAGCATGAGACTTTAGTATGCTATACGGTATTCAATGTTTTAATAGTTATTTCTACTGCTTAAAATTTCACCGTTAAAACGTTAACAACTTAACATGTTAGCAAAATTGTAGAAAAAATGAGTAACTTACTAAACCGTGAAATTTTGTGAATTGAATAACGTGAAATATTTGTCAATAATTTATTACTATAATTTGAATCGACGAAACAATATTTGTTGATGGCAAGCTAGCTTAGGCCAAAAGGAATTAATTTGGATTTTTTTCTTATTATTCAATTTGTTATCAATTTGTACAAGTGTTCTGTAATATAACCGTATTGTTTATGCACAATTCAATTAATTCCAATTCAAAAAATGTTGTAAAATTATTTCGTAGCACAGTTTTACAAAACTATTTTAAAATATATTGTAGGACTTGTGTAGTTATTAATAAATAATGAACAAACAGACAGATTATAAACAAAGGTAGTACATACCGTAGTGTTCCAAATTATTGTGATTTCCTGGAATTGTTTTTCTAACAACGCCAGGATTTCCTCTAGGTCTAAACCGCAAATTATTTGGCCATAGTATGATGTATACAAAATAAGATTTACCTACAATATAATACCAAACAGGTGCACATTGTTTAGCGTCTAATTTAAATCTAATAATAAATGAAATAGAATTTCGCGTATTGGGAAAAAAATATTTTTCCTTTTGATCATTTTCTATCGCGCACAGTTTTAGAACAGATACATTCATACGAGTACCTATTCACAATGTTTATAAATTTTATTAATCTATATTGAAAGTAAGTTTAAATCAAATTAAAAAAAAAACATTCTAGTTAAATCTAGAATGGTTAAGTTAATTTAGTATTTTTTTTAGTTTAGTATTTGGGAGGTTAGTTAAGTACATAGGTAATATACTTATCTAAAAAAAAATTGGCATTGAAAGTTTATTGAACTGCATTTTAAGTAGTTTTGTGTATTTTTGTGCCAACATATTAAACAATAAATTATAAACAAAGTAAACTAATGAACGGCTATCATAATTGGTTTTAGAGAAAGGTCCTAACTGTCAAAAGAGTCACGATTTTTTTCTGTTGCCGTTAAGTGAAATTATACGATATTAAGAAAAGATACATTTACCTATAGGTACCACACAAGGCTTTCATTACTTTAAGGCTGCACCCATGTTTGCCCGACATACTTCGCATCATTAGTTTACCATCAAGCTGATACACGAAAATAATTCGCCCATTTTGCTTCAGCGAACGAAATAAACAATTTCGTGCAACTTCATACGAAAATTCGTGTTCTTGAATAATAATTGCCTAAGAACTTATTCAGTCATGAATACAATTAATATCGCGCTTTGGTTTAAGCACCCGGATCGATAGTAAAAACAATAACAAGGACAAAAAGTTAGCATTACTGTTTGGTAGAGCTCGGTATTTACAACAAAAACTAAACTATTGTACTGTCAAGCTACAGGTTTATTTTTAAACATTTTCTATTCAGGCAGTAATTACCGTAACTATTAAAAAACAAGAGCTGTCAAAAAGTTTAAATTTAGAAGTCAAACTTTTTAAAAGTTTTCCGAGAGCCGCACGTTGAGTCCTAGCAAACCCTAACCGGTCTACATAGAGTAAAGTTTAAAACACGGTTCTGAAAAATAAAAAAGTAGTACTCACCATTGTGGATGGGTGTAGTAGGTAGAAGAATTAGATGAGGAGAGATTGGCGTGGCGGGTTCGTTAGGCAACACACCGGGCCGAACTGTGACGATCCTCGACGGTTCGCCGCTTATATACGCAATGGCACGCGCACGCCGTATTCTGAACCTGTATAATCTATGTTCTGAACGACATTAAACTATTTTATGGAACAGGGGACCCTTCTAGTATCAATCATGTTGGAAATATTTTTCATTTACAGTCTGAATTTAATACGAACAAGTACCCTATTTGTTTGAAAGTCTCTGTATTGTGATTGCCTGTAATAACATCTGGTAAGTTTTACACTGATATTTACCTATCACTGTTCCTCATGAAATATATCAGTTACCTACTATAATCCTAACTCAATATTTATAATAAATGGTAATCTATTGTTTATCCTTACTTGAAACAGTAACGAAACTGTTGCGTAGATTATTTTTAAAAGTATCGACTTTTCAAAGTTGAAGACTGTGTATTTTTCAAGAACGATCGATTTGAAATTAAATTCGAGATTACTTTAGTGCAAATGTTAGATCTAAATAAATATATTATATCGAGTGTAATCTTCTGTTTATATTATTTACTTGAGTTGTTTTGATATCTAGTTACCTATATTTAAATACTAATTATATAATCATCAAATGGTTTGTTTCCTGTGATTTTGATGATTATAGAGTAGGAGTCATTGTTTGTAGAATCAGTTTTGGTTTTGACTCTTAACTGAGGCAATTCGGTAGATATCTTCAAACAGTTTTTGAACTTAATTCGAATTATTTGAAACCAGATACTGTGGATGTGTGGAATGTTCTTAAAAGACAAAATATACAAAATATATTTCCGATATCTTACTACAATCTCGTTCGCATCATTCTTCCAGAATAACACCGTTGATTCACTCACAGAGAGTAGTAATGTAGTATATCCAGACGTCGCCCAATTTTTCAGACTTAGTCTTAAACTATGACTAAAAGCCCGTGACTAACGAGATAAACAATATGAGATTTAGAATGCCAGACTATTTTATGACTGCTACAATATATTAAACAAAGGAACTGGTAGAATTGTAGGATCATATGTTCATTAAAAAAATAAATAAATATGAGAATTTGATATGATTCTCAATTCTCAAAACTAAAGGCTGAAAGAGAAAGAGCTGGTGTTCTGGGAAAAGACGATTTCTGAATCTTTGTCTCCATGTTAGTATTCTGCCAAGTTACTAAAATTTCGAGCCTGAGTATTCTTTGAGTCCATTAACTTAAAAAAGTAGAGAAAATAATTCAATGCTGATATATGCATATACCACATATTTTATCGTTTTTACGATTATTTATCGTTATAATAATCTAAGTAAGTTATGTAAGTAACAGTATGATAGTATAAATAGGCTCATTACTCTCGTATCTTCGTAGTGCTAGACTTAGCTAAACAGTAGCAGGAGGATGACTAGTCACTTACCACTGTGCATGAACTACCAGGACATCCGCCAACTTTTGACCTAAATAAAATTGAATATAGGTTTCGGGTACTAGCCATGCTAACCCAAAATACATAAAATATGGCTTAATGGGACTTTTATCACCCTCAATTCCTCTACTGTACCAACATCGTTTTGGAATTCATGAAGTCCCCGAGAAAGTTTTTATGTCTTGGAACCCGCATCGAATTCAAAGATATAGTGGAGGACATGGAAATTAATTGATCTGCTTTCTTCCTTCCTCAGTAATAGACAATAGCTTAATGTTCATAATATTACAGTATATATTGTATTTGCGGGCTGTACTTACATATTATTATGCACCTTTAGTCTTAACTTAATTATTAAAGGAAAATAAGCAGAGTCGGGAACATCACACACAAACAACAAAGTTTTGAATCCCTCAAAGCCAATTAAAATCGAATTATAACTAAGTTAAGCTGAAATTTTGTCCTTACAAATTTGGGAGAATGGTATCCCTACCGCAGGGATGGGATGAATGGGGAAGCAACAAGGGGAACCTTGACCCTTCGCGAATATTCTACCTATAGGTACGTTATGTAGGACGGATGAATGAAAGAATCTGTGTACTTTTACGCACCGCCGCGGAGAAAGTTGAGAGGGCATTTTTGATCTACATCCCTATTAATAGGATTATTTAAAACATTTTGCATTTCATTACATACAATATGGACTTACCAAAGTATCAAAAAGGCAATCTAGCTATCTCAAGGTACCTATACTATAGGCATAATGCCCGAATGCTTGGTTACGAATATATGTAACTGGATATATGTAAATGGATTATCATTCGTATATCCTATCCCATATTGAAGGCAAAAAAATAATAATTTTGAATTTAATTTTCAAAGTCCAAACTGATTAGATGACATTGATGGGACGAAAGAGTAAATCGTTCTAATAGAGCAGATGACGAAATATTTCGCATCGCTCAGAATATATTTTGAAAACTTTCAAGTAGCTAATTGTACATTACATAGTACCTAACTACCTTGAAAAAAGAGGGAGAAATATTATATAGGCTGTAATGAATGGTAATTGGAATTGCTAATGCTCTTATAATTTACTAGCCGTTTCGCGCGGTTTCACCCGCGTCCTGAGGGAACTACTTCGCGTACCCGAAAAATGCAAATATCTTACGGACCCCTATTTTTTCTAAAATAACATATAGCTTATGTTCATTTCACATTATCTAACATTGTTTGACGTGCCTATCTGTCTATAGTTGGTGCCACGAGAAGATAGACTTTTTGTAAACAAACATTCAGGGCTTCACAACCTTTTTTCAAACAGTTGTGTTTTAGATTTTATAATTTTTGAACAGTCTTTTTTTTCAATGCCTAATTATGCCTTTATGTTTTTAAATTTATATTGTTAAATTTTACTGAAATAAAATATTTGATTTTGTGTTTGAATGGTCGAATGTTCATAAATTTGCCGATTTTTTTGTTGTTTTACACATAATTTATTCTGTAAATTAAGGAAAAATAAAGTACCATGTATGTTAATGATAGAGTACATACATGTTACTCTATTATTCACATTTTTTTTTAATAATAGACAATAAATCATTTGCTCAAAGTAGCCTACCTATCCCAAAATATTAAATTATTGACCAACAATGAATAATATTACAGATAACTAGCCGGTAAGTACCTACATTGCATAAAAAAATCTAGGCATGGAGATTTTACGTTGTCTGTGAATGAAATCGTCAGAATGAACTTAAACAAAATCCGTTAAAGGTTACGGTAGTCTGAAAACGCAATTTATTTTTTAGGTATAAATAATTTTCTGCGCGACTAATAGTTTGCCATCTGCTATCCTGAACCCGCTTTTTCGAGATGCCGACAGCGGAGGCGCGTTGCTATCCTATAAACTTGTACTTATTTAACTTTACATTTACCTCTTTTAGACAACAGTACCTCACAACATGAAAAGATCCTGTTGACAGCGCATAATACCGATAAAAACCTGATCCATTGACATATTAGTTTCCAATGACACGTATCTATGTACCGTTGCGCTCATTGGATTTGACGCTATTTGTTTTTGACAGAACTATCGCTAAGTCACTTAGTAGAAATTCTTTGTTTACAAAAAGTCTAGTTCTCGTGGCACAGACTTTATAAGTATTTTTAATAAACTTTTATGAAGTAAACTTTTACGAGCGGATCTGTCAAATAAAAAATGAAATAAACAACCAGTCTTCGCTTCTAATATCAAACAAAAATCTTTTAGTAATAAAACATTTCTTTTATAATAAGCAAAACAACGAGCGGTCAAAAAAAATTTACTTATCATCTATGTTACTAAACTGAGGTATTATTATCAATTAGGTAAATAAAACTATAGCTACTCAGTAGACCTTTTAGATATTACAGATTAATTAACAAAATATACCAATAAAATAGACTATTAGAAATTACAGATCCTAATAAATAAAATATACCAATCAAAGGAAAGATTGGTTCAGTTCAAATCACAAGCCATTATGACGAATTATTTCCAAAGTAGCTCAGAAGCACAAAATGTCCAAAGAATAGCCTGCTAAACGGCTTCCTTTTCTATTGGCCAGCTAACCAGTCGCTATGAAGGCCCTTTCGGATTCAACGGTAATTGAAACCGGAGTTCTCAGGCAGACATCCACGAACAGCAAACGTTTGCCTTTTGAGTCCCCGGACTCGATAATTAATTTAATTTTTTATTAATGCCGATACCGACAGATTGCAACTCCGTCCGTGTCAGTTCACGCTTCGAATAAGACGTTTTCTAGGCTTGAGTGCAATCTCGTAAATCTCGCGAGATCTCGCCCTTTTTTCGGCCGAGATTAATCTCGCTAAAAAAGGCCGAGATCTCGATAGCATTCCCTAGTTGCATAGGACATCATACCGAGCTAAAAACTTTGTTTATACTTCGAAAATGGGTTGGTATTTACTATTACCAAATTTTTGCCACCACTCCGATGTGTAGGTACAAAAAATGACTGCCTATGACATTAAGATCATTTAGGTACCTATTCAAGTAAACTAAATGATTTTAAACATTCGTGATTTGTATACATTAGCCTGTAAATGTATTAGATAACTAAAATCAAATATTACCAAAGCATATAAACATGTATGGAATTGAACAGCTACGATAGTTTAATAGGAAGGCTTTGGCAGTAACGTTTTTAAAATTCATAAATTAAGGCTGTATGTTGTCACGCTATGTCTGAAACTGAAGGGGACCGGCTAATAAATGTTTTTTTCATAGACCTGAAGCCACGCAATCGTAAGGGATCTATTGTATTCGATATTTATATGATTTGTTTATTTGATTTCGGTATATTTTTCATGCAAGGGAAGGTAAACGTCGTAAATAAGGTTTAGAATATCATTGTGAATTTGTTTATGCAGCAATATTGATATAGAGTCTTCTATGATAATTTATTTAGATTGTCAATATATTTTCAAAAACGTTTATAGACTGTCAACTGTCAAGCCGGAGATCGTGGATTCGATATCCACCCACAACAAATCGTACGTGCGTGTAATGTGCACGATTATTTTTGTGTGAGAGTGATATTTATTATTCTTGTAGGTAGGTATTGTAGAATAAGTAGTTATGCAATGATATTAGAAAAGTCATAGATACGTTACCTACGTGGTAATCAATCCGTAGAAACGGTACACTAACGCACACATCCATAACTGCATTTTTTACTTTAATTTCGGTTGACGGTTGTCAAGATGTGTCAGTTTCACTATGACGCCGGCTCGCGACGTCACACACACAATATGTCAGACTTGCCAACTGGCTTATTGTTTAGCGTCCTGCTTTTGGTACGCCTATAACATATCGACTTCTAATTTACTTGTAACATCGTTTTAGTTATGTATGAATGTCTGGTTTACCAGTTTTCTGATTACCATAGTTGAAACTCTACCTATCTGTCTGTAAGATTGGGATTATGCGTGAGTCGGAAGGTATTGCTATTATTAAAGAAAAATTTTGACTTTTCATGCTTATAGGTTTTGACGACCGGTTGGCGCCGTGGGAGTGTAAGCGACTGCTACGCCGAAGGTCGCGGGTTCGAATCCCGCTCAAGTCAAACATTAGTGTGCATGAACATGGATGTTTGTCTTGGTCTGGGTGTTTCTATGTATAATATGTATGTATTTACAAAAAAAAGTTTATTCATATATGTATGTTTATCCATTATCTAGTACCCATAGTAGGTACAAATCCGTTCTTAGTGCATCCCTACTTCCCAAGGAACATAATTACCAAATTGCAGCTTCTTGAGTCCAATAGTTTCGGCTGTGCGTTTCTGTCAGTCAGTACCCAAGTAACCCAAGTATTTTATATATATACTAGCTGACCCGGCAAACGTTGTTTTGCAAAACATTTTTTTTTTTTGAAAAATAGATGTTGGCCGATTCTCATAGATACCGGATAAGCACAAAAAATTTCATCAAAATCGGTCAAGCCGTTTCGGAGGAGTATGGGAACGAAAACTGTGACACGAGAATTTTTATATATATATATATATTTACCTACAGACGGTCCGTTGCGAAAATACATTTAGTGTCACTCATATTCTTCGAATCTGTTTTACATCTTATGCAATAGAGGACGAGACTGACCTATATCAGTATATTAGCTACTAAAGTATACCTATTTCTTTAACCAGCCTCAGTAACACATGCATACGTCCTTAAACCTCTGCCGCTAAATAGATGGCTCGTTATTGATATAGTTCTGTGGCCGCGCCGACCAATAAAGATAGACAATTGATTGTCAGTTCACGTGGCCCGATGTCCACCGATACATTCGATGCAACTGTTCAATTAGTACAAGATAGAAGAGGATAGCGATATCTGTACTTACATTGGTATCTTCAGGACAGCGATATCTCTCTTTTTAGAACTAAATTTTCGTCTGGATTTACTATAAGTACTTACTTACTTAGTTCTTATGTTCTTATAAATGCTTCTATTAAAATTGTGTTGTGATTTGAGTGGCTCCGTTGCAGTTTAGCACAATTGAGTGTCCCGAACACAAAACGAGACGACAGTGCATGTTGTAAAAGTATCGGTAGTTAATTGATACTTTTCCTCCTTAAGGCCTTGCCACACGGCATAATTTTACCACTGATCAAATTTTCAATCGAATTGGCTTTGCCCGTCTACACGACACGATCAAATCACTGATTTTCATTCCGTCCACCCGATTGGTTAAAATCTGGTGGTACCGCCCACCCGATGAACTTGAGTCGGACGACTGGCGTCTACACGTCACGATTTCATCAAGTGATTTAGTCAAGTTGGACGTAAAATTGTGCCGTGTGGCAAGGCCTTTATGATTAGGCAGCACCTTGAATACAATTTCCTGAAGGTTTTCAGACATTACCCTGAGCTTAGGTCTTTTTGTTGAATTCCTATTGGTTTTCACTTTAGTTTATACCTAAGGGTCACATTTTTGCAAATTACCTTGAGGTAATTTGCAAAAATGTGACCCTTAGGTATATTCGATCTATTCCTTGAAGGAGGTTATATTTGAATATAACCTCCTTCAAGGAATAGATCGAATTACCTAAATAATGATGGCGCTGAATCGGATATCGTTGAAGTCAGTCACATAGACATTTACAATTACAATCACTGATAGTTTTATTGATTTAAAATTTTGGTAAATATCTATGATGAGATTTTTGGGCCTACGCAGTAATAGTAATATATATGTCAATGGCCATCCCACTACTTTTCTAAGTACTACCCTGTTTCTTATAAACATAAAATTCAATATCAAAAATCTTTTTCACGTACATTATACCTATGTAGGTACCTACTATCCGAATCGTTCAAAACAAATTGCCGATCTAGTACGGCCGGCAAGCTTAGTCTCGTATAAGCGATATTTTTACGCCTACAGCTTTATTAATTTATCTGTTAATAAAGCGGATACATTATATTTTGTAAGGCGCTTGTCAGAGTTGACAAAAACGTCAACGTTGAGTTGAAAACTAGGGTTGAATATCTTTTTAACACAAATACTGATATTTAATTGTACTTGGCAGTAAAAATAACGAATAAATGTCTCAGACAGTACAGAAATATTAAATTGAATATTGAAAATTGTTTTCAACCGACTTGAAATAGCATCAGACTCCTGCAAGGTTAGAAACTATTTCGCCACCAGCTGTTTACAATGTTAAGGTTTTTCGCTTAAATTAGAAGGCAATTAAATTATAATCATGATGTACACTACCAGTCATCTAACAAAAGTAATATATTTAGTTTCAAATGTAGGTATATACAAATCATTTTCATGCGTTTAGTTTTTGTTTTTTTTAAAAGACAACTCCTGCATTAGGACTAAATCATGTGTCGCGGGGGACTTTACAAACATACAACTAACGGACACAATGAACACCCAGACTCGAAACAACAATTTAAGAATCACACAAAGTGTTGTCTCGTGTGGGGATCGAACCCACAACATTTCAGCGCAGTGTCGAGCGGTGAGGCTGCCGCTTAAACCACTACGCCAACCGTGCAGTCGAATCATTCAATGTCAATCAATCCTTGGATAGAGTCTTTAGATAATTATATTCAGGTACGATTTGCACACTACAATCCTGAATTGGTTCAAATCCTTACTACACTTAACCTACAATAGGCTACAATACCTACTTATCATCTAAAAGTACTAGATAGTGCGTCTGCTAGTCTACAATGTGCCTGATACACAACAATACGTCAAACATGTAGGTAGTAGAGCCCTTTGATTATAGAGCTGTCTGTATATTCAAAGGTAGAGCCTTACTGATTTCAGCATGAATGGACCAGCTCTACTGGGGAAGTACTATTCTCTCGCAGAATATCGATCTAAAGTAACACTATCGATACTGTTGCGTTACGTACGGTGTAATCTCTTTTAGGTATTCTCATACCTCATCCTTCTCCTTCATCCTCATTCTTCTCCACATTGCTCCTGTTCCTTGGCCCATTCATGCCGGACATATCACTGTGACTCTCCTGGTGTTGCAGATGCGCATGGTGGGCGGTGATTGCCATCAGGCGATCCGTCTGCTCGTTTGTCTCCTACCACATAAAAAAATATCTTTGCACTAAATTTTATTTTATAAATTAACACTTTAACTCAAATATTTTTCATGGTTGGTGTAGTGGTTTAAGCGGCCGCCTTGTCGCTTGACACTTTGCTGAGTGTTGTGGGTTCGATTTCCACACGAGACGACCCTTTGTGTGATCCATAAATTGTTGTTTCGAGTCTGGGTGTTAATTGTCCTAGTTAGATGTATGTTTGTAAAGTCCCCCGCGACACAGGATTTAGTCCACTCGTAATGCGGGAGTTGTCTTTAAAAATAAATTGCGCTATAAAGGAAGAAGGTAAGCACATAAACCTTACGACCTCCTCACGACCGACTTTAATAGTTGTACTTATTTATGAGTTAAATAAGTGTCGCTATTACGAAGCAACCACATCCATACAATCAAGTGGTAGGTATTATTTGATTGACTGACTTTAATACATTGCATATCAACGTCACAAACAGTCACTCACCTGAAAAGTCTCATAGCAACCGTAAACAATCTTGCAATAAACATTCCTTGCCCTGCACCCAAACAAAGGAAGGCCATCAAGTAATAATCGTGTTGTCTCATGCGAGTTGCCCAGCGCTGGGCTTGCCGTGGGCCCGGCCGTACCCGCCCGTGAAATCACCGACCGTCTCGTCGCATGACATTGCGTACATTATATCTTAATATCTATTTGTTATGTGATCTTGAATTGACTGCGATGCATTTATTGATATTCATGTAGTTATCATTTTATGAGCTTTTGAAATTTTCTATACATACGTATTTGTTTTGACGGTAATGTGCTTGACATTGCTTTTAGTTATAAAGCTTTTATTTAATTTAGTGCATATAAGGTTGTCCTAAGTGATAGAGCATTGCTGTTTTTAGGATAGCTCAACTGTCGCGAAGTACATTTTGATATCACAACACAGCTTATCAACGTGAATCGTAGTCGTTTTGTACCTTATTAATAATACTATAGCAAATATAGGCACATTTGAAAACTGCAAGTCCTAAAGCGCTATTCTTGCTCGTATTATAGATACCTGTTTTGGACGAATCAGTCGGAACCGTTGTAGTTCTTGCTACGTCCGAATTATGAGGAACCTGTTAGGCTGTCACAACATATCTACTGAAAAAAAAAATGTTGTGGCTATGTTCACTCGTTTTGAAGATCTGACTCAGTGTTCATTTCGCATGCCTAAATTATTAGATGAAAAAACAAAACACTCCTTTTTTTGGGCACTTCGTGTAATAATCTTTAAAAGAGCAGTACTCATGCATTAAAGCTTGCAGCTACGTTAATACAAGTGATGTTGAATCTTCTTTTGCAGTTATTTTGAAGTGAACAACTCGTAACGATGTGATATAAGTTAACAACAAATTATGGCGAGATAGCACTTTAAATCAGAACACAATTAATATCCTATTTGCGAACAGGTGCGGTCTTAGAACAGTTCCCTTCGATCGGAACAATTCAGTATCTATTATTAGAGTTCTCAATAATTCTGCAATTTAATAGATAAAGCCAAACATGTCGAGACGCCGCGCCGCGTCATTGACCACAACGAACATCTTGTAGGCGAACAATTAGTACCTACGGAGTTTTAAACCAAATGGCGCAATTACCACTGAGTTATGGTCGTATTTGTGATGCTGGATACTTAAGTTGTGAGATAAAAGCTACTTACTGTGAACTAGTGATGTGTGTTTTTGTTTTGAACGATTCGGATAGTAGGTACCTACATAGGTATAATGTACGTGAAAAAGATTTTTGATATTGAATTTTATGTTTATAAGAAACAGGGTAGTACTTAGAAAAGTAGTGGGATGGCCATTGACATATATATTACTGCGTAGGCCCAAAAATCTCATCATAGATATTTACCAAAATTTTAAATCAATAAAACTATCAGTGATTGTAATTGTAAATGTCTATGTGACTGACTTCAACGATATCCGATTCAGCGCCATCATTATTTAGGTAATTCGATCTATTCCTTGAAGGAGGTTATATTTGAATATTTGATTCGATCTATTCCTTGAAGGAGGTTATATTTGAATATAACCTCCTTCAAGGAATAGATCGAATTACCTAAATAATGATGGCGCTGAATCGGATATCGTTGAAGTCAGTCACATAGACATTTACAATTACAATCACTGATAGTTTTATTGATTTAAAATTTTGGTAAATATCTATGATGAGATTTTTGGGCCTACGCAGTAATAGTAATATATATGTCAATGGCCATCCCACTACTTTTCTAAGTACTACCCTGTTTCTTATAAACATAAAATTCAATATCAAAAATCTTTTTCACGTACATTATACCTATGTAGGTACCTACTATCCGAATCGTTCAAAACAAAAACACACATCACTAGTTCACAGTAAGTAGCTTTTATCTCACAACTTAAGTATCCAGCATCACAAATACGACCATAACTCAGTGGTAATTGCGCCATTTGGTTTAAAACTCCGTAGGTACTAATTGTTCGCCTACAAGATGTTCGTTGTGGTCAATGACGCGGCGCGGCGTCTCGACATGTTTGGCTTTATCTATTAAATTGCAGAATTATTGAGAACTCTAATAATAGATACTGAATTGTTCCGATCGAAGGGAACTGTTCTAAGACCGCACCTGTTCGCAAATAGGATATTAATTGTGTTCTGATTTAAAGTGCTATCTCGCCATAATTTGTTGTTAACTTATATCACATCGTTACGAGTTGTTCACTTCAAAATAACTGCAAAAGAAGATTCAACATCACTTGTATTAACGTAGCTGCAAGCTTTAATGCATGAGTACTGCTCTTTTAAAGATTATTACACGAAGTGCCCAAAAAAAGGAGTGTTTTGTTTTTTCATCTAATAATTTAGGCATGCGAAATGAACACTGAGTCAGATCTTCAAAACGAGTGAACATAGCCACAACATTTTTTTTTTCAGTAGATATGATGTGACAGCCTAACAGGTTCCTCATAATTCGGACGTAGCAAGAACTACAACGGTTCCGACTGATTCGTCCAAAACAGGTATCTATAATACGAGCAAGAATAGCGCTTTAGGACTTGCAGTTTTCAAATGTGCCTATATTTGCTATAGTATTATTAATAAGGTACAAAACGACTACGATTCACGTTGATAAGCTGTGTTGTGATATCAAAATGTACTTCGCGACAGTTGAGCTATCCTAAAAACAGCAATGCTCTATCACTTAGGACAACCTTATATGCACTAAATTAAATAAAAGCTTTATAACTAAAAGCAATGTCAAGCACATTACCGTCAAAACAAATACTTATGTATAGAAAATTTCAAAAGCTCATAAAATGATAACTACATGAATATCAATAAATGCATCGCAGTCAATTCAAGATCACATAACAAATAGATATTAAGATATAATGTACGCAATGTCATGCGACGAGACGGTCGGTGATTTCACGGGCGGGTACGGCCGGGCCCACGGCAAGCCCAGCGCTGGGCAACTCGCATGAGACAACACGATTATTACTTGATGGCCTTCCTTTGTTTGGGTGCAGGGCAAGGAATGTTTATTGCAAGATTGTTTACGGTTGCTATGAGACTTTTCAGGTGAGTGACTGTTTGTGACGTTGATATGCAATGTATTAAAGTCAGTCAATCAAATAATACCTACCACTTGATTGTATGGATGTGGTTGCTTCGTAATAGCGACACTTATTTAACTCATAAATAAGTACAACTATTAAAGTCGGTCGTGAGGAGGTCGTAAGGTTTATGTGCTTACCTTCTTCCTTTATAGCGCAATTTATTTTTAAAGACAACTCCCGCATTACGAGTGGACTAAATCCTGTGTCGCGGGGGACTTTACAAACATACATCTAACTAGGACAATTAACACCCAGACTCGAAACAACAATTTATGGATCACACAAAGGGTCGTCTCGTGTGGAAATCGAACCCACAACACTCAGCAAAGTGTCAAGCGACAAGGCGGCCGCTTAAACCACTACACCAACCATGAAAAATATTTGAGTTAAAGTGTTAATTTATAAAATAAAATTTAGTGCAAAGATATTTTTTTATGTGGTAGGAGACAAACGAGCAGACGGATCGCCTGATGGCAATCACCGCCCACCATGCGCATCTGCAACACCAGGAGAGTCACAGTGATATGTCCGGCATGAATGGGCCAAGGAACAGGAGCAATGTGGAGAAGAATGAGGATGAAGGAGAAGGATGAGGTATGAGAATACCTAAAAGAGATTACACCGTACGTAACGCAACAGTATCGATAGTGTTACTTTAGATCGATATTCTGCGAGAGAATAGTACTTCCCCAGTAGAGCTGGTCCATTCATGCTGAAATCAGTAAGGCTCTACCTTTGAATATACAGACAGCTCTATAATCAAAGGGCTCTACTACCTACATGTTTGACGTATTGTTGTGTATCAGGCACATTGTAGACTAGCAGACGCACTATTTAGTACTTTTAGATGATAAGTAGGTATTGTAGCCTATTGTAGGTTAAGTGTAGTAAGGATTTGAACCAATTCAGGATTGTAGTGTGCAAATCGTACCTGAATATAATTATCTAAAGACTCTATCCAAGGATTGATTGACATTGAATGATTCGACTGCACGGTTGGCGTAGTGGTTTAAGCGGCAGCCTCACCGCTCGACACTGCGCTGAAATGTTGTGGGTTCGATCCCCACACGAGACAACACTTTGTGTGATTCTTAAATTGTTGTTTCGAGTCTGGGTGTTCATTGTGTCCGTTAGTTGTATGTTTGTAAAGTCCCCCGCGACACATGATTTAGTCCTAATGCAGGAGTTGTCTTTTAAAAAAAACAAAAACTAAACGCATGAAAATGATTTGTATATACCTACATTTGAAACTAAATATATTACTTTTGTTAGATGACTGGTAGTGTACATCATGATTATAATTTAATTGCCTTCTAATTTAAGCGAAAAACCTTAACATTGTAAACAGCTGGTGGCGAAATAGTTTCTAACCTTGCAGGAGTCTGATGCTATTTCAAGTCGGTTGAAAACAATTTTCAATATTCAATTTAATATTTCTGTACTGTCTGAGACATTTATTCGTTATTTTTACTGCCAAGTACAATTAAATATCAGTATTTGTGTTAAAAAGATATTCAACCCTAGTTTTCAACTCAACGTTGACGTTTTTGTCAACTCTGACAAGCGCCTTACAAAATATAATGTATCCGCTTTATTAACAGATAAATTAATAAAGCTGTAGGCGTAAAAATATCGCTTATACGAGACTAAGCTTGCCGGCCGTACTAGATCGGCAAAGTTAAGCAACACTTGTACAAGCCGTCACTTGGAAGGGTGGCATTTGCCGTGCCGTGCTTCGGAGTGTGAGGCTGTCGGTCCCGGTTCTTGTCTCTGGACAAGAATCATTAGCCCATGTCAGAGGCCTTTCATCGGGTTGAAACTTGAAAACTCCGACTCCAGAGTTGGCCGCACATACGCGAAAAATAATAAAAAAAGGATCTCGTATAAGGTTTGCTAGTAAAGAAAAGTGAGACAATAACTACTAAATACATTTATTATTAAAAGAGGCTCTACACTAGTTAAACTTCATCACGGATTTATGGTCATTCTGATTCGAGGTGTCCCTCGGAATCCAGTGCTAGAGTAGATTTCTTTTAAAATTTCACTTTACTTCAAATGGTGTTCTTTTTATTTCCATGGACTAACTAATGTTGTGCCTCTGTTGTAGTTTTCTTTGTTTTTGTGAAATTAGTCTTTTGGTCAATACGTGTGTTTTTATGAGTTTGTCTAAAGGGCTCTGCATCTTCAATACTAGTTTCGGTCATAAGCTCTATTTTACAAACAAAGTCTGTAACGTAGAGACGGTAGAGAATAGTTACTAGTAAAATAAAAATAAATTTACCAAAAATACTTTTGTTTATTCTTATGATCTACATCGTATCCAATTACCAAATCTTACAGAGGATTCTTACAAACATTGTTTAGGTAACTTTTTCTTAAAAATTACATTTGGTATGTGAACGTAACGTCAATGGCACTATTGTAAGTGTTATTTAGTTACAAGTATTTTATCACTAATTTATAATTATAACTTAATTAAAAATCACAACATTGAGCTATGTCTCCTTAATTAAAAGTTGGAAAATTACAAACTTTATTTACAAAATGGTTTACGTCAAGATTGTGCAAAGCACCATAGAAACTTATAAAATTATCTAAAGACAAAGTAAATTACAATACATATAAAATGTGTACATAAATTTTCATTTAACCAGCAAATAGAAAAATACTCTGGGTCAGTTTTATCTTTGGATAGGATTCATAATCCAGATAGGTTCACAATCAACCTGTTATCTGGTTGTGATGAATTCGGCCCTATGATCCGCCCTTTATTAATTTTGAAAACAGCATGATATAATATTCGGGTAACGTAAATTGTTTCCAAGAATAATTTACGGGTTAATCTTTTGGTTGTAACATAACAACGATGTGGCAGCTGTCTTTCAACCAAAAACTTCTGACAAAATTATCGATAATTTGCACTGACGTTAACAATATGTTAACAACATGTTATGAAGAAAATATTTAAGTATGAAATACTTAAAATATTAGAGAGCAAGAACTATAAAATAAAATAATAGAAAAGGAGCTAAGACTTATCAATCTATGAGGTTCCTTTCAAATTTATAACAGAGCAATCATGTATGGAATAGGTGTTCGTATGTATCTGAACATTGTGAATATTGTAACTAATATATTTTTAAGATCAGGACATGTGACCCTTCTATATACTATTATCTCAGTCCCATATCTAAATTATTTTAAGCTAGGCAACAAAATATTTTAGATATACATATATGCCACGCGACCAACGTGGTACGTTGGTCGCGTGGCCAAAGTTTGAAAAATATTTGGTGGTTCTTAGTTTGATTATTATTTCACACAGTGTTATTTAAAATGTAACATTTTCAAATCTCGATAAGCCACCATTAGCCATCGTTGATAATAGAGTCATAATGTAGAGTTTGCAATATGAGAGTTTTAGAACAACTAGACATTGAATATGCATGTAAGTTTCCTTTGGAACAACTACCATACACGATTACTCTAACATTTTTACTAGCAAATGGTAACAAATTCGTCATTACATGTATACTTATCTACATCTTAAATAATCGTCATCTATTTACATGTTTTATATAAATACACAATTAGAAATAAAATAATTTCCTATATTTTTCTAGCACATTCGTCTGCATATTAAGGTTACTCTATACTCCATAAACTTACGTATATGGAGTTTGAACGTTAGCAACGTATTCAACTCGACTGGTTATTTTATCATAATATGTTTAAAGAGCAATTTGTTCAGCTGAAAAGTCTTAAAAGAGCATAAGACTAGCACCCTGACAAAAAGTCAGGGCTTTCATTTTGTTCGATAATTTTGTTGTAGTATCTACATACATTTGCATTGTGGGCATTTCTGCCTGTATTCACAAGTAAGTGATTTCGTAGTGCTTGACATAATATCTTGGCTGCAAATCAGTATTGCTTTCCAGCGAAATCGTACGTATCGTAGAATAACCTCATAAGTTCATCAGATAGGAGAGAAGATACAGTGAAGTAATACTTAGCCACAGTGACCCACCGCTGACACATGCTGATGTTGAACGCATATAAATGCTTCTTTTAATTTAATTCGTTCATTTTCACTATCCTGTGAGAACAGATGATTTACAGCATGAGTTTTATCTATTTAATGGACATTGACTGCGTTTTTGTGGCCAGGGCATTTTGGACTCTATATAAAGTTATGAAATAGTAACTGGGGCGAAGCAGTTAACAGAAGTATGGTCACAAGAACACAACGAAGTCACTACCTGAAATATTCGGTGTCGTTAACAGTCTCAAAACACTAGGTACATCATATTTGAATACTATACTAGCTGCAATTGAACATATCTACTGAGTCTATCACACAAAAAATCTCCATTTTCTACCGCTCTTTTTATCACCAACATATTGCACACTCTTCCACTATATCTCTACACTACAGTCTGTCTCTTAATCCTCATATCACAACAGTATGTCATCGGCGTGGTCCTGCTTGCCCGTGAGGAGGTAGTTCCGGGAGTTCTTGTACGTGAAGAAGTACGGCGCCTGCCTGGTCGGACACTTGAACGAACGGAGCAGTACTGGCGGCACGTTGTCCGATTTGTTCCCGATAGGTTCTAGAAGATTGTTCCAGAGAAGGTTTGCGGCTGAAATCAGAAATAAATATATTAGATTTGTCAATATTGATTACTGGATCACCTTCAGACAGCGGGGTGATGAAACTCTGGCAATAAAGAATTATTTGGGACCTAGGAATAATGTTTAACTATGAATCTAAATGAAATCATTTTAAAAATGGTCTCGGAATATTGTGTACAGAAATGTTACCTAGCGCGTGTCCCTTCTGCGAGAAGTGGAAGCAGTCGTGCGTGATGTATGACTGGTGGATGACGAGCGGCAGCGGCAGCGTGGGCGGCTCGGGCGCGTTGAACAGTCGCATGAACGGCTGCACCACCACCGTGAAGTCTTCCTTAGCGTCGTAGCGACCGCTCTCCACCTGCCAGTCACGTAAGAGGACATAACTTCACGCCTTTATCCCCAAAGGGGTAGGCAGAGGTGTATTGAACACTAGGGTGGAGTGAAATTTTTTTTTTCATTTTCCTGTATTGTCAATTAATGCCCTTTTTTTCTCTATTAAAATAAAGGATGAAAAGCAGGGGGTATGTGGGACTCGACGGCTGGAGTGCAAGGCCGTAATACCCACTAAAACCACAGCCCATACTTCCACGCCATTTTAGGGCGCCAGGGGGTCGCGTTAGCATTCTACCCTAGCACCCCGGCGGATAGCCCGAAGACTACAACCTCCTTGGCGGCGGATGAAGGTGTTGGGTTCCGCCGTCAACACACCCAGCGGCCGCAGAGGATAGGGAGGACGGCAACCTGACAACACCGCATTTCCTCTTCCTCTGCGGCCCCACTGGAACGCATCGAATGGTGCGCCCCCATTTGGTCGCGGGAGATAGGGCGCGCGGCAACGCAACACCGACACGCCTCTCCTCCCGACCCGACTGCGAGGGACAGGCCGAACTGTCCCCCGCAGCCGCACATTTGGACACATCCCGTGCAGGCCCCCTCCAAGCCCACGCGGAGCGTTCACTCCCGGAATCTCTATTAGCTTCACCGCGGGTGTCCAAGCCACGGTTACTGAACCCCGCCACCACGACAAGGTGGAGATCCCACAGGGGGGGGGTCAATTAATGCCCTATAGTTGCAGGAGCAGTTATGTAAAATTTCAGCTTTCTTACTAAACATCTTGAGGTGGCGCACGTGACTTGAATTTTTTAAAACGTTGTTTTTGTGAGACTTATTGCATTTTAAATCAATCTGGAGAACGTTTGTCAATGGCCTATGGTTGTAATAGATGCCCTAGTCTATACTTTTTCGATGTCAATAGCAACAATTTTATATGATTATGGAGTAAACGAATACACGCCAAATCTAATTATTTAGGAGTCGCATGAAGTCAGCAACCTAATAGACAATTTAAAAAGGACTTGATTCAATCTCTGCAAAAATTAAAAAATCTTATAAAGATATATATTTTTTTTTATAGACTCACGCCTGTATCCCCGAAGGGGTAGGCAGAGGTATAATATTACACCCACATTTCGCCATGATTTTTTAGGTCCCACGTAATAGGGGGCGAGCCAATTGCCGTACCGGGCACATTACTAGACTCCGTGCTGCTACTGAGAATTTCCTAACGGAAAAACCCAATAACACTTTGCCAGACCCGGGAATCGAACCCGAGACCTCCAAATCCCACGTGCACATTTATGCCGCGAGACCAACGAGGCAGAAGATATTTTAGTTATCCTATAACTCACATACGCAACACAGCTATGTCTACCAGAGTCTTTCCTAAATCTCTTACAAAATCAAGAGTTCAACAACAACAACAACAAGAGTGGTGACAGGGACTGTATTAATAACTACCGGCCAATTGCAATGTTACCGACTATATCCAAAATTCTCGAAAAAATAATTAATAAAAAACTTGTAAAATACCTAGAAGACAATATTTTTTATCAAATTCACAGTTTGGCTTTAGACGTAATAAATCAACAGCGGATGCAACACATGAACTAAAAAAAATCATAATCAATAAAATTTATGACGGTAAGAAGTCAATCTGTATTTTTTTAGATTTGGCCAAAGCATTTGACAGTCTCTGTCCCAATCTTGTTAAAAAACTTCGAACCCCTTGGGATAAGAGGTATCACGCTAAACCTTTTCAAAGATTACCTCACAGATCGCTCTCAAGTGGTTAAAATAGATAAGTATACAAGCAAAGAAATTCTGATTAGTATTGGGGTACCTCAGGGAAGCATATTAGGCCCGACTCTATTTTTAACCTATATCAATGACTTGTGACAACTTGAAATGCGTCATACTATAATACTTATGTTTGCAGATGATACAGCTCTTCTTTTCTATGGTGATACGTGGGAGGAAGTTTTCAGATACGCACAAGAAGTTACTCTCTACCCTTCCAGCACCCCACCACTGAGCTCTATAAAATATGTGGGGTATTATCGGTACGTCAGCTTTTCATCCTATACACTATTCTCAAACAGCATTCCTGCTTGTCCTAGGTCTATTGAAAACTAGACGTAGGAACGATAGAGTATGTGTCAAACAAAAATGTTACTTATCTTTCTCACATCGCTTCTTTTGTTACCTAGGCCCCTATTTGTATAATAAAATAAACCATAACTTGTCAATCTACCCTCTTCATAAGGCGGCGTGCAAAACAGTTGTCTCCAATTGGCTGCTTGGCGGTGACTACGATTTTACAGAGAACCTTTTACACAACTAAATTGACTTTTCTTGTGTGATACAAACATACATACAGACATACACAAACACCTAAACACACACACACACACACACTTTTATGCGGGCGTGCCCACAAGCGCTCACACAGTGTTTTACAGTAAGGCTATATGAACAATTATTTAATCTTTTTTGTCTTTTAATTCCCATGTTCATAATTCAGTTTTGTTTGGCAATTCGCCAAGATAACTTTCTTGACATAATAATATGTTTGGTTCCACAGAATGGGCCTGGTGATCTGTACTACAGGCTTACGCCTATCTCAGACACCAGTCCTAACTATCTGAGTTACAACTATGTATAATATTTTACTTCTATGTAAATGTACCCATTACCCATTAATGTGTAACTGTTAATTATGATTTGTGAGGAAAATAAAATAAAGATTAAAGATAAAGATTATTTTTGCCAGAAAAAGGGTTCTAAAACTACTGATGTAAAACATTAAACCTCTGAAAAGATGGTGATTAAATATTTTTATATTACTAAGGGTAGTACAGATAAAATGAAGTGTTGTAATGAATAATATTGGTTTAAATATAGCTCTGGTTGGGACGCAAATATAGCACATTTTTTAAATTCAAGTCTCATGTGCCACCTCAAAATGTTTAGTTAGAAAGCTGAAATTTTACATGAAAGCTCTTGCCAAACTACAGGTCATTAATTGAAAATACAGGAAAACGAAAATTAAACAAAATCTTTTTTTTGCTCCACCCTATTAAACACCCACACTTCGGCAGTTGTCTTTCGGTCCCAATGTAATAGGTAGCCTATTGCCATCTACCGGGCACATTATGAAGATAGCGATGATTAACAATTTTAATGCACACATAACTGCGAAAAATCAGAGTTGTTTGCCCGTGGTACCTGGGGCTCGAAACCGAGACCATCACCTCGGCAATACGTTACGTACACCACTGGGCTATTGCCACTCACATACCTAAACTAATCAGTATTTTAATTCACCACAAGATTCCTCGCCAGGCGCCGGCTGTTAGTATATAAAAGCTTGTAAACCTGTAATACCGATATACAACATCACTTACCAGCAGTTGCTCAGCCTTTTGGTAAAGGCGCGCCATTCGCACGAGGTCTCTCAATTCGTCACCGGCGCCGCCGCGGTGGAAACACGTGCAGAACAGCGAGTGCATGAGACGACACATCATCGGACGTAGCACTCGGATAGACACCGACACATCTGCGGACATAAATATTACAATATGAGGATAACAAAATAGAAAAGAAGGAAGGCAATAGCTTAGTGGAGAGACCGACGAACTGCTATGCAGATAACTTTTCGAAGTTACATGCTAATTACATTGTTAATAATCGCTTGCTAGAACAACGAAGAAAAATCGTGAGAAAACCAGAGAGAGATTAGAGATCATTTTTGAGAACTCTTATACATGCGTATAAGAGTTCTCAAAAATGATCTCGAAATGGGCTATCCAACATGAACATTTTTATTGGGACTAGTCCCACCCTTATTCCTACTACTGTGTCACCTGTGTAGCCAGGTTCAGCAGCAGTGACCATTGATGACAACGAGTTTTGACACTCCTGAAGTCCCGGGGAAAGTTAAACTGTCTTGGAACCCGCAACGAGCTTAATCAGAAGTATATTGTAGGAGTTGGAAAATAAACAATCCACTACCCTCCTTAACAAAGCGAGAGACAAGCAACGAAGAGATATAATAATGAGAAAAGATAAGCATCACTGACATGAGTATTAAGGGGGTCTAAACTGTGAACTAAAACCTGCTTCCAGTAATAAGTACGGCAGAAACGCCTACACGCACGGAAATTCGTCCCACTTGCCACAAGATTCGTATAGTTATCCGTATAATTGTTGAGTATGATATAAAATTCGATTTGCCAAAGACTACACTCCCATAGAATGTGATGAGCAGATTGTTCATAATTGTTGCCAGATGTTGAACATTGACATAACGGTTAATCAACTAGCTTAAATGAATACAACTTGCTCATAAACTTACCATGACCTGTAAGAAATTAGGCAACAAAGTGATTCACCTTCAACCAGTTCCTCGCCAGTCGCTGGCGGACGCATGGGAAGAACTGATAAAGGTGACGGCCCATAGTCAATGTGTGCCAGCGACATTTTCATTCATCAAGAAGATCGTCATAGACTGCGGATTGATGGTTGAGCAACCTAGCGATCTTATATCTGTCGTGCGGTGCTAGAAAATTGAGATCCATGCTATCTCGTGTCGCGTAATACATTGCTGCTCGTCTTTGTGCCTCATCGATCAACTGGAAATACACCTACCAGTGCTGGCAAAGTTTCAGTACTGACTTTCTTATAAGCCTTGCATAAAAATATCGACGCGAGACGTTGACTTTATAGCATTTTACGTCGTACAGCACCGATAGTACGAGTAGCTCTATCAGCCTATGCAGGCGCGCCATAACACAGATATGTTGCTCCATAAATTACTTTTAAAGTTTTGAACGAAAGCTCCCATGTCGCTGTTGATATCTTTTTAGATTTATCCCCTACTATTTTAATGTGCTCTGCAAATTAAAAAATTCTAACTGATTCTTTGTTTTTAATGGTGACGTTATTGAATTTGATTCGTGGCGGCGATTTTAAGTTCCCTTTCAAAAGTAATTAAAACGTTTTCTGTGGAGAAAAATATAAACGATTGCGTTTACGCCAACTGTTGATTGAGTCTAAACATTGATTAGCTAACCTTTCAAGTCCTACCCTAGTATTGGATTGAATAAGCAAAAGACCATCGTCTGCATATCCGGTCAATGAGTAACCTGGTGGTAGTAGAATGCTTAGAAAGTCATCAAAACCTAGGTTCCATAAATACGGGCCTAACACTGATCCCTGCGGACAACCCATGGTCAGCGCCTGCGACACAGCATGGTGGTCTAATTTTAACTTTGCTGTTCCATGTAGGAAATACGTTTAAATGAGGGAATATATTATGTTACTGTAGCATCCGCGAGACCTTAATTTAACTAAAAGCATTGGCCACCGTGCATTGTCGAAAGCGCCAGATATATCTAAAAGTATACCTAGCACATATTGTAATGTTGATGACGAGACTGTCTTTCTAACCGATATAACTGCGCCGACTATCGATTTACCTGAAGCCAAATTGTCTATTGCTAAATCAAATAACGCCCGGCAGAAGCCGGGGAGACGTTCTAAAAGCTTTCTTAATGATGGTAAGAAAGTTATTGGCGTATATGACTTAGGGTCAGGTAGCCGGAAATCGGACCCCAGGCTCCAAGGCGTAGGTTTTGGAACGCAACCGGGACAGCGCTGATGATGATGACTTAGGGTCATCGGACGGTTTATCTCCTGTTTTTGCACCATCCAACACGAACATGTGAAGTCTGCGAATCCTTACTTAGCCAGCGTAGTGGACTATGATGAGAAGAGGCCTATGAGAAGAGGCCATCAGTGAGATAGATAATAATCAAGGCCGAATATGGTTCGATAGGTCTTTCAAAACCACCAGATCTTTTTATTTACTTTTTTTATTCAGGTATCGCCCGTGTGGTGACGGATTAAGAATACGGATTGTCACCACCTCATATCATCCCATGGGTGTCTTAAGAGCCGACAGAGGGAGCACATTATGCAGAGAACAGCACTGCAAGAGAAGGAAAACTTGATACAAACCCTGTACCAACCCGTTTTGCCAGCGTGGTATAGTTGGCCAATTCCTCCTTTCAAAGGAGAGGCCTAGTCCAGCAGTGGACTGTTAAAGGCTGATGATGATTTAGGTATCAGCACGTATCAGTTTTGATTTTTTAAGACGACAGATACACTATGCAGCAATAAGCGGCGAGACGTTTACTTAAACTATTCCACCATCTGAGGTAGTCAAACGATTAATCAACGTATTTTTGTTAATCCAGCAAATAGGGAGAGGCGTGTTTGGAGTACACCTATGAGCCTGTCCAGAAAGCGCGATTTACGCGCGTGTCCACTCGCGCGTAGGCACTCGCGCGTGTTCGAGATACTAGAGCTACATACATCCCGTCCAGATGCTCTCGCGCGTTACCTCACACGCGCGTAAAACGCTTGCAATGAGCGGGACTTTCGACTCGCGCGTTTTACGCGCGAGCGCCGCGCGAGTCGAGATACTCTGGCGCCATTGCTGCGTCCAGTACTACGCGCGTGTCCGTGGCGAGGGGACGTATTCGATTCTGTATTAATATATAAATAGCATAATATTAATTGAAAAGAGTATATATGTAGAGGTGACAACCTATTTACTCCTCTGATCCGTGGTCTGTTACAAAGCGTATTGTTCTATCGCACTAAAATATTATAATAAAATGTTTTAGTAAAGTATCCGCATAATTTATTTTAATGAACATCATCCAACAGACAAAATGGAGCGTGATAACTTTGACACGGAACTTTTTATTGACGAAATTGAGAAAAGGGTAGCTATATGGGATATGGAATCATCGGATTATTCTAATAGAACCATTAAACGTAGGAACTGGGAAGAAATAGTAGATTTTTTTGTGAACCTGATGATTCTGAGGAGAAAAAAATAACTTTAGGTAAGTAAATAATACTTATTAAATAGATAAATACAATTAAATAAATACAACTAGCTTTTTTTAAGCATTAAAATCATCACTGCAAAATTAATCATATAAAAATATATCAAAATCTCCATCCAATCTTAACAATCAACAAATAGGACAGAATGAAACTGAAAATTCATGAAATTTCAAATATGTTTTACGTAAAATTGTTTCATTTTATATTATTGTTAATATCAAAAACAGATAGCCTGTTTCGTATATTTTCAATGTATGTTCAATTCATTACCAAAACTATTAGTTAAATAGATATTTATTAAAAATGCATATTCCTTGGGACAGCTCTAAAACAGCAATGGGTCATTTAAAGTGAAAATGCCCAAACACGTCTCATCACATGCGCGCGTAAGAACGCGAGTGAAACGCCGCATCTGGACGCAACACAAATCAAAACGCGCGAGTGGACACGCGCGTAAATCGCGCTTTCTGGACAGGCTCTTACTCTACAATGAATATACATTGTCAACCTACTTTCTGTATCGAATCCAACGAGTTAAACAGGTTGATAAGCTGTCTATAACAGTTTCCTATTACGCAATCTTAGAATATTTCTATCAAACTATGGAATGCGAGCGCGGGGGCTAGTTTCTAAGCCATGTGGATGAATGATTTATAAACAAACTATCTGCACCGGTGGATGGCGAAATATTGTCTATTGTTGGTTTATAGCTATGAAATTACTCATCATCATTTCTGTATGCTTCAAAAAGACAAAGAGGTATTATAGACCAGTGCAGATACGTTAGAAAACGGTAAAAAGTAAAATAAAATTACAGTAGGATGAAACCCATTGGAGAAGGAAGAGAATATAGCGATCATTAAAGGAAAAATAAATTACGGGCGATCCGAGGTCGGGAAGTGGATGGGGTTGCGATTTTAAGGGTAAAAAAGGGTTTATCTCGATTGCCAGCAAAACTACAAGTCCTACGGGAAAAACGTCAATGGCAAAGTTGTAGGTAATAAAAAGATCTACAACTTTTGTATTTACACTTTATTCATACAACGTCATAATTTATGTGAAAAATTCAAATAACCAAGTTTTTGGTTTTTTATTTTTAACTTTTACAATAGTTTTTTCTTTTCCACGAAATTTGGTGAAAACTTGCCTTTTTATGTTCCAAACAATGTTTTTTATTTAAAATATTTATTTTTACGCCTTATTTAGACTTAATATCGAAATAAAACCCTAATTTTCAATTGAAAATTCTCACGTCAAAATATCAGCTTTTTTTTTAATTGTTCGGCATTTTGTTCTTTGAAATCTCTACTTTCTGATGGTGTAAATAAAATATACATTACTAAGGTCAACGTTCTCAGAAAATGCAAAGAAATGAAACAAACTAGAGACCGATCTTTTTATTCATAATGTACAATTTTGAGATATTTATTAAAATTAATACTTTAATTACTCGAAAAACGTAAGATTCCATGCTACATTGATAAATAAGAACTTAAAAATCGATATATACAACTAAAATTAGCAACCAAATAAGTTAATATTTAATAAGACAATCTACAATATTTGGAGAAAGTTATAGAATCTTCTTTAAATTATAGCATAGACTCCTATTTATTGCTATTTTAAAATAATGTATATACCTGAGTGACCCACAGACAATTTGAGCCCATCAATAGTTATTTTATAGAGAAGTGGGGAATGTGGATGAAATGCCGAACAATTAAAAAAAAATAAGCTGATATTTTGACGTGAGAATTTTCAATTGAAAATTAGGGTTTTATTTCGATATTAAGTCAAAATAAGGCGTAAAAATAAATATTTGAAATAAAAAACATTTACAGTGTGTTTGGAACATAAAAATGCAAGTTTTCACCAAATTTCGTGTAAAAGAAAAAACTATTGTAAAAGTTAAAAATAAAAAACCAAAAACTTGGTTATTTGAATTTTTCACATAAATAATGACGTTGTGTGAATAAAGTGTAAAAACAAAAGTTGTAGATCTTTTTATTACCTACAACTTTGCCATTGACGTTTTTCCCGTAGGACTTGTAGTTTTGCTGGCAATCGAGATAAACCCTTTTTTACTCTTAAAATCGCAACCCCATCCACTACCCGACCTCAGATCGCCCGTAATTTATTTTTCCTTATTTTTTTGCTATATTCTCTTTCTTTTCCAATGGGTTTCATCCTACTATAATTTTTTATTGTTTCAAAAATTATCTACCCTGGTCTATTAAACATTTTGATAGATAGGTTACTAAATTTTGAATGACAGCTTGCTTAAATAAAGAAACAATTAATAACCAATCATATTTATGCCAATATATTCGTGCTTAAAACTAAATAAAGATATCTAATAACTGTCTTAGTACTAAGTTCACACTAAATGCTAGAGTCAGTACTCATAGTTGTGGTCTGTAAGTAAACTTTAATTAGTCGTACCTTACCTAATCTGAGGGTCTAGACTGTAAACAATAAATCAGTGATATCTCTATTCGCTAAATACAAAAATGTATGGACACATTTGATATGTCGAGTGGGCAACGAAGAACTAATACTTTATGTTACTATGATAGCAACATAGCTCAAAGAATTAGCAAGCTGAAGAGGCAGTGGGCCGGTCACATTTATCGAAGAACCGATAACCGTTGGAGTAGTCGTGTTCTAGAGAGGAGACCGCGCCTTGGCAAACGTAGTGTAGGACTCCCTCCGGCTAGGTGGAGTGACGATATACGCAAAGTGGCTGGCAGCGGCTGGACACGTAAAGCCGCAACTCAGGCTCAGGGGCGTGCCATTGAAGAGGCCTATATCCAGCAGTAGACTATTGCAGGCTGGTTTTTTTTTATAATAATAGGCGGTAAACAAGCAGACGGATCGCCTGATGGTAAGCAATTACCGCCGCCTATGGACACAAGCAACACCACAGGAGTCACAAGTGCGTTGCCGCTCCTTGGGGTTGGGAAAAAGGTTAGGATGAGGAGTGGGATGAGATATGGCCTCCGGCACTCAATATGGACACGCTGCTGATGATGATGATAGCAAACGATGGCGATATTGGATATGAGGAGCGAATGGCACGTGTCTTGGGCGTCTTGGCCCACTAAAGACATTGTCTGCTGATTAAAAACATAGCTTACCTAAAACAGGAACCAAGTTGACCATAGTCCTGGGCAAATGTTTCTGTAGGTAGTCGAGCGCTTTGGCCAGCTTCTTGGCGTGTGCCGACGGAGACCAGGACACGGGGTTGAGGCACGACGCGGAGCACAGGTCGTTGGCCCCGATGAACACCGTCACCATCTTCCAGTCGTTCTCGATGTCGATGTCGGGGGATGAACGCATGCGGGCCACTATGATCTGGAAATGAAACAGAAATATTTATAGAGTTGTGGGGTATCATGGCAGAAAAAGGTATAATATACATTGCAATAGAATAGGCGTGTAAGAAATGTGTGCACTGAATTTGGCGTTTAGGGTGGAAATACATACACAAGGCAAATAATATCTTTAGGAACAGACGAAAAACACGGCATGAAACCTTAAACCTACCTGTCTGGCCTGCGTGATACAGTAGGCCAAATCGTTCTATTGACTCATAATGCTCTTAAGACGTAAATTAAAAGAGGCCAATGCCCAGCAGTGGACTACGACAGGCGACTGGTGAGATGATTAGTAGGATGGATATTATTAGTACCAAAATGTATCGGTAACTTTATCAGACTCCAGGATGTTTTCCCAGAAGAAATACACAGTCTGAAATAGGTATATGCGTAAAATGTCACCAGGCATAAAGCAGTGCTTTTTTACCAGCATAATTATATCCAAGTTAAAACTAAGCGTAAGTGTGTGCATTGACAATACACAAAAAAACAGCGATCAGGCTATTTGTTAACCCTCTTTACTAACGACGTGCTTGCCTAATAGCCAAATGCAAAAAGCAAAAGCCATCAGGGTCAATGCTGTACTTCTGCTTTTGTTAAACTACATGCTATTGCAATAAGGGCAGTTGGCTCATTGGGTACACAAGCGTAGCTAGTAAGTAGATTGAGTAGGTTTCAAGTATCAATTGACCCCCATTATACATTTAAAAAAAAAACGTTAAGTACTTTAAGATTAGCGCAATAAGTGCCAGTTTAGTTTTCAGTTAGTTCTAAAGACTGATTTTGAAATCGTTCTTGAGTGCAAATAAGCTTGCAGATTAGGGTAAGTATTGAGTGCAAATAAGCTTGCAGATTAGGGTAGTATTGAGTGCAGATTAGGGTAACATAACATAACATAACTTCACGCCTTTTATCCCCGCAGGGGTAGGCAGAGGTGTATAACACACCCACTTTTCGCCAGTTATGTTTCGGTCCCAATGTAATAGGGGGCGAGCCTATTGCCATCTACCGGGCACATTATTAAGCGAGCGATAATTAGGGTAAGTATTGAGTGCAAATAAGCTTGCAGATTAGGGGAAGTATTCAGTTCAAATAAGCTTGCAGATTAGTGTAAGTATTAGAAGGTTGGTCATGGGTCATGGACAGGACCACGTCCCTGTTATTAAGCAGTTACCAACGACGTTATATAAATTTGTCTGGGATGAGTAAGTGGAAAATGAATAAAGCGATGGAAATGGCGAGATGTTTAGAACGCCTATATCGATGCATAAGCTGGGTGAGTGAGATCTTAAAAGTTTATCATGCTATCGACACCGCTTATTTGCCATAAACTACAATAAAATGTCTTAAATCAGAGGTCTAAATATTTGGACTACTATATACTATCACCACATAGAATATTTTTTACTCATTGCCTGACTATGTCGCATATAGGTTAGGCATGAAAAAGGGCACCTCACCGCCATCATTTTAGGCCACACTTTATAAGTGCTTTGAGTCTATTGCCATTGCTCAAAGCATTTTCATAGTACTCACAGTAATTCGAAGTAAAGCCATAAAACTATAAGTTAATGCGTAAACCGTCGAGATAAACCCGTTTGTGCATAAGTGGCATGTGAGTGGTTACGTAAGAGTACAAATATAAAACTCGTATGTCTTCTTATATCACGCTATAACCATTGACAGGTGTTTCTATTTATAGAATGTGGTGATAGTTCAGTGGCTTAAATGGTCAGCTACGCTGCTGAAGTTGTTGATCATAGTTATTTACTTACATACTAGCTGAGCCACGCGCTACACCTACGTTATTTAGGGCTACTCCTGCACACTCTTGGTGTGCCAGCGTGATAATTGATATTATATGTAGCCTAAAGCCTTTCTCGATATTGATCGGTAAAAGCTTTTTTTAAAAAACAGAATTATTCAAATCGAAGGGGTTGTTCCTGAGATTCGCGCAAACAAAGAAACAACCACTTTAGCTTTATAATATTAAAGCAAAGATAATTTGAATGAAATTAATTATGTCACAATCATTGCAAAATGCCGACTAAAGGCTCGATGTCCTGGCTGTAAATAAAGTTGTATTATGTAGATTATTGTGAGGCATCTGTCTCTTAAAATACTTAAGGGTAAGTAATTGCCAATAAGAAATAAGTAACAACCTTCTTTGAAAGGTTTTAAACTGGCTTAATATAAACAATAAGGAAGTTGTTTTTAGGGTTCCGTAGTCCACAATAAGGAACCCTTATAGTTTCGTCATGTCCATCGGTCTGTCCGTCCCGCAGCCTAGCTCAAAGACGCCTGGTGCTAGAAAGCTGATATTTGACATGAATATAGACATATTGCAACAAAACTGTAGAATAAAATTTAGGAAAATATTTTTTTAAGGGTATCTCCCTTACTATATTTATTTACTATATTTCTGTGAGTTTACATTGGGCGCGCTGGCTTAATCTTAAAGATATACGTACTTTGGTATGTAATGTACTACGGTACTACGTATGTATAGTAGTAGAATATCTTGGAAACCACATTTTATGTTTACAATACATAACTGGATACATACCTAGTATTTTTCTAAACAAAACTTAGATTCTTATAATGGTGTTATTAAAATTACTTTTTCAGCAAACTAAACAGTCGGATTTGTTGTACATTAATACCCTTTGCAGCAAGTCATTATGGGCAACTACGGAACCCTACATTGCGCGTGGCCCGACACGCACTTGGCCGGTTTTTTAAATAAGGCCATGAGTTTTATAGAGCTGTGCAGTATCACGATTTAGAACTAATAAAAAATACCTAAAGTTTATTAGAGAAGCCTTCATCCGTGATATGATCGTACTATATACAACATGCCCTTTGTATCTATGCCTTACTTTTAGACAGATATTATACCTACCTACGTATAAACTACAGAGCAGAAATTCTTTTCATAAATTTAAAAGCTGTATCAAAATTACCTTGTTTCCGTGTTTGTAAACTCTATTAACATTGATGCCACGCAGTGCAGATATTAGACAAACGATGCCACGTTTTTACGCAAAACAAAAATTTAAGTCTATATGAAAGTAATTATGTGAAACATAAGTTTAGTCATCAAAAGGCCATATGCATCTTGTTTCTTCTCGGTCAACAGGAAATTAATCGCTGGCTTTGATTATGGAACCAGTAATTAGGTATAAAGAGGTTTATTCTCTGAAAAAGATATAGTATCCTGTATCCACTTACATGAGAACAATAAAATATTTTTTGTAATGCGTGTAGGTATAAAAAGTTATTAATAAAATAAGGAGGTAAATAAGTAAATAATTCTGCAAGCACATGGAAAGATTGAATCTTAGAATGGTGTCATACCTTGGCCTGTTTCAGAGCATCCTCATCAGACGCGACTGGGAAGGCTACGTTGAACTTAGCGTTCCTCGTCAGCCACTCGCCGGTCCCAGTGGAGTAGCCTCGCAGGTTTGGGTTGAACTCCTTCAGAATATTTGGCAACGTCAGGTATTCCCGCCATGACGCATCGCCTCCTGAAAAAAAAAGACACAAAAACTTTGTATTCAAATTGAAAGCGACAATATGAAAAGACAAAACAACATTTCAAACCTGTTTTAAGTTCTCTAAAGAAGACTATCTTGTGTATAGTCGCACTAGTTCCTCTAAAATATGTCACTATCAAGATAAATAAAATTATTGTAGAGCGTGTAGTAGAAGAAAGGTACCTAATAAGTCACTTTGATTATGATAAATTTATAATCAAGGTAATGATATAATATAATTGCAAGGAGAGCTTAATGCTGGTGTTTCGCAGGCGTAGCTTGTGTCACAATTGCTTGAAATTGTGCTAGAAACCAAATTTTGATGCTTGCTGCTGTTTTTAAACAATGATGTAACAATGCAAAATTATAATTAATCCTAAGCTAGGCACAAACTCACGCAATCAAATTAATTAAAGACCCATAGACTTATACCACCATGACATTCCCTAATAAAAATGTATTTATTCTTTAGAAACAGTTTACGTAAGTACAGTCTACAGGACAATCAGTGCGCGAATCCTTCTAGCACGTGTACGCAATTTATTTAAATTATTTATTATTAATCATTGAGCGCAGCGATAGCCGAGTGGATGCACCAACACACTGCCATGCAGAAGGTATCGGGTTCGAATCCACGGCGCGCACCAATGACTTTTCGGAGTTATGTGCGAATTGAGTTGTTAATTATCGCTTGTCCCATGCTCGGAGAGCACGTTAAGCCGTCGGGCCCGGTTGTCATGAAGATCTTTGACAGTCGTTACAGGGCGTCAGTACCTATCTTCTAAATAACCTGACACTAGTCTAAACCATGGAATATAGCTATCCCTTCGGGTTGCGGAGGTCAGACAGGCAGTCGCTCCGTGGAAAAGCTAATATTCAGCCAAATCCGGTTAGACTAGTAAGCGGACCCCAGGTTGAAACTGGGATAACGCTAAGAGAAAGATTTATTATTAATCATTGTTTTCGTAATCAGGCACAAAAATATCGTTTCAAGGACGAGTAAAAGTAAAAATCAAGTTTATAACGAGGGTATTATATAATTTTTATGTCATTTTATTATGTAACTGATCTAGTTTCGATCCCGATTTACAGCATTTCGACACGTGCAGATGTTTAAGCATACTTATTTCATACACCAACAATGATATTCACCTTTTTACTTGTAATATCATTGCATACCAAGGAAAGGCCGTATTTAAAGTTTCTGCACATTTTGTACAATCAAGCTTGTAGTCTTTCTGGGCGTTTATTGCCCGTTGTCAACATGGATTTACCAATAGAAATGAATGTTGCCGTGGTAAAGGATGGCTAATCGGTAGTAAAGTCATGATTTCAAACATGGTTTGCTTTGAGCAGAAGACTGCTAAACCACGTTTGCTGCTGCATTGTGATTTGTCTGCGGACGCTGAGATCGTTAAATTACGAACGGGTTAAAGGCTTTTTTTTGTTTCTGTTGCCAGATTGGGCTTCACTTTGTATTAATCACGAATTATCTGAATGTTCTTTTTGTGTCCATTATTAACTTATTAGGTACGTACGTATTCCTCGCCGCAGAATAATCCATCCTAGTGCGAAAAATATCTTTTATGACAAGAATAATTATTGTTGGAGCATCATATGAGCAGAAAGACGTCCACTGCTAGACATGGCTACCACAATTGAAAACCGGTAAACGGTGAATGCCTAAGAAATGCTGGCTTGACGTCGTAATGATTACCTATGTGAGTGCCAATCGAACCGAAAAACGGACCCGAGCACCAAGCCGAAGGCCTTGGATCGCAACTAGGACAGCACTGGATGCTGATGATGAGATGTAATTTTTTTTTACCACATAGGTACACACATCACCATCTAGACCCAAACTAAGCAGAGCTTGTACTATGGGTACTAGATAATGGATAAACATATATGTATACTTTTTTTTGTAAATACATACATATTATACAAAGAAACACCCAGGCCAAGACAATTATCCATGTTCAAGCACACAAATGTTTGACTTGAGCGGGAATCGAACCTGCGACCATCGGCGTAGAAGTCGCTTACACTCCCGCTGCGCCAACCGGTCGTCTTGAAAGCAACTTACCTATTTTCTCAGACATCATCCGTGTTAGTTCCGCTTTACGATTAAATTATTAATTATTTCGTACACCTGATAAATTATATGATAATATTATTACAGTTATTAATTAATCACTGTCCACTACTATCTATTAATCTAATGCTGACAACTTAATAGGCTGTCTTTCAGATACTATGAGCTACCTTATTTATATACGTAAGATAAATAATTATATGTCAGAAATCTGTTCAAATATAATGGTTCCACGAAACGGCTTGTTCATATCTACAAATTGCAATGGTAAATTGCATGCGCCTTTTTCAGGATCTGATACCCAAGGCAGGAAAATACTACAGTTGACAAATTGCAAAGACTAGCTTCTTTGTTACATATGTATTGTTTGAATTACGAAAGAGACATGCGTAGATTTATTTTAGTGCAATAAAAGCATTAAATTGTAGAAACGTAGACTAGTGTAAGAAGGAGCACTTAACCACAACGAGCTCACGATCTTCACAGACGGGTCTAAGACGGATACAGGTACGGGTTCAGGAGTATTCTCCGAGGACCTAAACATCAACATCGCAGCACCGCTGGGAGCCTACAACACGGTCTACCAGGCCGAATGTTTTGGCATAATCCTAGCTGCCACAGCAATCATGGCACGTGAGGTAAGGGAACGTCGGAACGATCCATTAGGATCCTCTCAGATAGTATGGCTGTCCTCTCAGCCCTCAGAAGCCATACTATCACTTCGGCACTCACACTTGAATGCCACCAGAAACTAACAGACGTAGGTAAACAAAACAAATTAACACTGCAATGGATGAAGGGCCACAGTGGCTCTAGAGCGAATGACGCAGCCGACGTACTTGCTAGAAGAGGGGCCACTTTAGAGGTGGTCATGTGGCCCATTATTCCCATCCCTTGTGATTTTTATCGCAACCTAGTAAGAAATAGGACCAGGACCCAGCACAACCAGTCTTGGATTGAAACAGTTGTTAAATTATCGCGTCAAATGTTGTTTTAGTTCAGTAAACTAAATTTGAATATTCTATTTGTCCAACAATCGTTTTATTTGATATTATTTACAATGAGTAATACAGCATCTACACCACTTTTTGCTTGTTCCCGTTGTTTTTCAAGACATCCTTTCGAAGAACTATCAACTGGTGAACAACTTTGTAAGGAATGTCGCGGATCATTCCCCGTCGTCAAGTGCACGTACTGCCGCTCTGAGTTTCAACAAACAAGTAAATCAAACACATCATCAATTTGCAAAAAATGTGAGGCAAATGTAAAGGCCTATGGGAAACCCACAGCATGTGAACATGTTGGCAGGCCAAGGAGGCTCTTCCCGCAGCAGACGGTAACATAGCCAAACAAGTCCTCCGGCTGCCCAAACAACAACTGCGGACAGTCACGGCCGCCTACACAGGACAAATAACAAACTTTAATAAACACCTATTTACTATAGGTATCACCGACAGCCCGCTGTGCAGGGCCTGTATGCCAGCAGACGAGATGGCAGCCCACCTGCTCCTCGACTGCCCTGAGGTTGCACAGTACAGGCCGCAGTACCTGACCAGATACAGCACCCTGAGGGAAGCAGTGGGCCACATCAAGAGTCTGCTGGTCTTTCTCGAAGAGCTGGCACGCCAGGACGTGGAGTTGCGGAAACAGCCCGTGCCACCAAGTACCAAGTAGTGTAAGAAGCAGCATCGACCTACTAACCTATGAGCTACAAGGCAAAAATACTTGTCTCGATCTTCAAAATAAGGCTACGCCGTACTGTCAAAACCGTATGCGTTTCTTTTTAGAGACATTTTGCACAGTAGACTTAAATATTTTCAAATATGCAATCAATGAATACAACGAACACCAAGACACGAAGCTCGAAACAATTAGTGAATCACCCAAAGACTTAAAACACTGTGCTATATGCCGAGGCGGCTACCTGCTGCTACTTCTATCGTGCAGTCAAACTGTGCGTTTAAATGTCAATAAATACATTATATTACGTCGATTGTGGGTAAAGTGTTCATATTATACACTCAGCCAGTAAGGAAGTTAATTAGGTAAAGCGGTAAACAGTGACCGCAAACTGCATAGTGCATGAATCTATTACCATTATCGACATTTATCTCAAACTTACGTCATATTATAAAATTATGTGTAAAGTGGTATAAATTTATGTATAGGTGGAGATATGCAGAATAGTTTTATTGGACGGAGAAGCAAAATGAGACTTATGATATTAATGTATGTTCATCTTTTCGCTCACAGATTTTAAACTACTTATTAAAATGTTTATATCTTGCGTTACTGATTAGCTGGCAGCCAACGCACAGCTAAACTACTTGACAAAGAAAGCTGAAAATTAGCATGTATGTTCCTTAAGAACCGGCGGGATGCAATAAGAAGGGATTTTCCGAAATTCCCACGGGATTTGGAAACGGTTAAATTAAAATAAAATGTGCGGGCGTAGTTGCAGGCTAGTCTAATACATATAAATAAAATTGGAGTGTCTGTTTGTAATATTAAAATAACCGCTTTTTACTAAATACTTATGGATGTATAGACGGTACATATAACGAAATGATATCTTTTTTAAAATTTGTCTGTCTGTCTGTTTGTTCTCGCTAATCTCTGGAACGGCTGGACCGATTTTAAGTTAACCAGATACGCGAAGTAGTTCCCTCAGGACGCGGGTGAAACCACGTTATTCCTAGTTGACTTTTCGTTAAGAAGTCTTTTATAGTCTAAAATAATAGCTTCTTGTTTCAATTCTGATAAACAATTAGCTGTCCATACCCTACTTCTTCGTGGATATTTTTTCGTAAGTGGAAGTTTTTGTATATAAAAAGATTTACAAAAGCAGCGAAAGCCTAGTGAAGATACCAACTGACTGCCATGCACAGGGTTTCGAGGTCAAATCCCATGGCGCGCACCACTGTCTATTCAAAATTATTCACATATCAATGGTTAGTTATCGCTTGCCCCGTGCCTTGCAGAACACGTCAAGCCGTCGCGTCGGTTTCGGTCATGGATATCTTAGACAGTCGTTATAGTATCCTTGATTAAACTTTTAAACTGGTCTTAACAGACAGAAATTCGCTATTTCTTTTGGTTTTAGAGGCTAGAAGGTAGTCGCTATGTGGAAAGCCAATAATATGTCAAATCGTTAGACTAGTAAGCGGAATCCGGGTCCATAAGACGAAAATCTTCGATGCAACCGGAATAACTCATTAATTCATTATCATCGGATTATGATGATGAATGAGTGTGTAAAAGCAGTTAAAATAATTGCGTTGAAATATTCAAATTTATAAGTGTTTTGCGACTAGACGACAACATCTCTCAAGCCCGACTATAGATGATAAAATCTATATATATGCCAACAAAATAAATATTTACATCACCAATATGAAATACACGAATAAAAATCGGTATTGCAAATATTGATAGCTATAGTCCTTACCAGCGCACCACGAAACTCCCCGATACTCCACAAAGGCGCCCAGAGCGAACTCCTCTAAGGCTCCACTGCCGGCCACCAAGGAGTCTCCAATGGCTGCCACTACGTCGATGTCCCCTGGCCTCAGTCGGTGGACGGAGGTCGGCCGCTGCGGACTCCGGCCCCAGGACAGCGCGTCTTCGCAGGGAAACGGGACTGATTGTGGAATCGCGCGCTGACGACGTACGTGGGACTTGCGTGGTGGGTAGTTTACCTGCCACTGGACAAAAGAAATGCACCATAAGGAAATGGAAACAAAGGCAGATGTGAAATAAATACAAAAATATCTGTAGCTTGTGTCAAACAAATCGTCTTATTTTTTTTATTTTAATACGTAAGTTGCGTATCGTTTACCGTTAGAGTTTACGACCAAATATTTTAGGTAGACAGAGGATTCAAGTTCAAGTTTGATGCTACTATAATACAATCGCAATGTTGATGAATTGTAAAATGTACATTAACACTTTTAATTAATCCAGAGTTACACTGGATTAATTAATTGTCAAGGTCAAGGCACATCGTTGTAAGGTAGCTGAGCCTTACGGTTTATATAAAGTATTTTACACATCATTTTGTTCTGCAAATGAACAGGGTTTAGCACGTTCGCTGCAATACGAGATCTATCAGACCTCTTGCAGGACTTTCGTATTGTGTGTTGAATAAAATCGTGTTATTTCACTCCTTGCGGGAGGATCTAACGTGTAAAGTTATTTAAGAATGAGTAGGACAAATATATACAAATTTGCTTCATACTAAATGCTGAATTCAAGGGCATAAAACAATAAATTAGAGATGGATTAGGTGCCTAACGCACAGTAGGTACTGTAATTATTTTCATTCCTTGCGTTAAGAGAAATGTCGGTACTCGTGGAATCGTACGCCTCGTAGACGCAAGAGAGGGAGGTTGGGCTTCGCGGGCACTCGTTTTAGTGTTGTTCTACCATCGACATTGAAAAAATGCCTGTTCAGAAAGTAGAGCCTCTGCCTCATGAGAAGAATCAAGCAAGGAACTCAGGGCCACTCTTTTCATCGTCCTGTTTTATACAATTTAAATAACTAAGTAACTACATTGCATTTTACATATTATATGAGCTGGTTTGTCCATAATGTTGTTGTTTGTTGTCGTTAATTTTAAAATAACTAAATTAATAATTAATATAGTTATTTAAAAAATAAAGCACTAAACTAGACTAGCACAATACAGACACAACAGCTCACATTTACAAAAGACTTAAAAAAAATAAGAAAGAAATAGCTCGTGGGAATGAACTGAATATAATCTAGAACAGAATAGTAGCTTTTTTGACAACATTGGCGCGCAATGCAAGCACATCGATTGCTTGCATTGCGCGCAAATGGTGTCAAAAAGGCTACCATGTTTAAATGAAAATACTTTGCATAATAAATAAAACTTTTTCAATCGACAACAGAGACATTATTTTATTCCCATCACTACTAGTAAGTAGTGTATATGTAGTAACATAATATATTGAACTATCTTCGGTTGCGGCACGAGATACAATCGATATCGATTTCTTTTTGTATTTGTAGTTTATTCAAATGTCAGAACTGCGTACGAACCTAGCAAAATATAGAGCAATAGGCGATCTTTTACCCATAAAAACTTCAAAATATATGTCATTGATTTTTTGGAAGATATAAATTATTTTCAAAACTGTATCTTTAGGAGACTCATTAGGTCTCAAACGCACCAAAGGGTAGGTTAGTTTCGAGATCTTTTAGGTCTCCAAAGCACCAGCTGAAAGTTCTTTGAAAATGATGGCGCAGTGAACGTGTTAAAATGTTCTTTTTACATTACTACGCCATTCATTATTTAATCATTTGGCCAGCACTAACTTTCGTATACTTGGGTATGTTTAACTCTAAAACTGTTTCAGATTTCTTGTCTATTGTGCACAGTCACTTAAGCTTACATTAAAAAGTAAAAAGTCCAACTTCACTCTACTCAATGTGTAGGTATTGTTTTAACCTTTTGCACTTGACACAGTACAGCGTAATATTTATCTTAGAAATCTGTTGATGGTTAATTTATGTATTTATGAATGGAACCATTGAGTAATAAAATACAAGTAGTAAATGCAGATGAGGTTTCTGGGTCAGGTTTTCAAGTAGTCTTAGTTTAAGCCATCTTTGAGAATGAGTGAAATAGGCTCATTACATATTTAACACAATACTTTTGTTGCTGGACATTAACAGCTACTCTGTTATCACGTCACTGAGGTATCAACAGAATTGTAATTGCTAAAAATCTTTATATGGTATTGACTAGAGCAGTCGAGCAACATTATATAGTGGCATAGCGTTACTTTTCCTAATACAGGGATACACTTTTCAGTTTTAATTTAGTGTTTATCTCTATTTCTCGTGAATTATACGTAAACTTCATAATTAATTAATGACATAATTGCCAATTGTAAGCCGTGAGACTCTGCTTTAATATTAGTTATTAAAATTAGCAAAAGTAAGGAGAACTTATTCACTACGAAATTTGGTAGAATGAGACACGTTTTGACAATGTGTCGAACCTTGATTATAATAAATAGCTATTAAAGAAGGAAAAACATTATTCGGCTTCAAATAAGCCGTAATGCATTCCGAAAATAAGTCAAAAAACCTAGCGGTTTGTATTCGCCTTCAAATAAGACATGTTACATTGCGAAGCTACAGCATAGAAATTCTGAGGGCTTGAAATAGGTACTCCATGGCTTATCTGCTGTACACATGAAACCTACAATTACGCCCACACGAACCACAACATGTTAACCCCGTTAACGTCGGTTAATTCGCCGAATTGCCAGATAAATAAGAAGATGCATGGCTTATGGTGAAATCAACGGAACCATCTTAGTTAATTATCGTCGACAAACATACGGCATGTGGGCCAAGGAGCACATTATGCTTTCTAGAGTAATATAATATCGCGTGACGAACCGTAAGACAGACCAGCAGTAACATACTGGGTTAATGAAGCTAAGGTAATGTTTTATATCATTTTCGGTTGACTCATTGGTCGCGTAAGTTTGTAAATGTGTAACAGGTGAATAACAGATAATAATATTAAGCGAGAGATGCGAACATATTCCGAAGATTTTGTTTGCGGTTAACCTGCCAGTGTCGTATTGTTATACGTGTAGATTGTTTTTTGATGAAAGATGTTACTGCAAAAATGCAGTTTCACTCGACAATCTGTTATAACAATATGCTGACTTGAAACTAGAAGAATTTATTGCCGAAATACAATGCAAAGTATTTAGTATATAGCCTTCTTCTTTTGCCTACCCTGTTCCCATATTACTTGGGGTTGGCGAAGATTGTCTTTCTCTTCCATTCTCACCTATAAGACGTCACATCCGATTATTCACTCTCTTTTCATTCATGGCATCCTTCACACAATCCACCCATCTTTTCTTTGGTCTTTCTCTTGCTTTATATCACTAAACTCTCATCATCATCATATCAGTCGAAAGACGTCCACTGCTGGACATAGGCCTCCCCCAAGGCTGTCCACATAGACCGATCCTGAGCCACCCGCATCCATCTGCTGCCCGCGACCCCAACAAGATCGTCAGTCCACCTTGCGGGAGGCCTACCTCTAAACTCTCATTTTCATCACTAAACTCAACTAACTCATAGGTAAACTTTCGCTCTTGTAATATTAGAAGCAATAGGTTATTTAGTTTATTTCTTATATTGAAATTTTCCGAACTCTCAAATTGTATATCTTATTTTTCACTTTAAAATATCTATGGGACTCAAAAGTGTCTCTCTCAGGACTTGAGTGTGACCTTCGTGATACCCACTCACTATTTTTGACGCACAGCACATAGACAAAACTAGTTCAAAACATTATCGTCAATTTATATTACAGCAACGACACAAGGCCGTTTCTTTCATTGTCGCGTCCTCAAGCCCGTAGGCATAGTCTTTCGTGCCTCAAGTGTAAGTTACGGCACCTTCGGTTACTGTCGAATGCGTTGCATCGCACCCAGTAACCTCACATGATGAATTTTAAACAGTTGCGTCATTGTTTATAGAGGATCCTTTAGCGTTTATGCGAGATTTGTAAACAGATTTGGCAAGCTTACGGGGTTTTGCAAGCTTGTATTAGTAGTATAAAAGATTACAATCTATCAGTGTCTTACATGATATAATTATATAATGGTACTACATGATCACTAAGTACATTGATCACCAAAATATCAGAAATAAGATAAGGTTCTGTTCTCTACCATTTTCTTCATGTATTCCCTGGATTGCGGACATTTATCTAATAGGTTCCATAGACAAGAATGGCGCCGGAAATGAACTGAAATGTATGAAACCAAAATGCTAAAAAATATTTAAAATTAATGTAAGATTTCCGATGCTGACTTTGCTAGAACACCAGCCACAAAGAACTCTTGAATGACATAAATTGTTATCATAAGTAAGTGTAGAACTCGTGGTTAAAATCAACAATACCTACTCAATGCACAAAACATTTGTGTATGTTTAGTAGTTAAGTAGTACCTTTTTCTTCTTGTTAACCGCAAATTTAGTTGCGTGTAGATCTTAACCACATATCCTAATTTTAAATGGAAAATATATAAGTAGGTATACTTTTAATGTCCATTTGTTTCTCAGTTTCAAACCATGACTTTTAATTATTTTGAGATGATCTCCGAAAATCTGTTCGGGTATGTAATGCTTCTGTTAAAAAAATATTGATCTACATTCTTTTAATATGCCAAAACTGAGAAAGGGCTTGTATCAAGGAATTTCGGCAATAAAGCAACGCTTCAGTATTGAAATTCTAACGTCACGATTGCAACAGCTACAAAAGGTTACAGCCACTTAAAAATAAACCCATGAATCAGACACAATGAACATTTTGCGATCACTAGTAAACCACATGACATTACGAAGGCTATTACTTAACCAATCCAGGAATACAAATATATCCCATCATACAACATATACGGATTGTCACCACCCCATATCATCCCATGGGTGTCGTAAGAGCCGACAGAGGGTGCATATTATGCCGATAACAGCACTGTAAGAGAAGGAAAACTTGATACAAACCCTATACCAACCCGTTTGGCCAGCGTGGTATAGTAGGCCAATTCCTCCTTGCAAAGGGGAGGCCTAGTCCAGCAGTGGACTGATAAAGGCTGATGAAGAAGAATACAACATATGTTATGACGACGTATCAAACAATCGTCATACCCATACACACACAAATAGAACCATCAATAAATAACTTCAACACACAATAAGTAGGACAATCAGACAAGATAGTATTACAAGCTATTGATATACGTGAGATGGAGACGAAACACGCAACTTTACATAAATGCTCAGCTTTTTATAATACGTGATGGTACTCAAGACTATTTGCCAATTTCGTTCACGACGAGGAAGTGTGCCACATGTTTGAAGGTGAAGCGGCTTGTGCTGGGTTTTGGAATTATGAAATAAGATTTTTGATCCACTCATTCACTCTCGTATAAAGTACTTTGACCAAAATTTAAACCAAGAAAAGGCTACGTACCTAAGCAGTTTCTGTTGAAATTTGTTTGTATTTTACATCGTAATATGAACCTTAGCGTCGAGTAAACCCGAACACTCTTGTGCTGGATTTTGGAATGATGAAATTAGATTTTTGATCCACTCATGCACTCTCGTACAAAGTATTTGACCAAATTTTATATCTACAAAAGCTGCGTAAGCGTTTTCTGTTGAGATGTTTCGTACTTTACCTCGTAATGTGTACAGTAAAGCTGAGTACCTTGTTATGACGGAGAACGGAACTGGTGCAAGTGCTGAACTTCAAATGTACAAACAGTTTATCTATGACTAGAGGACGCCAGCAGCTACGCCTGCAATTTTTTTAAATTTACCCGTTTTGGCCGATATCGCGGGAATTTCGGGAAATCCCTTCTTAGTGCACCCCTACGATCCCCAAGGAACATACATGCCAAATTTCAGCTTCCTGCGCTCAATAGTTTCGGCTGTAGCGTGTCTGTCAGTCAGTCAGTAACGCAAGGATTTTATATATTAAGATTATGAACTCTGATTGGGTTCGAAACTAAACCATCAAACTCGTACATTATCTTTAGCCCATTGAAATTTTACATTTTTTTGGGCTTAGCGTGCATTTATTTTGTCAGAGGACGCAATTTTATTTTATAGATGTCTAGAGGGGGTTAGTACAATGTTATGTAAATCCAAGTTTGTGAGGTTGCAGTCCTTGTGCTGCGGCCGCCATCTTGAAAAGAGTGATTAAAATGGGTTTTCTAGTTTATCTGGTAAACTATTGGCCGTACAAAGAAATTTCAAAATATGTTTTGTTGCAAATTAAATTCTCTACAACTTTGATTCCGTAGCATTTGCCCGTAAAATGGAAGATAACAACGTTACAAACGAAAATCGAATGAAATTTGCAACAATTTTTCTTTTCAATGTGTTATGATTTTTTCGTCGTCAGCTATAAATAATACATTTAATTTGTATTTTCTTCTTCCAAACAAGACCCAGTCTTCCAACTTGAGACTCTGCAGTACCATAAGGTCCAATTTTCACTCATAACAATGACCCTAAAAACTGAGGTTGAAAAAAAAGACAAACTCTATCTCTGGTTATCTAAAGTTGATAGTCTGCCCAGCCAGAGGATACTGCAATGTGTTCTGCAATGCCTAAATGTTCTGGAGAGTCCTGCCTGCAGGAAAATTATTAGAGATATCATAGATGAATTATCGACGTAAAAGCGACTTTTCTCTAAATTTATTCATCGAAAATTGTATGCTGGTACTAAATCAGACCCTGTACCAAAGCCTGGCTTATCTCAAAGACTGGGGACACAGTTATAGTGGCCAAACATAAAAATTGCCAAAATACAACAATAATAAAGATATAACTTTTTATTTTTGACTTTAAGACAAAAGTTTCGAGACCAAAGTTGTAGAGAATTAAATTAGTAACAAAAAGCTCTTTCACATGTTCTTTGTGCGGCCAATAGCTTACCAGATAATCAAGAAAAACCATCTGCACCCGCACTTTTTCCAAGATGGCGGCCGAGGGACAAAAGGTACGAGCCCACCAATTTGGATCAAGCTTTACACTAGCCCTCCCTACACATCTGTACAATTAAATTGCGTCCTCTGGTAAATGCAACCCCAAATGTAACTTTTCAATGGACTACTTACGTTCCAAAAACTTTCGATGTCTTCATTAGTTACTTGATAGCGATCTCCATATAAGAGAATTCTGTCAAAATCTACTAGTGTTGCAGTTCTGTCTAGGCTACTGTTGACGTAATTCAATGTACCTATGCAAAGTCCTTCGTAATGTAAAATTTGTTTCTGGAGACGAAAAGTAGGTATAGTGCGTAAATTTAATCTGTGATACTGCTGGAATTTGCCTGAATAATTTTGGATTGCATTCTTATTACTAAACAGCGTTGAGAATCAAGAACCGTAGAAGCGTTCGATGTAGCTAATGGTCGATGGACATAGGGATGGACTTGTTTGCTACTGCAGTAATATTGGCAAATTAAATTTGAAAGATATAGCTGCCCTTTAAACGGCTAGTCCGTCTAATAAAAGCAATTCCATTGGGAAGCCTACTTGATGCGGTGATGCCAATCAAAGCGAAATCCTCTGCTTTTCACGAATAGGTACCAGATTTACGCTTACGCACGCTTGTTGAAGACATCTTCAAAAGTTACGCTACAACAAATCTTTATTCTGTGCAGTGCAGTGCTAAACTTACTAAAATTCAAAATCAAACCTAATAATCAAAACGCACTGCACTACAACTGAATTAAGATAGAAAATCTTATTGTCAATCGACCTGCATTATTAATGCATAAGCACGGTGATAAAAATTAACTCAGATCAGACAATCTCTGAGCTTATAATATAATTCACAAACGACTCTACCAAAGCCCAACACCTCCATTGCCGCTATTAATATGGTAATCATAATTCGTTTAACTGCATATAAAGCAGTAAAAAGAAATGGAGCCGTAAAGCCAATGACCGCTCACAAACCGGTTCTAGTTCATGCACTTGCACCACTATAATAGTGATACAATTAATTCTTCTATCGATATCAGCACCTGAGTTGTTTCCAAAGCGATATTCATTCAAAAAAACCTTCAAATCACCTTGTTAAGTGCCATCTGATTCCCGTGCACATAACACTTAGTTAATTGTCGACTTGTCACATATAATGTGACGTAACAGAACGAGTGTAGACTGATTGAGATTCGTTGAGCGAGTAATGAGAAAGCGGTCGGCAGTATCACCGCGACGATTTTAGATGCGTAGACGCAATATGCGGACGCGAGTTGACCGACAATTTGGTCGATAAGTCGTGACTGAACTGTTTTAATGAGATGTTTAAGAAGTAACAATTGTATTTGCATGAACAATTTACACCTCGTAACTTGAGCTAATAGGAATGAGCAATAATTACAATACGAGAGTCAAGACATGGCAGTGTTATTCATTCGCTCCAACTATAAAAAGGAATCAATATCAATATGTTTTCGGCAATAATAGCACAAAAAAGACCGTTAGCGGCAGTTTATTCCTATCAAGTGTGCCTCAAGTACATATATTACCATAAATAGTAAAAAAAAATCTTCTTTATATGTACAAAACCGACAGTACCAGTGTTACCCTACTTTTACTTGCTCTAATTGTATGAAGTTTAATGAGAGTATTATAATAAGGTACAATAACGTTTCTTTAGCTTAGTAAATTTAATAAATAATTAATTAATTCCCTTTGTGTGTTACAGATATGGAAGAAAAATACTACATTAGTGCGTGTATTGAAATGAGATTATAATTTAAATCCTCGCTGAGATTTCAAAATGTATGTCGACCTCTTGGATAAGGTACTAAATGCAAATGTTAAAGCTCTAAACCAACTAGTAAATCATTCTCGAATGCCTAATCATTTAATTTAAAGAAATTATTGCTTAATGTAGAACAAAATTTGCACCAATGATTACCAATTTACCACGTAATAAATTTGCAATTGATACAAGATTAATGACTGACACTGTTGCTAATCATCATTCTCAGTACTGCATACCGACACGATGATATGTCAATTTATGGCTTTCTTAGGGTTCCGTACAAAAGGGAGCCAGTGCGAACCTATAACGGAGCATTCGCTTTTGGTCCATTAGTGCTGATCTTCTGTCTGTCAACGCTCTATCTAATAAACCGTAAGAGATAGAGATTATCGTAAGTTGAGTTCTTATGTGTATTTCTATTGCTCCTATACCTAACATCAAATTAGAGGCAAATGAAAAAGTATATTACGTAAATGACTGTAAGTTATTCAATTGTTTGGAACTCCTTGTGTGCGAATCCGACTCGCACTTGACCGGCTTTTATGACATACTACTTACATAATGATGCTAAACGAAGCATAAATAATAATTTCGTATCAGTCATTTATTGACCTCTATGTTTAGCTTTTGATCTTAATTCCAATTGCGGCGGTAATCATTATAGAGAGAACGAACTGCAGGATTATGGCGATTTAAAAGAGTGGCTTGCGTTTCTTCTTTTATATCTATCTATCCGAATCCGAGTTTGACTTCAAGTTAATAGACTACTCCTGGATTGATCTGCTTTTCATTTCTGAGTATTTAACTCATTAGTAACATTTTATGTATTTTCTTATTTTTCGTCGCAAAATTAATACAATACGGTCATCCTGCAGCACTGCTGAATATACTATCGGAATAAAAAATATAAACTATCGGAATAAATAGAGGTCGACCCAGGAGCATACACAGATCAAATAAAAGAAAAGGCAAAGTTCGTGTCGAATAAGGAGGTCAAGATACTGGCCGAAGATCGCCACATATGGCGTATACTCCACTGACAAGAGCAAAGTTCGAAAGAAGACAATGGCACGCACTGATCTCGATTTTCTTCATATCCAGCCGCTGCCAACCACTTGAAATGAAATTAAATTCTTATCCTTAGCGTATATTGTCACTCTATGTACATAGCCGGAGTGCGTAGTTCTGTAGTAATACGATACAGCCCACTAATTGCTGTCCTGACTTTTCCCATTTTTCTCTCTCTTCTCTGTCACCATCCTACAAAAATTTAAAAGTTTAGTTATTAAATGTTGTTTCAAAACAAAGTGTTTCGTCCGCACGTCTGCGAACTATCACTGACGCGGAACACTGGGTCAATACACGCGGCGTATGTGGGTAAATCATTTGGACGATGATGGATTACTGTGTTCTACAGGGCTGTTGCCATGCGATGCTAACAATACAGATGTTTTTACTATTCTATTGTGTGCTAAGAAGTATTTTTCCTGACTTGTTTGAGATTTTTTGCATGCGATAAGTCAATGTATTTTTTTAATAAAAAGGCTAACATTCTCCTACCACAAACTAACCAATCCAAACTAATAAAGGTAGTCTATCCTCTATATCTTCTTTTGCAAAAGTTAAAGATCATCTAAAATCTCAATCGTACCCTATTTCAATCCAAGATAAAGGGGTTAAAAGTCAATTTATAAATATGTGCCATTTAACATTACCTTATCGAGGACCGCGTGATTCAATGAGTTCTCTGTGGCAATTTATTTTTATTGATAAACTTCTAACAAAAATCCGCCGACAAAACCTTCAATCTAATTTAGTCCCAAAACAGGCGGTGTAGCTAGCGCCAAACAATTAAACAACAAACAAATTGAATAAACTATACGACAACCCTAACCTTTACCAAAGGCGCACAATTAAATGCGTACCCGCATATAATATTTCAATTACGTGTCGCATTATGTAAGCGATCGGCTGCCATCGTACTATAAAGAAATGGTTGATGTATATTGACCTTCTTAGCGGACACTAGCCACCACTTTATCCAATATTATTATAGTGTTGACGCACTGATAATGCGATCTCGTAATAGAGAAAGTTCTGATTAGACAAATCGCAGGTATGCCGGTTAGCATAGTGACCCCTGGCTTTGAGCACGGTAATATAATCTAACAGTATTGTAACTCGGCCGTCTTCGTGAGTTATATACCTACCAGACGCACCGCATGCGAGCTGCGGCACGATAGCGGCTGCGGGTACTGTAGGTACAGTCCGCCCAGTCTAATGGGTACTCTGCTCGAGGCGCGTAGGTATAACTCGAGTTTCGTGCGTTTGTATGGAGTTACAATACTGTTAGATATTATTACCGTGCTTTGAGGAAAACGCAAAACGGAACTTCGGATGTGCAAAGTATTGTCATAAGAACATACCGGTTTCAAACATTTTATCATCCTATTGTACAGGTAACGGTAAAACCATGCGCGTACGAGTAGTATTAGATACTTAATGAATTTGTTTTAGTTGCGCAGGTGGCAAAGTGGTCTAGGTTGCATATCATTGCGCCGAGTGTTGTGGATTTGACCGCCGCACTGTACATTACCTATTTTGTGCTTACTTTTGCGACAGGATAAAGCAAGCTCATGCGTAGTCTTTAAAAAAATAATTACAGTACATAAGATAGTCTGCAACTCTCTTATGGCAGCAGACGAGACAGCAGCCCACCTGCTCCTCGACTGCCCTGAGGTCGCACAGTACAGGCAGCAATGCCTGACGAGATACAGCACCCTGAGGGAAGCCGTGGGCCACATCAAGAGTCTGCTGACCTTCCTCGAAGAGCTGGGGTGGCTCGAATGACGACACCATTCCCACCCGCACGCAAAATACACGCCAAGACGTGGAGTTGCGGAAACAGCCCGTGCCATCAAGATAGTCTGCAACGCTATTAAGCGGCAAACCTGGTGGTCAAGGCAATGAGATCAAGAAGATAGGTACATACCGCGAAGAAGGATTGAAGGAGCAATCTCCTTCAATCCCTCTTTGCGGTATGTAGGTACCTATCTTCTTTTGCCCAGCAGTCGCGGATGCCAGAAACACGATTGTACCTCTGACATTCACAAACATTGAAACGAAGCAGTAAATTGACGACAATCATAGGTCTATTGATGCAAAGGAGCACTCAAATTAAGTATAAATGCCACCCATCCAAGTAGTTACTGTTGCAAACGTGAGTCAATGTAATCGATCTATTACGAACCGAAAGTTAAGCTTTATTACAAGCTTTGTTAATTTACAGTTGTGATGAAGTAAATGTTTTATTACTTATAACCTTTGTAAAGTATGTCATGTGCCACGAAATAAAAAGTATTTTATTTCGTTCTTCTTTCTATACCATCATCATTATCGTCCTGATTGTATCCAAAACTTATACTCTTAACTATATGACGGAATATCAGCTTTCTACAGAGCAACTGCCGTGTGGCCTCAGCAACCCAAAGAGATAGCGATATTCCATGGTTTAGACCAATGTCAATTTGAAAGAGGATACTGACTCCCTATGACGATTATCAAAGATCTTCATGATAACCGGGAACGATAGCTAAACGTGATTTTTGATGCACGTAGCAAGCTTATAATATTTTACTATTTATCACGCACATAACTTCGTCGTTCTTAGTGGTGCGCGCCGTGAATTCGAACCCGATACCCTCTGCGTGTCGCCTGCGCAATCTGTAAATATCTCTATTAGGCTATCGCAGCCTTTATTGTACGAAACACAACTTAAAGTTTAGGGCTTATCTGTACCTATTTTATACCCATGAGTAATGAACTATTACAAACTGCTGTGATTGATCGATCTATCACATAATATCGATCAGATAACAGGAATCTATTGAGTGTTCAGTATCCCGTGAAGTTAACTATGATAGATCATACTATTGAGACGCAAATCAAACATCTTAGAAAGTTAAAATACAGTAAGAGCAGTAGTACATCAGCGGTAACTGGTCATACAAAAAAAAAGTAATTTGTTTATAGTAGGTATGTAATCACTGGAATAATTAATCCAATTCAGATTACCGACTCTTTGGCCGGTAATTAAAATTGCAAATAAAAAACCTGCACCGTGGCTCACGCCTTGACTGGGTATTCAGCGTTGAGAGTCAGAGAATGGACTAGAGCTACTAAAAAATCTATTACGGCAAACCGGATGCGACTAACCAAACTTAATATGTAAAGTATTTTGCGATCTGGATACGTTTGTAACCGAAGAGCGTTTGCTTTTGCTATGTACTTAAGTCCATTACATTGTATTCTTAAAAGCAACAGTATTTTGATAAACATTCCATTCCAAAAAAGAAAAGAACTGTTTTCTACAATCATCATCATCGGCCAGTGGCTGTGCCCAGCAGTAGGACAGTTAATATACAAGGCGGACAGGCCTCTTCTCACTATGAGAAGGGTAAGGCCATAGTCCACCACGCTGGCCAAGTGCGGGTTGGCAGACTTCTCATGTCTATCGAGAACATTATGGAGAACTCTCAGACATATAGGTTTTCTCATGATGTTTTCCTTCACCGTTCAGCAAGCGACAATTTCAAACGCACATAACTGCGAAAAGTCATTGGTGCGCGCCGTGGATTTGAACCCGAGACCCTCTGCGTAGCAGTCCGTTGGTCTCTCCACTAGGCTATCGCCGCTACAATGCGATAACTATAACCTGTATAACATCTATAAATCATAGTTCTGACGGTATTAATTCGAGTACTAGGTAATAACAACTTTGGTGGCCGATTTTTTCATCTTATATATTCTGCATAGCAACGTTTCTACACTCTGGCTTATGAGGCATGTAAAAAGTCTAAAGCTAGACCGCTTAACACGCTTGAGATTATAGATAATGTCTTAATTAATGTCAATGAATTTATATTATGTTTTATCCAAATGGTGACGGATTATATCACCACGTCATTTCATTAACTGAGTGTCATAAGTGGCGACTAAACAAAATATCTTTGGGACGTGACAGAAAACTCGCTATCAAAAACTAGACCAACTCGTTAGGCCAGCGTGGTAGAGTTGAACAACTTCCCGTTCGACCACCATAAGGGCGAGAATCGCTCAGCAAGTCATTGTCGCTTCCAGTGCTACTTTACATGCACATTGACACTCGTATACAAAACCAGTTTCTAGTGTGCCTCTACTCTATGAGCGAGCCAAGGGATTTTATTTCAAACTGGTCCAGCGCCGATCTGTTTGATTGTACATTAGGCCAAATTACTATTGACTCACAGTGCTATTGTGACGCAAATTAGGAGAGTTATTTGTCCAGCAGTGGACTTTGAAAGACTATATGATGATATCACGTAACATGTACATTTTGCTTTACGGGTAGAGCTTTCTTACCAAATTACCATAAACAACACTAAACATTTTTAAATACACACGATCATCTTTTCAATTATAATAGTCACTTCCTACTCGTGTATTTCGTAGACGACCTCTTAAACCGAAGACATTTGAAATTAACTGAATAGTTGTCATTCCGTGTTCAAAGCTTATAATTTGCGTTTACGTCGACGCGAAATGGACATACCCGGACATTGACGTTTTAACGCAACAATTACACGGTAATTATTCATTAACTTACAATGTATTTAAATATGAAAGTACCCATTTTTTGTATAATAACCACAGTAACCAAAGATAACGTTTGATTCAACTCAATCAATCAATCCGACAATAAAATTTTATTAAATAACGAATTAAGCCGAACGCTAGATTGTTTTGAAGCAACGGGACCCCCTTCTGTTTTTAAACTTGGAAATACATGTATGACCTAATCGATTTTAAACTTTCGCGATTTGTATACATCGGAGTACCGACATTGCGAACTTAAATAAAGACCAAGTGAGGGTAGGTGCCGAAACCCGCACTTCCACAAGATGGCGCTGAGCTCTCATCAGTCTCTCCGCGACCACGGTCGGTGCAAGAGGAGCGAAACGTCGGAAACAAATACGTATTTATACCTTAAATAAGTTAAGTTAACGCGATTAAGACCTGCTAAATTATTTTGTATGATGTATGACCTACATAACGTAAGTATATAACATCGTACAGACGCAACATAAAGGCAGAATGCGACAGCAATAGTGCTTTGTTAATCATTTAGACAAAGAACTTCACTAGAAGACTGTGAAAGAAAAACAGCGGTGCAATCAAAATCTCTTCTCTCGCTTGTTTGCAATGCATTATTTGATTAAGAAATAAATACGCAGCTAGTCAAGCAGGCATATTAATGCCCTACCTAGCGTGGCTCTACCATTTAATGTTTATGTCATTGGCCATCGTACTGGCCATCACTTAACGGTCAAGGCATCAAATAGAACTGTACTTACTTGCATCACTTGCATACGTGTAATAATTTCCTCACAATAGTTTCATCCACCGTTAAACCAGCGATAATCATCAAACAATTTAACAGAATTAACGATAGCTGCAACAAAATTCATTCATATCGTTAATTAACAGTTCACACAGGAAATTATCTCACGTTGCTATCATAAGAAAGCGTAGCTGCTAAGTTTCAGACAATACTTGAGTTGTTCGGCCATTCTCACAGTAACTATTGATACCCCGTGAGAAACAAGATTGGGAAAACTTAATAAACTTATCGATTAAGAATTTCATGTTGCATTAGAGATAGTTGCATATGTTTCTGTTGCACCATATAGTACTAAAAAGAAGTAAGTGATTGTACAAATGCATATAGCAATGAGAGAATATGTTGCGTCAAAACCGCGAGAATAATTTTCTTATTCATCCGTTGTATTATTTCACGAATGCTACACATTGGAAACTGTGTGACATTTCAAATACTTTTACGTGTTACAAAATTCTGCAACAGGTTAAGAAATTCATATTGTAACTAGATTATATGTATGTCAAATATATCTACTATGAGATGTAGCTAAAAATAAAGTAACATTTATTACTTGTATTTTAAAACTGTGAATTCATAATGCTTATTCCTCCATTCATCTTTTCCTAGGAGAGCAATACGATAGAGATGCTGAGGAATTTGGATGCTTGCTATGTTTCTTTTTTGTTCTAGAGTGGAGCCCGCATTTGGCAAGCGTAGTGTTGGACGCTTTCCGGCGAGGTGGAGTAAGGATAAAGGCAGAGTGGCTGGCAACAGCTAGACGCGAAGAACTGAAAATCGAAGTGCAGGCTATTGGAGAGGCCTATACCCTGCTATGGGAGGCTGATGATGATGCTTCTTTTTACCTCTATTTCTTCTTTTTCACATAATTCATAACTGTTGACTCCCGCTTAGCAGTCAAAGTCAAACTAGAGAACCTATCCAGCTTTATAGATGTAATGTAAAGACTAAGGACTAGATACAAGTTTAGGAATAATATAAAAGACACCGTTACTTGTCATTCCAGAAAAAAAAGAACAAGTAGCACAAAAACGACACTCACCAAATAAGTAACGCAAAGTTCGTTCACATGTGTAAGCTCTTTGAATAAAGACGGTATCGGACAATGTTGAACAGATCAGAATAAGAAAGGAAATACATACATACATACATAGACTCACGCCTGTTTCCCGGAGGGGTAGGCAGAGACTACGGAACGCCATTTGCAACGATCCTGACATATCTCTCTTGCTTCATTCACTTCCATCAAGTTTCTCACTCTTCTGTTTTGGGTACTTCTAACCTGTTCTTTTTTTAGGATGTCTCCAATCTGGTCAAAAAAGGAAGGAAATTATACCGAATATCTATTACCAAATATTAATGTTCACGTAACATATCAAATATTTGTCCAAACGAACGTTACGAATATGTTTATATTGTGTGTCGATGGTCAATTATACGCCAGCGTGTAACACTTAGAATAAGTTATGTATGACTCCGAGCAACCAGAGAACATGTAAAGTTCATTGATATACATTTATTGCTCAATTTATTCATGTTTTGTTGATTTTTTTATGTGAGAGAACGAGGTTCTGAATGTGCTGATGTGTGTGATCGGCTAGTGCCAGCCGTTTGTTGCGGCTTCTAGTTTTGATTACTTTCATCGCTATCTGTAGTACTTAAATCGTCGGTTGAGGTTGGTTTTGATGCTTTTCGCCTTCGTGGAGTTTGGCGAGTTAGATATCCGACTAAATTATACTAAGTGGTTAGTGGAATAAAATGATACTTCGTCATTTGTACTCTGATATAACGTATTTTGAACAAGCTTTGCCTGCGTCGTCACTTGCCTGTGCCTCGCCTTGCCAATATTTATTCCTAGCGATTTTCATCATCATCAGCCTATACCTATCAGTCCACTGCTGGACGTAGGCCTCTCCTATGGCGCGCCAATGAGCTCAGTCTTCAGCTTTCCTCTTCCAATCTCTGCCCGCTGCCCTTCGAATATCATCGCCCCACCTAGCTACAGGGCGCCCTACACTACGTTTGACGAGACGCGGTCGGCACTCAAGAAGCTGACCGCTCCAGCGATCATCGGTTCTGCGGCATATATGACCTGCCCACAGCCACTTCAGCTTGCTTATTCGCTGAGCTATGTCGGTGGCTTTAGTTCTCTGCCTAATGATTTTGTTCCGGATTCGATCCCTAAGATCCGAGCATAGCTCTTTCCATAACTCGCTGAGCAACCTTGGTGGTCAAGTCGTACCGTGAGTGGCCACGTCTCGATATAGCGATTTTACCCGTGCTTTATTGTAACATCTGGTTTAGCCCTAACCACTAAACCGTTTTAAGTTAGGACGAAATCACATAGACAGACAATTTTATGTATGTGTCTCTACACATTATGCCGCGTTTCCACGCTTGCCAAGCCTCGACAAGCTTCCACAAGCTCCAAGCGTCCACAAATCTCGCTTGGCGTTTGGGTGCCGTTTACACGCTTGTGAATGCGTCAGTATGCTACGTACATCCAAGCATGGCGGACTCCGAACTTGTATCGACTATAACCTTTGGTTTAACCTACTTTTATTTGAAATACACTTAAAGAGAAGCAAAACCAATTATTTTGTATGATGTAGATTGCCAGGGCCTACTCCTTACCCTCTACGGAAAACCTTACCTACATAGCCTCGAAATATTACTGGTGCCATATAGGTTACGGCATTATATATGTCAATACACCTGCATATTACTAATATGTTCCCTCGTGACATTCCTCTGGGAGCGATATAGTGCATAGTCATACAAACAAGCAAAAGAAGTTCGACCAGCCACTCATTTTGAGACAGAACTAGACGTGCGTTCGTTTCGAGATCACAGCGACTACTAAGCACGCGCCAACGTGTGAACGCGTCGCAAGCGCTTGCCGCAAGCGCCCTTTGATCTGTGTCCAAAAACCGACACTAGACCGGATCCTGGACAAGCGTCCACAAGCTCACGCAAGCCAAGCCAAACGGCCTGTTTACACGCTTGTGCTTGTGGAAGCTTGTCGAGGCTTGGCAAGCGTGGAAACGCGGCATTACAGGTAGAGATAGATATTTTAAGGAGTCTAACTGATTTTTTTTTTGTATTTTACTGAGGATGGAAATAATTATACTTAACCTAACGATATTTCGAAAGGTTTCTTTGCACACATACAGTATACATAATTAAGGAACAAGACATTCACTATGACGTGTAGAAATACTCTTTTGGTGTAATATATTTAGATTATAAGTAGTCACGTCTAGCACCTCAATAAAATATGTATGAAGTCAAAATACTAAATTACCAAACTGTGACAGGATTTCAGCATGAATGTTAAAAGAAACCGCAGTGTCGAGCGTGCAATAACAACATTCACAAGTTCACAACACATCGCAACTTGACTTACATACTTTACGAAGGTTAATTTTCATAGTCACGCCTGTATCCCCGAAGGGGTAGGCAGAGGTGTAATATTACACCCACATTTCGCCATGAATTTTTAGGTCCCACGTAATAGGGGGCGAGCCTATTGCCTTACCGGGCACATTACCATACTCCATGCTGCTACTGAGAATTTCCTAATGGAAAGACCCAATAACGCTTTGCCCGAACCGGGAATCGAACCCGAGACCTCCCAATCCCACGCGTCATTTATGCCGCGAGACCAACGAGGTAGTCGAACGAAGGTTACTCTTGATTTGTATCTAAAAATATATACTTACACATAGTTTTAAAGTACCTTATTAAAAGTCGTATCAAAATACGCTCGAAACGTATCAAAATAAAATCAAAGGTCGTCAAAATATTTATCCGAAATTCAGTAGACTTTCACCGGTATAAATATAAGATCGACGCCAGAATTCGCCACACGTTCAAACGAAAAGAAGAAGATGATGATTTTACATTTTATTCGTCATTAAACTCAATAATACAACATATACCATCGAGGACATTCTTGACCGCTACTAATATCAACCTAGCCAAAAAATTTTGGTCAAATTGCAATAATTCGCACAGAGCTGACATTTGGTCAATGATCCATGTCTGCTGTAAACGTCAGTAACCGTCTCCTAAAGAGTTATTTAAGCTATAGGTATACACTAGCCGTTTCCCGCGGTTTCACCTGCGTCCTGAGGGAACTACTTCGCGTACCCGAAAAACACAAATATCTTACGGGCCCTTATTTTTTCCAAAATAAAATATAGCCTATGTTACTCGCAGATAATGTAGCTTTCTAATGGTGAAAGAATTTTTGAAATCGGTCCAGTAGTTTTTGAGTTTATCCATTACAAACAAAAATACAAATTTTACCTCTTTATAATATTAGTGTAGATAAATATAAAAACGTAGAAATAAAAGACTTGTGTTAAGAATGCTTAGCACACCGTAAAAAAAAATATGATGCTACTCGGCAAAATGTCTGTCCAGTATTCCGATAAACATTAGTAACTTACTTTACCTTTTCAGTTTATAATGCCAAAGTACCGTGGATAGTGAAAACGTACATACAACAAATGCTACAACACCCCAAGGCTTTGTTTCCGGCACCCACGTCTTCAATAACTTCAAAATATCCTTCAGAGTACTCAGACATTTGGCTTTGTAGATCGCTATCAGACTGTTTGGACTGTTAAGTAGTTACTACGCTGACACTAACAGCTTCCTTAGTCACGCGAGCTTAAGACTTATTGAGCGATTAAGTAAGTACTATTTATAGGTATTTCTACTGCTCTAGAGCCGCTTTGTAATTGAATAAAGGATTCGACTCTACCAAATCCAGAATGGAATAGTCTAATCACAAGAAACACCTAGCCTCGAAGCGGGCGATTGATACATTACGCCATTCTAAGAAAAAAATAGTTCTACTCGTAAGAATGAATCTTGTGTCGCGGGGACCTTTACAAACATTGAATCAAGAGTCGATTAAGAAACAAGAAAATGTGGATCATACGAAGTGTTGTTTCGTGTAGGGATCGAACACATAACACTCGGTGCACTGTTAAATGGCGAATCGACCTCTTAAGTCACGACGCCATACGTTACGGTAATTATTACGATAGTAAAGTTAACACGACTAAACTGCACACAAAACAGACGCTTGTCTGTTTGTTCAAACTTTTGTCCGAAGTAGCACAATGTAAATTGAACTTTACTATTACAGTTCCGACAGACCAGTTACTCGTTTATTTCGAAAGCTTAGCTTTATATTATAATACTAGAGGACGCCAGCAGCTACGGCTGCATTTTTTTTAAATTTACCCGTTTTGGCCGATCCCGTAGGAATTTCGGGAAATCCCTTCTTAGTGCACCCCTAAGGTCCCCAAGGAACATACATGCCAAATTTCAGCTTCCTGCGCCCAATAGTTTCGGCAGTAGCGTGTCTGTCAGTCAGTCAGTAACGCAAGGATTTTATATATTAAGATTAAGCTCGAAGGAGTGGCGCAGTAGCCGCATAGACTATGTATAATACATAGAAAGAACATGTGGTTTTAAGTGGTACCCACACAGCGCTGAATAGAATAGGTTGAACCTTTTTCATTCAGCGCTGTGTGAAGCGACTTAGAACAACACGTTATTTGCCTAGTTATATTCATGCAACGAGTGTCAAGTTCCATAGTTGTCGTTTGCATGATTGGCATTTTTTTTTATGGAATAGGCGGCAAACGAGCAGACGGATCGCCTGATGTTAAGCGATTACCCGATGGACACCCGCAACACTAGAGGAGGCACAAGTGCGTTGCCGGCCTTTTAAAAAGGAATACGCTCTTTTCTTGAAGGTTTGAAGGTCGTGTTGGTTCGGAAAGGATTAGGATATAGGTTGGTCATGAGATAACCTAAGAGCCATCCCGTGATCAAAAAAGCTTGAAAGCACAAAGTTAGTTTGTGTTTTCTTTGTCTCTTGCTTGAAAATTTGGGAAGTTACTCATTACAATGAATTTATGCCCAGTGCAGAGTTGTCTTTTAAAATAGACGAACAAAAACAAATATTAACGAATACAGTAAATATTTCGTTCTAATCACTTATAATTATATTTTGATAGGTAGTCTAATAGTCTTTTATAATAATCCCGTTTCTTAATAATTATGTCTACAAATCATCAACTGCAACGCAACGTCGTAACGGATTCATCAAGAATAAGTTCAAAGTCGAAGTCAAAATCCTTTATTCATTTGGGTCATAATGTGACGCTTATGAACGTCAAAATAATAAATTTAATAAATAATTACTTAAAGACTCTACATTTACATTTACTGCCACGTTTGCAAAGCAAGGGCGTAGAATCATGAGAAAGAACGGGCAATAAAACTGTTAATCGTAGTTGAACAATTAAACATTCTATTACCTAGAATTTTTCACACTTGTCGACTGACATGCAACTGGTGCCAATTGCAAGTTAATATAATTTGTGGCGTGCCATTGGAGAGGTCCTATTTCCAGCATTGGACTACGGCAGGCTGATGATGATGATGATAATTTGCGGTCAAATAAGTAGTTTTAATAAGACAAACGTAGTTCTACTCAGTGTCGTCATTCTGTTGACATAATTTAGTTCGTATACGTTTTTCGCCTTTCCTTAAATACCGACGTATCCTTAGATATGGATCGCTTATCTGAGAGATTTGGTTTTGATTTATTGCTTTTGTCAGTAGCAGAAGCGGCAGGTTATGATGAGCTGATGATGAGCGGTAGCCAAAGCTCTGTCAAAGCCATGAAGCTTGACTTTTTATAACACAGATGCAACGAAAGAGATTTACATCTAAGTCATAATTATGAAAAGAAGTGGAGCAAAAAGGAGCAGGATAATAGTAGGAACGGAAGAGCGATCGGAGTCCGATATATTATAGTTGTTCTTCTTCTTCTCGAGTCGTTGGTACAGAATTCAAATGGCTCCAGCCCGGTATGTGGCCATGGCAACAGCATTATCGGTGGCTTGACATAGATCGGCCCCCGAACACCTGTGCGGACACTTAGGACACTCTAGCAGGTGACTCATGGTCTGTTCGGGAGCGCCACAGTCGCACTACGTGTAAGCCAAGTCAACCATACCCGATTTCGCTAGGTTGTGTCTGCAGCGGCCAACCTGGCGTCGGAAACGATTCAGGGATCTCCATGGGCCACTACAGATTACTTCCGGGGGGTAGATGTTCTTTGGCTTCTACATAGTTCGCAGGGGGTAGAACTATCTCATGCCATATATTTTTCTTAAACTAGTCGGATGGTCTTGACTATTCACAGTATATCGCAAGAAGCTTTTGCGGCTTTTTAGTCTACCATGGGGCTATCTATGGTCGTGCAACGGATGTCGAGGGTCCTCTTCCTGGCGGCGTTTCTCACAAGCGCAGGCCACTTCTCGGCGAACCGCGGGCGGTGCAATGCCTACCAGAGGGTAGATTTTATTTAGAGGTGTGGCCTTTAGATATACTTGGTAAAAGTACCAAGTATATCTAAAGTCACATAAAGATGTGGACACTCTGCGAGAGGGTAGTACTAATTTCGGTCGTACCGGCCCATTTGTGCTGAGACCAGCATGCGGGCGCACAAACATCTTTTATACGTATAAAATATAATCATAATTAATGTTTGTGTGCACATACATAGGTAAATACATTCTGCTAGTTCCTCGGCTTCGGTTAACTGGTAGCAAGTACGCGTAAAATAATTTTACTTTTTAATCCAAATTAAAAACGCACACGGTACACCTGTGCACATAGCCACATACCTCCTATTCCTGACCCGATTCCATTGAAACATGCTTCTAAATAATTACAGTTATAAATATTCAATAACTTGCATATCTCGAGATAGTGTTACATCATCAACCTTAATTAGTGACCGCACTCGCACTGACCGGCAACTAGTGCGTGAGAGTTCTGTGAGAATACGAACCATAGACACGCTCCCGCTAGACATAGAGACGCCGCGCGGCTCTATGCTAATGCGAGGAGGATTACGAAATAAGTTTTGATACGCAGACGACCTTCAGAAACGATAGGAGAAAGGAAGCGTGTAGTTCTTCAAGTGTTTCCTCATCATTGTTTTTACTTGGATGTAATATTGATTTCATAATTAACATTTTTGAAACATTTCGATTTGAAGGCCATCGATGCTGCAAATTTAAAATTTAGGCTAATGGATATGCCTATGACTACACCCACTTAAGTATTCAAGCCATGTAATATTACACATTAAATATCAAATTATATTATTCGCATAATGGTTTAGATATACCTAATTCGTGTATCGTAGTATTGCAGACACTTTACAAATTTTAGATGTGTAGTGTTCCGCCGCTTCCGCGGACAAGTAGGTACCACGCGAGCGCACAATATCATCGTGCAAGTGAAGCAGTATTAACATAGTTCATAAGTATATTTACTTACTGACAAAAATATAGTGTAGGTAAAAATATACCTATTGTATGTATGTTAATCTGTATGTATCATAATTAAAATAAGTAAATATGAATGCCATTCCATTGTCTAGTATCCATAGTACAAGCTCTGCTTAGTTTGGGACTAGATTGTGTTGCGCGTATATATTTATAGTGCCTGTTAACATCATACTTATAAATTGATTTGAATTGAAATTGAAATAACGTACTCAAAGATCGCCTAAACTTAAATAACAATTTGTAGATCACAGATGAAGTTGTGGCGAAAGGCTGTTTAACGACTACGCACGCCTTAGATGCAGACTGAGAATAAGCCAATGAAGATTTCGTTTTGTTTCCAATAAAATTAAAACAGAATGAATTAAACATGATTGCCGACTTACATACAAACTTAGCCCAAGGTATACACATGTTTAAGGCTTTTTGCATATAATAGCACCACAAAATAGAAAGTGAAAAGCAATAAGACAAAAATTTGATTACGTGTGAACAAATACAAAGGAAGTGCTTTATCTACATACAATCTATGGATATAATAATTCATTCTAAGATTTCTAAGTGTTTAATCCTGTTTTGAATAAAACAAAACAATAATTATTTTAGATACGTGTTGTGAAACGGATTTATAATTACTTAAATATTCACCTATACAATGTAGGTAGTACGTAATCCTGTACACGAATTTAGAAGTACATGTAGTTAACAATTAATATAAAATAATTGCTTTTTCATTTTACATGCTTTCTAGGGATGCACTGAGTTTGGTCTCTCTGATCTTGGCTTAGAATCTGTTAGAGGATTGTCCTCCAAAAGATTGAGAAGCCATGAGTCATCCAATTCGGGAACGGGATGATAGACCTCTGGCTCCAAAATGCCGTAGGTACAGATCCGGTATTTTATCTGCTACCTTTATACTAGCCTTGGGCGAAAAGACGCTTACCTAGTAAAATCGCCTTGGGCGTTTAATATGCCTCTGCCTACCCCTTCGGGGAAACAGGCGTGAGTCTATGTGTGTATGTATGTATGTAGTAAAATCGGTATGATCCCATAAGATCGCCTATACTGGAGATCAGCCTACTCCTGGAGATAGGTCTCTCCTAACTTATGCCACAGCGATCAGGCCTCTGCCTTCAGCAACCAGCCCGCCCAGACACCTTTTTTAGATCGTTGGAGCACCTTGTCGGAGGACAATAGATACTGCGTCTGCTTCGCAACCACAACAAATAAAGTTCAACGCTGTCGCCGGGTTAATAAATAAGTATTGCATCTATTACATCATTGACGATAGTACCGTTGACCATTGACGCACTTGAGTCAAGAGCCTCTCTTTTATCAAAGCACAATTTAGTTACGCATTACGGACAACTATTACTCGCCAAACGAATGCGTGTATCTTGATTGCATCAAATCAATCAATTAGTCACAATTACTGATGTACGCAAAGAATCTCAATATGTTTGTTGTAATGATGATAAAATCACTTTGACCTATGCTTACTGGGTTACTGTGCATGCATATGAAGTGCAAGCTATCTACTACTGAGATGTAGCATGTATTGTGAAATTCATGATATTATAACAGACTTTCTTTCTTCATTTAAAAAAGACAACTCCCGCACTAGGGTTTTCCCCTCGCGACGGACTTTATCGCTTCACAAACATTTATTCGACCGTCACAAAAAAAAACATAATTTAAAACAACACACACACAGTTTATGCATTCCACACTTCTGTTTACTTGTTATCAATCTCGCTCATAAAGTCTTCTTTTAACCGACTGCAGAATTTTCTTAAATAGTTCATGACGATTTTGAACACGGGCTCTTTATCTAGTCCATTGAAAAGTTACATTTGGGGCTGCATTTATCAGAGGACGCAATTTTATTTTACAGATTTGTAGGGAGGACTAGTGTAAAGCTTGATTGGCTTAGATTTATTTTTGGCTTTACGACAAAAGTTTCAAGACCAAAGTTGTAGAGATCATACAATTTTATTTAACGGGTCTTATTCGCGATATTTAATTAAGGTAAGTAAGGATTTATACCTTAAATTAATTAAATATCGCCAATAAGACCCGTTAAATTAAGGTATTTTTACCTTAAATTAATTAAATATCGCGAATAAGACCAGTTAAATAAAATTGTATGATGTATACAAGTCGCGAAAGTTTAAAATCGAAAGTTGTAGAGAATTTAATTTGCAACAAAAAGCTCTTTCACATAATCTTTGTGCGGCCAATAGTTCACCAGATAATCAAGAAAAACCATCTGCACCCGCACTCTTTTCAAGATGGCGTCCGCAGAACAAGAGCTGCAATCCCACAAACTTGCTGCTAACCACTACTAGACATCTTCTATAAAATAAAATTGCGTCTTCTGACAAATGCACGCCAAGCCCAAAAAAATGTAACATTTCAATCTACTAATTCACTTTTGTAAATCTCCAAAGACGTAGGCTGATATCAGTCAACCTTGGATGTAAACGAGGAGGATGCAGTTAACTATGCCTATCTTATTCTAAGGTATATCATAATAACACATTGTCATCGGATATGAACAGTCAAAATCACAGTCAACAGGCCAAATTTCAATTTGTAGAATAGAAGAAAGTGGCATAACGGCAGGAAATGATTCTAATTCAGCAAGATTTAACACTAGCCTTCTTATTTATTACGTGTGGGTCACGTAATAAATTGAAGGCTAGTGTAAAAATAATAGAAGGTTGTAATAGAAAGGGCACGAGGCACGTAGCTAGTCAAAATATAATTAATGGTGTGAAGTTTTTGTTACCCACCCATATGCGCTTTCGACAGATTAACATAAGATACCAGTTAAGATAAGCTGTAAATACCGCTAAGCACGTGCCGTGGTTATGTCTGTTTCGAGAATAAACTTTTTTTATATTTTGTCGCAATATATACCTATTTCACTTAAGAATGCCCGCAGCTACGCCTGCACATTTTTTTTTAATTTTCACATTTCTTCCCGATGCCGGGGGTTTTAAAAAATGCCTATTTAGTGCACTTCTAAGGTCCCATAGGAATATACATGCTAAATTTCAGCTTCTTGCGCCCAATAGTTTTGGCTGTGCGATGTCTGTTATTCAGTCTATGGCGTTCCATTCTGGAGTCAGACAATACATACATATGCTCACGCCTTTTTCCCGTCGGGGTAGGCAGAGACAACAGATCGCCACTTGCTTCTATCCTTGCAAACCTCACGCGCTTCCTCTACATTCATTACTCTTTTCATACATGCTCGCCGGTTACGGGTGCTTCGGACTTTTCCGTTTTTCAAGACGTCCGAGGTCTGCCGCAACCGGCTTGCCCATATACCTCTACCATATATATTTGATTCGTCAATCTTTCTTCACTCATTTGCTCCACGTGTCCAAACCATTTCAGCATTCCTTTCTCAATCCTTGTCACGACATCTTCTTTCGGGCCAGATCGCTCCCGTATTACTGCATTCGGAATTCTATCAATCAGTCTCACCCCACACATACTACGCAGTGATCGCATCTCAACTGCGTTAATTCTGCTTTCATGCTTTTTCTGCCATACCCAACACTCACTTCCATGCATCAAGGTTGGCACCAGCACTCCATTATGAACCGCCAGTCGCGCCTTTTTAGGCACGGTTTGGCCGTTCATAAAGGCATGCAGCGCTCCATTCACACTGTTCCCCGCAGTCACTCTCCTTTCAATATCAGACAATATCGTTTTAATTACATATTTAAAAAAATAATTTACTTAATCCTGAACCAGTAGACTCATGTCAAAACTTTCATCCGCTCTTATTTGTGAGCTTTAACAGTCCAGGCGAAAAATAGGAGAAATTATTGCATATTTTTAGTGGCGCTTGTTAGTGTAATAAATTATACAAAAACAGTGTATGCCTTTATACCAATAAAATAGACATAGCCCATAGCACAATTTTGATCTCGGTTTATCGTGTCTTTTCTGAAGTGAAGTGCTTACTAATATTATGTCGGCAAAGTATATTCTATTTTATATCTTTTAGTCTCGTTTGGCAACATAATCCAAGCGGAACTTTTTGTGAAAACTAGTTCATTCACAATGTTGCACATTTTTGCTTGCAGTTTAACTGTTTTTGAGAAAACCTGATATAATATTAAAGCATTTATATGCATAACAGGATCCCATAACCGCAAACACGTAATAAATTGCTCAACCAACTGCGGATATCGTGGACAAATGTTTACATCAAACTCAGTTAAAAGTCACTGGTGAAAGAGCGTGCTACTTTAGTAAGCTAGATCTCTAAATGTTACACTGCTACACTCTTGGTGTCTAATTAAGCTAGTTGAATATATGGTCAATTTCATCCTATGACTGTAGTAATGCTGTTACCTTGATGTCGAGTTCTTTAGCGTTGTTGATTTCGGCAGTTGCGAAACGAGGATTATGATCTTTTTCCTCATCTGCTAGAACTCAATTCGGTTAATGTTTCGGTTATTTCATTGACTTTCGTTTGTCTAACTCAGCTCTTATGTTGTCTTACTTTCTCCTGAAATCACTAGATACATATACCTACTCGTACTATGAATATATCTAATACTAATATTTCCATCCAAAGGTTGCCTGGTAGAGATCGCTATAAGCGATAAGGCTGCCCCTTGTACTTCGCTTATATTGTATGATCTCCTAAGTTATATTACTGGTGTATAATAAAGCATAAAATAAATAAATCTATATAAATAAAAATCAATCACCGAAATGTTTGTACGCGCATAACTTCCAAACGACTGACCTAATTGGATAAATATTTCTCTTATAGGTATGTTCGTTATTGTCAGGCAAAGGTTTGTATTAAAAAAAAACAACAAATATTAAAAAAATAAATATGGCGGTACGAAGTTCGCCGGGTCAGCTAGTAATTTATAAAGCTGAAGAGTTTGTTTGTTTGCTTGAACGCGCTAATCTCAGGAACTACTGGTGTGATTTGAAAAATCCTTTCAGTGTTAGATAGCCCATTTATCGAGGAAGGCTATAGGCTATATAACATCACTCTATGAGTCACGGGAGCGGTGCAGTAGCCTTAAATAACGCGGGAGTAACCGCGGACTCATCTAGTCTTACTATAAATTGTCTAGCATAATCCATTTTCTCAACAATTCCAAAGAAAACAGTCTAGTTTAAACTTATTGTGCCATTTTCTATTCCAAATACGATCACCTATGAAGGATTTCGATAGCCATAAAGGAATAAATAGGCTACCAAGAGTGCAATAGCCAAAGCGTGATATAAATGTGCGGGCTTATCTTTAAGCAGCAACTTAAACGGACCATTGCAAAATGTAAACGCCTGGGTTTTACCTATTTACCAATGGAACATTGTAAATCTTTAATTGTGAAATGGATGTATATACATTGTGTTTTAACGAGTGTAACGGATTTGTGCAAATGTCCACTTCAAGAATTGAAACAGAAGAGTTGCTTAATGAAGTTGCCATGAAGCACCTCTATTGCATAACGGGTTCTTAAAATAGACCGAAGATCTGTCCCAAATTGCTATAGCTGTAGAGAAGGACATTTAAGCAGTAGTTGTCCGAAACGTGTTACCGCGAAAAGTAAGACTGACGCTACTGTTTAAACGTCAGAACACGACCAGGAAAACTAATTACAGCCAGGGCTACGGGGCAAGCGCTGGTCGGTAGACGAAAAGCCCCTAAAGTTTGCATCCGTGCGATAAGAATTTGTCATGAAACATTGGAGTTCTATTAATTGATAATTAAAACAAATGTTGGTTCTCAAAAAGTTCCACTTTAACGGAATTTCCAATTTTAATTCGATTTTAGTTAGCCAGTTACTGATTTTATATTTGTCTTCGTAGTTTTTACCACTAAGTGTATAAACTTGTCTGGCTCCCTTTGCATTTATAATATTTTATACAGAATTCAGATTATTTTCACTTAATCTGTAAACTACCATAAGGATGTCGTAATATGTATGTATTTATAATACAAGCTCTCTACCGCAAGGATGCTGCCTTGCGGTGGCAGATAGGTAGGATAGGTCTCAAATGCTTCAAAAGTTCTGTCAAAGTCTACTATAGTCCGTGCCACGAGAACATAGACTTTTTGTAAACAAAGAATTTCTACTAAGTGACTTAGCGATAGTTCTGTCAAAAACTAAATGTCAAATCCAATGAGCGCAACGCGCAACGGTACATAGATACCTACGTGTCATTGGAAACTAATATGTCAATGGATCGGGTTTTTATCGATATTATGCGCTGTCAACAGGATTTTTTGATGTTTTGAGGTACTGACGCCTAGAATGTCAACATTTGGCGTTAGTTCATTGAAATGTTACATTCTTAAATTTTTATGCAATTTACTAGCTAGTTATCTGTAATATTATTCATTGTTGGTCAATAATTTAATATTTTAGGATAGTAAGGCTACTTTGCAAATGATTTATAGTCTATGATTGAAAAAATCATGTCAGTATTAGAGTAACATGTATGTACTCTATCATTTATGTACATGGTACTCTATTTTTCCTTAATTAACAGAATAAATTACGTGTAAAACGACAAAAAAATCGTCAAATTTATGAACATTCAGACATTTAAACACATAATCAAATATTTTTATTTCAGTAAAATTTAACAATATAAATTTAAAAGAATAGTGGCATAATTACGCATTGAAAAAAAAAGACTGATCAAGAAGTATAAAATCTAAAACACAACTGTTTGAAAAAAGGTTATGAAGCCCTGAATGTTTGTTTACAAAAAGTCTACCTTCTCGTGGCACCAACTATACACTGTCTTATGTTTATTGCAGCTCTGGCTTGATTTCGTTGGTGTTTTACCGTAAATTATGTAGGTACACAGACAATGATATGGACATTTTCTATAGCAATTAATTGTTAAAATATAATAAAAAGTTTATAAATTTGAAATATGGGATTTTCGTTATATCAATAAATCACAACTCTACAAGAACTATGCGACGATTTCAATTTAGTTTCTTGTAGGCTTTGATTATAAAGACAAGTAAGTATATATTCATAGTTTGTAGGAAAAAATAAAGTGCATCGTCGTTGATGCGTAAAATCTACCGTCTAGTAGTAGCAAAGAGCTCAGATATTTACATAGAGGCGCATTTCCTTTGGGCGCTCTGAAGACAAACTTTCTGTGACCCAAATTGCCGCTTGGCGGCGTGGCAGTCGCGCTGTGACAGCTGTCTCAACGAGAGCAAGAGAGACGAACGTTCCTCCTGTGTCTCTTAACTACTTGAGCAAGAGAGATGGAGAACGACGCCAGCGCCGCCACGGCGCTAACGATGAACTAAACTGGACACAGTCCCCACTTGGAATCAGCACACGAAATCCTTAAGAACTGAGCTTCTATGTAAATCTGTATTCATTGGTAGTAGTGCTATGATATGTCAAAATTGGTTCAGTCATTTTTGGATGACGGAGTAACACACACCCATCTATAGGTATCTACAAGCTATCGCGTTTATAATACTACCTAGTTGAATCAGAATCAAAACCTTTAAAAAAAATCACAACACAGACGTACCTACATCACATTTCAATCCATATATACCTGACCTAACATTCTTTCTCCGTATCATTAAGCCGGTACTTACGCAAGCCCTGCAGCGGTATTTTTATCGATACCTGCTTAAATTATATGTAAACCTTGTTTGTCGAACTTATTTCGTATCAGTATAATGTGCAACTGTTCATTTAGTTCCTGTCCAACAACTGTTGAGAAATCGAAGATGGTACTTATTTATTTAATAGCTTTCTCTGAGTGTGCGATAATTTATAATTAGGTGCTAATATATGCAAAGTAATAACGGATATATATAATTGCTTGAAGTTAATAACTTGCTGTATAGACGGCCTCGTTGATTTAGTGGCGTAGGTTTACGCTGTACAGAGTTCTAACCCATTCGCTGTCCAGCGACAGGCACAATAGAAAATCAAATTTATGATATTCCTGACTAGGAAACTATTAAGTAAGGAAAAGTTACACAATTTTCAAAAAAGTTTTGTTTAAATTACTTGGCAGATACCTACCATCAATTTCTGTTCTACACGTTATTTATCAGAATGGAAATGCCTATCTAGTTGCGATAAAACTCGCATACAAGGTATCAGCAAGAATTATAGACAGACCTAAAGGAATATTGAATAACCAATATCATATTTTCTTTACCACACACCTAGAAATACATACATACATAGACTCACGCCTGTTTCCCCGAAGGGGTAAGCAGAGGCATATTAAACGCCCACTTTTCGCCAGTGTTTTGATCCCACGTAATAGGTGGCGAGCCTTTTGCCGCTTATCGGGATATTTTGTTTGCCAGAGCCTCGTCCGTTGATCGGCAGGTGCACCACTTGCAGGTGAGGTTGGCTTGGGACCCTAAGTTCTTGGTGGGAACCCTATGCACCCCTAATATAATATACCTAGAAATATTTATGTAAAAAGTAGCTGTTGAAATAAAATTAGAATTCAAAACTGAAATTGATTAACCTCATTTCTATTAAAAGTTGGTTATTATTTGCCAGCATGTCTCTACCCAAAATAAGCAAAAGATGTTTCTTTTAGTAGTAAGGTTTGAATTTCGATCTCGTTCTGTTGAACGAGATCGAAATTCAAACCTTACTTTGTTCAAACTAACTTCTAATAGGTACCTACCTACTGGTTAACATTGTCGGCTATTTCCGTTGTGACTGATTTTAGTTTGGCCAGATTTATTTTTTAGTACAGTGAAAAGCTCGAAAGCCTGTTCTAGGTCCGGATGAGCAATTACACAACATCAGGCTATAGAATGTCGGATAGGCCGTGACTCGTCCCAAGGTTCTCGCCATTTCATTGTCGACCGTCACTTAGACACGACTGTGGATGCACACTTCTATAGTACTTGCTAACAATACGTCTTATGCAACAAACGGCCTTTTACTCTTAAAGACAAGTTAATAAACGAATTTACATAAAATTATTTAAGTGTTACTACAAAGTGGACGTGGTAATAAAAGGTAAATATATGGTAAGGTATAAAAATTAAGTTCGTCTTAAAAACGATTTGAAAATAATCTTAATTTTGCTATCGTAATTTCAGGTTTCTATTGACAAGATGTTAAATAAAAAGGCATTTATATGTAAGAACTAGTAAAGATAATAGGTGTAATAATATTATAATTTTTTAAAAGACCCATTTGTAAAAGTATGTTCTGGTCCAAAAATTACTAAAGTTAAAGAACGTCAAATTACTAATATAATTACTGGTATTAGTAATTTATAATGTAAATAAACAAGCAGCGATAGCTGAGTGGAGAGACCGACGGACTGCTACGCAAAGGGTCTCGGGTTCAAATCAATGACTAATCGGCGAACGAAAACATCGTGAGGAAACCTGCATGTCTGTGAGTTCTCCATAATGTTCTCGAAAGACATATGAAGCCTGCCAACCCGCACTTGGCCAGCGTGGTGGACTATGGCCTTACCCTTCTCAAAAGTGAGAAGAGGCCCGTGCCCAGCAGTGGGACAGTATAAAGGGCTGATGATGATTAGTAATTTGACGTTGTTGCTCATTCCGTCGTCATTTAACAAACCTTGAGCTTGGCTCTATGACGCCCGTCGTGTGTCGCTCCGTGACCATAAATATTTAAGCTGGGTAAGTTATTCAACAAACAAATAATATTGTATAAATAATGTAAATAAACAACTTACTTTATGTAAATTGCAGACCAACAATTTAATGATTAGCTTGAAGCTAGGTGCAACAAACTGCATGAAGGTAATTTATTTCGCAGCAGAGTCGCGCTTGCTATTCGACTGTATATATAGAATAATATACCACTTTGTGTTAAATTCGTATGACTGAGGGCAGTTGAGGAGTAGTTTTAAGTTCGCCAACCCAACTTCGTCGCATATATTCCACCAGGCTCCAAACTCAACCTTGAATAGGCAGTACTCAACTTTTATATTCTCTAGATAAAAAAACTGCATTTATAGGACATCCATATCAAACATTAATAGCGCTTAAAAAATAGGAGAATCTCTTTCAACACGCAGTTCTACTATAAATACTGTACAAAATCAATTTTATGCAGAAAGAAGAAAAAGTTGTTTATTAAAAGTAAGGTTAACCAACGAACTCGTGAAAATTACATTCAATATTAATAGGTACAATTATCTGATATAGCAAATATTGTGTGCATATGACCAGCTTCACAGCACGATCAATTAACTGATCATCTCTTCGAATTCACTTCTATACAACAGAAAGCACGATAGAATCGTAAAGTATTAGCGAACGTTCACGCGAGTGACAAACGTATGATGTAATAAGTAAACAGTTAAACGATGTTGACTCGTGATCCTGGGGTCATTCGTTAACCTGTTGAACTGTACCTACAGGCCTAGTGACGGTCAGACAAATTTAGCAACGATACTATACACATAATTATTATCTTGCTAGGATCTTTTTGATCGAGCTAAGCTACGAGACGCTCTCTCTGATTCTACGTACGAGCTTATAAATTGTAAACGAATTCGGATTGCATTTGGTTTAACTTTGAGTCAATTTCCTTTAAGTATGTGTGTTTAAGTTGGTTTAAGCTCATTTAGATTTTTTACTAAAATTCAGCATCGTCTTCGTTCCATAAAAAATACTATCTTAGTCCAAGGTTTGTTAGAGTGTAAGTTCACACTCAAGGGGTCAACATACGACTTTTATGAGACAAAGTTATCCACTCTATCAGACATACGATAGTGTCCCTTTGTTACATACATACATAGACTCACGCCTGTTTCCCGGAAGGATGGGCAGAGACTACGGAACGCCATTTGCAAAGATCCTGACATACCTATCTCTCTTGCTTCATTCATTCCTCATGCATGCTCTTCAGCTTATGGTACTTCGAACCTTGCCTGTTTTAAGGATGTCTCCAATCTGGTCAGAGAACATCCGTCAAGGTCTTCCCCTTCGTCTTGCCTTATTAACTTCTTGGTCAGTCTTTCGTAATCCATCCTCTCCATGTGCCCAAACCACCTTAGCATACCACTACATCTTCTTTTACACCACAACACTCTCTTATCGCACAATTCTTTACTCTGTCATTCAAAGACATACCACACATAATTCTCAATGCTCTCCAACTTTCACTACCATACATAAGTATAGGTAGTTACTGACACCCTCTCTGTGCACAGCTGATCGTGCATTTTTGGGCACGTTTTGGCAGTTCATAAACGCCTTCAGAGCTCCATTCACTCTATTACCTGCATTAACCCTTCTTACAATATCTTCTTCATTCTTACCATCTCTTGTAAACAGCGTACCTAAATAAACAAACTCATTCATGTCTCTTTGTTATTTTTTTTTATGTCTCACGGTTGTATCCCCGAAGGGGTGGGCAGAGGTGTAATATTACAACCTCATTTCGCCATGATTTTTTTAGGTCCCACGTAATAAGGGGCGAGCCTATTGCCGTACCGGGCACATTACCAGACTCCGTGCTGGTACTGAAAAACCTAATAACACTTTGCCCGACCCGGGAATCGAACCCGAGACCTCCCAATCCCACGCGCACATTTATGCCGCGAGACCAAAGTTAAAGTGTCTATAACTCGAAAAAAATATTTTATACTGCCTCAATTAATTTTACTATCTTAAAAACAACATTGCAAAGTCTACGCTTTTAAATTTTGAGAAGTGCACTGATCTGGATGCTTGCCATAAAAATACTCACATTGACATCGAAACTGAACTGTGAATGACAGGAAGTGGTTCTTGTGAAGTCAGCTTGCAAGACTTGACCCACTCATAACAACTAACAAGGCGAGTGTAAAAAAATATTGGAGTAAGCAAAGTAAGATGTCGAAAATGCTTTTGGAACTGTCGGAGCAGTGAGCAGGCAAGTAAAAGTGCGCTTGTAATCGCAAAGTAAGAATTTCTGTTAATTTTGCACTTTAACGATACTATAAGGTCAGTAGAAAGTGTTATACATATAGGCCTTTGTTAATATTTAGGAAGGTACCTTTTCATTTTAAAACTATGCCATAAAGACTTACTTACCATTCTCTGCCTTTAATGATTTAGATAAAAAATTAAATAATAAGCAGGTATTTCAATAAAAAATATTGAATACAATATCAAACAGAAGGCCAATTCTCGTATTTTATATGACATTGAAATTATATTTTGAACTAAATGAGATTATAAGTATTTTGAATTGACCCAGAATCGGTATTCTGCTAACCTAATGTCATTATCATATAATTTGAAATAAACAGTTCATCCTTGACACAAATGACATTTGTTTCAATTTATAATCTAGTTACAATATCATTCAAATATCAGTTAATTTACGAGAATACCATTTGTTACATATCCCGTAACTCAAACCGACATCCTAGCACAGCCATGTAAATCATCAAACACATCTACAGCTTGCATTGCATTGCTACAGCTTGCATTTGTAACAACTTGTGAACAATTGATTTGACTAGGAGCGTAGGAAGAGCATAACTTGACGCTGACAACTATTCACTTATAGCTATTTTCGTTGTTTGTGGTTATCTGCTTCGTTTTACGATCGGCGTATTCAGCAAAGAGTTGTTAGTATGAGAATGGAGGCTGTTTCTGAAAATCATCGTATATAATCCGATGTTTGGCAAAGGGTCTTATTAAGCGTGGAGAAAACTTATACAAGGGAAAACAAGTTTGGATCGACAGGGATTGTGGGAGGACTCCACGTTGTCCAAAGTCGTAGAATTCTCAAAGCGTGAACGATTATAAATGTTCATAAATAGTTATATTTCCTCGACGTTACGGTCAAGTTGCATTGGAAGTGGTCACAGACGAACTGCATATTGTCGGATATCGGTTTATCTTCTTAATATATAAAATCCTTGCGTTACTGACTGACTGACAGACACGCTACAGCCGAAACTATTGGGCGCAGGAAGCTGAAATTTGGCATGTATGTTCTTTGGGGACCGTAGGGGTGCACTAAGAAGGGATTTCCCGAAATTCCCACGGGATCGGCCAAAACGGGTTAATTTAAAAAAAATTGCAGGCGTCGCTGCTGGCGTCCTCTAGTTATTCATAAAGTCTTTTAAATATTTGTATTTACACGTCGATCAACTAGGTAACTTAAATTTTTCGTGGATAACATGCTTTGAATGAGCTAAAGAGACACACAAATTCTTCAGACATAAATCAGCGTACACTCGTTAGAAAAGCTAAGAGGTAACTTGTAATATAACGATATAATACAATGGCACATGCATGCCTCAAGTTGCTATTTCAACGTCACCATTTCAATAGGATGGAAGCTATAAAGTTTACACTGTAACAAATTTTAATATCCGTTGAGTGGGAATTGATGATGCAATGACGAAGCGTTGACTATATGTGATGAAGGTAGTCCTGACGGCTAAGAAAGAAGTTGTGAATTCGATCCCCGTAAGAATATGTGTCCGTGTGGTGACGGATTAAGAATACGGATTATCACCACCCCATATCATCCCATGGATGTCGTAAGAGCCGACAGAGGGAGCATATTATGCAGAGAACAGCACTGTAAGAGAAGGAAAACTTTATACAAACCCTATAGCAACCCGACTGGCCAGCGAGGTATAGTAGGCCAATTCCGCCTTTCAAAGGAGAGGCCTAGTCCAGCAGTGGACTGTTAGAGGCTGTTGATAATGAAAAATATGTGACACGATTAGTTGTTGCTATGCTCGGTCTCATAGGCTGGTGTTTCATATTTGAAAAATTGCGCCGAACACTGGCGTTAAGAGAAAAACTTATTATTTGGGTCATAAAACGGTGCTTTAGTATATTATTTGTAAAATGTTTATGATAAAGATTGGCGCGTGTCCCGTGTCGTAACTCGTAAGATTGCAATTTTACAATATCCTCATATATTTGTCAACTTCAAGAATACACCGTATTCCATACATGCGAGGTCACAAGTGAATCGGGCAGACGCCAATCAGATAGAGAGTTACATTCACATTTTAAATATTATTTTGGAATTTTTTTACAATCTGTGTGTATAACTAAATAGTATTGATATCGTTGCGGAATATCGTGTATTAACAGCGCGCCACGTGAGCGAAAGTTAGTATTCAAACAAATCGACTTTGACATATTCGTCACGTAATAAAATGACCTATAATACACGTATAATCCGCTGTTAGCTCTACAAACGTAACGCGAGTAACGCAGACCAGTTTACGTTGGATAAAACATACAACACGGATGTAGAATGTAGGGCAGGCAGCTGGCTTGACCAGAGGAACCTGCTACCTGAATCTTGTGAAGTACTCTTGGTTTAGCGGAACGGCCCTCTTGATAGTACTCGGTAATATGTAACTTCCCATCAGCGGTTTCATTGGAAATAGATATACATAGATAGAAACTACTGTACTTGGTGAATGAGAAATGTACCTTGTGGGCACCTTTCTTGGATACTGAATACTACCTTATTAAATTCATTTGCGTCGGTTGTAAAGCCTGGATTTTGGAGACAATATGTTTTTAATTTATTGTGATTTTGAGGTGAGATATCAACAGACGGCCATGCAGAAAAAGTCGGGTTGGAATTAAAGGCGCGGTGCACTAACTTCTCGAAATTTCACGCGTAATATACCTACTGTTAACTGTGCCGTGCAGGCCAGAACAGCGAAACCGTGCGCCCACATTCCAAAGGAGCATATGGGTTCCTATACTGACGAATTGCTGCTGCGAAATTTCGCACAAGCGTGTATAATTTGTTATTATACAATAGTAATTGTACCTATAATAAGAATTCTTCTAAGTATAAACGTGCTTTCATGTAATAAAAAACCTGTCTCAAGTTTGCCACAAACATTTATTTATTTCGTCACGTCATGTATAAAACGTCATTGTAAAAGAACGGAACTGTTTACAAAAGAAATTGAGCTCAGAATGTTTGCAGCATCGCTTAATAAACAATTGTATAATTCTTTAGTCTGGACATGAGAATTTGCAACATGTTTTACACATCACCTATTCTTGTTGATTGTTGTATCCAAAGAATTGCTTAAAGTTTCTACTACCTAGTTGACTAAATTCAAGACCCGACAGATTTCAATAATACCTTTACCTAAGTCTTTCCATGTGCTTGACGTGGTGACGCATTAACAATACATAGTATCTCTACCCCATTTCACTCAGTGGGTGTCGTAAGAAGCGATAAGGAAAAACATGAAGCAAATAATAACTCCGAAAAAATACGGACAAATCGACATCAACCCTAATACCAACCCGTCTAGCCAGCATGGTACAGTAGCTCAAATCCTCTTAGTGACTCACAATGCGATGGTAACGCAAATTAAGAGAGGCATATCCAGTAATGCAAAGGGCTGTATGATAAATATGATGGGTAGGTATTCGTGTAATAAACACACCTCTTTCAGTCCTTAGCGAATTGCAAAGAATTAGTCATAAATGCACATTTCAGGATTGGAGCCAAAATCTCCATAGGATTCGGGGTTATCTTCGAATTCCGGTGTTGTCCGAAAGCTGTGTATTCGAAATAAAAACTCACGGAACATATCTTTTGATCCACAATTGATTGTTGTGATGTTTCGAGTACTGTATAAGCAGTTATAAGTTTAATCTTGGAACCAGTTCACTTTTAGTGTATCTGTATTTTGAAAGAGTACGGACAATTAGGTCAAGCTGACACTTGCACTCTAGTCCGCTACCTCAAGAGAAGCATTGGTTCATTATTACGACATCAGTATAACGAAACAGCCGCACGTAATAGGTACAACTTTTAGCAACCCTACATGAAAGCCCTACAAAGTGTTGCGAGATGAACGCACTAAATGTTGTTTACTAACTTAACAGTAAATGTTACGTGGCTAACTGTCCGCCACCCATAAAACTTAGATTTATTATCTCCACCCATATAATTATTTGCTAAACTACAGTTTTGCTGTATTGCCACATACTGCTACGATCAATATACATAATTTAATACATACGTATAATATTGTTGCAAAATGATTATTCTCGTAACCTGTTTTCACCTCTCGAATCGCAATCTTATTGATAACTTGCCTAATTATTGTAAGGTAATATTATTAAAAAATCGGCTTAGCATTTTGTAATATTTGAGAAAGTGTATGTATTAGAATATGAGTACAAAACATCTTGAGTGTATCTACTTTTTGTAAATGTTATATGATTACCACGTTAAACTTTGTTTGACAAACAATATTGAATGTTTGTGCCATAAGTAACACCTCCTCCATAATAGCTTTTTAATTTCACTGTCTCCGCTTTATACTGAAGATATTTTATCTTCGGTGTTATTTTTAACCGCACGTGTGTCAATCGTTGTTAGGTAATGATTGTGTACGCCGTAGGACCAAAGTTATCCATTCAAAAAGTAATTACATGTACAGGTAAATATTATGTCATAAAAAACAAGGTCACTCAGTATTTATTTTTAGGATGGCGTGCTTGCCACCATCATTATTGAATAACGTGAATTCTGGCAGGCATTGTCAGAAATCGCACATTTGATCTCTCGGCGAATTATCCGATAGCGCAAAAAATGTGTCTAGTTTAAAAACAGGTGAATAAGATGGATATCAATATTTTAATAATTTTTTTTTATTCTTATATTCAATTTGTACTTATACATCATTAAATTTCAAAGCGTGTTTTACAAAAAAATATAATGCTGGTTACAACAGCCCCGCGACCAATCCTATAACTCAAATTTTAAATTTTAATCTGTGGAAATATACAGGAGCTCTGAACAACTTCTTTAAACTTAACAAAAAAGTAATCAAATAATGACACGTTCTACTGGTTTATTAACCTACAATTCCGCACATTTGTATTTCATAATAAAATTATAGTGGTCAAAATTAAGTTGATATTTAAATTTATTTCATTTTGGCGAAACCATATTTTTATAGTTAAATTACATCATAACCGACTAAATTTCGGCAAGATCTGAACCGTGATTTAAGCCCTCAATACAGTATTATAGTGTAAAGGCATAAATACCTTTTATAGGATAAGGGATGCTCGTAGAGCTTAAAGCTTACATTGTCAATTAGTAGCTTATGGATTTAACGGTCTATCACTAGCTAGATGTTATGGCAATATTGTCATACCTTTACGCTCGAATAAAGGTTTAAATTTGTTTACTTTGTCTTTGATTTAAGTAAAAATAATAATGAGTTCATTTAATTATAATATTACCTAATTAATTTATGTGTACCTACCTAGGTGTCGATATTTAGAAACGAAAATGTCACTTGATGAATTTTAAGTTATACAAAACCAAATAAAACAGTATTTCACTGACATTAAATTAATTGAGGATATTAACAGCGCTCAGCTGTGAAGATGAAACAAAAGATAATGACGCACGCTCATTAAATTGGCAAGATGATTGCACTTAAACATAACGTACCGTATTTTAATGCTTCTCATATTCTGTCATAAATATAAATAAATAAAGCAATATTACTTACAACATCGTTGAACGGTGCTATAATGTTGCTTATGTTTAAAGCGAAAACTTCGCTCAGGAGCAACAATTCTATCAGCGCCAACCAGTACATCATGGTAACATCACTATCACGCACAACCACACACACTATGTATCACCACACAATTTTACCAGAATAAAAAAAAACACTAAAATTTTTGGTAAGGTACTAAAGTTCCATTTTTAAATTTTACGTTTTGTTTTTTTTATTTTGTACGCGTCTGGAGGCGTACGGCGTTTGGCGGGAAAATGTTGGCGCATGCGCGGCGCAGCGCCGCGCGCGTCATATTGCACAATAGAGATAAGCGCGCGGCCGACCTTACCACTTGTCCCCTAGAAGGCTTCGGAGGATATCGCAAGGATTGACCAATGCTAATGTGGAACTAGTGCGGTCTGCCGGCCGATGGGGTAACAACCTTTTGGAACATTGAATTTTATTGATTATTTTGATATTGTGTAAGCGTTGTGAATGTAGATTACGAAGTTAGTTAATATTAAGCGACTTATTTCGATAAGTTAACTTTTAGTCCTCTAGAATATTCTTAATAAATATTTATACGTTAAACTAGGTACTTTAATTATAGGTATGGAATAAAAATGCAAGTTGTTTGTACTTTTTCATACATATTTATTTGAATTGAGGCAACACTACTCCCATTGAAGCAGCCAAGAATCAGCACTGAAACCCGAATGTAAAAATTTTATGCCATAAACTTATTTATGCATTTTAATTTTTTCATATTAATAATTAATTTAGGTTTGCAATGGTAAACATATTATATTATTTCTCAATAAATCACAATAAGCTACGTTGAAATTAGGTAAGTTTTTCACATGTTGTTTTTTGCCTACGTAGGTAGGTATGATTGGTCTGTAATCTGTGTGTAAAGTTGTACACGAATCCATTTGTTGCAAGGAATTTTGAAATAATTCTATGCAACAAATGGATCAGTGTGCAACGTACTGTAGTAATTATCTTCTTAATATATAAAATCCTTGCGTTACTGACTGACTGACAGACACGCTACAGCCGAAACTACTCGGCGCAAGAAGCTGAAATTTTGCATGTATGTTCCTTGGGGACCGCAGGGGTACACTAAGACGGGATTTCCCGAAATTCCCACGGGATCGGGCAAAACGGGAAATTCGAAAATATGTGCGTGCGAAGCCGCTGGCGTCGACTAGTTAACAATAATTTATACTGTAATTAATTATTTAAACATGCTATAGCTGGCATCTTAACAACCCTAAAACGATTACAAAAAGTTTGACTCGAACTCTACCTAACCAAAGACGACTACCTACATATAGACCATTTAATGATGAGCACTAGTCTGAACTGTCTGCATTTATCTACCTATTATCTTTACATACAATGCACGTATTATATCTAACAAGATGGTTATCAAAGACTTAAGTAACCGTAATATTTATGATGTATGTTTACACGATTCTTGAACCTGCTCTTTGATGTACTAATTTATTATACATGCTTAAGTATTACATTAACTTTCTGTAAGTAAGTGAATGTAAAATATTCCCTATTCCTGGAATCTATACGATTGCCGAGAAGAGTGAAGGATTAATTACTGATTTTCTGCAAATACGCAATGAGCAGCAATGAGCAGCAATGCTAGGTACATCTTGTCCTATGTAGGTAGGGTAGTACGCCCATATTACGTAGAGCTTAACCATAGCTAATGCTTGGTATATTACGTATACAATGTACATAGATCACAGAACAGACATAGATCCTGCGTAATAGTTGCTTCCAATACTTCTTAAGTAGGTAAGGTAGAAAATACCTGCCAATAATAGTCGCCAATAAAATAGCCACATTCATCGCTGTCCGATAAGTTCCGGATAAACAAATTGGCTGTAAAAATCATACAAAGCTCATTCCAATGCTGAAAGATAATGCCTATCCAAATGAGCTAAACTGAGTTTTACACTCATTTCGGTATGTACTTGATAAAATAGAAGATCACTTTAAAAAGCCTGTTGTAGGTGTTAATTTATGTGTGTCCACATAAATTTATCAAATAATGAAAAAAAACAATCAAAGATATATAAAGAAAGAAGAATTCAAAAAAACATCTCGCATGCGCGTGTCCTGAGATTCGACCTGTTATAAACGCAAGGCGTGTAGAGCCATGGACGTGCCGGCAAAAGGTGTTGTATGAATAATTCGAAACCACAGTCCAACTACGATAACTACTTAGTAGGTACTTATCTACTTAAACTATTTCGCCTAACGAACAAGCGAAAATCTTCTTTTCACCACAGCAGCTCAAACATGCCGCTTTTGCTGCGAGACAACAGTGAACAAAACGCGATTTTGATTCGAGCGTGAGGCAAAGTAGCTTTTTAATTTTTCAATCTTCAGTGCCACGAATTGACATTGTTCAGCCACAAATTTGAAACATTCGAATTTTACTGTGCTCTGTCTCTTTCACATGCATATAAAAAGTGAGTGAAAAACAAACCCCTTCGAATTCGAAATTCGATTTTGGAATTCGACCTCAAAGACAACACCTACGGCAACGCAAAAAAAAATATATTTGTAATAAAGAAATTACTTTTTTTTATATCTTATTGTTTACATGTTTAATTTATTATTGGATTTTAATAAAAATAAGTCTAATTAATAGTATAAAATTTTTATTTAACCAATACATTTTTATTTAGAACTACAACAATGATACTTTTGAAAAATAAACATCAGAGACGCGGTATTAAAACGCAATTTAAAAAAGTACCGGGGATAAAAATTTCGCTGATACTGTTACAGTAGGTATAGCGTAACGTGTTAAATTTATATTAATATATAAAATAATCTAAAAAGATGAGTGAAACTAGCGATGATGACTGTACTTTAACACCAGAAGAGTTAAATCAACAAGTGATTATGCAGAATTCAATCTATTCCTGTTCATTTCTTTGTCTTGTAAGTAATACGTGTTCTCACTGCTGTGGTGAAAAGTTATGTGTGCTACACGAGAGCAAAGTTTTTTGTATCTCGTGCTTTTGAGTCCTCACCACGCTCAGGATTCTAACTTTGATTCACTCGCTACGCTCGTGAATCAATTATAGAATCCTTCGCTTGCTCGGGACTCAAAATCAGCACTCGAAACAAAAAACAACTTTGCTCTCTTGTTGCACAAATAACTATTTACGTTGCTGACCAACTGCATCAAAATTAATTTGGTTTACAGTGATTATTGTTACATGCACTAGTTTCCACCCTGCTGTAATAATAATAATGATTAATTAGGTACCCATGGTCCACCTTGTAGTTCTTAAGTGGACCGAGAATCTATGTTATTATATTAAACTTTCATTTTCATCTAACTTAATAAATATAAAATGTCATTTCGATGCGACTATTAACTATTGTATCATTTTATTGACTCCTTCTCTTGTGAAAGCCACTTGAATAACCTTTTTGGTATTACTTTTGTTATGCTAGGAATAGAGCACTAAGAAGTGTGGTGTGTCTTTGAACGACAGAGTAAAGAATTGTGTCATAAGAGGGTGTTTTGGGTAAAAGAAGATGTAGTGACAACCATTGAGAAAGATATGCTAAGATGGTATGGACACATGATGAGGATGGAGTACGAAAGTCTGACCAAGAAGTTATATAAGGCAAGTGTGAATGGGACAGTAGGAAGGGGAAGACCTAGGCGGGCGTTCTCTGACCAGATGGGAGACATCCTAAAAAAAAGACAGGCTAGAAGAACCCTTAACCGAAGAATTGGAATCGAAACCGAAAAATCTAAATCGTTGCAAATGGCGGTCCGTAGTCTCTGCCTACCCCACCGGGAAACAGGCGTGGGTCTATCAGCACCGTTTGGAGCTACGCTTACAGCTAACCGTAACGTGGCAGGCAGGGTTGCTACCACCTTATACCAACCTAGTCTATCACGGATGTGTATATGTACATAAATTAATAGTTTAAAAATCACGCTTTTATAAATGCACGTAAAAACAAATGTAAATTATGGATCGTTCAAGTTGTCTCTACTTCTAGGCTGAAGTGTAAACTATGTGCTTTTAATAATAATATTTGATAGTAAAAGCGTGGGGCGCTGGAACAGGAAAGATGTTCTTGTTTAACTTGTTCAAAAATCAGGTGAACAGATGTTACGGGAAGCAGGTTACACAGATTGGCGCTCTAACTGGAGTTGCAGCACGAATAGTAGGTGGCTCTACATTAAACAGTCTGTTCAAAGTACCAGTTTGTCGAACTCAGACAAAACATGCGCCATCAGCGAGGAGAGACGACATTCACCGACATTTTTAACGCCTCTTCTTTCAGGGAATTAAGTACATAAGGATAATGCGTCAACAGTGGCAAAATGTAGAGTTCTTGTTCGTGGACGAGATATCTTTGGTTCCCTTTGGTAACCCTTTGGCGGCATAAATGTTATGCTTCCGCCAGGAAGTCAGTATTAGTATTTGTTAACAATAAAGTGTTTCCTATTCCAGCGCCCCACGCTTTTATAAAATATTATAATTAAAAGCACATAGTTTACACTTCAGCCCAGAAATAGAGACAACTTGAACGATCCATAATTTATTTTTTGTTTTTAAAAATGTGTTTCTAGTGTTTTTTAAATTATTCATTTATTTTATACTTTTTGGTCTTTGACAACGAAATATTGTTAACATTTATACATCTATTTTAAGTAGGCGAATGAGCCCGCATCCTCTCCATCTCCACCAGTGCGTCTGTATTGCATGGTGTTTTATCTGTCAGCTTAGACCAATCTAGCTCTTCAATCTGGAGACCATTAAGTGATTTTACATCTCTCATGTTCGGTAAGTAGGTTCTTATTACCTACAAATGGGGCTTGTAGGTGACTAATTAGCGCTCTAGGGTAATAATGTAGCTAGAAAAGCCCTAGGGCGGTAAGTAATTAAAAAAAAAACACTTCTTTCTTTCAAAAAGTTCCATCTAACCATCATACTGGCAATAGACATCATGCATTCAGCCCAATGACCAAAGAGGTTGCTTTGCTATTCAGCCTTGTCTTCGTGTGAGTAAATAGCATGGACTTATTATTATGAACAGGACTGAGAACTCGCAGCCTAAACGCGAGCCGAGCAGGATGTCTAATACAGAGGCACTCTGTCCCTTTTTAACAGGGTGACCACAATATTTTTGTTACGTGCATGGACCTATAATAATAAGTCCATGGTTAAGTGGGACAATATAATTAAAATCGCAAAAAATATGGTAATTTATCTTAATAAATTATTATTTTACATTATAGATGGTACTTTGATAGTAGGATTTCAATAAGATACGCAACTTTCTAACCTCAAAGCATGAAATTTTACCCTTGGCGCACGAATTACAATAGGGTTTCCTAGTAATTTGAATTATATTTACTAAATATCCTAGACAAAGTTATCCTTTCAGGAACTAAAATATTAATATTGGTTATTATAAAGTTTTTTAGTTTTTGTGCGTATAATATTTTAAGCATTTTCTACTAAACAATTGTTATCGCACGTCAGCGAAATCCTGCTCACTCGCCGGAGTTGCATTCGGAATTCTATGTCAAAGTTCATGTCAAGTAAGGTCGATTCATTTGCGATCGCGATTTTTTAGTAGTTTCTTACAATTAAAACTTATGACAAAAATAAAAGAACCTGTATATAGTAATAACATTTATTTTAATTCTTATTAAACATGGCTAAACAAAATTGTTTTGTGCAATTTTTGTCGGAGGCCAATCTTACTACCTAATTGCTTCAAGGAATTAGATTTTGCATGATGGAATATCCTTAAATTTAAATATGAATTAGCTAACGCCTTCACTAACTGTAACTCGTGTGGTTCCTCATTATTACATTGAATGGGATGCGGGGAAAAAATAAATCATTAAGTTTCGTAAAAAAAACTTGCTTTATTATCATTAACATTACATAACATTCATATCCTCACATATTCTAAAGTTTTGGTAATAAATGAAATTTACAAAGATTGTTTTTACAAAGATTTTTACGCATTTGTACTTGTAAATAAATTGTGCTTAAATAAAATAAGAGCGTTCTCACACGATGCCGCAAGTCACTGCGGCGCGCCGCATTGACTTGCGACCCACCGTCCGACTTTTTGCAACATATAATATGTGACTCCGCACGCGGAGTCACACCGACTTGCGTCACATCGTGTGAGAACGCTCAAAATGTAATATTTTAATAAACATAATTAGGTGGGTTTCCGTCAGTAATAATGGGCTTACCAGTGGAACAATAGATTTTTTTTTTACACTTTTTCACCATTTTTAAAGAAACCATCACGAGATTATCGCCTAAATAAATCAAACATAACGCCATGAGCAAACTTTCGCGCCATGACACATTCAAAGGGTTGCCAGAGTGGTAAATAATAATATTCACACTTATGTAGTTTTAAACACGGGTTTTAAGTAATGACAGGTTAAAAAATTTGTAAGTTACAAAATACTATCTGAATAAATATGAACTTAATTCTTATTAATAAGTTAAGTTTAAATTTAGTATAATAATTGACTAATAGTCTCAAATAATTTTTACCATTTTCAACCACCTTCCACGTTTTTATCGCATGGCAAGAGTTGGAAAGGGACAAACGGCCTTCGATGTAGATATCTCACTCGGCTCGTTTTGTCTCTATCAATACTGGTAGCTCAAATTGACTCTTAATGCAATATGTTAAGGTGTATTTTTGTAATTTGAATTTTCGATAGAACTCAGTCCTGTTCATAATAATAAGTCCATGGTAAATAGTCATCAATTTTTAAATATCGGCGAAGCTCAATATCGTTCTTAAAAAAAACATTAAAAAGTTTTTTACTTGATTCTTTTTAATGAAAAAAGGCGGGAATAGAAAACTTTTACTTTAAATATTGTTTGTTTTTGTTTTCTTTTTATAATAACGTGCTGATTAGGAAAAAACATGAGTTGTTCAAGTGAAGCTGCACTCCCGATTCAATGAAAATGGAAGCTGAAGCAGCAATTGACAATATTTTGCCTGAAACTTCTAAAGAGAGAAATTTGAAAACTTACGACGATGTTTACGATGTTTTATTCTTGTAATGCCGGTTTTTTTCTACTTACCTCACAATCGAGATGTAAAGCAGAATAGTTAGCTCGGGTGTAAGCACCAATTGCACCCTCGAACTATAGGCGCCCTCGCTGCGCTCGTGCGCCTAAATATCTCGGGCTGCAATTGATACCTTACAGCCCTTGGCTACTAATCTACTATTACTCTCCTTAGGGTCACATTCGCCTGTCCAGCCGTAAAAGTACAAGATTCTAAGTCACTGCGTGGTCTAAAATATATAATTTGTCTTAATACATCCTATCCTACTTCCTACTAATATTATAAATGTGAAAGTTTGTGAAGATGGATGGATGGATGGATGGATGGATGGATGGATGGATGGATGTTTGTTACTCTTTCACGCAAAAACTACTGAACGGATTTGGATGAAACTTTACAATAATATAGTTCATACATCAGAATAACACATAGGCTACAATTTATAAAGATTTTGTATAATGTTGCCATAATATAAGGAAAAGTATAAACTAAGTCGGCAAAAATCCATAGCTCTGAAAGCTATTTATTGGAATTTTACCCCTTTCCTGATGACAGATTGATCTGATATTTGGTATACACTCATATTTTCATCAAGATAAAAGATAATATTTAAATGATTGTAATTTCAAGATGGCCGCCGATACAAAATGGCGGATCATATTATATTACTTCACAACAACCTCAATATGGGTATCAAATGAAAAGGCTTGATTGGTAGAATAGAGCTCACTATGAAAAATCCAAGATGGCCGCCGCGCCGCCACAAAATGGCGGATTACTTATTTTCCACAAATACCTCAATATGGGTATCAAATGAAAGTGCTTGATTCGTAGAATAGAGCTCACTATGAAAAATCCAAGATGGCTGTCGCCGTAAAATGGCGGATTACATATTTTCCACAAATACCTCAATATGGGTATCGAATAAAAGGGCTTGATTGGTAGAATAGGGTTCACTATGAAAAATCCAAGATGGCTGCCGCCACAAAATGGCGGATTACATATTTGCCACAAATACCTCAATATGGGTATCAAATGAAAGGGCCTGATTGGTAGAATAGAGCTTACTATGAAAAATCCAAGATGGCCGCCGCCACAAAATGGCGGATTACCTATTTTCCACAAATACCTCAATATGGGTATCAAATAAAAGGGCTTGATTCGTAGAATAGAGCTCACTATGAAAAATCCAAGATGGCCGCCGCCACAAGATGGCGAATTACCTATTTTCCACTAATACCTCAATATGGGTATCAAATGAAAGGGCTTGATTGGTAGAATAGAGCTCACTATGAAAAATCCAAGATGGCCACCGCCTCAAAATGGCGGATTACCTATTTGCCACAAATACCTCAATATGGGTATCAAATGAAAGGGCTTGATTCGTAGAATAGAGCTCACTATGAAAAATTCAAGATGGCTGTCACCGCAAAATGGCGGATTACTTATTTTCCACAAATACCTCAATATGGGTATCAAATGAAAGGGCTTGATTGGTAGAATAGAGCTCACTATGAAAAATCCAAGATGGCCGCCACCACAAGATGGCGAATTACCTATTTTCCACAAATACCTCAATATGGATATCAAATTAAAGGGCTTGATTAGTAGACTAGAGCTCACTATGAAAAATCCAAGGTGGCCGTCGCCACAAAATGGCGAATTACCTATTTTCCACAAATACCTCAATATGGGTATAGAATGACAGGGCTTGATTGGTAGAAAAGGGCTCACTATGAAAATAGAATGAGAAGTATCAACTAACAACAAAACTAAAATCTTGAAAATAAAATTAACTAAAAAAAATATTTTGGGCGTAGCGTATCCAGAGTAAACATTATGATAGAAATTTCACTTGCCCAACGATTTTATATTTGTCTGATCAATACCCCAGATTGAGAACATTGGTGCGATCTGGTAGCTAGAACTTACCGAATAACTTTTTAACTTTTAGTACATAATCTAACTACTTGCATCATTTTTTATTGTAATAAAACAGTATAACATCAATAAATATATATATGTTTTTTACAATGCTCATTCTAGAGTAGTTATCAAATTGTTTTCAAAATTGATAGATTTATTTTGACGAATAGTTAAAAGTTATCACGATATATCTGACCTAAGCGCAGCGTCATTAAAAGCGCTTTCTATGAGTTAGTGCGCTTAAGCACAGCGAGGCGGAGGGACGGTCTGATTGTCTGATATGTACTTTGTGGTACCTAATGCTTTCAGATTTTATTTTTGCTGCTGTTATATTTAGTAGGTATATAAACTCTTCATAAGTTCAAAAATATACTTACATACTAATCTTTACCTGAAGTTCAACGATTATGAAAACAAAAGTAATTTTTCAGTACTATCTGTTTATATGTATGCTATACGGCTAATCTACAGAGCCGTTTGTGATGAAATTTGACATGGATACTGGATAATCTGAAACCCGGGGAAGTACATAGGCCACTCTTTATTAAAATATCATGCTGGCGAAGCCGCGGGCGAAAGCTAGTACATCATAAATGTCATGCACATGGATGGAAAATTTTATAAAGTACAACATGTTATACTTTACATTATTAATTAGTTACGTATATAAAGCTTTCCAAGACGTGTATTGCACCTAGTGCCCTATACGAGGTCTGTTTATGCGAGCAACAAATGCAGCAAGGCGTTGTGATGTGGTACTATGTAACACTTAATTAAAACAGGTAGCCGCCGGCGTCACATAAAACTGTCTGTTCTGTGCGTTTGGTGTTTCATGTGAACCGGATACTTCTTCTTCTTCTTCTTCTTCTTTTCGTATGACTGTGTGGCCAACTCTGTTGTCGGAGTTTTCAAACCATCTTAAGGCCTCTGATATGGACTAACGATCCTTGTCCTGAGACAAAAACCGGGACCGACAGCTTTGTGTGCCCTCCGAAGTAAGGTAGAGCTCTGAAGTTAATGCCACACGCATACTATGACCACAGCTATGACCGATAGTTCAATCTCTGAAGGTTCGACGCGGAACGTTCAGCAGGTTCATCACTACGCTAAAACGTAAAAAAAACAGTTATAATTGAATACTCGTCATAATTATGGTAACAAACATAATTAAAGTATCTATGGTAACAAAAATATATTTTAAACAGAAATCTGCCTTTTGTTACATTTCTCAACAGAATAATTTAAACAATGTTGAATAAGTTTTGTTAAAGATAAGAACTTTTGAGGTTCAAAGAATCACAAAGGTATACATACAATAAATACCGGTCAAGTACGTGTCGTGCCAACTACTGCTTCGGGTTCCGTGGCGGTCTTTATAAAAGTCATTGACAATATACCTACTTATTTTACTTATAGCCCGCGTCCATTATAAAAGCACTTTCGGATTTCCATGCATGGAAGCTATCCATACTAAACTAAGTATTTGCAATCTGAGTTTTAAAGCTTCAGTTATAGGAGCAATAGTTTTCTAATTTTAAACTGTGGTAGAAAGTACGTACCTATCTATTAACGATCGAACTTAGCGAAAAGGTTTCACTGTAGTTTTCTACCGATTCCTAAAATCAGACAACGTCACAGATTAGCAGGTAGCTAATAATTTATGACAAACGACACAGAAACATTAATTACACTAAGTAAACGTACACAGCAATACAATTTGTACATTACATAACGTCGGATAGGCTTTCCGTTCACACGGCTCTAAAAATTAAAAATGCTTGTCAATGAAATTCGCAAGTACACCAGTGTGAATTAGAAAGCGAAATTATAATATGCCATGAATAATATAATAGTTATTTTTTATCGCCAATGATACAATTTAATGTCATGTTAATGTGCCAATAGAATGGAATCTCTTCACAGTGTAAATTAAAAACATAATTAAGAGCCTTTCTTTGCTCTCTGGTATGATAATTAATTATGTAGAGTTAATGGGTCTTGGCGCTTCTGTGAAACTGAAATGATATATGAATTATGTAAGAGAATAGGCATATAATAATGCAAATATAAATAATAAACACTGTATTATTATAATAAGTATATCCAAGTGTACGGTTGTGCCAGATATTTACTGAAATGATAAATCGTTGTCACGCTATCCATGAGAGCAATAAAGCCACTAGGTATTCGTTAAAACTAGTTCAGTTCACCCACGGAGTATAATATATATATATAGGGTTCACCTTTAATACAAAACTATACGATACAAACAACAAAACCAATCAACACGTATTCATATTTGTATTTACTTAGGTATTGGACCACCAGTGATTAAGAAACAATTCATTCATACATAACCGTTTAAAATGCCCAAGAAATCTAAAAGAAATATATGAAATGGCCAAGCAATACACAGTTCTAAAGCCTAACCAGATCATTATAAATTACATGCAAGCTTGCATTACGAAATTGCACATTGCTGGGTGTAAAATGCCTAGTTAACTGCAGAAACGAATAACTAGTCCGTTACTACAGATAATGTGAGGGTAGCTGTCAGCTCGAAGCAAAATATGGTGAGAAACGTATGTAATAGAGGGTTAGCTGGTAGGCTACGGTGTTTCCCGTTTAGGACCTCCTAGTCGCATGATTTCTAGAGCTCTTAATATTAAAAGTGCGTAGATAATACTTACTAAAATACTGAACGAAAATCAGAAAATATTTTTTGTTTAAGGATGTGTAGTGCAAGCCTGGAAATACCTCATAGGTAAGTATATCAAGAACTTACATTTTGTAGAAAGTATTAACACTGTTTTTAAGGGATCGCCCGAAGTATTGGCTTGTATGGGGATCGAGCCGATTGATCTTGAAACACCACACTAGACTCTGTGTTTCGAACCTACAACATTCGAGTGAGTGGTCAACGGCAAGGTGGCTGCTTTTACCATTACTCAAATCAAATCAAATTTCCTGTTATCATTCATCACACTGACAGCTCATCCACGATATGCTACAGTTGAATAGAAATAATTAATTTAATAGTTTATTTATTTCACCACTTTTTTAACAATTTGCTTTAAATCATACTGTAATAGTAAATTGATGAATTAAACTTAGAAAGACTTTGCCATGATATCAAAAGTTTATTCATGCACAAATGGGTTGCTACATTATTTAGATTATTTATTGCAAATAAAAATTAAAATATTGCAACTTCTGTTCAAATCCGCGTCACTTATTTCTCATAATTATTAATCGTAGTAAAAGTGACTTTGATAGTGTCAGTTTTTGGTTTCAACAAATATTGCGAAACAAAAGTGTAAAACAACTAGCGCCAATGTTAAAAATGTTGTAATAAATAATGAAACAATCAATCTTGTTGAATCTACATTATTACTACATCAACTTTAGATTGCAAGCTTCAGTAGACGGCCAAATATCCTGTTCCAAATTAGCCAATTTATAGATAGGAAGGTATGTTACTGCGCGATCCGAAATAAAGCTAATATACACTCACGCCTTTTCCTACCAAGGTAGGTAGAGACAACGAAACGCCACTTGCTTCTATCTTTACTAAAGTTAGAAAGCTTCGCGTTTCTGGTACATGTTTTTTTTCCTACCTACCTATGCTGCGAGTCTTTTGTCAAAATCTCTCCAATTGACCAATAGCCCACGAGGTCTTCCGCGAGACCATGACTAACTTGCCCACAAACATTTGCCATAAATATTTGACTTTATGAGGCCGCGGTTACACACGTGTTATTTAAGGCTACTGCTCTGCCCCGTGGCTCATAGTGTAATGTTATATAGCCTGCAGCCTTCCTCGATAAATGGGCTATCTTACTATCTAATAATTTTTCTAATCGGACCAGTAGCTCCCGAGATTAGCGCGTTCAAGCAAACCAATAAACAAACAAACTCTTCAGCTTTATATATTAGTATTAGATTAGATTTGTCATTCTTTCTTCACTCATTCTCTCCGCGTGTTGAAACCATTTCAGCATTTCTATTTCAATCCTTGTCATAACATCGTCTTTCATCCACCAGTCTCACCCCACATAATTATATCTACTACGCAGTGTGCAATCTCAAATGCATTAATTCTTCTTTGTGTTAATGCCATACCCGCCTCTCACTTAGGATGGATACATCAGATGGATGGTGTGATGTATGGATATTGGTATTTCTTTCAATCAAAATCTACCAAACGGATTTATCCGAAATTTAGCAGGAATGTATCTTAGGTATCCATATGCATCAGAATCTGAATCATACATAGGCATCCTATGTTTTGTCACGATTTCGATAAATTTTGGAATCTAATATTGTATCATTTTAAAATAAGATACTTTACCTATATATTATTATTCATAAGTGAGTAATCTGAAATTCCTACAATCTGCCCCACAACCATGTTGCAAATTCACATTCGCAATACGACCCGCGTCACGATTAACGTAATACACATGACTCAAAAGTTGTACTATATTTTCTTGACTCACTAGCCTCACCACAAGTAATGAAATACATTATGACTTAGCTTAACTGTACACACCATCTTATACTAATATATAAAGCTGAAGAGTTCGTTTGTTTGAACGCGCTAATCTCAGGAACTACAGGTCCGATTTGAAAAATTCTTTCAGTGTTAGATAACCCATTTATAGAGGAAGGCTATCAGATATAACATGACGCTATGAGCGACGGGAGCAGAGCAGTAGCCTTAAATAACGCGGGTGTAACCGCGGGCATCCTCTAGTAGATAATATAATACAGTGACAATTCAAGCTACACAGTTGCCATACGATTTTAATACTTATTTCGTATGCCATAAGAAAGGTACAAAGGTCAAAGCGTCTAGCTTGACGTTGAGCCATGTGTATAATTATGAAAGAGAAAGGCGTCCTGCTCATCTCCACCAGGTTTCCCCATTACAAAACTGAATGTTGTTCCTGCGAGTGCATGCGCAATACCGACCTTGGGGTCCGAACACTGCACGGAATATTTTGGGTTTTCTACAAGGCTGTTTGAAGCAACTTGAGGCTTTTGCGTGGGAGATTGTCCAATATTCTGTAGCATGCGTTATTAGTGTAAATTTTCTGAACTGATGGTGACTTCTAAGTACCTCTTGCAAATTCTAAACTTTTGTATAAGACACTCTAGAAGGATTAGACGATCTTCTACTTTATGGATCATCTTAATCATGTCAGTTTGCACTTACTCTCAATAAAGCACTCAGACTTCTCGTTGCTATGGACCTACACAACAACATAGATAGATAGATAGTAACCCTTTATTGTACACCAGAAAAAACAAGAATACAGGGATCAAATAAAGAACTTAAGTCTAGTGGTACAAAGGCGGTCTTATCGCAAAATGCGATTTCTTCCAGACAACCAAGAACATATTGTTACTCCACAAAGCTAGTTACTTATGCATTTTATTATGGGTATCGGATTCAGTGGCTAGGGACTCAACATCCGCTCTCCAAAATGTTTTTCCGGCCAACAATGCTCAGCTGCTGAAAGCTGTCCAGGTAGTATACAACGTTGGAGCCGCTACGAAAGTTCTATACGATCGACATACGGTGTACCGATTGATTAAATACGAGTTCGACGACGATTTGACGTTGATACGGGCCGATGAGAACAGCAGGTACATGGGTCTGATAACCTGAACTCGGTCCAGGGCCGACTATCCGTATATCGGACCAAAATGTAGCCTATGGTGCCAATCTGGTGCTACTGTGACAGCTGCAACTTTGAAATCATCAATCCTTAACTTTCTCGTTAGTAATAAAAGTAAAGTATGCGAGTAGCAAAAGGTTCTAGACAAAATTAAAAATTTATAAAATTCCAAGGCCTCTGTTAAATAATGCAGTAGGTGTTACATATAAATTATATAATTTGTTGAAAAATATACAATTAAAAAACTCGAGAGAGCTTGACGAAATATGTATGTCCTAATGAAATCCTAAATAATCCTAATTGTAATTATTTCAAAAGTTTGATACAGTTGGCAGTGGGTATTTACAAATTAAATAAATTCTTTGTTACGGTAATTTGTGCCTAATATGTATAGTGAATAATATATCGCATGATAATTATTTAATATTAATAAGTTAGGCTAAGTCAGAGACAATCTTTCAGTTCTATTTCATTTTTAATAATTAAGCACTGTTTTTCCTCAAGCTGAATAACAATCTACGTAAATCTACAGCTGCTATCATCCTTCTTTTTATCTTGCGGCGAAAAATTATTATGGGTAATAATTCCATGAATAGTATAATAGATAAGTAACTAAGAAATAGTTAAAAAGAGGCTAAAATTATGCGGATAATTGTAAGATAATATTTCGAAGATCAATGATATAAAACAGTGCTTTTCTAAGAAGCTTGTGAAATATGAAATACCTAGGTGCATAGGGTTCCCACCAAGAACTTAGGGTCCCAAGCCAACCTCACCTGCAAGTGGTGCACCTGCCGATCAACGGACGAGGCTCTGGCAAACAAAACATCACGATAAGCGGCAATAGGTTCGCCACCTATTACGTGGGATCAAAACACTGGCGAAAAGTGGGCGTTTAATATGCCTATGCCTACCCCTTCGGGGAAACAGGCATGAGTCTATGTATGTAGGTACATAGGTACAGCATGAACAAACCACAAAATGCTGCTTGCTTGCTTGCTACTAAATTAATGTACAGGACATAGGGTAAAATACTGTTTTAACTTTAATATCTTGTGGTGACTCCTTAAATAACAAAGAAGACAGAACGGCTTCTCTTGTAATTAAAAACCGGCCAAGTGCATGTCGGGCCACGCGCAATGTAGGGTTCCGGAGTTGCCCATAATGGCCATTATTGATAATAACTTCAGTTTCACATGGGACTAAAAACGGGCATCTTTAAGATTAAGCCAGCGCTCCCAATGTAAACTCACAGAAATAGGTATTTATAAGTTAACCGACGATTACTCGTAAACTAGTGATGTCTACTTAGCCGTGATAGTTTTCCACCTAAATTCGTTATATGTACTACATTTGTGATTTTTTTCACCTCTTCCAAATTAATAGTTTAGCCGGCAGAGGCAAAAAAAATAGTTAGACTCAAGTGTCCCCCACACTTGAGTCTAACTATTTTTTTTCACTTCAAAGCTTGATATTTGACAAACCAATCACTTGATCGAAAAATGTTTTGAGCAAACTAATAATATTTTTTTAAAACCTATCCAATGATACCCCACACAATGGGGTACTCAACCAAAAACAAATTCAGCCTCACTATATATGTAGGGGAGATACCCCTAAAAAAAAATTTCCTAAATTTTATTCTACAGTTTTGTTGCAATATTGTATGTCTATATTCATGTCAAACATCAGCTTTCTAGCACCAGGCGTCTTTGAGCTAGACTGCGGACGGACAGACGGACGGACATGACGAAACTATAAGGGTTCCTTGTGGACTACGGAACCCTAAAAATGAACGGGCACAGAATATTCAAGTTCGGAACAATTAGTCTACGGCAGACATTATTTTAATTTCTTGCTAAACTTTCAAGATTGCCGAATAAAACATATTTTAAATTTTTTTACGTAGTTTCTCAACGGTGACCTTGAAAATAATAGCAAAATAGATAGTTTTAATTTTTTTTTTTTAAAGACAACTCCCGCACTAGGACTAAATCCTGTGTCGCGGGGGACTTTACAAACATACAACTAACGGACACAATTATGCCTAGAACAGTAGACATTTCGTCACACATTGGACCGGATCACCGGACTCTATGCATATGGCAATAAGTCGACATTGGTCTTATAAATATTAGAATGCTATTATCCTTAACAAGAACAGCTTCTTGCTAAATCTTGTGAAATTACATTCTATGGAGTAATCAAATTTAAACAAACTTTTCGACAGCCCCAGTCCCAGTTGCTATCAGTGCTAATCTAAATACCATTAATTAGACATTCTAAATTGGCAGAGGCCAAACACTACCAAACCGAAACATATGTAAAGCGACCAGATAGATTAATTATAGGTACCTAAATGAGTACCTACCTATGTATACTTACTGTACAGCAAGGTCAGTAATAGCCCACTGAGCCATAGTGCAAAGACCTCGGAAAAACACATCGCTCGGGTTTTAACCCACTGCGGGCGCCACGGTACCTATTTTCGAAATTAAGTAAAATGAAATGCAATGGAAAACTTCATGAGCCAATCTTTTAGTCTGAGATCACCACCATGTTGAGGGTCAAAAGGGATAATTGAAATTATATCTACCAATCCACCCGTGGCCAGAGGGGTGGATCTCACCATTCTCTTAGGAGAAGAGTTTTCTTTCTTACTACTCTGCGAAAAAGTACTTATTTAATTTATATCATGACAATGGATATTAAATAGGTTGACCGGCTTTCCTCAGTCCTAGATAAGGAGGTAGGCTGACTCATATAACAGACTGATATTGAATACATTCCGGATTCGGAAATGAGTTTCGTGATAAAGTCATAACGCCTAACACTGCTATTTTCCGTAGACTTGCATGCGCGATAATGTAAATTTTTATTAAGGTACGGTAACGAGCCTGATGCACCACATTGATTAAAACCAATAATTAAAACGTGTTAACTTGTTTATGATACTTAGTTTTCCTGCCCGGCAAAACGACGATTAGGTGCGGTTTGCTTGTTGTTTTTTTTGACGTTTGTTGTAAATCTTGATGTAAATTAGTTCATGATCCTTGACTTACCTCTATTTTAAAGGAAAGCAGACAGGAAACAGTTTTAAAGGCCGCATTATACTGCTCATACACAAAAACGGCAGCGCTAGGGTTGAGTTAGGTTCGGTGATAGGAACCGTGTCTCTGGACATAATGCTCCATCCTATATAGCTTGACCGAGCGAAGATTTCCACGGCAAATCCCCTCATAACTTTTCAAAGATTGTGGACACCAGACCTTAGGATTTCATTTCAGTAGATACGTAAGTACCTACCTAGTTACTCGTACTGGGTAATGATTTAAATTACTTCTCTCGTACTAAATTTCTACATTTAATTACAACGTCATATAAAATAAAGAACGATTTTTGTTCACCTTTAAGTTAAGCCCGAGCTTGTCCAAAATGGACCTCAAAGATCAATGTCCATTTTTAAGTAGGTATTCAGGGCGGGCATTGGTCTAGATCGTTTAGATTTTAATTTGTATACCGGTACGTCCTTTTCTAAGACAAAGACTAAAATATGTATAACGTAGGTCGATGTCGAATATCACATAAAAACACAAAGCATGCAGTTGGTCATACGGCTTTGGGTTTAGCTCTGTGTTTTTCAGAATTTTAGAGTGAGAAAACAACACCAATTTATAAGAGAACTAACTACTCTTCTCTCTTTTTACGACTCATATACCTACTTTATACGACATCTCTTTTATACGACTTCGTCAATTGTTAAACAATTTTTTAATGCTCAGTCTATACCGTTGTGGGCTATGGCAGAGACAGTATCGAGCGAATTCTGCATAAGTCAAATCTTTCTAAACATTTGAAAAAATCGTTCAAGCAACATGAATTATTTTCTCAGCACTCTCCAATTCCAAGACATCCTATCTTGCCACAAACTGAGTAGACATTCCCATTTCCCACAATGCGATTCAATTAACTACATTCCCTGGTACATTCCAATGGGGTATTTAAACATAAACAACAGTGTTGACCATAATTAATACATGACATAAGTGTTCCATCGATCGTTTCGCAATACATTACGACGACATTAGAAAGCAAGTACCGAGCAGAACGGGGTTCCTACTGGCATACCTTAAAAGACCTAAAGAGTTTGCGCAGAGGCGCATTTAGAATTTTTATGTTGGCTTGCGATACAAAGTACATAAGGAGCGAGTTTCTTGTCTCAAGAAATTTCTATTTTTGATATCATGAATTATTTTCAATTTATTTATCTATTTTACAGTTATTATAGTGAGAATACAAACTGCAAGGAACATGAAGTAGTGAACTGTACCTAACTGTTATCCATGACTTCATTCGCAACGAATCTAACAAATATTGTTTTTAAACAAAATTAGCCTAACATATTATTATTTTTCTATAAAAAATGAGTTGTCTGCCAGTGGAAGTCAATGCAAAATCGTTTCGGCCGAAACTGTTGTCGTAGGTAAATATTTTCATATGCATTTAGTAAACATCTGTTACTTTGATATTACAGACACTTCAATTATATAAATGATTCTTATTTACTTATATATGTATGTTCTTACTGCCTCCGTGGTCCAGTGGTTAGCGTATGCGACTGCTGATCGGAGGTCCCGGGTTCGATTCCCAGGTCGGGCAAAAGTGTTACTGGATTTTGCCGAATACTCAGTAGCACTAGCAGCCCGGAGTCTGGTGATGTGCCCGGTAACAGCAATAGGCCGCCTCTTACGTAGGACCTAAAAAATTATGGCGAAATGTGGGTGTAATATTTACACCTCTGCCTACCCGATACAGGCGTGAGACTATAAATAAATAAATAAAAAACAATATGTTCTTACTTTACATATTGGCCAAGTCGCGGACACAGTTATTCAGCACATATAATAGATTATAGAGGCAGGCTTATTTTTCAGTCTATACAGAATGATCGTCTCCATCCCCGCCATACGGGTGACAATGACACTCGTGGTCAAAATATAGTTTGAATTTAAGTGTACATCTAATAGATTTGCAAGTGCATTGTTTTTCTCTGAAACTCTTTTGAATAAATGCAGCAATGTATTTCAATAATTAACGGACTTCTATAGACAGCCATAAATATTCTGAATCCAGAACTAAATCTAGTCTTCTAATTGGTCCTTATTTTGTAATAAGACCGTATGTAAGTAGATATTATGAACTAAAACTAGTTAACAGCTAATTAAATTAAGTAGACCGGCATTTCGTAAGTAGGCTTATTGCATATCTACTGAAAAAAAATGTGTACACACATTCCTTACGGGAACCCTCAAATTATTGGTACTGAAGCAAACATTAATTAGTAATACGCACGAAGCTATCAAATTACCTACATTTGTCTTATGAACAAGTAGGTCGATTTTTTTGCCCGGAAGACCAATAATATGTTTATTTCACATTAAAAATGAGCTATAAACGCAAATTAAAAATTGATTGAAAATGCAGACTTAGATAATGATCACCATCACCACAGCCACGATAAATCTATTTTATCTGTGCTAATGTGCGCGATTGATTAAACGTATCAAAAGAATTTACGTGAGTTTTAAAATCCTTTCTATTTTCTATTTTATTTATATCGATTCTTTAAAATTGGTATCAAACCGCTCTTAAAATATCATAATTGAAGGTACTGTGTCCTGAAAAAGTTACAGCTTACTCTGGACACAAAAGGTACCTATCAGAACCGTAGACATAGCATTTCCTTGAAAACCCGCCAATAATGATGAACAAAGATGTGCGGAAAAGGGACAGCATGTCCAATTCTTATGATTGTCTTATTTCCGAGCGAAGCAGAACTTCAACAGAACCTTTCAGTACCTAGAACTGTTATTGTGGCGAAAATTCAGACGGACTTTAATTTACTGAAGTTAGGAATCCAGCAGAAACGATATGAAAGACTGACGCTTTTACTAATAATTATTTGTCATTTAATATTTTACGCAAGACATACAAATTAGGTTTAACCCTTTAAAATTTCATGCTGAAATCTAGAACATTCCATGGCGTCACTAGAGTGGCGCCTAATTTCTCAACGTACCTACTTACTCCGTCCCTGACCGCTCATGGTTAAAATTCGCGCCACGGTGTTGCGTGTGAAGAATCCTCGCATTAATTTTGTTTGAAAACCAAATGACATATCTAGGTTAAACGTGGTTTGTGAATGCAATTTTTCGAACTTTGGATACGAAACCTACTTACTGCATCGCTTCCTTTACGATAAGCAAATATAAACAAATTACAATGCAACACTAGGTACGAAGTGAGGACGTGAGAAGGTGTTTATTGCGGCATAAGCATCATAGGATGAATAAATCACAAACTCTTACAAAATTGGATTACTAAGCAATGAAAGACCATAATTGAGGAAAATGCCCATATATCTAGTATTTTGTTGGCAACATAAATCAACTGCTAATCAACAAAAATGCTACTAAGCAATCAACCAGTCAAGGATATATTCAAACTTAACTACATATCATGTACTAGATGAGCCCACGGCTACACCCGCATTATTTAGCGCTACTGCTCCGTAGGTACCCATCCCTCAAAAAGCGTGATGTCAGACCTATACACAAAACAGAATTATCCAAATCGGACCAATTCCTGAGATTAGCGCGTTCAACCAAACAAACAAACTCTTCAGCTACATGGAGTTGACCACATACATTCTGCGAATAGCACAGAATGTAAGTGATCAACTCCATCGCTATCAAGGGACGTAGAAGACACCACGGTGGTTTTATAGATACCACGCTACTCGCCTCTCCTAATTTGCTTCACTGTAGCACTGTGATTTAATGGAAGGATTTCACCTACTATACCATTGCGAGTTTTGCGTCTCTTCTCTAAGAATACATTCGTGCATTTTCCTTAGTCGCTCTTACGACACCCTCAGAATTAAATGGGGAGTTGACATTTTGTATTTTTTATCCATCGTCTCACTTTTACCGGTCACCGCAAAAAGAAAGTAATAATTATTCCTATACTGAACAAAAAGGGTGTTTACAAAATATATTATTAAGAACTAGAGGTTGCCCGCAGCTACGCCCGCACAAAAAAAATATTTTCAAATTTCACGGTTTCACTCTGATCCCGTGGGAATTTCTTAAACAAATACTGTGGGTACTGTATATACTGAAAGGTATTTATTGTAGAAAATCTCACTTAAATCATAGTCATGTCCAAAACAAGTAGACTTCGGCTTGGTGATGGGTCTTGTGACACCCTGTATATACGATTAGGTATAATGTTTTCGCTAATCTGTCCTTAAAGTTTTTGTACAACTTAAAAAATAAGGGTGTATATGAATGTTTATCAATGGATAAACATAAATATATCTAGTACCCACAGTACAAGCTCTGCTTAGATTGGGACTAGATGGTGATGTGTGTATGTGGTGGAATATTATTAAAAAAATACTTATATTATATTAAAAAATATATTTTCACAGTCTACGTAAACGAAGTCGCGAGTTAGTTAGTCTGAACCCAAAATAACTATTCCGCGCGGATGAAGTCGCGGCCAGAAGCATACTTAACTCCAAAATAACCTATTAGCAGTGTTGTCATAATCCTGTATCGTACTAAGTTGCCGGCATAATTATTTTATACAATTAACTAGACCTCGTCTCTCCATATTGCTTTACTTCTTTAATAATTTTAGAATTCTAATAAATACCTAAATTATCCAATTGTGTGACTGGATGCATGAGCTGAGGCAGGAAAACATCTAATAATTCTAGGATATTATAAACGTCTGTGGATATTATGTACTTCTTGTTTCTAAACGATGCATTTGTTTCTGAACGGCTACAATACAAGTGACGTCATCTGTCATTGTCATCTATCATTGTCATCTATCATTGTCATCTATGTCATGTCAGTGCATTCGTATTTGTATTTGCATAGATTTCTTTCTTTTCTAAACTAAAATAAACGATAAAATGGCTTATTTAACACAGCCGGATTATGTGAAATATATTTGTTCATGTGGACAATTAAAACCGATAACAAGTCTTTACTTTTGTCGACATTGCTTGAAAATACGTTGCGGTTTCTGCATTTGTCATGAGGTAACCCACTTTTTATATGTTTTGCTGCATAAATACATAATTAAATTGCAAATTTTCGTTTCAAAATATCTCTTAACATATCTGTGCAATCATTAGTGAATGTGACATAAGTATTATGAACTGAGAACTTTAATTAAAATTGCAAAAATTATTCAACTTGACACATCTTTTCTTTTTTTACTAGGGTAGTAGTTTACGTATGTTTTGAAATATATTTGAAGTATAATTAGATAGCAGACATTTTTCTCTGACGATTTAATGTATGTGACCCCATTGTTTTGTTGGTGATGAGAAAATGGTAGAATGTAAGAGATATTTATAACTATTGCTCTGTTGCTTATGAACTTATGGCTGTTAAACAATGGCTTAACATTACTTGATATTAGTGACTTATGTATCTCAAAGTCATTGTGTGATGAGAAAAAGGTGTCACTCTCTCCCTCATAATCAGTATTCTCACATAAACTAACAGTCCTAGTTGTAATCAGTGGCGTAGCGTGAGGGGGGCCGGGGGGGCCATAGCCCCGGGCGGCACATTTAAGGGGGCGGCAAAATAGGCCGCGAAAAAAAAAATTTTTTTTAAAACTTGGCGCGCCCAGTGACACCATCCCAGTGGAATCGTGCGGCGGCGGCGCGGGCGCAGTAGAAAGAACAACAATCGAAAACAAAATCATAATGATTTTCATTACGTGAAGAATTAATCTCTTCTTCTTGAATAGATTGCAATATTCCGGTGATCTACGAGCCTGTTATGAGTATTTAATAAATCCCTATATTAGGGGAGTGCCGCCCCTGTGTGCAACGTGTGCCGCCCCTATTGCACAGAACACTATACTCTCACGAGCCCTATTTCCATGGCGCTACTGGCGCACACAGGCGCCAGGGCAATAGGGGCGACGCGTGCCAGATAAAATAATACAACATAATCTTTATAGTTGAATAGGGAAGAAAGCAGGTACAGGTCTCCTAAGGCAATAGTCACACCTGCGGTTTAACTCTATGAGTTTAACTACGTATACGCTATTTGAACTTTGACTCCAATATTTATGATATTTGCGTTAAAATCAAAGCCGATTATTTCACATATTACTACAAACGTCTTCTGCTAATTTTTGGACGCAACGGCCCCAATTCCTGGCAGCTTCGTTAATCTCGGCCAAGGACGTGGTGGCGGGTACGGCGGTGCATGTGTTCTGTAAGACTATCGGGCTACGGCAGGCTCCCAAAATCAATTATACAGTATACCTTGCGTCTTATAACGAACATAATCTACGGCAAAAGAACACTTCGCCGAGCTCAAGGTAGAATTAAGTCACATAACGTGGCACATACTGCGGTTATCAGAAGTCCGATGACAGGAGGACGACATGGTAACTCTAGAGTCAGGTGACTTTTGCTACCATCGAGAAGGCGACCTACTCTTGGGGTGGCGTCGGTTTCCTGCTCAGGAGTAACAGTTTGTGGAAGTCGGTGGGGTGTCGACCCAGGTAGCGCACCTCGTACTTAAACTCACCAATAGGGGCGGTCTAAAGGTGACGATTCAAGTATATGCGCGCAACTCAACTCAGCCTTACGAGATGGCCGAGGCCATGTACCAGGAAACTGTTAAGGCAATACCTAGTAAGACCAAAGCTCAGTACTTCAACGCGAAAGTGGAAGTACAAGAACGCGGCGAAACAAAAATCGGAGGCCACGGCGTGGCGTGGGGCACGAGAATCATATGGCCAAATGCTAGTTAACTACATACCTCGTAGCAGAGAGCCTTTTCTTAATGAACTCCTTTTGTAAGAAGAAGCCTCACAGGCAGTGGACGCTAAGACGCCAGTGCTGGCCAAACCGCGATAATGTGACAAGCAAGGTGAATGACTTTATCAAGACGGACCAAAACCACATATTTAAAGACGGTGATCAATACGATAAACACCTGAAGCGATCACCGACGAATACGAGGCTCTCTTAATATAAAGTTCAGAACTGAAAGGGCCGACGACGCATTAACACTTGGGCCATCGAGGCTGCGTTCGGGAAAACCCCGGGGATCATAAGTCTTCGCTCTGCAGTTGAGGCGACACAATCAAATAACACTACAATCGTGGATGGCCGCATCGTGAACTCGAGACTAGTTCGAGATTCTCGAAGACGTTGAAAGGTTTTATCGACACTTGTTTACCACGCAGGCAGACCGACGACCACAGTGCCCTACTGACCACCGAAGCCGTCCCGAATGTCAAACATAGTGAGGTGTGGTCGGCTCTTAAAAACAACAAAGCATCTAGTGATGACGGAAATTCATCGACATTTAACTTATTAAAATCCTTTAAGCCGTTTAGGCCTAGACTAAGCTATACATAGGTATATTGCAGCAGAGAAACGGCCGCTGCCGTGCGCGACCCATTAACACCGCTGAGAGCTGCCACGTTTTGCCGTAAAATTAATATACCGTATGTTCTATGATATTCGAGCAAGTGAGACGAATCGAATGACATTTTTTTTTTAATCCTTTAAGCCGTTCAGCGTGTAAAGCCAAACTAAAGGACATACTGATAAACATACAAACATACCTAAACCCGAAAACGTTATAGGTACTCTTGTAGAAACATTGGGGTAAAAAGGGGGCGGCGAATTGCTGGACGGCCCTGGGCGGCAGAAACCCACGCTACGCCACTGGTTGTAATGTTTTGTTTTAGATTCAGTAAAGAATATCTCAGTGGTTATATTTAGATGAAAAGCTAATTCAAATGTAGATATGCTCATAATTTTACATATATTATATAACATTTTATGAATTGACCTAGTGCAAATAAAATATGACATTCAATAATATCTTCTAGTATAAATACTAGAAGATATTATTAAAAGTCATCTTGGAAGAGTAAACCTTAACAAAAAATCTATTGAAACATCATTTTTTTGAGAAGCATGGCATAAGATAATACATCTCTGCTTATCCTGCTCAAATATACTCCAAGTTTCAAGTATTGTTGAGAAATTATTATATTTTTAAAATCTCCATTGAATGAAATTGTCATGCAAGTTGCCACTGCAGAGCAATAAATACTAAATTAGCATAAAACTACAATAAATTATTTTTATTTAATACTGCAGAAGTCTGCAAATAATAATAAACTAGGAGTAAGCAGTTTCAAATCGATTGACTTTGTCAGAAATTAACAATTATAAACTCTGACCAGTTAAGTAATTACTGGACGCAGTAATAGGTCAAAAGATCATTATTAAACTCAGATTGCAAACAAAATTGAAAGAAATCTTTGTAGTAAAATTTTCAGCAAACATATTATACAACTCACTTTTTTTAACATTGACCATTAAATAAAAGCTGGGCAATTTTGCTGAGCTTTAACTTGTTGACTGCTGATGTACTGATCAGTGCATGATATAATAGATTTTTTATATTGTCTGATACTGTGGCATTCAAGAGGTCAATAAATCTAATGAACATTCATCCATTAAAGACATGCCTAAAATACTCATTGCTATATTGTTTTTTAGGGTTTCGTACCTAAAAGGTAAAAAACGGGACCCCATTACTAAGCCTCAGCTGTCTGTCTGTCACCAGGCTGTATCTCATAAACCGTGATAGCTAGAAAGCTGAAATTTTCACAAATTATGTATTTCGGTTGCCGCTATAACAACAAATACTAAAAATAAATTGCTCAAAATAACTAACGGTAACAGGTAGATGCTTAAAATTTTCACTAAATAATTATGTAGTTGTATATTACCTTTCAAAATAAATAATTAAATAAAAAGAAAGTAAATAATAAAGGGTTAAAGTAAGTAAATAATCCCATACAACAAACATAATATTTAAGCAATTTGTTGCTCAATCTTAATAAACAGGTAGAAACTTAAATAATATTTAAGTATACATACATCAAACGTGATTTTCTTTTATAGGTGATCGTACGGACCCCTTCATTCATTTTTTTTTGTCTGTTTAGGTTGACTCTCACTATTGTGCAAATTGCTTGGAAAACATGCCTTCATCGGAGGCACGTCTCAAGAAGAACCGGTGTAGTAGCTGTTTTGACTGCCCAAGTTGCTTCCACACACTCTCCACACGGGCAACCATGGCACAACCGAGACAAGTAGTGCAGGACCCCGCCGCCGCTGGTGATGCAAAGGTTGAGAGCAAACAGCCTAAGAAGATGTATTATCTGTCGTGTTTTAATTGTCGGTGGACTTCCAGAGATGTTGGTATTCCAGACCAACCGGTAGGTAAGTGGATTGTGCTTGTTTGATTTGAAATAATCTTAGATTGGGCAATAGATACAAATGATTTATTCTGCTTCTAATTTATTAATTGTTTTATATAAATATCAATTGTTATATGTAAATTTAATTTATCAATCGGCATACAGATCTTTCTGAGCTTGGTTATAGATGTTCATCATTCTAATTTCCCAATATTACCAGTTTTAAAGCATGAATTTTGTCAATGGTAGAGCTGTCAAATATAGTTGAACATTTAGAAATGCGAATGTTTGTAGAAATATACATATAAGGGCCTCCTCAGATGACACACTTTTCGACGCACGTCCAACTATACTTATAGTCCTTTGCATCCATTATTCGACGCTGTTGTAATCGATCTATTAGGAATGTGGGACTAAAAATAGTCGACAGACCGTCAAAGATTATCCCTAAACAAAACCATTTCACCTTAAATCAAATTGTTTTGTCCATGTAACCAGCGTCGGGCGGGTGGCCAGAGCGCACAAACCCGTTCGCGGCGCGCGTGAGCCAGCTGCTCGACTACTACAAGGCGATCGCACTACAGGAGAAGCAGGAGAAGATCGAGCGCGAGAGGAAGAAGTTCAACATCAGAGGGAAATATATAACGCTCACTGTATGAATGTTTTCTAACCTTCATTTAATTTATTTTTAAAATAGAACTCCTGCACTAGATCCCCTGTCGTGGGTGTCTATAAACATTCAGTCAATGAACACAAAGAACACCCAGACTCAAAACAACAATTAGCGGTTCCCACAAAGTGTTATTGTGTATGGAAATCCTACAATGCACGGCGTAGCGTTAAGGGATGTGGCAGACTTATAAAAACTACTACGAATAGTTAATCGGCGTCGGCTTAGGCCAGGGGCTTCAGTATAAGATTTGCTGCCTTATTTCTCACCTCAGTGCGATCTGCGTTCGGCGCACTGATTGGCCTGCGTCTATTTGTTATCATTTCAGTACTCGAAGCGATCCAATCAGCTAAAGAGATACAAAATTAATATAAGTTGTTTTACGGGATAGCAAAATTGATATTTGTTCTCCATAGCAATACATATTATATTTACTATAGTACTCTAAATTCGAAAATACTACGGTGAAAATACTACCGTCAGCGTCCCCTTGTAAGGATAACCTAACTTAATTAAAAGGAATATGTTTGTTTGTCAGGATAAGACAGGTCTGACGGGCGCGATGGCGCGCAACATCGCGGGTCTGCCGTCGAGCGACAGTTCGTCGTCCGCCATCGCGAGCTTCGTGCCCAGCCAAGCCAGCGCCGAGGTCGATGACCTGCCCCCAGAGTTCTATACTAAAGAAGTTAACTTGAACCAGAGTTAGTACATTTCATTCATTCGTGGTGGGGCAGCGACCCAAAGTGAGTCTTGGTCGTGGAGGACCACGACATCTCTCCATCTTTTCCTGTCATAGATACATTCCTTCTTATCCATTTTTCGAAGTCCTACTAGATCTTTTAAGACTTCGTCATTACAGCGATATCTAGGATGACCATTGTAGCAGCACGACCCTCTGCCATCCTTATCACGTGACTATACCAGCGAAGTCGTGACGCTTTAATCTCGCTGATAATATTTGGTTCAGCCATAAGGTCTTCTATCTCCTGCTTTTTTCGGGTCCTCCAGCTTCCATCCTCTTTTCTAGTAGGCCCCAGAATCCACCCAAGATCTTCCTTTCTACTTCTACGAGCTTGTTCTCTTCCTTAAGAGTAAGTGTCCACAACTTTCAACCGTACGTACATTTTGTACATTCTGACCTTCGTTTTATGAACGTTTTACGGCCTGCTTATAAGTTTGGACACTAACACCTTATGTACAGCTGCTGAGCATCTGAGGGCATTGTGGATTCGGATGTCAGTCTCATCTTCCCGTTGGTTGGTATTGGTAACAGTGCAAGGTATTTTAATTTTGCTGTACCCTTATATGTGATATCCGCAACCTGTAGGTGTTTCCATCTTTCCTTTGGGTTCCTGTACCTCTTCATATGAAGATACTCCGTTTTCGCGTTAGTGCGTTTACCATTTCGGCAACCTCCACTTTGGATTGTCCGAACAGAGTTAGTACTGCTTACTTTTTTATAGACTCACGCCTGTATCCCCGAAGGGGTAGGCACAGCTGTAATATTACACCCACATTTCGCCATTTAAAGTCTATTGCCGTTACCGGGCTCATTGCCAGACTCCGTGCTGCTACTGAGAATTCGGAATATCTCAGTAATTCTTTTGCCCGACCCTTTATTTCAGACGATTTCCCCATTTGGAATAGTACTTTATGGCGGTGAACTTTACACACTCGAAGTAACAATTTGTAAGACTCAAGTATTGAACCAGATCACTACGCCATACGTGCAATGGAAATATACGTAAATAAATTGTAGCTATCTGTAATGCATTTGCATTACAATATATGAAGTTGCCAACCGTCCGTTGCCTGTTACCATCAATTTTATTGAAATGCAGGATTCAGAACTACATATTTAAGTTAATATTTCTATGTGTCTGAATTACGACATGAAAACAGTGGCTATATTGAACATGTTAAGATCACAAGAGGTCGCCAGATTGTTATTTGAAAATACAATAAATAACAACGTGACAATACCTCTTAAATAGAACGCAGGCCAGCCCAGTAAGGGCTTGTCTATACAAGTCTAATTGGAGCAATGACATATGAAGGCCCTTTCATACAATAGGTTATTTTCATTATTCATTTTTGACCAGTGGCGGCAGTGGCCTCCTGATTTACCAAAAACATCGTATGAATGAACTTTCAACCAAATTATGAGAGAAAGTAAATAGTTTAGTTTGATGTGATTATTTTTTAACATAAACGGATTTTAAAGCTGGTAAGACGCGACCTCCGTAGCTCCAATACACGCTCTATTCCAGATGCGATCGAGCGAAATCGGGGGTCGAAAGTTTTTACTCAGCATTTAGGTCGAAGTCATCTGACGAAGCTGACTACGTCAGACGGGAAAGTCGCCACATCTACGCCGGAGATTCTTGCGGAGGTTCAGAGCTTCTACGGCAACCTCTACACCTCGAAAACGTCCCGTCCCCAACGACTCCGAGGATCCAAGAGCCACTTTAACTAACTAACACTTCAGGGAAAAGTTGCCAGACGTCAGCCAAGACGAAATCGTGGTGGCTCTGAGGCAGCTTAAAAATGGAAGAGCCCCCGGGGAAGATGGAATTACGACGGAACTGCTAAAGGCAGGTGGGAAACCTATACTTGTGCAGCTCCAACGCATATTTAATTCTGTCCTGTTCGCGGGGAGAACTCCAAGGTAGCGGAGAAAGAGCATTGTCGTTTTGTTCTTCAAAAAGGGAGACAAAACTCTTTTGAAGACCTATCGACCTATCTCGCTCTGGACGTCTATAAGCTGTTTTCCAGGGTCATCACGAACCGTCTCATGCGTAGACTCGACGAGTTTCAGCCGCCCGAACAGGCCGGTTTTCAATTAGGATACGGCACCATAGACCACATCCACACAGTGCGGCAGATTATACAGAAGACAGAGGAGTATAATCAGCCTCTGTACTTAGCGTTTGTGGACTATGAGAAGGCCTTTGACTCCATTGAAACCTGGTCTGTTCTGGAGTCTTTGCAACGGTGCCAAATCGATTGGCGATATGTCCAAGTGCTGAGAAGTCTGTATGACGCCGCGACTATGACCGTCCAAGTGCAGAACCAGCAGTCTATCGAACCTATCCACCAGCATCGAGGTGTGAGACAAGAGGATGTTATCTCCCCCAAATTGTTCACAAATGCAATGGAGGATATGTTCAAGACGCTGCACTGGAAAGGACGCGGTATTAACATAAACGGCGAGTACCCCTCACACTTAAGATTTGCAGACGATATCGTTATCGTGGCTGAAACCGTGCAAGACTTGCAGTATGTGCTGAGCAGCCTGGCTGATTCTTCTGCTCGCATCGGTCTCCGGATGAACTTGGATAAAACCAAGATAATGTTCAATGAACATGTCTCGCCGGAACCGATTAGGTATACTAAATGGGGTCCCTCTCGAACTTGTTCAGGAGTACGTCTACCTTGGGCAAACCTTGCAGTTGGGCAGGAACAACTTCGAGAGAGAGGCATGCAGAAGAATACAGCTCGGCAGGGCAGCATATAGGAAACTCCGTCGAGTCTTTTCGTCATCCCTACCGCACAGCCTTAAGACAAAAGTCTTCAACGAGAGCGTCATACCCGTTATGACTTACGATGTCGAGACGTGGACACTGACGGTGCGACTAGTCCATCAATTTAAGGTCGCTCAGCGAGCTATGGGCTATGCACGGAGTTTTTCTGAAGGACCGAATTCGTAATGAAGTAATCCGACAGAGAATCGACATAGCTCAGAGAATTAGCAAGTTGAAGTGGCAGTGGGCTGGTCACATTTGTCGCAGAACCGATAACCGATGGAGTAGTCGTATTCTAGAGTGGAGACTGCGCCTTGGCAAATGTAGTGTAGGACGACCTCCGGCTAGGTGGAGTGACGATGTACGGAAAGTGGCTGGCAGCGGCTGGACACGAAGAGCCGGAAATCAGGCTCAGTGGCGTGCCATTGGAGAGGCCTATATCCGCCAGTGGACTAGGGTAGGCTGATGATGATTTTTTAACATGAAACCTGATATTCTTGCAAAATTTACCTAATGTCGAAAATTGTTAACTCGAAATAATGAACACCCCAATAGAGTTATAAAGAAACAGGCAAACAAACTAAGTAAACAAATGTTGAAAATTATCTAAAACATAGCAAGCGCTACTGTTAAATATACTTACTTTTACTTTACTTACCAAACCCATTCCACCTAAAGACACAATATAAAATCATGTTACGAATATCATATTATTATAATAGACGGGACAGGGTAACTGTTAAGGAGACAGTGAGAACACGCGTCGCGTAGTGTGGCCACATGTATCCCTTAAGTAGAACACGTAGGGATAAACTAACGTGTGTAATATACATGTGTGGCGCAGTAACGAGCATGGCGCAGCGCCTGGCGTCCCCCGAGTGGCAGCCGGCGGGGGTGGCGCGCCTGCACCCGCTCGCCAAGCTGCTGAGCGTCAAGCGCAGCCAGCGCTGCCGCGTCTGCGACCACAACCTCACCAAGCCCGAGTACAACCCCGGATCTATCAAGTTCAAGATTGAACTGCTCGCTTAGTAAGTACACCATTATAATATACATACATATATATTCACGCCTTTTTCCCGTCGGGTTAGGCAGAGACAACGGAACGCCACTTCTATCCTTACAAACCTCTCGCGCTTCCACTACATTCATTACTCTTTTCATACATGCTCGCCAATTCCGGGTGCTTCGGACCTTTCCGTTTTTCATTATAATATTACAGGATATATTCAGTTTGGTGTTAGTAAAACTCCCGAATCAGGGGCCTTTTGGTCTTTTTAATACCTCCAATATGGACTTACGATTCCTGTTCTAAGATAAAAACCGAGGCCTATATCGCTCTGTAGTAAATGTCACAAGAAGCGGTAATCCAACTAAGCCATGACCTATAAACGTTAGCTACCCACCTATAATTCCGGAATATCATTGTAAAGTCACATTATAATAATAAAAAATGATATCCTAAGGCAACTTACACATGGTCCACTGGCACTGTGGCTAGGTGGCTACCAGATAGCTGATCATAAGTGAACCTTTAAACAGCATAAAAAAATAGAAATATAAAAACTTGTCACAAACTCACAAGAATCAACATAACAAATCAACCTCTGCTTATCTTCAACATTTATTCCAATTTCCAGCTACCATGTACCAGAACTAAAGATCATATCCCACGAACCAGTGAAACCGGGTGAAAAATCAGCGCTTCTAGTGAAACTAACCAACCCGACTGGACATGAGATGCAGCTACGTCTGATGCAGCCCGAAGACTTACCGCCGCCTGAGGACAAAGAGGAGCCCAAGAGCATCGAGAAGTCGCTAGAACGATCGCTCAACTTAGAAAAAGTAAGTTAATTATATATTACATAGAGTTCAATTTCGCATTAAACTGGCTAGTTAACCACCACGACTGGATATAAGATGCAGCTTCGTCTGATGCAGCCCGAAGACTTACCGTCGCCTGAGGACAAAGAAGAACCCAAGAGCATCGAGAAGTCGCCGGAAAGATCGCTCAACTTGGAAAAAGTAAGTTATTTACATATGCATAGAGTTTAATATCGTATCACAAGAACTACCGGGCCTGATGAGAAATCAGTGCTTTTATGAGACACCAAAGAGCATCCACAAGATGCTAGAACGATCACTCAGGTTGGAAAAGGTAGGTTATTTACATACGGATAGAGTTCATTTTCGTATCTCTCTAGCTAGTTTTGGCTGGTGAGAAATCTGCACTTTTAGTGAAACTAACCAACCCCACTGGAAATAAGATGCAGTTACGTTTGATGCAGCCCGAAGACTTACCGCCGCCTGAGGACAAAGAGAAACCCAAGAGCATCGAGAAGTCGCTAGAACGATCACTCAACTTGAAAAAAGTAAGTTATTTTCATAGAAATACTAGATCAGCTCTTCTATTGAAACTAACCAACCCGACTGAACATGAGATGCGGTTACGTCTGATGCAGCCCGAAGACTTGCCACCGCCGGAGTACAAAGAGGAACCCAAGAGCATCGAGAAGTTGCAAGAACGATCACTCAACTTGAAAAAAGTAAGTTATTTTCATAGAAATAGAGTTCAATATCGTATCGCACTAGATCAGCTCTTCTATTGAAACTAACCAACCCGACTGAACATGAGATGCGGTTACGTCTGATGCAGCCCGAAGACTTGCCACCGCCGGAGTACAAAGAGGAACCCAAGAGCATCGAGAAGTTGCTAGAACGATCACTCAACTTGAAAATAGTAAGATATTTTCATAGAAATAGAGTTCAATATCGTATCGCACTAGATCAGCTCTTCTATTGAAACTAACCAACCCGACTGGACATGAGATGCAGCTACGTCTGATGCAGCCCGAACACTTGCCACCGCCGGAGGACAAAGAGGAACCCAAGAGCATCGAGAAGTCGCTGGAACGATCACTCAACTTGGAAAAAGTAAGTTATTTACATATGCATAGAGTTGAATATCGTAAACTAGTCAAGGCTGGTGAGAAATCAGTCCTTTTATGAAACACCCAGGAGCACTGAGCTGTCGCTAGAATGATCACTTAACTTGGAAAAGGAAGTTATTAGCATAAATATAGAGTTCAATATCGTATCGGGTTAGCTTGTTATTGCTGGAGATAAGTTAGCACTTTATGTAGGTGCTACTGATGATAAATTAACCTAAGGATAAGGAATCTATAAGCAGAGTGATTTTGTGAAGTACATAAGTAAGTTAAAGCGTTGGCAGAATGAGATGAGATATCTCATTCTGCCAACGCCTTTAACTTACTTAATTTGAGTTTTAGTTATTTGATAAAAGCGCTACTTTTCATCGACTTTTTGCTATTTATTCGCTAATATGGAGTAGGTAGTCATTTCGTAAATATGTGAAGTCTTTTTAGAATTACTAAGTGGTAATAAGAACATAGGGAGATGCCTATATCCAGTAGTGGATTATGGCTGGCTGATGATGAATTGATGATTTCAAATACAAAGTACCATTTGCTTATAAATTGAAATGAATCGTGTACTATGTACTAACTTAAGCATTAACGTCTATTGTCTATTCTAAGTTGCAATGGGTTCCAGCTCACATTGGACTGAGTGGCAATGAAGAGGCTGACTGCATATCTAAATTGTCTGCATTAAATGGGGTTGCTTTTGATTATTTACCTGATTATTAGAACTTATACCCCAATTTTATTTATCTTGTTCCAATTCCTGGCAAGAATATTTTATAAATATTTCTAAACAGAAAGGCATCTGGTATCAAACAATACAAAGCAACCCTATCCGTGTTCCATGGTTTGTCAATTGTAATTTAAGTAGGAGTAATATTAAGCTGATTCTAAGATTGCGCTCTGGACACTATCCATCAGCAAAGTTTGCATACCTTATGAAAAAAACTGACTCTCCAAACTTTAGAATATGTAATCAGATTGAAGATGTACAACATTTGCTGATGGATTGTGTCCGGAACAAAAGTGAGAGGGAGTTACTCTTGGAGGAGCTAAAACTTAATAAGCTTGATGTAGGCTTAATTCAGTCTATTTTATCACTTCCAACATCAGAAGCTGCTAAAAATTGTGTCATTTAATAACATGTCTTCAATTGTGACCTCCATCTTATTAGTTTGGATGGCTGACTGTTTTTGCTGCTGATGAATTTATAGAGTGGCATAGTTTTTTATACGAAATTATGCCACGCTATAAATTAATTCTGTACTTTTATATTATATGTAGTTATCGTAGTAATCGTACTCTTCTTGGTGTAATACGACTGCCGGTGTTCCGCAGGGTGGCGTTTTATATTCGTTACTCTTCGCAATTTTTATAAATTCTATCTCTCAACAGTTAATTTCGTGCTACCATCTTTATGCAGATGACTTACAAATTTACTCGCAAGCACCACTAGAATCGGTAGCAGATGTATTTACTGCTATAAACTCGGACTTAGCACAAATCTGTGAGTGGAGTAAAAAGTATGGGCTCAAGATTAAACCATCTAAAACGCAAATAATTCTTATCGGCAGTCCCAGAATGATCTCTAAGTTAAATTGGTCAATACTACCTGAGATTAAATTCGACGGAAACGTATTAGCTCTTACTGATCATGTGAAAAACTTGGGGTTATGCATGGATAAAACTTTAACCTGGGGGTATCAAATGCAGGAGACTAGTCGAAAACTATTCGCGTCAGCAGGCTCGTTGCGTAGGCTAGGGAATTTTCTCCCAACGGCCACTAAAATTGCGCTGGCACAGTCATTACTTCTCCCAGTACTCGATTATGCTGATGTCAGCTATCTTGACCTTACTGAGGAGCAACTTGATAAACTTGAGCGTCTCTAAAACGTTTGTATTAGATTCATATTTGGATTACGTAAATATGATCACGTATCAGAATTTCGTAGCAAACTCAAGTGGCTCCCAATATGTCTTCGCAGGAATACTCATATTCTTACATTACTGTATAATATCCTATTCAACTTGGACACCCCTTCGTATCTCAAAGAACGTTTTAAGTTCCTTCATGACACACGTGTAAAGTTTCTGAGGTCGTCTAAGGATCTGAGGCTGCAGATGCTAACACATTCCACAAATTTCTATGACAAGTCCTTTACTGTGCAAGCAGTACGCTTGTGGAATGCGTTGCTGATAGAAATTAGGCAAGCAAACTCGCTTGGCATATTCAGAAACGCCTTAAAACGGCATTATTTGGCTATGTGACTGAATTTTCATATTCTATTGTTACGAGCTGGGGTTCGACGATAAATTATAACTCACTATGCCACTTAAACTGAACTTTATTTATACACAAACACTATACACACTTATTTACACAACTAGTAAAAACACACTTATTTCACACTTATTTCACACTTAATTCTCAACACTAATAAAAACACCACTAAACACTTCCGAATTACTTCCCTTCGCTTCTTGTTTGTCGCTCCGCTATTCACTTGTTACTATCTGAACTCGCTCGCCCGCCGCGTATTTATACCGGCCGGACAGGCAACGAGATCTTTCTGGCATATTCCCAAACATTCGAAACATTCTAGTAAGTCGGGAACAGTCGACATAGTCCAACGCCATCTAGTACAGAGTAGCTGAATTACCTTCAAAGCACCGATACATTCAATCTCTTCTAGTACCCCCATTCACCGATAGATGGCGTAACACTATTTAGTTCGATGTAACTACTTATTTTGTATGGCTATATGTACATACATACATACATAGACTCACGCCTGTTTCCCGGAGGGGTAGGCAGAGACTACGGAACGCCATTTGCAACGATCCTGACATATCTCTCTTGCTTCATTCACTCCCATCAGATTCCTCATGCATGCTCTTCTGTTCAGGGTACTTCTCACCTGTCCTGTTTTTAGGATGTCTCCAATCTGGTCAGAGAACGTCCGCCTAGGTCTTCCCCTTCGTCCTGTCCCTTCCACACTTGCCTTATATATCTGCTTGGTCAGTCTTTCGTCATCCATCCTCTCCACGTGCCCAAACCATCTTAGCATACCTTTCTCGATGCTTGTCACTATATCTTCTTTTACCCCACAACACTCTCTTATCATACAATTCTTTATTCTGTCAGTCAGAGAAACACCACACATACTTCTCAGTGCTCTCATTTCTACAGCATTTATTCTACTTTCATGACTCTTCTGCCATACCCAACTATCACTACCATACATAAGAGTAGGTACTAACACCCCTCTATGCACAGCCAACCGTGCCTCTTTGGACACGTTTTGGCTATTCATAAACGCCTTCAGAGCTCCATTCACTCTATTACCTGCATTAACTCTTCTTTCAATATCTTCTACATTCTTACCATCTCTTGTAAACAGCGTACCTAAATATACAAACTCATTCACTTGCTCCACTCGCTGTCCATCGATCATAATATTACAAGCCGTAACGCATTCCTCCTTTTCAAAAACCATAACTTTCGTTTTACTTACATTCACTTTCATTCCTTTCCTCTCTAACGCACCATGCATGATTGTTACCATCGCTATATGTATATTACATGTATTTATGTATTTATATATTTGTATATTTATGTATTGATGTATTTATGTACTTGTGTATCTATACATCTATCCTTACTTAATTTTATGACTACACCACTTTTTTCTTTCTCTGATCTTTTCCAGTCCATCCCAAGGTTGCTTGGAAGAAATTGCTTTCAGCAATAAGGCCGCCTATTGTACATACCTTTATTGAAATTTATCATGTTTTGCAGCATTTGTATCGTATCTGGTGTACAATAAAGAATGTTCTATCTTTCTATATGTAAATTTACCAATGTAAAAGGTACGATGGGGTTTGCGTATCTCCTAAGATAAAAACCCCTTAACAAATAAAGACTTAAAAAAAGAAGAGTCTATTGTCTATTTTATTCGTATTGCAGGATACGTTATCATACAAGGCGATCGAGCGCGCGGCCCGCTACTCGGTGACGTCCCGCGTGACGACGCCTGACGTGTCGCTGACGTTGGCGCAGCGGGACGACGCCGCCGAGTACGATGATGACGCGCAACATGACGCCAATGAGTACGTACACTACATTGCTAAGTCTCTTTGTCGCTATTACAGCTGCCCTTGGAAATATTCGACATAACCAGTATCTTCCTCGCCTCCTAATATGGAAACCTTCACTGACGAGCGAACTGCCGATGATGGAAGCGAAGATGGAATTTCATGAAGTTGCCTGCTTGTCATGCTTTTGGAACTCATTGACTCATCATTTTTGTTAAACTAGTTACTTTTTAGGTTACAGAACGACCTAGCATATCATCTAAGGCCGCGCTCAGATCTGACAAACGCGCCGCTCGCGTACTGTGCATTTGTTTTTCTTGTATGGTTTTATTACGGTCTATTATTGGTTGGTTTTTTATAGGTCACATGCGGTGCGTTTGCCAGATTTGAATTCAGCCTAATGTAACAGACACAGCCTATTCTTACGTGGTATTCATTTCCAGCATCGTGATGTGGCGCAAGTCGAACAAGCTAGCGCTCCGACTAGAGGTCACAACGGACGCGGACGCAGAACGCGGCACAGAGGCGAGGGCGGCGCTCACACTACAGTACTCGTACACCAACACTGTACCTCCTGCGGCCCACGCCACCGCCACACGAGACCACACGCTGTATACCACTGTGATTGTACAGCTCGGCACTGTCAGCGCGTCCTAGAACCCTCAATAACCACCGTATTATCACGGTAATGTTGTCTTTACAGTATTATGCCATACAAACGGTCGAGACAGGAGACATACCTACACGCCTTGTACTCGGTATTCTCTGATAGGGTTATTTTTTTAGTGGGCCTGAGTCTTCATGAAGCAATGGCGTGAAGTTTATTCAATTTTTTAAACCTAGAATTTCGTATGATTAAGGCGCTGACAACCGCTATTGAGTTGAGCTGCTGCTGTCACTGTCGGATTGTATACATAAGAAAGAGAAGCACGACGACGACGGGACGTTCAGATCTTTTTACAAACCATAAAATAAATGAATTACTTACTTAAAAATAAGTTGAGTCGTGAAAAATAAAAAAGCAACCAAATTCTGTATTTAAATATGATACAGTATTGTTATAAATTTTACCAACATACGTTGATAAGTAATACAGATATTTTTGTTAGAAGATAATTATAAGAGGTTACTTTACTATTTACATACATACTTTATTTTGTATTGAGAAAACTTTTCAAAAACGTGTTTTGAATACAACAGGCTTCTCAGAAATATTTTCAAGATTTACATATTATATTTTCCCGCCGTCACAAACTTTATAGATTTAGCAAAAAAATTGTTTGAGACAAGCCTTTTTTGCCATTTGGCTATTGTCAGCGTCTTAACCAAAATTCTGCGACCAATCTGGAGTGGGCACGGCCCACCCGAACCCCTGTTAAATACGCCTATGTACACACGCAGTACCGAGTGTGTAACTACGCACCTCGAGCTTGGTACACACTCGGTACTGAGCGCAAATTGTATGAAATTAAAATACGTCTAGATAACATTACCGTTTAGAGATTACCTACCAGAATAAACTATAAGCCCTATATCAAAATGGCGGCTCCTAATATTGAAATGCTTTCTTGATATTATGATAGATACTGGTTTAGCGAAAGACGCTACATGTGTTTAAACTGATTGCTTTTAATTTGCCGATTTACACGTGTATTGTTTTTATATGTTGGATCGTAATGAATCTGAAGATGAAATATATACCTAAGCACCTGACGTGTAACCTAAAAGTCAAACAGATCAGAAGCTCGTTAAATTATTTACACGTTTGCAATGCGATGTATAAATATCCAAAGTGACTACGTGTTTGAATAATACTTGAATAATATTCAAATTCCCAATTCATTCTATTGATAGTGCATTACCTGCTCAAATATTTTATGCACTTATGTGCCTGTTCTGTTGACGAAGTATAGACCTGACGCGTTCTTTGGCTAAAGTATTGTACAATAACACTGCTATAATATTTAATATAATAACTAAAAGAACTGCAAAGATTTTATAAGACGACAATTACGTCAAGTAAACTTAATTAGGCATAATTATTCGACATGTCAACGATGCCTAGGAATGTATATAGTGTAATTAGGATAATCTTTGGCAAATTAAAAAGTATAACAAATGCGAGTAGATGCTTTCGCTTGCAAAAGCTTATTGGCGCTGATCTACAGTTTCACAAACCGAAATATGAAACTGTAAATAAAGTGCTACGAAGCATCATTTTATAAATTGAGAGATCCTCTAGCTCTATTTTAATGATCATCATATCTACTTATATCGAATGTTATATGTATGTTATATGAATGTGAATGTTATGTGTATGTATTCTAAGACTGATTCATTGTGGCAGTGGCACTTTACGACCAAACGAAAAGTTATATTCAAATGAAGTGAACATGACCAGTAGCAATGATGTTACATAAAAAGAAGTAGATACGTTATAGGCGTACCAAAAGCAGGACGCTAAACTTAAGCCAGTTGGCAAGTCTGAAGTCGCGAGCCGGCGTCAAAGTGAAACTGACACATCTTACATAACATTCATAACATAACTTCACGCCTTTTATCTCCGAGGGGTAGGCAGAGGTGTTTTACACACCGACTTTTCGCCAGTTATGTTTGGGTCCCAATGTAATAGAGGGCGAGCCCATTGCCATCTACCGTGCACATTATTAAGCGGGTGATAATTAACGTATTTAATACACACATAACTTCGGAAAGTCAGAGGTGTGTGCCCGCGGTACCTGGGGATCGAACCCGAGATCATCGTCTCGGCAGTCCGTTACGTACACCACTGGGCTATCGCCACACCCGAAAATAAAATAAAATATTGAGTTATCGATGTTTGCGTTACGTTAGTGTACCGTTTCTACGGATTGATTACTACGTAGGTAACGTATCTACCTCTTTCTTGTAATATCTTTGCCAGATAGAATGAAAGCTATTGAATATTTTAAAGGCAAGTCATTTCGAATGGAGCTAAATGTACCTGGATGGCAAGGCGAGATATTCTATTTACCTAATGTATGTGCGAAAAGCAGATTTTTAGGTTATGTTACTTAAAATGTTTGTGCAATATGAGATTTTACATGTACTTTAGTGTCAGCGCTCGAGGTAGTTCATGACAATATGACTAATAACAACTAGGTTCACATTTGATTCTTAAAACTTTAGCTTATGTTATTTTCAGTGCACTTGTTATTAACTATAACTTGTGTCTAGCTGCCTACATCCTTAATTCATAAATAATGATTTGAAACATTTACATACATACATACATAGACTCACGCCTGCTTCCCCGAAGGGGTAGGCAGAGGCAAATTAAACGCCCACTTTTCGCCAGTGTTTGGTGTTTTGATCCCACGTAATAGGTGGCGAGCCTAGTGCCGCTTATCGGGATATTTAGTTTGCCGTCGCCTCGTCCGTTGATCGGCAGGTGCACCACGCGACAGGTGAGGTTGGCGCCCGACCCTAAGTTCTTTGTGGAAACCCTATGCACCCACATTTATTGTTACAAACTTGAAAAGCGTTACATGAAGTATTATTCATGAAGAAATAAGATAAAATCGTTTCTTTATAAACATTCAGTGCTCATAATCCGCATTTTAATTCGAAATCGGATTTATTTAATATTTATTGATTTAATGATAAGTTTTATTGAATTGAAAATCTATATTTATATCATGGGGGTGTAGACAGCTGCTAACAGTTTTCCACTTACACTTTACAATAATATCAATACTAACAGCATTCGAATATGTATAATAATATCAAATGTTAATAATCAACTGGCTAGGCACTTTAAAACAACAGCAATTAGAAAAGTTCTGGCGACATCCGGGCAAAAGAACATAACATAATATAACTTCACGCCTTTTTTCACCGAAGGACTACCCCTTCGGAGATAAAAGGCGGAGGTGTATTACACACCCACACTTCGCCAATTATGTTTCGAGTCCAATGTAATAGGGGGCGAGCCTATTGCTATCTAACGGGCACATTGTTAAGCGAGCGATAATTCATCTTTATCAATCATGCTTTTTTGAATCCTAGCTCTGGTGGTGTTTCTAGGGGCAATACCATACCAATAGGCTACAATACCCAGTAGCATTACAGTAAAACTGTCGGTATCAGACAGCAGGCGAAAAAACTAGGTACCTATTCCTACGGCGACAATAGAGCGCCATCTATATCTTATTATGTCAAAAAGTAGCAGCTATACATAACTAATGTGCCTAAGCGCTTCTTATAATGAAATTGTGAATATATCCATGTTGTGAATAGGAGATTTTAGTTTAATATTTATTTTTTATATTGTTTATTTAAACACTAGTTTTAAGATTACGTTATAATAAGCTTAGAAGTTCTCAGTACATAATAATTTTGCGTAAATAACAGTTTGCTTGTGGCATTTTGCACATTTTATACATAATTATATACTTGCAAGTTTATAACTCGGTTGAAATTAGCTGAAATAAAATATTTTGAAGATAACTTTTGTGTTTAATTATACTTATGACACAGAATAAAGAATAGTACTAACGTACAGAAAATTCACTTGTCAAACCAATTTATTGAATTTGCGACTCTTGCTACTAAGCAACAAAGTGCAATTCAACTCGCATAAGCACTCAGTGCCTAATGCGATATTAACCTAACCGTTCCCTTTCTTTTCTAACACATAACGCTGTCACTGTCTGGCGCGGAGTGGCGCGCTAGGGTTGTTGACTTGCCGCTGCAACTATAATATTTATTCATCGTCTATCTACCTACTTGACCACGTACCTAATAATAAATAATTATCATATAAGTATCCTATATCACTATTTGAGCTCGTAGAACAAATACCACAAAAATTCCGGTTGTTTACATTTTTACTATACTGATTCTTAGTTATTTCCTAAACGCGTGGACCGATTTACATGATTCAAACAGATAAAATGGTTTTTGAACTAGATCTTTAATTTGACACCATAATCGTTAAGATATCTCAACAAACAAAAAATCAAATTTTCAAGTTGCTCTCGTAATATAAATAAAATCAAATCAAATTTTCAAGTCGTTTTCGACACACAGTTAATTGAGCAATACTTTGCATTAGACTTGTGATGATACATTTTCGTTGTCAAAGGCGTTTAGGTATATAATTTGAACAGTGTATGAACACGGCGCGTGAGAATACGGAGCGGTCGCACTCGTTGCGTTGCGTGACGTCTAATGTGAGCGGCGCGCGGCAACCCACTAAATCCAACCACGTCGACGTGGTCGGCCGAGGTACTTGTAAGTTTGTACCTAAAATGCGAAGTGCGCCAGGCCTGCTTATGATTTAAACCCACTTCCAGAACCACTGAACCCCCAATTAGGGCTTCCTGGCAAGCTGCAAGTCTTTAATTATCTCTAGATGTATAATTGAGTTGCAGTAGAATAGTGATAATGGTAGATAGGTATAAGTCTCGCGTGGAATTACTACTTGCATTTTTTTTGCTATCGTTGGTACATGAACGGTACTCAGAAACAGAGCTCTTAAGCATGGGCGCCGGCCGGGAGAGGGATGCAAGGGTCTTCCCCCTTGACTGCCTGCCTGACTATTCGACTTGTAACCTCACCTCTTCTTAACAAATTCCTTCCTTCAGCCTTGTTTTCATCCTCCAAAGAACAATTCTATCGGCGCTCATGCTCTTAAGCGTTACGAAAACTATACCAATATAACACCATCCGCAACGGATAAATACTGGAGTAGCAACAGTGAGGTTGAAGTTGGGGCGTAGCTACCGCCGTATCAATTTATTATACCCTGGCTCCTGGGCTAAAATGGACTAGTGTGTATGATAAAGTTTTTGAAAATTTCCCATGTTTTCTCCTAAACAAATTTTGCTACGGGGCCCGTCTAAGGTACGCTACGCCACTTTGGGTGGACATTAGGTAAAAGGGGTTTATTCCCATCATCCCCCGCATGTCTCCCCCCGAACGGGGGAAAATGGGAATTTTTATGTCATCTTCACCCGAATTTGTAATCGGGGGAAGATAGGAAGTTGCATTCCCATCTTCCCCCGCATGCCTGCCACCGAACGAGGGAAAATGGGAATGCTTGTTTTATCTTCCCCCGAACTTGTAATCGGGGGAAGATAGGAAGTTCTATTCCCAACTTCCCCCGCATGTCTGCTCCCGAAAGAAGGAAAATGGAAATGGCTATAAGTAATAAACCACTACGTACTGTAAGTGAAAATAAATTTGCAAGCATAAGTGTAATGCCAACAGATAAACGCGGTAAGCACGGAAAACAGTCAAAGCTGGATGCTGAAATAATACAATCTGTACGTGACCATACAAATTCGGTCCCTAGGATGGAAAGCCACTACATCAGAGCCGATTCATCAAGAGAATATATAGATGGAGGTTTGACTGTAGCCCGAACTATACCGTAACTATAGTCAAAAAACGTATATCTGAGAACAAGGAACCAGCAAATTACGACGCATACCATCGTCTTTTCAATACCCAATTTGCAATATACTAATATCATGCAATGTAGGGTCGTTGACCGTTTTGTATCAGCTGTGTGGAATTCAAAGCATGTGCAAAAATTGCGGAACTTAAAATCGATATTGTGGCTAAACTACTGCACCGATTTAATTGATTTTTGGTACAAGGCTTCAGAATGTTGTGCGCTATGCCTCTGTTCAAAAAGTGCCCCTATGGTAGCGCCACCCTGTATACAACAATATAAAATAGGAACAGCAATGAAGCATATCCTTCTGTACTTATGCATTTATGCTATTAAGTTGTTAGTTAAAATAAATAAGGAAAGTATAAAGACCAGTGCTGAACATGCTTCTGCAAGGAAAAATTCCGTTCATAAAATATGACAAATTACTCCTTTTTTTTTGGTTTCGGGTTGGAAAATCCTCATGGAGTCCCTCTGCTCTGGGGGGCGGTCGAAGCGGACTGTCAGACTCTGACTAAAAACCAACCCGTGATCCTCATGTACCCTTGTGTCGGAGGGTCGGGTATCGCCGAAGCATTCGCCTCCCCGACGGGTATTGGCCCGCCAGATGGTCAGGCGGGCCCTGAACAAAACCCCCTTGGCGGCAGATGAAGGTGTGGGGCTCCGCCGCCAGAACACCCTGCGGCTGCAGAGGATAGGGAGGACGGCAACCTGGCAACACCGCATCATCGCGACGCAACTATGGTGCGCCCCCATTTGGTCGCGGGAGATAGGGCAGGCGGCAAAGCAACACCGACACGCCGAACAGACAGAACTGTCCCCCGCATCCGCACCTTTGGACACATCCTGCGTAGGCCCCTCCAAGCCCACGCGCAGCGTCCACTCCCGGGATCTCTCTTAGCCTCGCCGCGGATGTCGAAGCTGAGCCCCCTTACCACGACAAGGTGGAGATCCCACGGGAGGGATGACAAATTACTCCTACCCAGGCCCTTAATATTGAAGTTTTCATTCCAAGGGCCTACACAGACATCAAAGTAGCATAATGTAAGGGAATTATTTTTCTTTTGAAATAGTTTGCATATAATCACATCAAACAATGCATATAAAAACTACAAATAAAACAAAACTTTTGGATGCGGATTTTTAAGCACCAAAGACAAAACTACATAAATATATTCTTATACAGATGACATTAAATGGTCAGCAATGATTTTTCCCTGAACCTTTTAAAGACAATAAATAAACATACTTTCTAACAAAATATAAATTTTATTAACAATAAAATGAAAATAATTGTAAAATTTCTACCCCACACTACCATGTACTAGAAATGAATGAATTCAGAAAGTGTACAGACACAGTAAACAGATTCCGAACTCCTTTTTTACAGAAATCATTTAATTACAGTCTTATACTAAATATGCTCCTGAACTTGCGTCTTAGCTGAATATATGACATCATTTATACCTACACCATCATAGCTGCTACCAACCAAAGATATTGGCAAATTATTTTGTTTAATGTACTCTCTGATGCTGTCAACATTTTCATAGTGCCCAATAATATATTGAGGAATACATTTCTTTAAAATATTGACATGTGTGGCTGCTGGTTTCTCCCGGATCTTTAAAATCCTTACTATTTCCTTCAAAGCTATATCCTGTAGCTCATTCTTTGTTATATTATCACCAAATCTCTCTTTAAACCATTTGCCTCCAAGCATGACTGTTAAAACTGTTCCATTCTGATCTGGTATACAGCAAGAATCAAATACTACTCCTAGAATTGGAGAATTCTCAATTGGTGGCACTAAAAATCCAAATGCAGGTTCAATTAGATCTTTTGATGAATCAAAATATAAGTTTACTATCCCTACTGTTACAAATGGAATGATATTTAGGTATTGTGCTAATTGTGGATGTTGTTTTTCCACTATGTCAGCAAGAGCATAAGCAGGTATGGAAGAATATACATGATTGGCTGTTAAAGTCTCGCCGTTAGCTTGTTTTAATAATACTGTGCTAGAATCTTTGAATTCAATTTCCTCAATCTTTGTTTTTAAGTTGACATGTACATTATTTTCAGTTAAGTGATTGTGTAAAGATTGAGGGAAAGTTTCTAATCCACCCTTTATTGTGTAGACATTCCATTTTTCTTCCTGAGCTTTTTTGGCTAACTCACTCAATTCCAAGTTCTCATCTGTTTTGGAATCAAACATAGACTTCATCATGCCCTTGACAACTCCACCATGGTTCTGTTCATATTCAAATAGTGTTTTCATTAGAAACTTAACTGATATTTCTTTAGCGTCGCCGGCACAAATACCACAAATCATTGGCGAAATACCGTAATCTGCGATCTCCTTACCAAACCGCCGTTCAACGAAATTATAAATAGAATCGTCAGGCATTATCTTGTGCGGTGATTTAATGTCATTAAAAAGTGCGTAAATTAAAGGCTTCGAAAACGGTTGGTTCGTCTGGAAAACGCTAATCAAGCTTGATGGTAGGAGATGCAAGCAATTGTTTACATAAATCATCCTGTTCTTTGCTGCAGGATGGTCTGCTTTTATCGGCGCCACGTGCTCACTCAGGCCTAAATCTTGGATCATATTTAACGTATTTAATCCCCTAATGCCTTTTGGTCGAATAGTTCGAGGTCCTTGCTCGAAAGTATAATCTTTAGTACGTATAGTTTTGATCCATCCTCCGCAGTAGTTTGTGGCTTCTAGTAGAAATAGCTTTAAGTTGTTATTGTTGTTGATGTTATTCTTCAATAAATAATAACCTGTAGAGAGACCTCCTAGTCCGCCACCTAAAATTGCAGCCATGTTTCACAATCACAAATATTTGCTATGAATTTAATCAATTTACTTTAAATTCACTTTATCGGCGTTTTGTTTATTTTGACAAGTCATTGAACTATTGAACTCACTAAAGTCATCAATGTCAAAGTGACAAGACACATCAGCTGAGTGAAAAACGCTCAGAAACAGAAACGAACATGATTACATTTTATTTATTCTCAACTTTGAGATTTTTTATATTGTAATATAACACGCAAAACTATTGTTATCTATCACTTTAATGTGATCCGTACAATATAGCTTACAATTTGACGCATTATTTTTAACCGACGTTGTTTATATACTTCCGTATTTTGGAATGTTAACTTCTGAAGGTTTTTAGGGGCGCAGATTTGAATTTTCGAAAAGTGCCCGGCTGTCTCGGAAAGGTCTCGGACATATTATTATGTAGAGGCTACCCATAGGAAGGGGAGACCCTAGGGGAGACCCGACCCCTCTCCCTCCGCCCCCCAACCACTCACTCCACAGACATAGATCTACATAGATAACGCAAATGCATGCACTTCGCGTGTCTGAACCCCGACCAAGCGTCGAGGTTGGTCGCCGCTAACTTCAGTCCCCGCGCGTCCGTTGTTGCAGCCGAACGTCCGCAAAAAACTAAAAAAATGCCTCGTTGCGTGATAATTAACTGCAATAGCCCAAAAATTTCGAGCACCCATAGGCAGGAACATATTTCCTATCACAGGTAAGTTATTTTAAAAGTATATTATGCGTAAATTCACATTAAAACTGTTTTTAAGTATTCCAAGCTGCGTGTCGTTCCAGAATATACCTAACTATAAATTACCGATAAGTAAACTTTATTCACATTACGTTGCCGCGTTTGCTTTGGACGTTTGATCTGACGTTGTGTGTTAGGAGCAGTGGCGGCTCGTTCAAAGGAGCGCTGGAGCAGTGAACTCCCAAAATTATAAAATATATGTACCTATACAATGCATATAAACTTTTTCTATAAACATACTCAATATTTTAATACACAGCTATTCTATTTTCTATACCTAATGCATATCCACAAATAAGTATTTGACTACTAAGCTGTTTATCATAATTTTGTCAACAGTCTTGAAACATACCTACATAGGTATTTTTGTTGAGTGGAGCGCTCATAACAGCGCTCTTCGTTGACGAAAGCTTAGTACAACGCTTAATACTGAAATGTAATGAGTGCGAAAGAGAGAGCGTTCTATGCGCTGGGCGCGTGAGACAAAAGATTTGTATGAGAAATAAGCCAAATACGGAGCGCCGCTCCTGGCTAGCTTGACGAGGTGCGCATGCGCGAATATATTACCCGACTAAATGATATGACCATTTGTCACGAAGAAAAATTAAAACGTGTGCGCCGTTTTTTTTAATAGTGTTTTGTCGGTATCATTTGAATGTAAACAAAAACAAAACATTTCTCTGCAAGTGTGTTGGTAATTAGAAAAGAATTGGTGTTTAAAATATAAGTAGTTAATTGTATGTGTGATTGTGTGTATATGTTTAAGAAAGACAGTTAAATTGTGTAACTAATATGGAATATAACAGCGTAAACTTTATAAAAAACTGTGAAAAACCTAAAAAAAACGACCAATATGATAAAACGCTTTGGTTATGTAGTTGCGAAATTGCGAAGGAAGTAAGAAGCTGTTTTGTTTGCCGTCTATTTTGTTTAGTGGCGCCGGAGTTGATACTGCGTGGACGGTTCAGGTAGGTATCGATGATTTAGCACATCATCTTTCTTACTATTTAATTGTAAAAGCATTCACAAAATAAATGGTAAGCAGGTAAGCAGTTTCATATTTTTTTTTTAGTGAACACCCAATATAATCTTTCACGAGCCGCCTCTGGTTAGGAGACGATGAATATCGCACAAGCGATACTGTCGCGCATCATCATAATATATAAAATTCTTACGTTACTGACTGACTGACAGACACGCTTCAGCCGAACCTATTGGGCGCAGGAAGCTGAAATTTGGCATGTATATTCCTTGGGGACCGTAGGGGTGCACTAAGAAGGGATTACTCGAAATTCCCACGGGATCGGCCAAAACGGGTAAATTAAAAAAAAATGCAGGCGTAGCTGCTGGCGTCCTCTAGTAGGTATTAAAAAGTCGGCACGCTTGGTTTCAATACAAATCGTGATAATTGCGTTATCTATGTAGATCTATATCTGTGACTCACTCACACAACCCCTTAAAGTGGCGACGTATTTCGAAATTTTTACCCTAATATACAGGGTGGCGCTACCATAGGGGCACTTTTTAAACGGAGCCATAGCGTACAACATTCTGAAGCCTTGTACCAAAAATCAATTAAATCGGTGCAGTAGTTTAGCCACAATATCGATTTTAAGTTCCGCAATTTTTGCACTTGCTTTGAATTCCACAGAGCTGATACAAAACGGTCAACGACCCTACATTGCGCGCTGCGACTCGCTACGACGCGGGCGCCGACTCGACGCTGCGCGAGAATTTCCGCGTATCTTCGAGGACGCGCGAATGTTTTTTGTCAGGTTCATTTATGCACTTTATTGTAAAAAAAATAAAGTTTATTTTCAAGTGCGGTAATAAAATCCTCTCCACTGCGCTCCGTTTTATCTGCGCTGAGCCTAACTTCGGATGACGTCAAGGCGTTGCGTCGTAGCGAGTCGGGGCGCACAATGTAGGGTCGTTGACCGTTTTGTATCAGCTGTGTGGATTTCAAAGCATGTGCAAAAATTGCTGAACTTAAAATCGATATTGTGGCTAAACTACTGCACCGATTTAATTGATTTTTGGTACAAGGCTTCAGAATGTTGTACGCTATGCCTCTGTTCAAAAAGTGCCCCTATGGTAGCGCCACCCTGTATACTACTAAAATTAAACTGCATGCAGTACAATAAATACTACCTACTTAATTATTTTATAAATATATTTTATCACTTTATCTTGAATAAAAAAATAGCATATGGCATGGTGTTTGGTATAAAAAGACTCGTACTCAAATATCGAACTCCTGAAATTCATAAACTGCCATCCGAATTTCGGCGGGAAAACGCTGATCTGATCTCTTTTCAGAGTTTTCTTTTCTTTCATACAGGTGTACGAGTTTTACTTTACTGTTTGCTATTTTATTTTATTGAACATCGTCTTCATAATCATATGTAAAGGTACGTATATTATACTTTTTACTTATTCACAGTTAGCTAATAACTTTTTGATGCATCCAAATCGCAAGTTACTTATTAGTGTTTGGTGGTCAATTGGTCATTTAGAAACACTGAATAACTTTATGCAACAATCTATGAAGTTATCTGAAGTGTTTTGTTAAGATGCTGCTCTAACATTCTAAAATGTTGTTCAACAAAAGTAACTACGGTTTGGATGCACCATTAAACGACAATCTTGTTTAAATGTAAATTCCTATTCATCAAAGTTGGGAAGTACAACAATAGGTGCCTTGGTATTCAATTTGGCTCCGATTTTATGTGATACAACCACAGATATGAGAAGTAGTATCAGATAGAGCGCATTCGTCCAACTAAGCGTGGCACGTTGACAGCTATGTGTGCGTGACCTTTGGCGACTGGCACTGTACGGACACGCGCGTCTATGTGTGTGAAAAGTTGCCAGATTATGAATAATCTCCCAGTATTTTGCATATAGTTATGTAATATTCTTATATTCATTTGCGGTTTTGAAGAATTTACCATGGATTTAATTAATGCTTTTATAAATACATTTCTTAAATGTAGGTACCGAGTTAAGTTTTAACTACTTCGTAAATCTGTATATATAAAATCCTTGCGTTACTGACTGATTGACAGACAAGCTACAGCCGAAACTACTCGGCGCATAAAATTTAGCATGTATGTTTCTTGGGAACCGTAGGGGTGCACCAAGACGGGATTTCTCGAAATTCCCACGGGATCGGGCAAAACGAGAAATGCGAAAATATGTGCGTGCGAAGTCGCTGGCGTCGATTAGTTGAGAAATAAATAGTATGTATGTACACACGGCACCAAGTCAAGCTAAACAGTTGCTGTAAGATTTTGATACTTATTCCCTACGCCATAAGTATGTATGTACACACGGCGCCAAGTCAAGCTAAACAGTTGCTGTACGATTTTGATACTTATTCCCTACGCCATAAGTATGTATGTACACACGGCACCAAGTCAAGCTAAACAGTTGCTGTACGATTTCGATACTTATTCCCAACGCCATAAGTATGTATGTACACACGGCGCCAAGTCAAGCTAAACAGTTCCTGTACGATTTTGATACTTATTTCCTACGTCATAAGTATGTATGTACACACGGCGCCAAGTCAAGCTAAACAGTTGCTGTACGATTTTGATACTTATTCTTTACGCCATAAGAACGGTGCAAAGGACAAAGTGTATAAGCTTGACGAGTAGCAGGGTGAACACGAATATTTGGATCGTTTGGGGATCGAACTCAAAACAATATTATGTAAGGTATATACTAATGGAAATTGAAATTCTATTACTATATTTATGAGAAAGAAGATATATCTACAATATACTTTTATAATACGGTTATGTATTTTTCATTAACATGACAATCATTATCACATAATCAATTGACAAGTGCATTTTCCCTAATTCAGGCAGAACGGCGTCGACGAAAACTGACAACACTTACATATTTCTTGCACAAATACGAATTTTATCGAAATTAAATTAGGAAACAGTCAAATTATCAATAGTTTCCTCATTCATTCCAGTCATTTTCCTGTTTTTGTTTTTAGGAACAACTTTTACAGTGTTTAAGAACACAAGACGTCATTTTGAGAATTTAAAAGTTGAAGTGATCGTGACGCGTGAACTGTACGATGCTTCGTAGCGCACTGAGACGAGTTTGTATTCGCTTTTCAATTTTGTATTTGCTTTAGTGGCCACACGCAACTGTGCCGCGCGTTCCATCTGATATTACTTCTCATATCTGTGGATACAACTATCTGAAAGTTCTGAAACAGATGAAACGAAATGAAATATGAGTGAGAGAACCTATAGCTTTACTAGTTTTCTTATAAATACTTGAAAGCTTTTTTGTAGGTGTTTGTAATGCATAGGTACCTATAATGTACTGCCTCCGTGGTCCAGTGGAGAGCGTATGCGACTGCTGATCAGAGGTCCCGGTTGGGCAAAAGTGTTACTGGGTTTTTCCGAATTCTCAGTAGTAGCACGTAGTCTGGTGATGCGCCCGGTAACGGCAATAGGCTCGCCTCCTATTACGTGGGACCTAACAATTCATGGCGAAATGTGGGTGTTCACTACACCTCTACCTTATCTTTAAATAAAATAAATAAGTATCTACCTAATTAATTTAAGAGCTCTCTTTATGTTATAGTTGCCTATTTTATGTTTAGCATATTTTGAATGGAGCTCACGTCAAATATGCATCTCTACTTCTGTAGTAGCCAAATCTAGATAGATCGAATTTGAATCCTGCCTTAGGTCACAGAATATATACAAGTACTAAAGTCTTAGAATAACAGTTGAACTGCCGACTGTTCTGTTTGGTATAGCGGCCGGTTTCATATCTTGTATAGAACTTGCAACAAATAATATGTATCTGTAGTAACAAAATCCATGGATATATCGAATATTGAAAACGGCGTTAGGTTAACAATTGAATCTATTTGGTGCAGATGTCTGGTCGCTCGCTTCGCCAGAAGGCGCGCGTCAGTTACTACGAGCCCGAGGAGCCGCGTCTGGACGAGTACGAGTGTAAGTATGTTATACACAATATTATGATATGTCTGTGTCTTGTTGTCATCTGCATGTCGCCACACCGCACACCGTACATCGTATAATGGAGTTTGAGAGGCTAGGCTATACTGTCTGTTTACTAGGCAATGATGATATAGTTTGACGTGTGCACTTGTGCAGTCTGCGAGGAGTGCGGCGACTACGCGTTCGAGTACTGCGCGATCCACGGGCCGCTGCTAGTGATACCCGACGACAAGGTCAGTCTGCATCCGTCGCTCACACTACACACTGTCTCAAAAACACATTTTTGTGTCATTCTATTTTTAAATCTAGCAAAAAGTGGGTGTAGCAATTCACCTCCGCCTACCTCTTATAAATTACTAGTGGACGCCAGCGGCTTCGCACGCACATATTTTCGAATTGCCCGTTTTGCCCGATCCCGTGGGAAATTCGGTAAATCCCGTCTTAGTGCACCCCTACGGTCCCCAAGGAACATACATGCCAAATTTCAGCTTCCTGCGCCCAATAGTTTCGACTGTAGCGTGTCTGTCAGTCAGTCAGTAACGCAAGGATTTTATATATTAAGATTGCCGGGATATAGGCGTGAGACTATGACATATTATGTATGTACCTATGTATTTTTATTTCATTAATCGATCGTTTATACAGGGTGTCACAAGACCTATTACCAAGCCGAAGTCTACTCGTTTTGGACATCATGCCAAGTCATACTAAGCAAAAATAATACCTGGGAAACGATTTTTTTAAGTACACACATGTTTTACTACCGCAGTAGGTAATAATTCAATGTACCGCAGTTATTAAAAGTGCGTGCGTGCAATGCTCGAAATAAGTATATACCTTCTTATCGATGGGTGCATAGAACATCTATAGAATAAAGTGACGTGGAAAATTCATAGTTTTTGTACCTAATTAGAAAAAATTTATGGTGAGGTTGAACCTCAACATCTCCTGAACCAGTAATTTTCTAGGTATGTTGCGAAGTGGTTGCGAAGTAAAAAATGTTCTTAACTTAAGGGTACAATATGGGATTGCAATTTGCATTTAGGGACTTTTTACACATCGTTCAAGGTAAGACATAGAGGGTGTAAAAAGACCCTTAACGAAAACTGAAACCCCATATTCTAGGTACCAATTATTACGGTAATTTTTTACTTCGGCACCATACCTGGAAAATTACTGGTTCAGAAGATATTGAGGCTCAAAGTCACGATTTTTTTTCCTAATTACTTATTCCAAAATCGTGTTTAGAATTATAAATGTAAATTTTCTTCCAAATAAACATAAACAACATTTTCAATATTTCGCTAAAATAAACGGCTTTAAAGTTCCCTAAACCAAAACGCAGTGTATGCCTACTAGCAATCAGCGCGAGTTCATTCCCCTCGGCCGCGCAAACACGTGATCATAAACTGCCGCCGTTAGGGCGGTTACAAACTAGCGTTTTATACGCGCGTGTAAGCTCGTTTTTGCGCGCCTATAAGCGCATGTAGGCCCGTATAGGCGCGCCTTTTGGCTCACGCGCAATCCGTACGAGCATTGACGCGCGTCTAAGCTCGTATAAGAGCTATACTGACACGATATCATTACCGTTTCGAGCGAACACGAGCCAAAATATGCCCGTTTACGTGAGTCCGGATTTTTGTAGCGCATAATGTAGCGCGCGTGTAAGCGCGTATGCAGAAACAACCGTATACGCGCAGAAAAATACGCTTATCTGAAACGGGTCGACTGCGGCGCACGGTGTAGGTACGATGCATTTCTCGCGCCATTTTTTTCTGCAAACGCGCGCTATACATTGCAGTTAATAAAATGTGTCTATTTTTTTAAGCTTAAAATTTTTGTTTGTTCCCAGGTATTCTTTTTGCGTAGTATGACTTGGCATGATGTGCAAAACGAGTAGACTTTGGCTTGGTGATTGGTCTTGTGTATAACAACCTAATTCGTTGCTAAATACTAAGTTATTGATTTTAATTTCGTATATAAATAAAAAAAAACTTCTGTATAAAAACAAAATAAGTTGTCATTTAAATCAAAATATGGCATTACGGCTAATTGAAAAAAATTGAGCAAGTGCGAGTCGGACTCGCGCACGTAGGGTTCTGTACCATCATCTATAAAAGAAAATCACGGTTGTTGTATGTACACTTAAATATTTTTTTAAGTTCCTACCTGTTTATTAAGTTCGGGTAACAAATTGCTTAAAAATTACGTTTGTTGTATGGGAGCCTTCCTTTTTTTTTAATGATTTATTTTGAAAGGTAATATACAACTACATATTCTGTGAAAATATTAAGCGTCTACCTGCTACCGTTGTAATTTTGAGCAAAAAATACGAAAAAAAACACGTTTATAGTATTTATAGTATTTATTTTTAGTATTTGTTGTTATTGCGGCATCCGAAATACATAATTTGTGAAAATTTCATTATAGCCTGGTGACAGACAGACAGACAGACAGCGCAGGCTTAGTAATAGGGTCCGGTTTTTACCTTTTAGGTACGGAACCCTAAAAATCAAAACGAAACTCATATTTCACGACTTATTCGTATTAAAACAACACAAAATCGTAGGCTACTAGACGATACACAGAATTAATGAAACTGAAATATTTGGTGTTTTATTAAATAACTTTATTTTTTCGGTTTTCATGATGCTTATATTACGTACCTTAGACATTTTTTTTTTAAATCATTCTGTAGTCTAGTCGAAGCCGGAGTTGAAATCCAGTACCTACTTAAAACGATATAAACTATCGATTAATTGATATAATTCATGATGACACAAAACTGGTGTTTGTGAGACAGTGTGCCTGACAGTGCACCTGCGCACACAATGCGCAGGTGTCGTGTGTAACTGTCCCTGACTCCTGTTTGTCCTCAGCCGTCGACCAAGCGCCAGGTGGCGGGCGTGGTGCCGCGCGCCGCTCTCACCATCCCGCACGTGTTCCTGCACCTCGCTCCCTCCATCATAGCAGGTACATGACATAATAATTATATTGATATTTGAGTGAGCATGTTCGTGCTTGGCATCCTCGTCCCACTCGTGTACTTGTGTGCGTACCAGGTGCGGGTGTGGGCGTGTTCGCGAGCCTGACGCTGCCGCGCGGCGTACGCTTTGGGCCGTACCGCGGACAGCGCGCGCTATCGCCCTCGTCCATGTACTGCTGGCAGGTGACGTCACTCACACAAACTGCTGGAGACACCAGGGACAGTAGTGTGTCTCAGTAGGTACTCACCATCACTTGTGCGCAGATCTACGACGCAGAGAACAGGCGCTCGCATGTGGTGGACGCAGAAGATCCACAGTATTCCAACTGGATGCGCTACGTGAACTGCGCGCGCCACGCCTCCGAACAGAACCTCGTCGCGTACCAGTACAAGGGCCAGCTCTACTACAGGTCACTATTCATACCGTATTAATCATATATTCTACCACAAATATACACAACACATCTAATTCCAAAATAAGCAAAACACTAGGTGCATTAATACTTCAAAACAAGGTGTGAATTTGTGCATTCGAGTCTAAAGAAATCCAGTGACTCTGGCAAACATTGCTTTATGTCCTCTGTCTTCGCACTAAGAATCGCTATGTGATATGAACATTTCCATGTCTGGACATACAGAATGCTTTCGACTGTTTGTTACGTCTGGTGATCTGGGGGACACTTTTAAGTCTAAAGTGTGTCCCATAGCCTTATATTGACACCTACCAGGATACATTTCAGTATGCCAATTTCGTTAGCCAGTTTAGTTTTATAGATGACTAAGAATCACTATGCGATACACAAACTAAGCATTCGTATTCTGGAAATACAGTAGGCTTTCGACTGTCTGTTACCCCTGGTGATCTGGTGGACAGCGAAATCAAATAGTCTCATAATGATATCTTTCGGGAGTTTCGGGACACTTACCGAAATTCCGATTTCGTAGTTCGGATCACTCATTTTGTAGAGTTTGGTAGATACCACTGTCCGTGTGGTGACGGATTAACATTACTGAATGTCACCATCCCATATCATCCCATGGGTGTCGTAAGAGTCGACAGAGGGAGTATATTATGCAGAGAACAGCACTGTAAGAGAAGGAAAACTTGATACAAACCCTATACCAACCCGTTTGGCCAGCGGGGTATAGTAGACCAATTCCTCCTCTCAAAGGAGAGGCCTAGTCCAGCAGTGGACTGTTAAAGGCTGATGTTGTGGTAGATACAAGAATCTCTACCATCACAATCGGAGTCCAACAGGGCACGGTCCTAGGTCCATACCTTGTTAAGTGAAGAATTAAGCGAAGATACGACCAGAATCTAATCTAACCTAAGTAACTACAGACCAATAAGTCTAATTTATATTCTGTCCAAAGTATTTGAAGCTGTTATAGCAAATCGAATAACTTCTTACATTAATAAACATAACATACTACACGACAACAAAATGGGTTTCAAAAAGGCAAGTCTACTACACTAGCGTGTTTCAATCTCGTGAGTACTGCTGTAGAAAACATAAATAGATATGGGCAAAATTGTTACTTTAGTTTTCTTTGACATGACAAAAGCCTTTGACTGTGTGTCACATAAATTACTTTTAGAAAAAATTGAGAGATCTATATGGAATTAGAGGACCAGCCCTTAACTGGATTAAAACGTATTTGGATGAAAGAAAACAATCGGTAGAGGTTTTAGAAACTAACAATAATAAGGAACTGCAGGGTTATAGATCAAGTTTTAGGATTAATAGTTTTGGCGTGACGCAGGGGAGTGTACTGGGACATTGTTATTTCTATTGTATATTAATGACCTTACTGACATAACAAATCACAATTGTATTTTATTTGCTGACGACATCTCTTTAACTATGACTTGCGAAAACAATACTGACATTCATGCATATAATACTGACATCAATAATTCTATAGTAAATACAGGGTTTTTGGCGCATGGACCGACACAATTTTTTGGGGGTTAGGGGAGGGTATATCCAAGTTTTCACCCAAAGACGCCAGGTCCTAAGTGTACCTGTACTCGAGATACGATGTTTTTATAATTTTTTCAAATTATTCTGATTTATCACATTTAAAACGATATAACTTTTTAGTTTGTAGTCATATTTGCACTAGATAACTTTTATTGGATTCCCTAATGTATTACTATTCTTAAAAAAATATAAATTGTTGGGAATCAATGCAAAAAAAATATTGTCGAGCTTCAAAACTCTTAAAAATGAAGTAATGAGTGCAAAGTATGAAATCCTAAATAATTATAAAAAAAACTAAAAGCTCTTTTGAACTTCGATTACTTTAAAAACATCTGTACTTAATACCTTTCTAACGATGTACGACATGGCCTTAAAATCTTTCAATATGTAATCACAAAATAAAAAAGACTACCTAGCCAGTGTCAAGATAATGAAATAACAGTTTAGGTTTCAAAATGTTTTTATTGAATATAGTTACAAATTTTGTTCGAACTGACTTCCTCCGTTGCGAATGCATGCACGCCATCTTTTTCTGATTTCGACAGTCCTTAGCCGCATTTCTTCTTTCATTATTTGAAATGTGCTATTTATTCTTTCTACTAAAATTTTCCTTTTAGGTACTTCGGTTACGTCTACTAGTTTGTTTAGCGCGTCCCCACACATAAAAATCCAGGGGTGTCAGGTATGGTGACCGTGCAGGCCGAGGAATTGGACCACCTCCACCGATCCTCTCGAGTACACTTAGGACCTGGTTTCTTTGGGTGAAAACTTGGATATCCCTCTCCTAACCCCCAAAAAATGGTTTCGGTCCATGCGCCAAACACCCTGTATAATAAAATGGTTAAACAATAATAATTTGCAGGTTAACGTATCTAAAACAAATTATATACAATTTGGCACATATAGCCGAATGAGTAAGATGTTAAAATGCTATAATCAAAATAGGATAGAACAGGTTACGCAAACAACATTCTTGGGCATTACATTAGATAAATATTTTAGTTGGAAGGCTCACATTAACAAAGTATGTGACAAATTAAACAAGTTTGTGTATGCCCTCTATAAATTACGAAAAATCTCTACCCATGAAACTGTTCTGGCAGCATACTACGGCTACGTATCATCTACATTGCGGTACGGACTCGTACTGTGGGGTAATTCAACTGATTGGCAAAGAGCGTTTCTTGCACAAAAAATGCGTCCGGGCAATCGCTCGTATTCCACCATGGGAATCGTGTGAGCCGCTGTTCAAAAAATTCAGAATACTTCCACTACCCTGCATGTATATTCTCGAGGCAGTTAAATTTGTCAAATCATATCCTAATCTCTTTAAAACAACAAAGGATACATTTCCTAGAAATACAAGAGATCCAGACAGAATTGTCTTATCAAGGGTACCAAAAACGACATTGTATCAGAAAAAATGTTATGCTGTGTGTGGGCGCATCTTTAATCGCGTACCAAATGATATTAGACAGCTTCCACTGTGACGTTGGGTCGCCACTGTGACGTTGATAAATAAAAATCATTAAGTATTTCGGTTACAAACGAAAATTTACTTATATATTTTCATAAAATAATCTAAACAGCCTTTAGCAAGGAATTTTATTGGAAAATTGTGATTCTAAAACAATTTTATTTGACTAGTTACAAAGATATTAAGAACCAGGGTCTCTTCCTGTTGATAGATTTGAGAGAAAAATTAAATGTTGGTTACTTGATAAATGCTTCTACTCAGTGTCTGAATTATTTAATTAAAATATTAGTTCTGTAGGTTTCTGTACAACACAATATTTAGTAATGTAAATATTGCATGTATAACTCGTTTACTGTATAATCGCATGCCTATTGAATTGAATTTAATTAATGTGTGTAAGGTGCGTTGGGGTAAGTTCGAATGGTTTTTCGTTGTGTTTGACAAGTGTTCGAAATTTTTTTTTTCTTGAGTCGTATTTCGGTTAACATATTAAGTTTTGGTCAAAATCGTTAATAGAAAACCAAATTATCAGATCAATATTTCTAACTATGCTAAACGACTGATGTGTAAGGGATGTTTAAAGTTCAAACATTAATTTCAAAAACCACGTATAAGTTCGGACGTTGATGGGGAAAGATCGGAAACGTTTTAAAATCGGTCCTGTGGCTCAGAACACACAGTGTATAAAAGAAAAATATCCGGTCTTATACAAGATGTATAAGACCGGATATTTTTCTGGAATAACTTAATTGAAATTGTTAAAAACTTAGCTTAAAAAGTATATAAATATTTTTTTATCATTTGAGCATCCGATCTTACCCCATCAGAGTGAATCACAAATTACTGAGGTTCTCAAACGTTTGTGTTCCAAATGTGCCGCTTGGATTGTTAATGTTGATCTCAATAATTTATGGGAGAATGGAGGCCAGAAATATTATATTTTTAATATGTATTGTACTAATGTCATTAATTGAAAAATATAGTATGAATAAAACTTCTTTTATGTCATCATTTATGTATTTAAATACTAACATTAAGTACTAGCTGTGCCCGCGACTCCGTTCGCGCGGAATTTGTCTTTTCACTGGGCTACAGAATTGATACCCAAAATGTTTTGAGATGCATATAATACCTATATTGAATAGTGTAGATGTCCTAAAAATTGCTTGTTCCTGCAAGTCCACACCGCGAAGTTACCAATCGCGAATAAAAGATCAGAGAATGCCTGTGCATGTTCGTTGCCTCATAATCATGCTCGCATATAATGTCAAATGCATAGCGATAATACAATCCCATAGTTAGTTTCTAGTGTTTCAGTGTTTTCAGTGTTTATAACTCTTTAGACAGGCTCTAATTTCATCAGCTCGTGTGTCATATTGTATGGTGGTATAACAGACTGAGCCTAACGAAAACCGCGACGAAAAAGTATTGTCATGCCCATGGGTTCGTCATTTTGCTTGATTCCCCTTGGTTTGCGATCTACATGCTTAGACCGCTTCATGGTTTGCCATCGTATATTTATCTCATATGATAAGATGACAATAACGTTAAATCTTAGCTTTGTCACTGCTTTTAGAGATATAACAAACAGAACTCTGCGTGGTCCAAGTCGATCACAGGAAGACTGGTACATACTTGAGCATCTACAAATAGTATTTTCCCAAATCACTATCCACGCTACGACCACACACGATCATAATTATAGTAAACGCTGTTCTTCAGTAAGTCTCGAGAGATCATTTTTACACCAGCAAATGATGGTTCGGGCAGGCCATATTTAGTAATAGGATATCTACTGTCAAGCAACGGTTTATTAGATTGTTGTGGGAACCTAAAAGTGTCCTCGGCCAATTTGCCATAACTATGCAGCATGTCAAACCCACTGCGTAATCGATGAGGTCTTTTACTTATACTTGCTTTAGACAATGCCATCCCAGTGTTTATTCCCACCCAGTAAAATTAAATGACTCGCCACTCTGCAAGCTGTTTACTTAAACATGTGCGAATACATCCAGCCTAAGCCGAACCCTATTTAATATAATGAATCATACAGATTTAAGCTCAATTTAAATTGGAAGATCCAAATGTTCGAAAATATCCTATTTATAATGTTACTACCCTCATAATTTTACATTTTGACTGATCATAATATATTAAGTTTCAACCAATTCAGCTAAAGAGTTACTTTTATAGAACAAATTTTAACGAACAAATGCATCGTAGTGTTTAATTTGACACATTTTTTTTATTTATGAACCGATTCGTATAAAACAAACATTAAATGTTACATACATACATACATACATAGCCTCACGCCTGTTTCCCCGAAGGGGTAGGCAGAGGCATATTCAACTCCCACTTTTCGCCAGTGCTTTGATCCCACGTAATAGGTGGCGAGCCTATTGCCGCTTATCGGGATATTTTGTTTGCCAGAGCCTCGTCCGTTGATCGGCAGGTGCACCACTTGCAGGTGAGGTTGGCTTGGGACCCTAAGTTCTTGGTGGGAACCCTATGCACCTCATGCACACCATTAAATGTTAAGTACCTAGTTACCACAATACATCAGTGAAAACAGCATTCCAATTCGATTAGCTGTTTCTGAAATTAGCGTGCACAAATGGCTTCTCTTCTTTAATGTAGACCCCTTAAAATAGATTTCTACTGAATATCTTCCATGTACGGACATCGATCACTTACAGATTTATTAAATGTATAGATGGCCGTTTCGCACGTTAAACAAAAATCAACCGTATAGCCGTACCCATAGTACCCATACTGGCGCGGCGAGATTTGGAAGTTTTATTCTATCTATATATTGTGTGTTTATAAACCGATTTCTATACTTTTTTTATAAAATACATATTACAGTGGTCTTTTTGAATATGGAAGTTTGATAAAGATATATCTATGTGAAATACAATATAATTAATTATTGATGTATTTAATTAATACACTTTGAAGAAATGCCTAACGATTAAACACGTTATTGTGGCTAATTTATAAAAGATAGATATATACTATAAAGGACTTTTTTGTAGATCTTTTGAAGACCATCATCTTTGTAATACATACTTTTGGCGAATGATAAACGCATGCGAGGATAAGAGCTCGAAAGCGCATTTTCATCCGACTTGCTTCAAATTTATCGTCACTGCTCCGCTCCTATGTGTCTTAGCGTTATGTTATATAGCCTATAACCTGCCCAGGAGTATGGACTACAATCGTACCAAGTTTGGTTAAAATCCCTTCAGTAGTTTTTTACCCATGCGTGCACATACAGACAGACAGACAGACAGACAGACAAAAAATGTACTAATTGCATTTTTGGCATCAGTATCGATCACCATTCATCCTCCAATATTAATTATGAATATAAATTCAATGTACAGAATTGACCTCTCTACAGTTTTATTATAAGTATAGATGAGTACATACGTAGGTATTATTCTATAAGTCTACGCGTATATCAGTCTTACTTTCTTACAGAATATTAGCTTATTTGAATTAAGTATTTATATTATTTGAATTTAAGTATCATAAAATTCAGTGTTAAAGGGTTATGGGATAGATTATCTTAATGCTTATGTTAGAGCTTATACTATGGGTGCTAAACAGCATGAATGGGCCGGCTCGACACGGATAGTAGAATATCGATAAGTGACAGTTTTTGTACTATCATCTTTCGTTCGGTGAGTGAGAATGCTGGAAGCCCGAATCCCCATCCTTTTCCTTCTACCCTTTCCGTTACTTCATCTCTCCCTTTCCTTAAGGCTGGCAACGCACTTGTAAATCCCTGGTGTTGCGGGTGTCAATGGCCGGCGGTAATCGTTTTTCCATTAGGCGATCCGTGTGCTGTTTGCCATCCTATACCATGAAAAAAACAATTTTATCACGAAAACAACAGGTTAAAGGTAGAAAATTAAACAAAGTTTGACAATCACATGCATTTTCAGCACAGGTTAAGATCGGATAGTCTTAACTCGATCTTTGCCCATAATTTTTTACGTGGGGTAAGTGCGGATCTCAGCCTACAGCTACTAGCCCACTTTAAATATAACATTCAAGAGAGATTTGATTCTTTGACCACTAAATGTTTAATTTACTTTATAAAAACAGTTAGCACTCACTAAAAACCCAGTAACAAGTTGCTGGGGGTAAGATCGGATAACGAGATTTTTGAGAAAATACGCTAGTTTTGTTTGAGCAGCCATAACACACAAGCCACGTGACTTAGCCACAGACGCGGACTGCAGAGAGGTGGGGAACTAAATGGCGTCTTGCGTTCTGTTACCAGATTAGAATAAACGCTACGAATTTGGTAAATATTTAAAGAAAACGGTCTTCCCCCATTCACGATCTTACCCCAACGCACCTTATCTGTTTATCAATTTGTCACAAATTTGTCACAACGACAACCCAGCCTACTAGACACCTAATGTTTTGATATCTACAAACAAACAAGTCTGTCAAAGCAGTGAGGTATGCGGGGCAAGGGGAGCTACAAAAATTGTCGTGATTTGTCATTACGAGAAGCTAAATTCTAATTATGTTCTGGATTTGCACTTCGCTAGGCGACAAAATGTATCTGGCACTATGTTATTAAATTTAACAACTTATGTAACCTACATTTTATGCAAATAAAACATTATTATTATTATTATTAATTACTATTATTATTAATCACGGCCTCACACAGGTGACCTCTCCTGCTAGTCATGACGTAAGCAATGATATACATGTCAATCATCATACCGGTATATAGACCCTGAACGCTAAAACGATAGTCTCAGACATAGAGTAAAGTAATACTACGGAAAGTCTCAGACCAGAATCGGAACAAAATTATGATTATGATATTTGTTGGATTTAGGAATTTGGTTACGGGGTACTTATTTTGATATGAAGGAGGCTTGATCTTGATTATGGTAGGTTTTATCAAGGAAAAAACAGTGATTTGTCATGAGATCAATTGGATGATTTGGGAGAACTTTAGCTACTTGTGTGTCGCAGGACGATCAAGCTCATCCCTCGCTTCACGGAGCTGCTGGTGTTCTACGGCGGCGAGTTCGCGAATGCGCTGCGCGTCGACCTCGCCGCCTACAACGTGCCACTCATACGTACGTATATGCACAATACATACATACCACTCTCCTCTCCTCTATCTAATCCTGCTTATCGTCTCCCGTCATCACATAGGTCTCCCTCTCGCTAACAAACCCAAACTAGCCGCAGAGAAAACGAACGCTGAACACGATTCTAACAAACTTAACAAAAACGAACAAAATGAACCAAAGGTGAAACAACGCAGAACAAGTGACAAAGTAACTGTTACACACAAAGCTATCAGTCAGAATGTGACACGCGATCATTGTGATCAAGTTATTACTCAAATACTTGCACGTCGTGCGAATACTGCGAAACTATCAAGCGATAACGGACAGACAGACTTACGTGTCGCCTCAGTGTGTACCGTAAGTACAGACAGCGATATCGCTACATCTAAACCTTATACCTGTGATGTATGTCGCAAACACTTCACTACCAAGCGGAATTTAAACTTGCATATTCGAGTGCACACTGGTGAGAAACCATATAAATGTGATATTTGTAGTAAATGTTTTAGTGATCCCGGTAACTTTAATAGTCATAAACGTATACACACTGGTGAAAAACCATATAAATGTGATATTTGTAGTAAATGTTTTACTCAAAAGAGCGATTTAGATAGACATATACGTATACACACTGGTGAGAAACCATATAAATGTGATATTTGTAGTAAATGTTTTAGTGATCCCGGTAACTTTAATAGTCATAAACGTATACACAGTGGTAAGAAACCATATAAATGTGATATTTGTAGTAAATGTTTTAGTGATCCCGGTAACTTTAATAGACATATACGTATACACACTGGTGAGAAACCATATAAATGTGATATTTGTAGTAAATGCTTTAGTCTAAAGCGCTATTTAGGTACACATATACGTATACACACTGGTGAAAAACCATATAAATGTGAGATTTGTACTAAATGCTTTAGTCTAAAGCGCAATTTAGATAGCCATATACGTATACACACTGGTGAGAAACCATATAAATGTCATATTTGTACTAAATGCTTTAGTCTAAAGCGCAATTTAGATAGACATATACGTATACACACTAGAGAGAAACCATATAAATGTGATATTTGTAGTAAATGTTTTACTCAAAAGAAAGATTTAGAGAGACATATACGTATACACACTGGTGAGAAACCATATAAATGTGATATTTGTAGTAAATGTTTTACTCAAAAGAGAGATTTAGAGAGACATATACGTATACACACTGGTGAGAAACCATATAAATGTGATATTTGTAGTAAATGCTTTAGTCTAAAGCGCTATTTAGGTACACATATACGTATACACACTGGTGAAAAACCATATAAATGTGACATTTGTAGTAAATGTTTTACTCAAAAGAGAGATTTAGATAGACATATACGTATACACACTGGTGAGAAACCATATAAATGTGATATTTGTAGTAAATGTTTTAGTCTAAAGCGCTATTTAGATAGACATATACGTATACACACTGGTGAGAAACCATATAAATGTGATATTTGTAGTAAGTGCTTTAGTCGAAAGCGCAATTTAGATAGCCATATACGTATACACACTGGTGAGAAACCATATAAATGTGATATTTGTAGTAAATGCTTTAGTCGAAAGCGCAATTTAGATAGCCATATACGTATACACACTGGTGAGAAACCATATAAACATAGATAATATAATATGACATATAAATGTGATGTTTGTGATAAATGTTTTAGTCGTAGTAGTAGTTTAAACACACATATTCGGATTCATTGTGTTATTAAAACATAATCATCTTGTGGTATGTACACATTAAGGTGAAGTGACATATTATATGCACACTATATGTATAAGATGCTGCGCAAAAATAAGATATAAGTAGGTATCGTATATACCTAATATTAAAGTATTCACAGACGATCGAACTTGGTTCGGAACGGACCACGAACATGGTGCGCTTTGAACCAAATTCGATCGTGTGGCGCACGGGCCGCCGGACATAACTCATTCGAAGATAAATATACGAAAATCTTTATAATCGAGATCTCTAATGAGATTCATATGACTGTACTGTTGTCTGTTTCTGAGATAAAATTTTGCCCATTCCTTTCTTTTTTTTCGTTGGTTTTGTAATGGCGATGTAGCAACGATAGTTGCCGCAACTAATGCAATTTTGGACTGTTTTGATATAATAGGCGGCATGTCGAGGAGCATAACATAGCATAGCATATGGCTATACGACTGGACGATTTATTTATTTATTTATAATAGGTACACAGACAGATTACAGTCTAAACATGATTATAAGTAAGTTACACTTAATTTATAAGCTGGACGATTCGGCGTCTGGTGCGCTTGTCTTGTGTAGACCGCACCGTACAGTTCGTGGTCCGTCCCGAACCAAGTTCGATCTTCTGTGAATACTTTTATTATTTTTCAGTTTATTGTTGTATTATTATTATTTTGTTTTTATTGTTTGTTGTTGAGTAATAAATAATACTTAATATCGTAGTAGGTACAACTCACACGTACGCCGTCATCTGACTCCTAACTAAGCATAGCATGTACCTCAGATCATAGAAGTAATAGATATGTAATGAACGCTCGGCGCGTGCGAACGCAGTATGCTCTACGTCGCATACTCGCCGTCGCGCGCCCGTATGTCGCGATCAGTTGCAATTTGAATGCGCACCCGAAACTTACTCAATTTTTTTCAAAACGCCTAGCTGTGCAGTGGTTACGTGTCAAAATACGAGCAAAATTCAAACCTATGCGAGGAATGGAATCACATACCACATGTAACAACGACAATTTTACTATTAATTTGCATAAAACAAGATATTTCAAATAAAATATCTGCCTCTACAACGATAACGTACTAACACTATCCTTCGTCACAAAACTGCATTATAATTATTTCCATTGATGGTTTTGTACTGTGAAACTGTCAGGTTACACTTATTTAGAGCGCAATGGAATAAACACACATCGATACCGCTGACTATTGTAGGCGTTTGTAGTATCTGCCGCTGTGAGCGTTGGGTTGCATCGCTCGCCAAAGGAGCGAATTAGTGGTGTACCACGAGTAACTGCAATTTGTATAATATCGATATAAACATTGCAAAATAATAATGTAAGTTATAAACAATTATTTTATTTGCTTTTGAAGCGCTATTGTTTCGTAAGCAGATAATGATTACACTGGCGTTTGAAACAGTAAAGATGATTTTAATATAATGTTATAACTAAAACTAAATAAATACCTACATTTTACCGGCCAGTGATATGATAGCGTAGAATATGTACATATATTCTATTTTACGGAATTAATAAATATTTGATAACAGTGTTGCGTGAATTTTATTTAGTTCTCCCTGTTACCTTACACTGTATTTACTCATAGTAGGTATATTACAACATTTCAAAATATAGCTACCTAAATAAGTAGGATCACTTTATTTCGTTTCATATTATTGTGTTGTTCGATTTCTTTACTTCTGTGCTTTTATTTAATATAATAATTACAAATGACATGTACATTACATATAAAAAATGATTAATTTAGTTACTTTTATTTATATACATTAAAGGAACATAATGATTAATTAATTATGACAAACAAACACACACTCATTTTTATATAATTATTATTAGACGTGCTCAGTACTTAAATGAAATGAAATAATACCATAGACAGCTGACACACGGCCATCTGATTTCAAACTCAGCGGTGCTTTATTAATTCTTACGAGTATATTATAATATTTTGGATGCATAGGGTTCCCACCAAGAATCACGAGCCAACCTCACCTGCAAGTGGTGCACCGGCCGATTAACGGACGATGCTCTGGCAAATAAAACATCCCGATAAGCGGCAATAGTGTCGCCACCTATTACGTGGTATCAAAACATTGGCGAAAAGTGGGCGTTTAAAATTCCTCTGCCTACCCCTTCAGGGAAACAGGCGTAAGTTTATATATATATTACTAGCTACCGCCCGCAGCTCCGCTGGCGTGGAATGTTAATAAAATAGTCAATCCAAGTAATAATCTATCTGTGTACCAAATTTCATCCAAATCCGTTCAGCCGTTTTTGCGTGATTTAAATCCAAACATCTAAAATAAAATCTTATTCTATTTAATTCTATTCTTATTCTAAACATCCGTACTCTTATAATATAAGTATCTCGTACATTTATAATATAAGTAGGATAATATTTTAAAATAAAAACACATTATACATAAATTATACTCAAACACAAAACAAGTCATTGAGCTCATCATAATATATTAAATTGTCCTAGACGGGCATTGAATCCACGACCTCAGGCTCAGCAGACAGCGTCACTAACTAATAGCCTAACTAGCCAGACAATACATTTATACAAAAAAATATCAATGAGCTTTATTATCGATATTTTATATCGATAGAGTCAACCCCTAGTGTAATCGTGTAAATGTAATTGCATTTATCAATGTGTGAGTAAAATGCTATCTTCTTCATGCGCACGTACGAGACATAGGCGATGTTTCTTGTTAAGCGTGAATTTACTTGTGTGAGTGGCGAATGGAAGCGCCGTTATAGTTATGTGCGTATAAGAAGCGAAGCGTTTATAGAGCGCAGGTGTGTGGGTGTAAAAGAATTGGCGACACTGGTTCTCTAGGCCGGGGCATATCTCCTTACTTCAATGATCTGAGGCATGTACCTACCTATTTTAGCAATCAGACATCTGATAAACCTACTTATCTAAAACAATAAATATAATTGAACTGGTTGTTTGTGATGTCAAAATAATAGGTTTTTAACTTTCTTCAAAAAAGGTTATCAATTTGACTTGTATAGTATGTGATATTGTTGGAATTTGATAATATATGTTTGGATTTTCTATAGGTCTCTAAGCACTATCTATATCTATATGTTTTCAACCTGAGGAACAGTGTAAGTTTTGTCCATAGACTAATGATTGGTCTCGCTCTGCTCGAAGCGATACCAATCATATGTCCAAGGTTTTATCAAAATCGGTTCAGACGTTATTGTGATATGGATATCAACTCATTTTTTAACTAAATAGTTTTATTATTCAATCAGCCTACTGCAGTCGACTGCTGGACATAGGCCTCTTCCAACATGCGCCACAGTGACCTAATGGCGTCATATTATATTGCTGATAATATTTGCCTAACATGCTCAAATCTTTGCCCGGTTCGGGCATCGATCCCGATGCCTTATGCACTGCAGTTGCGTAGGTACATTCAACGTCGCGGGCACCAGTTGTAAACTTGTAACCCCTACTTCGTTCGCGTGACATTGGCATTGAAAACGTTAGCTTAATTTGCCATATTCATGAAAATAGTTGTATTACTAGGTCATAAAATATATGCACACTACACCTACTAATATTATAAAGCTGAAGAGTTTGTTTCTTTGGTTGAACGCACTAATCTCAGGAACGAATTAAAAACAATTTTTGCCTCATATAGAGTCAGGCTGGCTATAACATCACGCTATGAGCCTCGAGTGCGTAGCAGTAGCCGTAATAACAAAGCGGGTGACACAGCGGGCACTGCTGGTTAATCTTATACTAATCTTAATATATATAATCCTTGCGTTACTGACTGACTGACAGACACGCTACAGCCGAAACTATTGGGCACAGGAAGCTGAAATTTGGCATGCATGTTCCTTGGGGACTGTAGGGGTGCACTAAGAAGGGATTTCCCGATATTCCCACGGGATCGGCCAAAACGGGTAAATTTAAATAAAATGCAGGCGTAGCTGCTGGCGTCCTCTAGTCTTAATATATAAAATCCTTGCGTTACTGACTGACTGACAGACACGCTACAGCTGAAACGATTGGGCACAGGAAGCTGAAATTTGGCATGTATGTTCCTTGGGGACCGTAGGGGTGCACTAAGAAGGGATTTCCCGAAATTCCCACGGGATCAGCCAAAACGGGTAAATTAAAAAAAATGCAGGCGTAGCTGCTGGCGTCCTCTAGTATAATTATAAAGCTGAAGAGTTTGTTTGTTTGTTTGGTTGAACGCGCTAATCTCAGGAACTACTGGTCCGATTTGAAAAATTCTTTCAGTGTTAGATAGCCCATTTATCGAGGAAGGCTATATAACATCACGCTATGCGCGACGGGAGCGGAGCAGTAGCCTTAAATAACGCGGGTGTAACCGCGGGCATCGTCTAGTTATAATAATAATCGAAAACACTGCCTTGGTGGCACAGCGGTAATGTACGCGACTGCAGTGCATGAAGCCTCGGTTTTGATTTTCATATATTTTTATTTAATTTTTTTCATTTACTCGCAATAGAGAGGCTGTCAAAAATTTATTATTATTTCATTCGATAGGTATTATTTATTTGTAGGGACATAGGTACATTTTATTACACCCAGACAACAAATAGTGCTCAACACACGAAGATCTGGTGGGAATTGACCCCACGACCTGCAGCTTAGCAGTCATTTATTTCACCCACTAGCTACACCATGATCATTAGTTTACTTACAGATGTTTTGATTTATAATTTATTATATAATTTAATGTTTTAACAAAAGTAAAATTCTTTGTTATTTGGATCATCACGGATTAGTGATTTAATTATTGTAGTTGAATATTAGACGAAGAGTTCTGCATTTATTTAGTTTAATGTTTTATTTTAATTATTCTTATGGTTTTTAATGGTTTTATTTCAGCAACGTATTAATACATAATTAGTTTCATTCTGTATTTGTGATTAAATTACCTATTTGTTTTGACTGGCAAACTGTGTTATTAAGTATAACATAGAGCCATTTTTATCGAAAAATTGTACAGGTATTAGTTACCATACCAAGACTAGAGGTTCGGTAAAATTATATTTTAGTTAGTATGTTTTTATTGCGGATTTCTTATTAATTTTTTTTTTTGTAAACATTTATCAAATCTGATTATTATTAAGGTTTGATTGAGATTTTCGTTTTTGTTGTATTTTAAATTTCGTTATAATAAACTTTAATGTAATGATAATTTATTAAAACAGTTATTCCAATAGCCCGTCGTTTTTATTTACTATACAGATACATGTAAGTACCTAAGTAGTTCTAAGTATATAGTCGAGCCCTGCGTTTGTACGTGTGTATACGCGCAGAGACATGGAGCGCGCTATACCTTCAGATTATACCAATCTGACAGTTCTGTACAGGGCCGTGAAAGCTCCATACATGGATAAATTTCATATAAATCAGCGCCATCTACCGAAGATTGCAAGAAAAAAATTACATATAGGTATACCTAGAAATATCTGTAGCGATAACTGAACGGTAATTTCGCCATCAAGAGGCCGTTCCCGTTTTTTAAGCCATTTTAGCGGTTAACACGCGCGGAGATACGTGATTGTGACTAAGATATATCAACAAATTAAGAAATGAACAATGATACTATTAGATCACTTAATCTACTATGGTACTGTGGGAGTAAAAATAAGTGTTTAATTACCTACAACGGAAAAATCAAGTTTCCGCAAAGCATGTTTTGAAGAAATCATTTTATGAGCATTACGCGATGGTCCATGACATCGAAAATTATGTGAGTAATTAATTTTTAAATGCATATACGACATAACAACATCCTGCTCCTTGGTATGATGGGACCAGAAACTTTGGTTTCATTCAGAAATAAACCAAAAAATGTTACGTAAAATGTCATTAATTTGTCAGTTTACGTCTAAATTGATTATTTTTTATCACATAAAATACACTAAAAAATAAAAAAACAAATAGTCTCATAAGATTTGATATAATACCTTGCTAGGAAAAATCAGCTTCTAAATGTGATTACAAATATTTTAAATTAATTTTTAAACGAAGCTAGAAATCGTTATAAAAATCCTGTACGCGTCTACAGAACTTTAGACCGCGCTGAGCGCTGGCGCGTGAATTTTGGAACGGCCTCTTGATCTGCGTGGCGCAGTGGAAGAGTGCTAGGTTCATAACTTTAAAGTCCGTGGATCGAATTCACGCTTATCTAGAACTACTTTTTGTGATTTTTATATTTTTACTTTTAAATTGCATATTATACATAATAGTTGTCATTTACTTATTTATTAACACCGAAATTAAACATTTATTTTATTTTGAAAAATGAATCCACTACTAACGCCATCTATACGATCGGAACAAAAATAAAATTTATTGCTTTACACTAAGAAGTTTAATAATTCACACGCACGATAAAGTGCCATTACACCAAACCGGCAAGTAAAGACGAACATAAAAGCATGGAATTAAATCCACGCAAGTGATCCCCTGGAGGGACCAGGGGTACATGCCGGTGCGCTCGTCTCACTTCGCCTGTGCGCGCCCTTGATTGGCGCCAACATAAAATATTTATCTCCTAAATTATATTTTATACATTAGCCAAGAACAGCTGCGCCTGCTCTTGCATTTTTCTCATTTTCTTCAATGCTTTTGAAGACATGTTCTCTTTCCTGAACATCGAAGCGATGAAAGAGTGCAGTTTCCTCACCAAATCGATTCGTGTTTTCTTGAGGGCGGCGCCGGTCGGGCGCGCGCTCAGTAGTCTCTTGTGATAGAACGCCAACTTCTGCATCATATGGGGATTATTGTTGGGCGTAACCTTCTCATCCCTCACTATTTTATTCTCCTTGTTGCTGTGTTGTATAGGTTGTGTTGGAATGCTGTTGTTCACTTTCTTTTGCAATCTGTTCACTTTAGTCTTAAGTTTTAAAGCTTTCTTCTTGTTCTTTTTCAAGAGAGAAGTTTGATTTGAGATATGGTATATTTTGAGTAAATCCATGTAGTCATCTCTGGGGAACGCAGTAAATATACTCGTGTAATGCTGTCCGATCTCTTTTCGTAGTTCGGTAGGTATGTTATTCTGTCTCGAGTTCATAAGTTTCTCTTGGAAAGAATACAGCTCACTTAAATGTTCCGAACCATCAGCAAGACCAGCTTGTCCAAGTAGAACCATATTAAGCTTCTTGAGCATTTGGTTTATATTTCCTCTGTTGTTCTTCACCTGCTTAGGATTGACGATTTTTTGTTTAAGCAGCTGTTGTTGTCGTTTCTGCAAAAACATACATATTTGTACGCCATCTAGAGTCGAGGATGCCTATTGAACTTTTTCTTTAGAGGGAGTTGCGCATCTATACCAGTATATCTGTATAATCTATGGTTCTGTAGCAGGAGACAAGGTGACTAACGGGACCATGCAAAGCAGAGAGGTTGGACGTGCCTTAAGGTTATATTTCTTTGATGCAAAGGGACCATGACCCAATAAACATAAGGGCTGCTCACTTCATTGACAGCGTGCCGCATTTCATACACCGGGACACAAAATCATAGGTATTTATCGGATTTGCGCAGGGCTTACTTACTTGGGTCGTGAACGGGATTACGGGACATGCCGACCTGTGATGCTGAATTATTTTGTTAAGTGATATAACTATAAATTCTATTGTGGAAGGAGAAAAATTGTAACGGCTTGTAGTAGCAGCTTGGTGGACTAGTACCTATAGTGCGGATTGATGGCTTTATCTCATAACGTGGGTAAGTATGAACGCTCTAGCCACGCTGAGGAAGTCAAGGGCGACAACTAACAGACTTCTGTATGATAATACGAAACGCAAATCTTACAATGTGTATCATAATGGTAGCCTAGAGACGTCCACTGCTGGACATAGGCCTACCACTTTTGGTTGCATGGTTCTCCACACAGACCGATTTTGAGCCGCCCGCATCACCACTTCCCGCGATCTCAACCAGATCGTCGTTCCACCTTGCGGGAGGCCTACCCCTGCTGCGTCGTCCGGTACGTGGTCACCACTCCAGAACCCGCCTGCCCCAACGGCCATCAGTTCTTCGCGCTATGTGCCCAGCCCATAACAGCCACTTCAGCCTAGCTATTCGGAGAGTTATGTCGGTGACTTTGGTTCTCCTGCGGATCTCCTCATTTCCGATTCGATGTCGCAGGGATATAATTTGTGTAGATAGGTATACCATAATACTGCCTCCGTGGTCCAGTGGATAGCGTATGCGACTGCAGATCGGAGGCCCCGGGTTCGATTCCCGGGTCGGGCGAAAGTATTACTGAATTTTTCCGAATTCTTAGTGGCAGCACGGAGTTGGTTATGTGCCCAGTAACGGCAATAGGCTCGCCGCCTATTACGTCGTGGGACCTAAAAATTCATGGCGAAATGTGGGTGTTATGTTACACCTCTGCCTACCCCTTCGGGGATACAGGCGTGAGTCTATAATAATTGCCATTTTCTGTAAAAAATATTTACCATCAGTGGTGAATTTCTTTTAGATCTCTTTGAGCCTAAATAGTTCCCATCATCCGTTTAACTTATGTTATGTGTAACGTTACCTATATAGATAAGTATTCATAATTAGTGTTTGGTTTTACACGTCACAGTAAGGGTTGGAAGTAAAGTATTTTCATAATAGGTACCTACTGTAAGTATATCCGGGATGAACAGAAAGGGACTGAGAGTGGCTCTCTAAAATTCATAAGGCGAAATGTGGGTGTAATATTATACTTCTGCCTGCACCTTTATGGACACAGGTGTAACGATAAAAAATCTCTCGTATGACGTCAATATACGCTTCTGGTACTCCTTTAGTCCTTAAGGAGGACCTTCCAGGACTCACCAGAACACCAATCAGGGTTTGTAATTGAAGGCCTTCTGTATAATATATTGCATAGGTACAGATGTAGAGACATATTTTTTACCTGTAGATGAGGTATCTCCACAGCGGTCGTGAGGACAAAGTTTGGGTCCCATGGTTCCCTGAAATCCACACTGACCTTCAGAGAGAGTAGCTGGTAGTCTGCTGCCAAGTCACTAATGCTTCTCATCATGACCGCCTTTACGGATCAGCTGTTTTAACGATTCGTCTAACTGCGAGCACATATCAATTACTTAGATTGCCACTGGCACTATCTTATTTTGTGTGAATTGTAGTCAATTCTAGTGTCGGAGCTTATAGACCTGAGACAAATAACCGAGACCGACGGCTTTACGCGCCCTGCGAAGCCCATTAGCGCTCTAAGATGCTTTGATATTAAAACAGACAACTTAATTTTGAAATCAATTCAATGTTCATTTCACTATTCGTGTACACCAATATCACTATAAGACCATACTTAACAATTGATATTTTCGTGGTAAATGGTATTAGCTTCACATTGTCTTTCAGGATAAATTCAACCTACCTACCTTTGTCTCGAGTATCCGCTTCTTCGGCATTGTTGGCTGTTGCAATCGCCATGATTAGGTACTTCTTACATCTGTGCTTTGAAAGCTTCAGCATGCTTTATGTGGGTGATGTCCACAAGATGAATAAAAAAGTGGCCTTTGTTCACCTGGGTGAAATCAGCTACTTAGGTGAAATCATTCCGACCGAGGTGAAATGAGTAGGTATACCAACTACCAAGTAGTCTTATTTGTTCACCAAGGTGATATCATCCAGATGAACAAAGTGGAATAAACCAATTATACCTATTCTTAGTCACATGGTTTTAGATTGATCTCTTGGTTTTCCAAAACAGGGGTTTATAATGGGTAGTTATTTAGGTACATACAAAATAAAATAAATAAAAATAATATAGGTTCCTACATATTGTTTTTAATCATCTAAGTATACTAAAGTTATTAGGGTTTCTCTTTCACGGCTATTCTTATAACCTTTGATGTTAGAAGAATAGGTAACCGACCCTTTGGCAGGCGTACACGGAGACATAGGTCCAACGCGCAGAGGCCCTTTGAGAGTTTTAATCTAGAATGTGATGGGTCACCTACTGAGGAGCCTCCATAACTGCACTAGTAAGTGCAGTCACCGATTAGCCGCAGCAGGTGGGAAACGATTGCTACTTGTATGGAAACTAATTAATCTGGGCTAAAAATTGCGATCAGGCGCGGTCGCAGCCTGAAATTTTGGAGGGGGTCACTCACTAATAAAAAATAGGTATCTGGATCGCCATTTATAGCATAAATAGTGGTAAAAATTTCGAAATACGTCGCCATTTTAAGGGGTTGTGAGAGGTTGGGGGGAGTAGGGGGGAGGGTTCGGGTCCCCCCTCACCATTTTCACCCGCCGGAAATACTTGGTTCCTTTAAAAAAAAAATATATATGCTCTCCAAACATCAGTGTGTATGGTGGTGCCAACTTCCACATTCTTCAATCAATCAGCCTATCGCAGTCCACTGCTGGACATAGGCCTCTCCCAACACGCGCCACAGTACACGGTCCTCAGCCTTCCGCATCCACTCTGTCCCAGCCACCTTTTTCAGGTCGTCGGTCCACCTAGCCGGTGGCCGTCCTACCTTACGCTTGCCGAGACGTGGTCGCCACTCTAGGATACGCTTGCTCCATCTGCCATCAGTCCTTCTACAGATATAGCCAGCCCATTGCCACTTGAGCCTACTGATTCTGTGAGCTATGTCGGTAACTTTGGTTCTTTGTCGGATAACTTCGTTTCGAATTTTATCCTTCAAAGAGACTTGTAGTGACTTTTAGTTTGTGGACTAGTCCCACTGTGAGTGTCCACGTCTCGGCACCGTACGTCATAACAGGTAGGACGCATTGGTTGAAGACTTTGGTCTTCAGGCATTGCGGTAGGGGCGAAGAGAAAACTCGACGTAGCTTGCCAAACGCTGCCCAACCCAACTGGATCCTGCGGTCGATTTCTTTCTCGAAGTTGTTTCTACCAAGCTGGACTACTTGCCCAAGGTAGACATACTCTTGAACAACTTCGAGCATCGATCCGTCGACATAAACCGGTCCCGGCACAATGTGTTCGTTGAACATAATCTTGGTTTTATCCAAGTTCATGCCGAGACCGACCCGTCGAGAGGCTCCATTTAGGCTGTGCAGCATCTCACTCAGCTCTGCCAGACTCTCTGCCACGATGACGATATCGTTGGCAAACCGAAGGTGGGATATGTACTCGCCATTAATGTTGATGCCCCGTCCAGTCCAGTCCAGCGTCTTAAAGACGTCTTCGAGTGCGTTGGTGAAGAGCTTAGGAGATATTACATCCCCCTGCCTCACCCCTCTACGCAACTCAATGGGGCTGGTTTTATTGTCCTGGAGTTGGACGGTCATAGTGGCCGTGTCGTACAAACATCTCAACACCTCGATGTAGCGCCAATCGATGCGACACCGCTGCAGAGCATCCAGAACCGCCCACGTTTCGATGGAGTCGAAGGCTTTCTCGTAGTCCACGAAAGCCATACACAGCGGCTGATTGTATTCGTTGGTCTTCTGTACAATCTGCCGAACAGTATGGATGTGGTCTACGGTGCTGTAGCCTTTTCGAAACCCGGCTTGTTCCGGTAGCTGGAAATCGTCGAGTTTTCTGGCGAGGCGATTTGTTAGGACTCTCGAGAACAACTTGCAGACGTGACTCAGGAGTGAGATGGGTCCAGTGGCGGCGCTAGACCACGTGTAGACGTCGGCGACATCAAGTTCGCGAGGCCCTTTAAATCGATGGCGAGGCCCCGTTTACTTCGTAGTAAAAAAATCGTTAAAATTAAGTGAGCCAAATTATAAAATAATGTATGAATAAATAAATGACAATTCAAAAATTTCCACGCAGCATGGATCTTGTCACGCATGTGTTCGAAAATAATTAAAGACATCATCAACTGCTTAGCTTTTTCCCGAATTGTTCGGTGTTGGCTACCTAAGCCAGGATGATTGGCGAAACGAAATTAAGTATGTAACTTGTAGAACTTTCTGCGAGGCCCCCTCAGGCGCGAGGCCGTCGGCGGTCGCCGACGTCGCCGACGCCTAGCGCCGCCACTGGATGGGTCTGTAGTTTTTCAGCAGGGTTTTGTCACCTTTTTTGAAAAACAGAACCACCGCACTCCCACTCCACGCCTGAGGTGTTAGGCCTTGGTGGATAACGGAATTAGACAGGCTCGCCAGCTCTTTCAGAACTGCTGTCCCACCTGTTTTAAGAGCTCTGTGGTGATTCTGTCATCCCCTGGAGACTTGTTGTTCTTGAGCTGCTCGAGAGCCACTCTTACCTCGCCCTGGTTAACATCAGGGATGTCCTCCGTGTAATGGCGCGTGAGTTGGGCTCTGTGGTCATCATCGCTGGGTCTCGTGGGTTTAGGCATCTGTGATGCGTACAAGTCCTTGTAGAAACTCTCAATTTCAGCGAGAATCTCGAACTTGGAGGTTACCGTTTTGCCATTCGCAGTATTGAGTTTCGACAGATGCATTCTACCAAGCTGGCGAGCGAAGACTTTGGTGCCTCGATTCTGTTCAATCGCAGCCGTAATGGCGCGGGTATTGGAACATCGGAGGTCACGTCGCACCAGCTTCCGGATCTTCCGGTTTAGGTTTCTTCCATCTGTCGAAGACGTCTGCGCATATGACATTCCCCTTCTTTGCCTCATAAGTTCAAGAGTCTCGTGCGAGAGTTTACTTTGCTTGTTAACGCTTTTTCCGGGAAACAGCCTTCGAGATACATCCTGTCCACATTCTTCACACTAGTTTAATAAACTGATGTTGACGGAGCCCAGCTTCGCAGGGCTCCTATTTTCGGATTAAGGGTCAAAAGAGAACCTAACAACCTATTTAGTTAATTACAGTCGCACCTAACATAACCCTAGGCACTCGAAAGCAAAGGAATGACCATAAAGATATAAAGGATAGAGTGGCAGAATAGTACCTAACTAAATACTGTGTCGTGTCCGCCGGTGGGAGAGATAACGCAACAGTTTAAAGGCCCCCTGCATCTCTCTTTAACAACGCATGCTACATTCTACAATGGGGTTGGCAACTGTCAAAGTGTGTTGTCGTTGTGTCCCCAAACATTGAATTTGTATTATGGTCAAATTTTTACAATATATACACTTTTTTTTCATTTCAATCTATCTTCGTGTATCAATAAAAACAACTTTTAAACTATTGATTACTGATAAACTGATATAAATAATAGTTACAGGTAGCACGCCATTGCGCAATGTTGATGTTGTGCATGTACTGTTAAAGAGAGATGCAGGGGGCCATTAACTGTAGCGTTCTCTCTCGCACCGGCGGACACTCATTGGCCCCTCTCTGCCACTTTATCCTTTATATCTCTATGGGAATGACGCACAAATTTGACATTAGCTGTCAATATCATCCATCCAAGATGGCAAGTTACGTTTCGTTTCACGTTTTTGACATAAAACCTAAAAAATACATTTGGAAAACTGTACTAAAGCATAAAAATTAATTACGTTCCGTTTTGAATAATTGACAAAGTATTTAAGAATTTTTGAAAATTGTTTAAAAATATTAAGACGCAACTCCGGCAGCCAGAATTACTTTGAGGGGATTAAGACTAACTACCTTAAGCCCCCTACACCACCAATACCCTCAAATTCAGGCGACTCGTTTTAAAATCCAACCCTAAATACTTATTATATTTGTAGTTTATTTAATTATACATGTAAAAGTCTAAAAGTCATTAATGTACATCAAATTTTACTTTATTAGCACATTTCTGTATAAAAATATTTAAAAAACCCTTTTGTTTTTGTCGGTTGCGCTAAAATGTCGGGGAAGGCTCGATATTACTTACAATGACTTAGCATTATTAAAAAATTATCATTAAATTAAGCACTGTTCTTCAAATTAAATTATATGTAGTAAGTATTCGACAATTAAGTTATATTTTAATTTTTCCTCAATCACAAAACTTAACAACAAGAATCACAATTCACAACTAAGTAGACAGCCTTTATCTTGAATCTTTACAATAAACCTACAAATTACATTATTAGAATATTGTTAAACAATATTTATCATAACGAAGCATATTGATTTTGCTAGGATTACCAAAACTACGTAGTTCGGTTCCTTGCTTCTAAACTGGATGTAATTTCCAAGTTATTTTGGCCATTGTACGTAGTTCATAAAAACACCACTAGATAGAGTCAGCTAACTATAAATTTATCGCTGTTAGGGGATAGCCAGAAATATCTTTTTATTATTTGGCAATTTTTTTAGATTTTTCAATTTGACCTTAGATTTTGGGGGGGTCATGTCCCCTGTGACCCCCCCCTTCGGACCGCGCCTGATTGCGATGTGTGTTAAATGGACTGGTTTAAAGGGACACATGGATGAAAACCGGATTATTAGGGTTATTATTATTAGTAGTATACCTATGCATATTCGAGAGACAGGTAGCGGTATCCAAGTGGAGATACCAACAGACTGCAATAAAGAGGGCATCGTGGTCGAATCCACGGCGCGGGCGCCCCCACTGATTTAAAAGTTATGTGCGCATAAAATTGCTAATTATCGTTTGCCCCTTGTCAATAAAAAAATTTCGACTGTCGTTACGGAAAGTCAGTACCTAAGTAACTAGGTACACTAAAATAAAATAATAGGTAGGTAGGTAAGTAGGTACCTAATGGACTAAACCGTAAATACCTATGTACCTACTTATACTCGTAGCTATCCCATTAGGATATGGAGGTCAGACGGCAGACGTTCTGTGGAAAAGCTTTTATTCTATCATAATAATTATCTGATTAGATTTGTAAACGGACCCTGGGATCCAAGGCGTATAAGTACTTATGGAACGCGACGATGATGACGATAATTATATGCGACATATTAATAACATTATATTACAGATCTCAAGGAGTCGTTTTACTTATTATATAGATATAATTAACTATATGATAATAACAGTTTACCACCATTTCCATCTCGCACCCAAAATTCGTAGATAGGTATATACCTACCTAATTATATACCTAATATAATAGCTTGAATACTGGGTTAACAAAAAGGCTAAGTTGATAGCCCGTCGCCCCAGAGCGAGGAGGCGTGTAACGAGAGGACACAGTTGTGTGTCGCGGGAGATAATGAATTTCAATTTCATACCTATTGCACCCGCTACGCATTATTTATGCCCCGCTACAAGGACACAGCTAGAGCTGTGATAACCAGATCAATATTTGTAATAAAAACTACTTATTACATTACAAATTACATAGTTTAAGCCGTTCCAAATGTTCCGCCTTCGGCTGGACAACCCAAAGCCAAAAAACTGGTTTTGGGTTTCCCGTGGAAAATTGAAGACTATAGGGCTTAGTGCCCGATATGCGGCAAAAGCTTGCGCTTGTCCTGTACATGTGTTTTTAGTGCTAGAGTCTGGTTGAAACTTGGAGGGAGTCATCTGCGCCGAGAGCCGATGGAATCGATGAGAGTGAGGTTACAAAACATGCACTAAGCTTTCAAGCCGAAACTTGATTCATAGTAAATCTTTAAACAATGTCATTGTTTTTCCGAGTAATACGGCAACGATATTTACTAACCGAATATTTATAATAACAACTCTACTGAAAACAGAAGCTCTATATGGATCTGAAATTCTACTGTTTAAGCTCTAAATAATACCGATCCTATAAAAACGGGCGAAAGGACGCAAACCACTCTCATTCTATCCGGGAACTTGAAACACGACACAATGAATCAATCCCTGAAAACATGTCCGAAAAACTACAAAACTGCTGAAATGAAATTAATGAAAATTATGAATAAAATTGACCATTTAAAATTGAATAATTCGTACATGTTACGTCTTGACGTACGTAAAAACAGTCAATTTATATTTATGAAAGGCAAATCATTGGCGTATTCCATATTCGGTGTCGTGATAATGTGCATTTTGGCGATCGCTGCTCGGTGGATTTATAACGAACTTTTCAGCAGAACAGTAAGTACCTACCTACTTAATTTCCTATTGGCAGTGTCGCTTTATACCTCCATGCTCTTACCTGTTTGCGCACATAGGAAGGTACCCAATTATTTACTCTTGACAAGGATATACTGCACGATTGGCGCAGTGGTTTAAGCGGCCACCTCGCCGTTTGACACTGCGTCGTTGTGGGTTCGATTTCAACAACAGACAACAGTTTGTGTAATCCATTAATTGTTGTTTCGAAGAGTGTTCGATTATGTCCGTTGGTTACATGTTTGTAAAGTCCCCCACGATACAGAATTTATTCATAGTGCGGGAGTTGTCTTTTTTGAAAGAAATAAAGAAAGTGAACGGATTTAAAAATCGGTTACGGGCAGGCCGGGCGCACTTCGCATTTTAGGTACAAACTTACAAGTACCTCGGCCGACCACGTCGACGTGGTTGGATTTAGTACAGGGCCGTGAAAGTTCCCTACATGGGTAAATTTCATATAAATCAGCACCATCTACCAATGATTGTAAGAACTAAAGAAAAAGCAACAAATGAAAGGTAATTTCGCTAACTCTCTTAAGAACTCCGTGGTGCAGTGGAAAGCGTGCTGGGCTCAAATCTGAGAAGTCCGTGGATCGAATCCACGCTTACCACGAACTACATTTTGTGATTTTTATATTTTTTTACTTTTAAATTGCATATTTTACATATCAGTTGTCATTTACTTATTTATTAACACCGAAATTAAACATTTATTTTATTCTGAAAAATGAATCCACTACTAACGCCATCTATACGATCGAATAAAAATATAATTGATTTGAACGCCATCTAGAGTCGAGGTCAGTCGAGGATGCCTATTGAACTTCAATTTCGAACTGAGAGTTGCGCATCTATACCAGTATAAGTGTATAATCTATGATTTAGTAGGTTGCCGCGCGCCGCTCACATTAGACGTCACGCAACGAGTGCGACCGCTCCGTATTCTCACGCGCCGTGTTCATACACTGTTCAAATTATAAACTTAAACGCCTTCAACAACAACAATTTATCATCACAAGTCTAATGCAAAGTATTGCTTAATAGGCTAGTTGACAAAAAAAAAATTATAAGTCCGTCCTTTAGATTATTCAAAAATAAGCGATACGTATTTTTTTATTTGTAAATTAAACCAAAAATGACCAAGATATAGCTCATTAAAGTTACGTATGACGTCACGCCGTGCTGCATTTTTTCGCACTAGATGACGTCACACGTAACTTTAATGGGCTGTATCTTTGTTATTTTTTATTTAATCGAAAAAAGAAAAAATACGTGTCCAATATTTTTTTATAATCTAAAATACGGACTAAATAAAATGTAATTATTTTGACCCTGGAAACTACCCTATTAACTGTGTGTCGAAAGCGACTTGAAAAATTGATTTTATTTATATTACGAGAGCAACTCGAAAATTTAATTTTTTGTTTGTTGAGATATCTCAACGATTATGGTGTCAAATTAAAGATTTAGTTCTAAAACCATTTTATCTGTTTGAATCATGTAAATCGGTCCACGCGTTTAGGAAATAACTAAGAATTTGTATAGTAAAAATGTAAACGACCAGAATTTTTGTGCTTTTGTTCTACTAGCTCCAATAGTGGGATAGGATACTTATAGGATAATTATTTATTATTAGGTACGTGGTCAAGTAGGTAGATAGACGATGAATTAATATAGTAGCAGCGCCAAGTCGACAACCCTAGCGCGCCACTCCGCGCCAGACAGCGACAGCGTTATGTGTTAGAAAAGAACGGGAACTGTTAGGTTAATATCGCATTAGGCACTGAGTGCTTATGCGAGCTGAATTGAACTTTATTGCTTAGGACCAAGAGTCGTAATTTCAATAAATTGGTTTGAAAAGTGAAGCTTCTGTACGTTAGTACTATCATGGGGTCTCATTCCTTAGAACGTTTTCCGTCATTCTTAACTCTCTCAACAGATGGCTTTACTAGTATCTATTTTATTGATCACTTTCATGCATAAGTGATAAATAAGAAAATAAAGTTCTAAAATATGATATTTATGAATTAAACAATCCCTTTATTACGATTAAATAAAAAATTAAACATTAAATTGAATATGAATATTTTTGAAAAATATGATGTGCACTTCGTTGCTCTGGTGGCCAAAATACGTACTAGCTTGTAGTAAAACGTTACAATGAGTTAACTTTCACTCGGCATTCATAGATGGCGCTTTTACGTATGTATATATTTATTTTTATTTAATATGGTATTAATCTGTAGATGGTAAAATAAATAAATATTTATTAAATAAACATCAAATATTTGAAAAAGTAAGATATTATGTTAACCAATGAACGGCCATGAGCATTAATTTTAAAAAGTATATAGGTACCTAGTCGAGCGATAGCGTTTCATGGAAATTTATTCTTTACTACCATATATTTAAGGAACTTTGTCACGCAAAACCTTGCAAGTTTTATATTCTCGAGTACTCAAAATACTTTCAAGTATTTTAGTGTTTTGCGCGACAAAGTTCCGTAAATGTATGGCAGTAAGGAATATTATTTCATAAAAGTATCTGTAGGGTAAATACGCCATACGTCGGCCCCACCCCAAACTTCGGCCGTCTGCACATTTTCGGCTTGCGTTCATTTAAAACGTATTGAAGTTACAAATTTGCCACTCGAATTACAATCTTAGTTCATAATCTATATGTACAAACCGTTACTTTCCGATTACGTTACACACTCTTCGCACACTGAGCGTCAGTAGCGATTGCGCCGTCGAAGCGTCAATTTCATATTTAAAGTACCTTACTTGCTGTGAATACCCACACTTCGGGGATTGATATTAGAACGGTCAGACATTCCTTTTTTATTGTTTTAAGCATTATTATAAGTAATTAGTGATTTTTACTATATTTTGAGATAGTTTTTTCAATGTTTAACGTATTGTTTTAAAGGGAAAATAGGAGGCCGCCAATAGAATACCAATTTTGAATTAAAACCGGATTCTCGGCCGTGGCCGCCTAAAAGTAAATGCAGTCTGTTTTATAAATTCCAATTGTACTAATTCCATTGCCTTAATAAGAGAATTTGCAACGCATATAGGCAAATAAATCTATTTTACGTTTAATCGCCAAATACCGGCCGGGGTGATATTAGTTGAATCTCGAGAAATGATGAACACAAAATAGGGACCGGCTTTAGAAACATTAAAGATCGTAATGTCGACCAGCCTCAAATTCGAGCCCAACTATACAGGCTGATTACTTTTCTTATTTTCTCCGAATTAAATATTTATTATACATTTATTTAAAGAGATTTATTTATAATATAAAGAGTTAAGTTTAAATGTAGGAGTTGATCTTATTGAAAACATTTAAATTAGCTTATTATGGTATGGAAATATAAGATATTAATTGCTCTTTGGAACTTGCTACCTTAACGTATGTTAATTACGTAGCTTAAAAATATAAATATATTCAATAATGATTCTCTTGACCAAAAATCGTATGAATTATTTTTGAAAAGATATCCAGAACTAATTATAATTATTTTGATGTTTACTTTACTTTGTTATACATTGTAATACTTACCTAACGTTATACGTGCAAATAAAAAAAATACTTTACCTACTATTAAACAAATACGATTAATAACGTATACTTAGTGAGACTCCTGCCAAAATAAATCATATTAATAATATTTATCCGTCTTAATTTAAAACATCCTATACCCGGCCGATATTTGGGAAAAACGCGACCGACCATGGGTCGTGAATGGCCGACTTTAGGGTTTTTTCGTTCTCGACGCATATAAACCTTAGTACTTTTTCCTTGTAGTAGAAATGACAACCTTATGCCCATAAACATGAAATAGATTTATCAAACTATCCAAAACCGCATCGGAAGCTATCCTTTCGTTGCAAAGGTGCCAGACCGATTCCAAAACAGAAAAACCGTAAGGATGCCGACATTTAGCGTATTTACCCTACTACGTTACGATAGGGAGTCGGTAATACGCGAAACGAGTTCGCGTACGTTCAAGTAAAAAATACTTTGAAAGTGTTGCAAATATTTTAGTGTTTTGCGCGACAAAGTTCTGTAAATGTATGGCGGTAAGGAATAATATCCTATGAAAGTAAAAGTACTCCGTTACGATTGGGGATCGGCAAAACGCGAGACGCGATCGCGTACGTTCAATTCAAGTAAGAAATACTTTGAAAGTGTTGCAAGTATTTAAAAAAAATTGGGCAAGTGCGAGTCGGACTCGCGCCCGATGGGTTCCGTACCATCATATATAAAAGAAAATCACGTTCGTTGTATGTATATCTACTTATATACTTTATAACTTTCTACCTGTTTATTAAGATCAAGTACCAAATTGTTTAAAAATTACGTTTGTTGTATGGGAGCCCCCCTTTATTATTTACTATTTTAATATTGAATTATTTATTTTGAAAGGTAATATACAACTACATATTCTGTGAAAATTTAAAGCGTCTACCTGTTACAGTTAGTAATTTTGAGCAAAAATACGAAAAAAAACTTTTTTTTTGTATGGGACCCCCCCTTAAAATTTTCATTTTTTTTATTATTAGTATTTGTTGTTATAGCGGCAACCGAAATACATAATTTGTGGAAATTTCAGCTTTCTAGTTATCATGGTTTATGAGATACAGCCTGGTGACAGACAGACAGACGGACAGACGGACAGACAGACAGACAGAGAGACAGACAGACAGACAGTGGAGGCTTAGTAATAAGGTTCCGTTTTTTACCTTTTAGGTACGGAACCCTAAAAAATATCGTTACAATCAGCTTCAAAATTACGAATCCTACAAAACAAATGATTTTATAATAGTTAAATTTAGTTTTTCATCTAATTTTTTTTATCCACTTTGATGGAGGAATAAAAAACTACCTAATTTATCAATTTAAAAATATTAATTTGCCAACACCTGGATTTGAGTTAATTATCTAAATAACTAACTTGCACGTTTGCATAACTTGCTTGTAAGGCCGAATTAATAAACCAATTGTAATTGTAGCTTTTGCGCGCGACTTCGTTCCCGTGAAAGTTGAAGAGAAAAAAATCCAACGTTTTTGCAAGATTTTTTGTTAGTTGACGAGGTATCATAGTTTCATAAATAAAAAAATAAAATTAACTGTTGTTTCATTGCTACATTTTAATAGTTACCTATTCCCCTTTTGCAATCTCGACGTTCGCTTCGCCAGGGGTTCGCCATTTAGGTTACTTTAATTTCGCCTGAATAGGTACCAATTTAATTAAGAATATAATAATATAAATTAAGAATAACAATTTTCACGAAGCAGAACTCAAAGGAAAGCACCACCTAGTACCTATAGTAAGTACCTATTATATTATCTGTAGCATGCACCACAGACCCTGGGACTACAGACCATCAGACCAAGGCAACCTCACAAGGTCATAGGTTTTGTCAAGTCTAATTCAAACGAGCCCAAACACTACTAGTTTCTCATGTGTAGTTTAGGAGTTCTAGTGACCACCTGCCGCCTTCATCATCAGACCAAGGCAACCTCACAAGGTCATAGGTTTTGTCAAATCTATTCCAACGAGCCCAAACACTAATAGTTTATCATGTGTAGTTTAGGAGTTCCTGTGACCACCTTCCGGCTTCATCATCAGACCAAGGCAACCTCACAAGGTCATAGGTTTTGTCAAATATATTCAAACGAGCCCAAACACTACTAGTTTATCATGTGTAGTTTACGAGTTCCTGTGACCACCTTCCGGCTTCATCATCAGACCAAGGCAACCTCACAAGGTCATAGGTTTTGTCAAGTCTTGTCAAACGAGCCCAAACACGACTAGTTTATCACGTGTAGTTTAGGAGTTCCTGTGACCACCTTCTGGCTTCATCATCAGACCAAGGCAATCTCACAAGGTCATAGGTTTTGTCAAGTCTATTCAAACGAGCCCAAACACTACAACTTTATCATGTGTAGTTTAGGAGTTCCTGTGACCACCTTCCGGTTTCATCATCAGACTAAGGCAAGCTCATAAGCTCATAGGTTTTGTCAAGTCTATTCAAACGAGCCCAAACACGACTAGTTTATCATGTGTAGTTTAGGAGTTCCTGTGACCACCTTCCGGCTTCATCATCAGACCAAGGCAACCTCACAAGGTCATAGGTTTTGTCAAATATATTCAAACACGCCCAAACACTACTAGTTTATCATGTGTAGTTTACGTGTTCCTGTGACCACCTTCCAGCTTCATCATCAGACCAAGGCAACCTCACAAGGTCATAGGTTTTGTCAAGTCTTGTCAAACGAGCCCAAACACGACTAGTTTATCATGTGTAGTTTAGGTGTTCCTGTGACCACCTTCCGGCTTCATCATCAGACCAAGGCAACCTCACAAGGTCATAGGTTTTGTCAAGTCTTGTCAAACGAGCCCAAACACGACTAGTTTATCATGTGTAGTTTAGGAGTTCCTGTGACCACCTTCCGGCTTCATCATCAGACCAAGGCAACCTCACAAGGTCATAGGTTTTGTCAAATATATTCAAACACGCCCAAACACTACTAGTTTATCATGTGTAGTTTACGTGTTCCTGTGACCACCTTCCGGCTTCATCATCAGACCAAGGCAACCTCACAAGGTCATAGGTTTTGTCAAGTCTTGTCAAACGAGCCCAAACACGACTAGTTTATCATGTGTAGTTTAGGAGTTCCTGTGACCACCTTCCGGCTTCATCATCAGACCAAGGCAACCTCACAAGGTCATAGGTTTTGTCAAGTCTATTCAAACGAGCCCAAACACTAGTAGTTTATCACGTGTAGTTTAGGAGTTCCTGTGACCATCTTCCGGCTTCATCATCAGACCAAGGCAACCTCACAATGTCATAGGTTTTGTCAAGTCAATCTAAACGAGCCCAAACACGAGTAGTTTATCATATGTAGTTTAGAAGTTCCTGTCACCACCTTCCCGGCTTCATCAACAGACCAAGGTACATTCACAAGGTCATTCATCACTGCAGCATTTCAATGTTACCGTAACATAGCCACCAAACTTACGTAAGTATGTCAAATATCAGCTTTATGGAACAGTGTACAAAATGCATTCCAAATTTTGAACGGAAAGACACGAAGTCATAAAAATATCGCTAGATATTTTAACGCCACCGGTACATACGTAAAATAGGTACCTACTAGATCGGTAGATCGTGTTATAACCTTGAAATGAGGCACACTTGGGTGACAAGGTGAAATATCATATTATTGTTAACATTTTAGACAGAATGCTTTTTTATTATAGCGCCATCTCTTCTTTTTAATTTAAAATAACATTGCTTACAAAATGAGACGTAAGATGTCGCTACCATCGACTCCCATTTTTTCGTCGCTAGCGCCATCTGTTGTATTATTTACGGTATTAACAAGTACTTATAAAAATAAAGGTCTAATATTAAGGATCTAACGTGGCCAATTTTTATGGACGATTTGCGGCATCTGTACTGGTATTGTCTTATCTGTGGTACTATTAATTATTCTGTGTTACGGGTTAACTGAACATAGACTGAAGTGACAAAAGCGTTTTCAAAAAAAATTGGGCAAGTGTGAGTCGGACTCGCGCACGAAGGGTTCCGTACCATCATCTATAAAAGAAAATCACGTTCGTTGTATGTATACTTAAATACTTTATAAGTTTCTACCTGTTAATTAAGATCGAGTAACAAATTGCTTAAAAATTACGTTTGTTGTATGGGAGCCCCCCTTTATTATTTACTATTTTTAAATTTATTTATTAATTTTGAAAGGTAATATACAACTACATATTCTGTAAAAACTTAAAGCGTCTACCTGTAACAGTTAGTAATTTTGAGAAAAAATACAAAAAAAAACACGTTTTTTGTATGGGACCTCCCCTTAATATTTGTTTTTTTTTTATTTTTAGGATTTGTTGTTATAGCGGCAACCGAAATACATAGTTTGTGAAAATTTCAGCTTTCTAGCTATCATGGTTTATGAGATACAGCCTGGTGACAGACAGACAGACAGACAGACAGACAACGGAGGCTTAGTAATAGGGTTCCGTTTTTTACCTTTTAGGTACGGAACCCTAAAAAAGAAGCAAGCAGACGATTTATTTTGGTGTTTAAAAATACCTATGTCTTAATAAATATTTCTTCAATTATTGGTTTATCTTGTTTTTGTCTTTATTTTTAACATGAGAACGTCCAGATTTACCTACCAACAAATATTGTGGAATATGCTCATAGTTACGAATCGGTTCGGTACGGTAGAGATAATACCTACTAAATAAAAAATCGGGCAAGTGCGAGTCTGACTCGCGCACCGAGGGTTCCGTACGCATTTTACCTTATTTGAGGTTGAATTACGCTAGTCCTCTAAATCTAATGAGCGCCCATACAACTTAGAGCACTATCTTAAATGGAGTCTACTATGTATGTATGGGGACACCCTTAAATTTTTTTATTTTCATTTTTTGTAATTTTTCCTTTATTTGTGCTGTAAGACCCTGCTTTAGGCCAAATTTCGTGATTCTAGTTCAACGGGAACTACCATATAGGTTTTCGACCCAAAACCTATAGGGTACTTACGGTTGACCTAGAATTGTCAATTTTGGCCAAAACCAAGGTCTTACAGCACAAGTAAAGGAAAAATTCCGAAAATTAAAAAAAGTTGAAAATTAAGGTTAATTTTGGTACAAGTTTTCGCAAAAATCTAATTTTGACCATATCTTTTTATTGGGTTGACCCAGGACCCTGATTTTCATACACCTAATAGCAACCATAGACCTCAGTATCTGGTATAAATTTCAATTTGCTAGGTCCACCCGTTCTTGAGAAAATCGGTGGTGACACACGGACAGACAGACAGACAGACAGACAGACAGACGGACAAGAAAGTGATCTTATAAGGGTTCCTTTTTTTACCTTGAGGTACGGAACCCTAAAAATATCATATTAGCGGCCCTCACACGTACAGTTTGAACCGCGGGAAACACCACGCGCCGTGCCATCCCTCGTTCCGAACCGAATGTGTAGATGCGTACCCGCGCGAGGCCCGACAGTTCGATGCGGCGTGTCGATGCGTACGCACTCTGCTACAGTTCTATGCGTGCGCTACGTATGGATGCAATTAACAACAACAAACATGGCGGTTTGGAGTGCAGAAGCTGTAACGAAATTTATTAGGCTTTATCGAGAACACCCATGTCTATGGAAAATCAAAAATAAATCGCTGTACACTAACCGCAATTTACGAAATAAAGCATATGATGAGCTTGTTGAATTTTGCAAGAAAACAGGATTCGCAACAGCAAACCGCGAGCTTATAACAAAAAAAAATACAAAACTTAAGAGTTCTTCGTTTTCTGTTTTGATTGTTAAAACCAACCACAGATCCAGCTAACGCGATCACCCAACTAGTATCCATTTCCATTGCTTCGGAACTAGTAGAGGTTAAAACTTTTGAAACTGATCACATTCCACGCGCCAGTCCAAACTGCAGTCCAAACTCTTGAAAATCAATTTACACGCACCGTTCGGCACGTTTGTCTAGATTATGTAAGTTTCGTCGGCAATTCAAACCATGAATGCATTTTTAATCGTAATGAGCACAACAGTTTGATCCGCAGTCCAAACCGTACAAATCTAACTGCTGTTTGGAACGCAGTCCAAGATGCGCGGTCCGAACTGTACGTGTGCAGGGCGCTATTCCTAGGTATCCTACTAGGTAGGATATACAGGGTGTCACAAGACCCATCACCAAGCCCAAGTCTACTCGTTTTGGACAACATGCCAAGTCAGACTAAGCAAAAATAAAACCAGAGAAACGTATTTTTTTAAGGAAACACTTTTCTTTAAACCCAAATAAAAAAGGCGCACGTGCAATTTTCGAAATACCTATTTATACATAGGTGCATAGGCAGGGCCGGATTTAAGGGGGGGCAGGCGGGGCAATGGCCCCGGGGCCCCCACAAGAGAGGGGCCCCCACAACAGAGATGAAAATATTAAAAAGAAAATATCGGCATTTGTTCACTTCAATCCGCAAAAAAATGCAATAAACTTGAAAATCGTAAATCCAAATTAATGTCCCAAAAATAATCGACATTATAAAATGTTCATACCAAATAAATAAAATCAACTAGACAGAAAGTGCCTTTACCTTTTTTGTAAATTTAGTCAAATACATATTTTTATGATGATGATTATATTTTTATGCAATAAAATGACGAATCAATTATCACTGTCTGAAAACCGTAGGTAATTTAATGGCGTAAGGATTGAAGTAAGTCGGTGTATTGATATTTTCAAAAACTAGCAAATAATCGCTACGACGCGCGATGCTTAAAACGTTAAAAGATAGAATAGTAATATATAATTGACTATTTCACAATAACAACCAAACAAGAAGTGCCACATGATCCTGTAAAAACGTCAGAAGATTGAGTACATGGAGATAAGTTTGATGGTAGTCTCGTGGTAGGTGACACTATAAAACCTTTAAAATCATGTAGTCACAATCAAGAGGAAGTGTATAATGGTTTCAAAAATCACATTGGTCTTTGGCCCGTCGTGATAACTGAAGGAATGATCAAATATTGGTCAATAACGGTTCCGCAAAACTGCAAAATTGTGATGAAGTTTCACTTCAAAATTCTGTCCTACAATTGCGCGATAATACAAACTTTTCGCTAATGTACAAAAAACATGTTTATACGTCGCAATCAAAATCAAGAGACTGTCCATCGATTCGAGCTTTGTTTTTCTCTGACTACGAGTAAAATATATTGCAAAGTGTGTACTCTAATGAGCACTCAAGTTAAGTGGAGAAGGCTTCAGTGACTGCAAGCATGCAACGGAGCGGCTATACGAGCTCGAGATATCGAAGAACGACTTGGAGTCAGTGATTAGTCTAGTGCCACGGGGAGAAAGCACGGGATGTATCGACCGAGTGCTAGCGACACAGGAGGCACAGCACATCATCGCTGAACGGGGCTTTATCTTCCGAGTAGACGACGAAATCATTGGATCACCGAGAAATGGCAATTTTCTGGGTATTTTGGAATTGCTTGTTGAGTACGAACCAACGTTGGCATTCATTTGTACCGACATGCAAATAAAGTGAGCGGTTACGTCAATTATCTTACCTCAACGGTATGCGAAGAACTGATAAGTTCCATGTGTAATCAAGTACCGATAAATGATGAATCCGATGATTCTCATAAAAATCAACTTAAAATAGTTGTTCAATGTGTGTGTATTTTACCTAATTGCGGCCTTACTGGTGAAGGAACAGCAAATGCTTTAATATTTATTTTAGTTGACCATCAAGTTAATATCCTTGATTGTCGCGGACAATCGTACGATAATGCTGCAAATATGAGTAGAAAATACAAAGCGATGCAAGCTTTTATTTAGCAGAAAAATCATTTATCAGCGTCTGTACCATGTTGTGGTCACTCACTGAATTTAGTCGGAAACCTCTTGTGCATCAGCACTACTAGTTTATTCAGAATTTTGTACGCACGTTTTTTACACCAAGTACAGAAATCTATCACCAAGAGAAAAAATTAAAGTGACTGGTTTTAGCCCAATTATCGCTCAACTTTGTATTTCTCTCATAGAAAGATCGCAAGCACACGAAGCTGTTCGATTGAGATTTGGATTCCTCAACCACTTAGACGAGATGGCTGTCGCAAGTTTATATGCCGCTGCAGAGGAATTAGTAAAAGTTTACAAAGACGATTTCGAATCTAGACTTGGCAATGAATTGGTACAATTTGTATCTTTAATAGACTTGTAAAACAAGACTGTGAAAACTTGTAAATCAGAATTGCCGAGCTACTTTCCCGAACATAGAAATTAATAGGTTGGGGAAAAAGTTTCTGCGCATTTTTTAAGAAAATTCATAACATTTTTTAACATAGTTTATTTACATTTAACTAAAGTATGTAGGTACCTCTTTGTTCGATAACTTTTTGCCATCTTGTAGGTAGGGACATGATCCCATTGCTATAGAAATTTTGGGACTTCTGATCAAAATACCGCGACAAGTGGTTTTGGCAGTCCTCTTGTGATGTTAACCTGACACTGCCTAAAGAATTCTGAAGAGACCGAAACAGTTGGAAATGAAGGTGAAAGGTCAGGACTATACGGCGGATGCATTATCACCTCCCAGCCAAACTCTCTTAATTTTTGCTGAGTCGCTAAAGATGTGTGAGGTCTAGCGTTATCATAATAAAAAACCACACCCCTTCTGTTGACTAATTTCGGGCGCTTTCTCTCAACTTCTTGCTTTAATCTCATCAGTTGTTCTCAGTAGAGTTCAGAATCGATAGTCCTGCCTGGTGGTAACAGCTCATAATTAATAATGCCCTTCCAATCCCACCACACACACACACAGCATCACCTTGTTACGAGTTTACCCGGGTTTCGCCACTGTCTGTGAAGCCTGACCAGCCTTTGACCACGACCTTTTTCGCACGTTCTTGTCGTACGTGATCCACTTTTCATCACCAGTTAACAGCTTCTTCAAAAATCGTTCGGTTTCATTACGCCGTAATCTGAACAAATAACAGAATCACAAATGAGTACACGGTTCATTAGGTTTCTTTCAGTGAGCTCGTGAGGTACCCAAATATCGAGCTTTTTTATGTACCCAGTTTTTTTCAAATGCGCCAAATCTGTTTTGTGGTCAATTCCCAGTTCTTCAGCTACGTCGTAACTACTGATATGACGATCTTGCTCCACTTTTTTCAAAACTGGCATCCATTTTATCCTTAATAGGGCGACCAGAGCGACGTGCATCTTTGACATCAAAATTGCCGGATTGAAAACGCTTAAATCAAATTTGTGCTACTCTCACAGATACTGCACTAGGTCTATATCTATTCAAGGCTTGCATTGCATTTTTACCTTTTTTGTGGTAAAATTTTAAAATGTATCGGATTTCTTCATTAGCTTCACTCATCTTGACAGTACGAAAAACAAATAAAAATCACATATTTTCCTAACCTGAATTTTTGTTTTTGGAATTATGGAATTATATTGGAATTATGTTCTTTAAAATTTAAAATTTCAGTGACACCAAAACCAGCTAGATACAAGTAGTATAGCCAAAAAGATTTTATTACAAGTTCATACATACTATAATGCGAAAAGACTTTTCCCGCAACCTAATACATTAAGAATGTACTCAGTATTATCAGTGTCCAATTGCACCGGAAAGCGCTCGTTTTCAAAATGAAAATGATCAAGAATAGACTCCGATACAAAAACGATGGAACAAAAACGGGCTATCGAAACTAAGCCTTATCAATAATGAAAGTGATTTAGTCCGCGTGCTAGATTTCAGCGATGACTTATAATCGATTATTTTTCATCCAAAAAAGTTCGCAAAGTGCCTTTACATTTATTTCGTTTTTAATCAATTGTATTTTTTTATTTCCCGAAGTTTAATTTGCTGACAGTGTATTTTTTTAATAGTTTAAGGAAAAATTATACGGACAATAAATAGGGGCCCCCACAGCTACATTGCCCCGGGGCCTCCAGACCTCTAAATCCGGCCCTGTGCATAGGGCATCTATAGAACAGGTTGGCGGGGTAAATGCATCGATTTTGTACGTAATTACAAAAATTGTATAGTAACTTGGAACCTCAACATTTCCTGAACCTAGGTAGGTATAGTAATAAGTAATTGCCTAGGTAGGTATAGTAATAAGTAATTGCCTAGGTAGGTATAGTGCCGAAGTAAAAAAATTTCGTAATGATAGGTACAATTTGGGGTTTCAGTTTTCGTTAAGGGTTCTCTTTACACCATGTACCTATATGTAGGTACTGTGGTAGGTACCTTATCTTTCTCTTTTAAAACATGGCTCTATTAGAAGTCCTTTTCCAGAATTGTCTACTGGAACTGCCATCGATCTCGAAGTCAGTGTTCCGCCCGCCGGAGGACTGTTCAATGTGCTCTGACGTAACTGACGTCGTACGTCTCGCAAACACAACAGCCGAAGAGTTTGAGAAGTACGCGTACAGCACCACTCCGGTCATCGTCACCGATGCCACTACTGAATGGAGGGCTTTGAAGGTGTTTTTTTATTACATTAATTAATATCTTACTTACCAGCTGCCTTGCCTAATTTACTAGGTAGGTACGAAATAGGGGAGCAGGGGTGGATCCAGAGGCAGCTAGAGAGAAAATAGCCAGGGTCTGTCCACGACATAAGACTTTTTAGCGTTACTATTGGTACACCCTACTCTCAGCAGGGTCAACCGCCTCTCCCCCAAACCAAAATCCTGGAACCACCTATGCAAGGAACATTCCTTGAACACTTTGCTGAACTTTTGCTTATTTTTTTAGGAATTTGACTTCAAATTCTTTGCTGACTTCTATAGCGCCGGAAAAATGGGGAAGCAAATAAACGACTGTTTTTACTTCGCATATAAGTCCGGTTTGAACTCATTGCAAGAAGTATTCGATATGGATGAAGCTAGAGCCGACTTGACAGGCAAACCCTGGTACGTTGGATGGAGTACCTGCTACGACGAAGAGACAAGGAAACTGAGATCCTACTACAACAGGCCATACTTTTTACCCAAGACTGCGGAAAGCGATATGGTTGACTGGATCTTTATGGGTGGTCCAGGTCAGGGAGCTCATATGCATGTGAGTACACCTTTGTATTAGACATAACTATTTGTGTTCGCCAGACAATGGTCAGATGCTGCGTCACAAAGCCGATGATAAACTCCTTTATAAAGATGGTCAAAGTCATAGGTAGTGGACAAACTTTAGTCCGCCTTGTATTTTGCCGGTACTTACATACAGCTACTTCCTAAGATACTTTTTAATAGATTACCAAAAAATGACTGTTTTGGTTTATTTTGAGAGGTAACCTCGGATTGTATATCAAACGTACCTAGGTACCTATGTATTACGAGTGACACATAGTCGTGCTATGTTGTAGGTGGACTCAGTGAGGCACATGTCGTGGCAGGCGCAGATCCGCGGCCACAAGCAATGGCAGCTGGCGCCGCCGCCGGAGTGCCTCTACACGTGTCGATGGATCACATTCACCGTCTCACCGGGCGAGATCTGTTAGTATCCTCAAATTACATCATCATTACGTAAAAGTAGGTAAGCCAAAGTAATCGGCTCTACCTACCCCCGACACCCATTGCACGACCATAAACTGCACCGTGGTAGACTACAAAGCCGCAAAAGCTAGGCTAATCAAGACCATCCGGCTAATTTAAGAAAAAAAATATGGCATATATGAGACAGTTCCACCTCCTGTGAACTATGTAGAAGACAAAGCACATCTACCCCCCCAGTAGTAATCAGCAATGGCCCATATGGAGATCTCTGAATCGTTTACTAAGCCAGGTTGGCCGTTGCAGATACAACCTAGCGAAATGGGGTAGGTATGATTGACTCGGCCGCCTACATGCAGTGCGACTGTGGCGCTCCAGAACAGACCATAAGTCACCTCCTGGAGTGTCCTAAGTGTCCGCACAGATGTTCGGTGTACGATCTATGCCGAACCACCGACAATGCCGCTGCTGTGGTCACATACTGGGCTGATGCCATTTGATGTCTGTACCAACGGCTGGAAAAGAAAAAGTTCGTTCGTCTTAACCCGTACAAATAAGACAGTCCGCCAGACTCCTTCGTTTGTCTTAACCCGTACAAATAAGACAGTCCGCCAGACTCCTTCGTTTGTCTTAACCCGTTCAAATAAGACAAATGGCCAAACTTCAAACGCATCCAAATGTGTGGCGCCAAGTTGAGGTGCAGGCCCAACCAAAGCATCCCTTAAGTTTCTCTTCATATGTTTGATAATTTGAACGACTTCTTGTGAAAGTGCATATTTCTATTGCCCTATTTTTGTTGTCCGCGACACGCCTACATATATTGCTTTTTATTCCAGTGGTGGTGGACACGAACCGCTGGTATCACAAGACGAACGTACTGCCTGGAGACATCAGCATCACTATTGGTGCCGAATATGACTAGATCGTTATTTTATTATAAGTTCTTCATAATTATTATATTACGAAAGATATTAAATGTTTTAAGGGCTCAGGCGCATAATGTCTCTTTCGCAAAATGTCCCCTGGTCCTAAAACGTCTCTTTCACAGAATGTCTCTTTCGCAGAATGTTGCGCCTGGGACTTCGAGTAAAATTTCGATTTTCAAAACAAAATCATTTATTAAAATTATAGAGTAACTAGAGGACGCCAGCAGCTACGCCTGCATTTTTTTTACTTTACCCGTTTTGGCCGATCCCGTGGGAATTTCGGGCAATCCCTTCTTAGTGCACCCCTACGGTCCCCAAGAAACATACATGCCAAATTTCAGCTTCCTGCGCACAATAGTTTCGGCTGTAGCGTGTCTGTCAGTCAGTCAGTAACGCAAGGATTTTATATATTAAGATTATAAGTGTGTGTCATTCATATTTCCGAGCTGTGTGGTTAGGTGCAACGAACTAAACAAATAGGTTATGTTAGGTTCTCTTTTGACCCCTAACCCAAAAATAGGAGCCCTGCAAAGCAGGGCTCCGTCAACTTAGGCCACATTCTTCACACTAGTTTAATAAACTAAAGTTGACGGAGCCCTGCTTCGCAGGGCTCCTATTTTCGGCTTAAGGGTCAAAAGAGAACCTAACATAACCTATTTAGTTACTGGAATTACAGTCGGACCCATGGGTGTCACCAAGACTTCTTTTTGTTTTGAAAATCGAATTTTACTCTAAGTCCCTGGCGCGACATTCTGCGAAAGTGACATTCTGCGATAGAGACATTTTGCGAAAGAGACATTCTGCGAAAGAGACATTCTGCGAAAGAGACATTCTGCGACCAACCAGGGGACATTTTGCGAAGGAGACATTTTGCGCCTAAGCGAGCGTTCACACTACGCCGGACCGGCTAATTAGCCGGTCCGGATTAATGCCCGGACCGGCGAATAACGAGCCAGTGGCAGAACAATTTGTATGAAGCTATTCACACTAAGCTAGATCCGGTCAATAGACCGGATCCGGGCATTAAGACGGACTCGTAGAGCTGAGCTAAGAGTATGCGTTAGAATATACCGATCGTTATGGCAACGATCATATGCTATATTAGGTATAGATAGTTATACGTCAATTGTTTGACTATCTAAATTTCATAACGAGTATAACCACCATAGATTATACACTTATACTGGTAATAACCACCATGAAATGCCGCGCGCGGTCAGACTTTACCTATGTAGTTATATTTTAACGTAGCGTTTTTTGACAGCAGAATGTTTGGCCGGTGACCATTTAGATAGACATTTCGTAACATTCCAAGGCTTATTTATTTCTTCTTATTGTATTCTTTTTTTGATATATTTATTGTTGAGTTTCCTTTACTCTTTGATAAATAATTTTACGATTTGATATATTTTTATACACGTTTTGGATTTATGTAATTTTTTAAACTTTTTATGTTACATAGTACAGATAAAAATATAATTATTTTATCTGTACGTAACGGTATTACATTTTATTTTTCACTTTTGTGCTCAATTTAATTACATATAGCTTTTTGTTATGTATTATTAGCACCTTTTTTGTTTAATTTAACTTTATATTTTAATTTCATTTTGATATCTTTGTATACTTTTTGTACATGTATTTTTTAATTTCTCTCATTTTGGCGTATTTTTGTTGTCTTGTTACGGTTTGTTTGTTCGATTTTAACGTTTTGTAATGTTTGTTAACTTTAAAAAAACAGCTTTTTGTGATACTATTAGATTTTTCTTTTTGTTTTTTTTTAGCGTATTCTTCACATAGTTTAATTTTATTTTAAATTTGCATTATATTTAAATTTCTTTAATATTGCCATATTTGTTATTTGTTTAGATTTTTCTTTTTCACAATATTTTTTGTTGATTAACTTTTTGCTATTTTTGCCGTAGTTTTTGCCATCTCAATACATCATACGTCATTATAGGTCTCGATAACAATCTTAGCATTCTTAATGGTTTTTTAAAACGAGCCTTACCAAACCACTTGCTGTTATCATTCTAGTTATGCATTAGACATATCTACGAGTAAATACTTCTTCAAATTAGGTGATCGAACGATAATATAGATAGTTATGAAATATAGATAGTTAGGACAACGTGCACAGACCCATGCCTAGTGCCGGTGACATAGTGTTACCAACAGTTGAACTAAGCTCTCCACCAGAAACCACAAATAAAATTTCTCTAGACACATGACACCCACTTAAATTATCATCATAATACTTATTTCACTTCGGAAAACAATTGGTATACAAAAATAATAATTCGTTCTATTAGGTAATATGTAAAGAAAAATGCAAATTAAATGTTAAATCAACACATCAAGTAATATAATAATAATAGATTGAACAATGTACAAATTATTTTAAAACGAACGTTGTATTCAATTTTAGGCAAATGTTGAAACCCCCAGTTTTAGTGCTAATTCTACTAAGTTGGTAACACTGATCGGAGCTGGCCTTAGAATAAGGAAAATACTATAGAGACCGCATTACATTAGCAGTCTTGTCCAATATACATAGTTACTTAATTTTGACTTATGATTTTTCTAGCGTAGAGTAAGTCTATAAATGATTATATTATTTGATTTAGTCGTGGCTTTAACATACCCCGGCGCATGCAAAAATAATTTTCAAACCAATATAAAAAACGCCTGGCAATGTAATAAAGCCCCGACTAAATCATCTGACTTATGTTTGTTTGTATTCTATATTATTATACATTAAACTATTATATTTAAAAATTGCATGTTGCCTCAAATAAATTTTTGTTCGTTTTTTCATAATTTTCTATAGCCTCGCTGCTCGCCAGCCAGGTCTGCAATCATGCCTCAAATACCTACCCAAAATTGATGCCAGCTCTCCTAGTAGGTATAAAGTAAATATCGATGAAACATAAATATAGATCAATAAATTTTAACGTAGGAACAGACACTTGTGATTTCATTTACAAAACCTGTTCAAATTAAAACCTGCATATTATTATTATATGTAACCAAGTCAGAAACAAATAAACAAATCGTGTTTTTAGCTGATTTCATTGTCAAACGGACATTGAAGTTCAGTAACGTCAATGTTTGGTTGCCACCAGGCACCGTGTACTTAATTGAAATGGCAATAAAATTCAAATTCAAACCCAAGTCTCTGAGTTTTGGAAGTTATGTGCATTTATTAGGTAAGTATCGCTTGCTATGATCTAGGAAAAAATCGCGACTAAACATGCATAGCTTAGTAGTTGTTTGCCGAAAATGGTTTTATATATAAACTGGGGCCCAATTCTGCTAAATAAATATAGTCTCGATATCATGTCAGTGTCATACTTACGTCACAAAAAGCGTATTCTTCTAAATTATCTGATATTTGAATGAAATTGTAACGAGATCGTATGTGTCAACGACGAACTGTTTATTTTAAATTATACGATGATGACATTAGGTTATCAGAATACCGCTTTTAAATCCATTCAAAATATAATATCAATGTCATATAAAAATGGCAGAATTGGCCCCCTGTTATTATGAACGCAAAAGTTTTTAAGGATGTATTTGTTTCTCTTTCATACAAAAACATTTTGAATAAAAGACGAGTATCGATAAAATTTCAACGTCCCTACAAATATCAGTACAATCTTTATACGCATAAGTCAAAATGTCTATGAATGAAGTTTCTAAGTTTCACATGAAGTTCTATTTAATTTTGACTAAAAGAATCTGACATTGGTGACCATGGCCACCCATGGTCACCAATGTCAGATTATTTTATGATATACTTCCATCCATATACTTCCATCTTTAAAGTAAATTTAATCTCGGGAGCCGGCCGTCCTCCGGCTAATTAGCTGGTCGCGGCGTAGTGTGAACACTCGCTCCGGGCGCCGGCTTCCGGCTTATTAGCCGGTCCGGCGCAGTGTGAACGTACGCTGAGACGTTTTAAGGTGTGCGTCAAGATGGCGGGACCATGTGAGGTTTTACGAATATAATGTCAATGGGTTTTAATGCAATATTTCTACTATTTTATACTTTCACAGAAAAATTCTACACCCAGAAAATTACTAAATATTCTACAATGAAACTGGTCCCGCTATTTTGATATCAAAATGGCGGGACCACTATTCAAATAACGAAAAACAATGGTCTCGCCATCTTGACGCACACGTTTTAAGTATATGCATAACTTGGTTATTATTATTTCACACAATGAGGTAGTGGCTAGCGTTCTTTTTCTGTTACCGTCAGAATAGCCTACAACATGCCAATTGAAGATAATTATGTAACAAATATAACTTAATGGACAGCAATTTTACCATAGGCAACACGCTATTCGTAGGTTAAAGTGTTTCTGCCTGCCTGGTCCACTGACTGCACCGAATTCTTAATTTGTGCCAAACTTAGTGCCTTTTCTATAGACTTGATCTGTCAAAGACAAGTCACCTAGTTTTTTCTGCGTGGGACAAAAACGCACGTATAGTAAACATTTTGAGCGTATCTACTCTATATACGGGATATGTTTGGAACGAGGAAAGTTACTCCTTCGATAGTGCAAGCATTAAATTATGCACCATCACATGAAGTTCTCTTTTCTCTTTCGGTGTTCGACATTCTCTAATATCACTCCAGTGTCATTATGACTAGGACTTTAGCCACCCCACGCCTCACCTATATTCGATCAGACTACCAACACACTTATTGGCTAGTTCAGTTCTACAACAAATAGAGCATGAAGAGACCAATCCAAAATTACTCAGATTTACATAGAAGCACATTTCCTGTGGGCGCTCTGAAAACAAACTTTCTGCGACCCAAATTGCCGCTTGGCAGCGTGGCAGTCGTTCCCCCCAGTGTAAGAGCAAGAAAGTCTGAGAAACGACGCCAGCGCCGCCAACTACGAATTAAACTAGGGGCAGACCCCACTTGGAATCGGCACACGATATCATCATGGTCTGCGGTTCTATGTAAATCTGAGTTGTTTTGGCAAGCCCTTCATGCTTGTTTACCAAGTCAAGCAGAATAGGAGAATAAAATAAAACAAATAATTGAATGCTACTAAAAAAACCTTTAATCATCACCGTAAAACTATGCTACGACACTCGCGGGAGCTAGTAGATTATATATTGAACTATAACTGGAATGACATCGTAGTAACTAAACAGAGAGCGTCTGACATTATGCCACGGTACATATACACACATTATACAAGCATAGTTACTATTGGATATTTAACACTGCAGTTTATTCAATGTAACTACAAAATGGTTGTGGTCATATTTGAAGGCTATTGAATTTAGAAATGATATAAATATAAAAAAAGATATGTGATAGCCTGAGTCATTTGCGTATTTAATAGATCAATAAAAATATCCATTACATAACATAGAAAAGAAAAAAGATTAGGTGCTGTTTTTCTTTTAATGTTCTTCATATATGACCACTGCCAACTGTCACTGGCTTCAAATAAAAAAACATGTTTAATAAAATAATTTATTCAGATATGGTAACTTAAACTTGTATTTAAATCACTGCAGTTAATTATTGGAAGATTCTAATGAAATATAAAATTATATTTTTTAAGTACAATTGATTCTTACTACGCCTTAGTCGTTCATGCATTTACATCTTAAAAAAACATGGGATTAAATAAAAAATATTTTTAAACTATGAAAATATAAAAAGAAAATTATTTAGACGTAATCCTGTACCCTTGACGTTGTAGGAAGTGATATTTTATTATGCTTAAGTTTATAATTTCATAAACAACTATTCAAGTACTCTTACTTATAATATGGAATGAACGTCGACATTCAGAATAAATACTCTTCTACTAAAACTGGTATATTGGCGATAGGAAGCTGCCAAATATGATACATCGAATTGAGAGAACATTCACTACAAACATTGAACGGGGTACATTATTACTTGTTCTTCTTATGACATATTGTTTCATCACTTAACATCAATACATATTGCTCATATTATGATAATACAATGAAATTTATAAGGCCACGAAGAGAGAAATTATATTTTTGAGGTGTTAATACGGCACTGGCGAAATGCGGCACTGGTGAAAAACTGCTGAGAGCGCTTTAGAAATTAAATTTCTAACGTCGAAACGTTGGAATTAGTGATAACACGATTTTCGCTATCGATTTTACATAGATTACTGCAGCTTTTTCAGCCCTCTTCGCGAAATACATTTACTTTACAATATATTCTTCAATTTTCATCGAGACTTGCTGTATTCCTTGTTGCGTTGGTAAATGATGGAACAGTAGTACATAAAGTATTGAGTGTTGTGTCTACTCTTCGGTCTGTCCGGCCGAGTCGAGTATTACCTCGAAGGAGAACGGCAGGAACATGTAACCCTCGCCCGCGTAGAACTTGCTTTGGAACTCCACCCTGTGAACAATAAACATAGTCTTACTACTTGCTTACTAGATATTTTCTAACATAATATACGAGGTATAAAAGTATCTGCAAGCCCCTTAGAACGACTGAGAGGCCTTCGATAGTAGTGCAGATACCGATAGACGGATAGACTGCTATGCCGAAAATATGTGAGTTATGTGCGTTAAATGATACATTGCTTGCTTCAAGCTTCGGAGAGCATGTTAAGCTGTATGGCGGTCCAGATATCGTGAAGATCTTTGACAGTAGTTATTGGTATCAGCAGACCTATACGCTATCCATTGGACCACTGAAGCTGCATTAATATAACTATTTTGATATTCTTGTTGTATTGAAAACAACATTTTAGATTTAATTATTCATTCTTTGAATATACTGACACTGGTCTTAACACACACTTTGATAAGTCCATGATGCGTGGTGTGGGTTTGAATTCGATACCCTCTGCATGGCGGTCTGTTCCCAGATAACAACAAACTTGCTAGTTTCACTGTGACAAACTTGTATCAAACTTGCATGAAGTTGGTTTTTCAAAGGATTTGGATGATCAAAGGATTTGGATGACGACGAGCATAGGTTGGTGGTCCGCCAACAGCTGGTCGTCGAGCACCTCCTGCTGTATCTAGGAGGTCGAACCACCACCAACCTGTGCTCGTCGTCATCCAAATCCTTTGATCATCCAAATCCTTTGAAAAACCAACTTCATGCAAGTTTGTCACAGTGAAACTAGCAAGTTTGATTTTAACTTGCTGCAAGTTTGGCAAGTTTACATTGTTATCTGGGTTGCTACCACCGTTAAGCTAAAGCTGGTTAGCCAGCTTTTAAGGTCATATTAGTATGATTATAGCTAGTAATATTCAGCTAAAGTATCTCCCCTAAGCTAAAGTTGGCTAACATATAGTTATTAATATTAAAATAAAGTATTACTAGCAATAGTCATACATAATTTAAACAATACAACGAGTAATACAGACCAGTGCAAACGCAGCGTGTGCAGGAAGGCGGAGAGCCCCTCCATGAGCACGAGGATGGCCACAGAGATGGCGGCCCAGCCCGCGAACACCACGTACAGGAAGATGCCGCCCTGGAAGTCCGACGACATCAGACCTGCAATAAACAACATATATCACGAAAACTCGAAAACAGCTGGACGTATCAACATGAAAGTTGGCAGGGAAGCAGTTTATTTATAGCACGCGTCCGCTGAAAACTGATTTTTCGAAATGGCTGGATTAAGGGGTCTAAAGGATCAAGTTTTATGAAAGTTAAAAATAATGTAATTTTTAACCGTAAACAACTGCTAGTGTATTAGTATACACGGTATATAAAGACCGTTAACGAAAATTAAAATGCAATATTGTAACATTACACACATGGCGAACACTTTTTACCTCAGTGCTATACCTGGGATATTACTTTTCCAGGAAATATCGAGGCTATAAGTCGCCATTTTATTTTTTCTGATTATAACAAAATCGACGCATTTCTCGCGCCAATTTGTTCTATATAATTATGTCATATACACCCATGGATAGGTAGGTATCCCGAGCATTGCACTCGCGCGCTTTACATTGCGGCTTTTATCATGTGTTAACTTTATTAAGATAAAAATTTTTTGGACACTATGTTCTCATACTATAATTTTTGTAGTACAGATATATCAAGCGGACCCGGACACCAAGTCGATAGTTTTAACCGGGATAACGCTCGGACAATGATGATGATGATGTGTGTAGCTCCATGGTGTAGAAGTACGTACCTTTCCTGAGCAGCATGTTCCAGGCGACCTCAGCGAGTTGCGCGTGCGCGAGCGACAGCGCCCACAGGCGCAGGTACGACGCCGTGTGGGACACGCTGCCCAGCACGTACTCGATCGTGTGGATACCCTATACAAATATATACATTTATTAGCACCTACTATATACATACATAATACTAATAATGTCCTCCGACTGATTCCGGCCACGGCAGCTTGTATTAACTTATGGTCCCTCATTTTAGGAGAAAATTGCCCGACTATTGCACCGACACCGGTGCTATCAAGTACCGGCCTGTGTGTTTGGAGTCGGCCAGAGCTATTACACAGCTCGCGTTTTCCAATAATCACCTCGTACGACACCCTCGGAACAGAGTGGGGTGGCTGGCGACCTATCGTATTCTTACTCCATAACACACAGAAAGCATATTGCACAAGTGTGTGCGCAGACACAAGTTCACTCGCTATTCTCACACTCCCATAGTCCGATGGGACGCCACATGCGACAGGACCAGAAAGAGTTAGGGCGCAGGAACAACGGTTTAACATGTTTTTTGAGGCACGGGAGCGCACAAGAAAAATATTGGACACAAACGGCAGTGATAGCTTAGTGGAGATACCAACACACTGTGCCATGCTGATGGTATTGAATTCGAATCCACAGCGCGTACCAATACCTGACTCTCGCAGTTATATGCGTATAGAATTGTTAATTATCGCTTCTTAACGGTGAAAGAAAACATCGCGATGAAAACTGCATGCCTGTGAATTCTCTATAATGTTCTTGATAGATATAGTAAATCCGACAATCCGCACTTGGCCAGCGTGGTAGACTATGGGCTTACCCTTCTTATAGTGAGAACTAAGCGGTGCCCAGCATGAGACGGTATAAATATAGTTCTGAAGATGATGGGATAAACCTAGGAAACATTCGACTAGGTGAAGTAAAAAAAGGCTATAAGATTCTTCTTCTGCCTGTTTGTTCCCATATTACTTAGGATCGGCGCAGAATGTCTTTTTCGTCAATTTTCTCCTATTAGACGTCATCTGAACATTCATTTCATTAATAAGTGATGTGCCGTACCTGGTGTATGAAGACCTCAGTGATGTCCTCGTCGTGGTGCGAGGGCGGGGGAGGTGCGGCGCCTCCCGCTGACCCGTTCTCCGCGGCGCCCTCCACGGGCTGGTGACCCTGGCGCTACACATACAAACGTACACACACTCAGTTACACATAACATTTATAATTATTTCTATGATTTTTATTACACTTTTTCTCAATACATAACTTATTTCATTAAACCTTGAATGAATTCACAAGGGCAGCTTACTATGTTTTTTATTTTGAATATATAGTATAGTTATTAAGTAAATATTTAGAAAGTGACTACACTATTGTATTAGGTTGTAACCTGTGATAATAGTTGTAAGTGGAAATAAATAAATAAATAAAATTATTCCGTGACGAACCTTGAGCGGGCATCAAACGGTCGCAGGTTCTATTCCCGCTCAAGTCGAACATTTATGTGCGTGAACATTTATTGTTGTGTTGGTCTTAGTGTTTCTAAGCACATTATGTATATATTTACAAAAAAAAAGGGATTTATGTAATATATGTTTGTCCATTGTCTTGTACCGATAATGGGCATTTTCATAAAAACATGTACATCCTGAAATTTTGGTTGTCCCATGTTCTTTTTTTTTTTAACTGAAGTCAATGCATCTTTAATAACTGCAACTTCTTGTATATAATTGAACGACCTTCCGGACATTCGTTTACCATACATAAAATATAACATTTATTGATTAAAAGACGTGAAAATTAATTTCAAAGTTTGTCAAATATTCTATACAGTACTGTCCCATTTCTACTAAACTACTTTTGAGTTGGCAATTTCGATGATTTTTTCTATAAATGCTTTATAATTTCTAACTTTTCTATGGCAAAATAAATTTCTATTTAATAAAAAACACATTAATGCAGTTTTATATCTTAATTATAATTTATTTTGTAATTTTAAATATTGTCCCATCGTTTTATTGATAACGGACATGTCCTGCATTGTTACCGAAGTTTAAGCAATTTAAAAATATTTTCTATATATTACGTTGTGTTTTATTAAAATGGTAACACCAAAGTCGAAGCCGTCATTCGCTGTCGGCCATTTTAGCGTCGTGTCAGGAGCCGGCCGGAGCTTTACAACAGGCGATCCCTCGTTTTCCTATCCGATTGTCCAGTAAGTAATCACGATTTTACCAAACAATCACTATCACCCTCAGTTTGATATGTATTGTACCATACAGGTTAGTTAATTCTACAGCAAGATACATTATTCATTATAAGAAAACAAAACAACATTTTTTATTATTAATAAAGTTTTGCTAAGTATTGTGATTCCGTTACGTCCTGTCTGATACCATACGAAAGGTAACGTATAAGCCGGACCAAAAAAGTAACGAACATGACCGCATAAAGTTGCGACACACAAGAAGCTAAGTGCCCATGGTGCCACGGTGGGTGTTTGATGGATTTTGAATCAACGAAATAATTTTAATTTAAATGAATCGTATCAAATAGTTATCATTATTAATGTGATTAAAAAAAAATAACACTCTCTGTTTATTACACCATTCGAAAGTATCGCTGGTATCGCTACTAAGGATAATGATGATGATGTTTCGTTAAAAATTAGCACTTTCCGTAAGTTTGCCATATGTTATTAGTTGCCAGAATTTGAACCTTATTGGCGACAGTTACGAATGGTGTAATAATATAGGATGTTTCTTTTTTAAACCAATCGGACAAACCAAATGATTTAAACTGTATTTTGTCTGATCTCTTGCCAAGATAATAAAATTAAAGTAGCGACTGTTTGTCTGTTATTGACTTGATTGTTACATGACTATTATTTTTCGAAGCCACAGCTTGATGGAAGTTTATTTTTATTAATTTATAGAAAACCCAAAGTTTTAAATTAAAGAGCTGATAACTTCTCAAAATAACGTACATTATATAGTTATAATGTACGTTATTTTGAAAAGTTTATTAAATTAAGCTGTTGCAATCTAGAACTTTTTATGTTTTTGTTTTGTCAAAATTGAAGAAATCGTTTATTTCGTTTTTTGCAGGCTAACACTACTAGATATTATGCTATGTTAGATAATAAAAAGCAAAAATCATTTTTGCGTTACTCCTAAAATGTCAAAGTGTGATCTCAACTTTACTCTGTCCTGTTTGTTACGGGTAGGTCAGGTAACGTTACTGTCCCTTACGCAAGTTTACTGTATTTGTTGATTATTTCCTATTTTTACTAAGATGTTCCAACGTATTTCTGTACGTATAGAATTAATAGCTTAGTAAAAACTAATAAACAAAAAATTTGATTTTTACGTACAGTAATTTATTGAATACATTAAAGTGAAATATTGTGATCCAACAATAAGTAACGGTAAGGACGCATTTATTGCAAAAATGTTTAGTAAATATTTTGCTATAAAACAGTTATTCATTATTAATTGACTAACATCATAGTTACAAATTATTGAAATAATTAAAATGTCAAACGAACATTTCGTTTTATTTTATCAACAGTTCTTTTATGAGTAACGAACATGACAAAATTAACTGCACTAAATTCCTTTTAATTCAATTAAAATAAAAGTAACTGAAATTCATCAGTATTCTATGTTTTAAATCAAAGATTATAAAAACGAGCATGCAAATTCATAAAAATTATATTATTTACTAAAGTTTTGGTCCAATCATGCATTTTTGAAATTTTGTACATGTTCTGACGAAAATGCCCTAATACAAGCTCTGCTTAGTTTGGGACTAGATGTGTTTGTGTATGTGGTAAAATATTATTATTTTCTTCATATGTTTAGGTTTTGATCCCAAAAAACCAAAAAAAGCGGGACCATATAGTTCAATTTCTACGAATCAAAGGTTAAACATTTCTGAGGCATCCTAAGAGAAAGTATGTATACAATAACATTTGAAGTGATACGTACCATCAACTATCCATGACGCATGGAGATAAAATTTGTGTTATTGTATATAAAATGGTTAGGACATAAAAATGTTAAAATAAGTAATATAATAATGTAAAATTAATTAATTTAGTTATCTAATAAAACTAGCCAGTTAAGGAATCAGAGCTTTTCTGTTTAGAAGAATAGCTTAAAGTAGAAGTAAAATGTCTATGGCTTAGACATTTTACTTTTCATACAACACAATTTTTTCATACTGGCAATTATTAGTCATGACCACACACTTTGGGCTTGTTGTTAGGATATAATAGGCTTGTGTCCTAAAATGTAATTAACGATAGATTCGTCCCCTTATTAGATGTTAAACTGAAATACTTGACTTTTTCTTCAAAAACCGATCAGCAACATTACTAATTACGGCTTTTTAAAAACCATTTTGAATTTGACACGAAAACGCTGTAAACCATCACGGCGGTTGAGGGATATCACAAAGTACAAAACAAAACAAACCGTGAATGAAGTCTGGTCTGATGTACCCACTTTTATTTTGTTATATTCGATTTGACAGGTAAAAAGTTTGACGTTTTAGTTGTATTTACTACTAAAACGTCAACAACATAGCGGACGTACTGTTTGACGTAATGCTCTCTGATTGGTATTCACTGTCACAAGAATAAATACATTATTTTTAGTTTTAGAATCCTAAAAATAACATTAATCTTACCTTTTTATAATAAACTAGAGGACGCCAGCAGCTACGCCTGCATTTTTTTTTAATTTGCCCGTTTAGTCCGATCCCGTGGGAATTTCGGGAAATCCCTTCTTAGTGCACCCCTACGGTCCCCAAGGAACATACATGCCAAATTTCAGCTTCCTGCGCCCAATAGTTTCGGCTGTAGCGTGTCTGTCAGTCAGTCAGTAACGCAAGGATTTTATATATTAAGATAATAAACTTTATTGACATCTTAAAATCATAATGAATCTATAGATACTACAATCAAACCGATTTAGTCTTAGTGGACACAAGCCTATTAACTGCTAATGGTAGAAATGCGGTGGTATATCTCATATGCTATTGAGGGCTGAACCGATTTTGTAAAACTTTAGCATGATGTAGAAGAATAAGCACCTCTCTCTGTTTCTGCTCCTTCATGATGAAGTATGGCTTGCCGAACAGCATCACTGGCACGCACATCAGAGCCAAGATCACGAAGAACTGCACAAACACACAATTTTAATATTAGTTAACTAGCTAGTCATTATTTTCATGTATAGTCTTTACTGTAGAACGACCATTATGAAAAAGTGTTAGATTTATTCATACCATAGTGTAAGTAAAATAAAATTAAAAAGGATGACTAAATTGACTACATAAAATGTAAACTAGAGTTTTGATTAGATGTAATTTTTGTGGCGTGTTTTACTAGTTGGTGCCACGAGAGGATAGACTTTTTGTAAACACACGTTCAGGGCTAAACAACCTTTTTTTTTAAACAGTTGTATTTTAGATTTTATGCGTTCGTGAACTTTTATACTTTTTGAACAGGCGTATATTTTTAATTATGCTACAATGTATGCGAATATTTTTTTAAATATATCTATGACTTCCTGATCTGTCAAAAAATGATCTATTTTTACGAAAATAATCATATTTGATTTAGTGTTTGAGTGCTCGAATTTTCCGGAAGAATTTTCATGAATGACACTTAAATTTTAAACTAACCTCTTCTTGATATCTCAAAAAAAAATATTTTATCCTATCATAAATGCCCGTTAAGCCCAAGAATGTAACATTTCAATGGACTTACGCAAAATGTTGACGTTCCAGGTGTCTGACATGTTCCAGTACCACAAAACACTGCTGACAGCGCAAATATCGATAAAAACACGATCAATTGACATATTACTTTCCAATGACACATATATATGTACCGTTGCGTTCATTTGCTTTGAAATTATTACTTTGACTTAAGAGAAATTCTTTGTTTACAAAAATTCTATGCTCTGCACGAGAACATAGACTTACACAGACTATAGATAAAATAGAACAAATATAATTTATTTAACTCGCAGGAATCATCGTTATTGAACGATTTCGTATATTACCTTCTGTATGCCCATCTGTCCAGCGAACATGACTTCGTCGCAGACGGGTCGCTGGTTCTCGTCGTGTTTGAACAACATCATGTTGATGAACGTGATCAGGATCGACGGGGCGCAGTACGCGCTTGTCTTGACGGTTTCTGTGAACGGAAGGATATCTTACTTGGCTTCGAGGAGAGACTCGACATAGATAAATTACTTGTAGAAGTTGAGAACTAGGCATAAATCCCTTTAGGTGCCTTAATTATAAATCTAAGACAAAAATATTACCAAGTTAAATCCTCGATTGAGATTTTTCAAGAATACTTTTTTGAAGAAGGTAGTTTCTTATTTTAATTCGACATTTGTATTTAGGGCTACATATAATCAATTTTACCATTGACTAAAATAGGCTAGTTGACAAAAAAAAAATTATAAGTCCGTCCTTTAGATTATTCAAAAATAAGCGATACGTACGTTTTTATTTGTAAATTAACCTTTCGACGACCGAGGACATGAATTCATGTCCTACAAAAAAGTCCCCTTGTTTACCGACGACATGAATTCATGTCCAGAGTCCGTCCTTCAATCTATGACGTTTTTTACACTGGCCTAGTACATTTTATCAATTCTTTCAAATGGCATTGCATTTTTACGAATCATAGACAGCTATGAAACCTTCTTCTGATCCAATTTGATGTCAAATTAAAAAGTAAAAGGACATTTCATTTCAATGCGCGCGAAACTGTGAATTTTAGCAAATGTTTGCTTTTGAAAAGGGGGAATTATTGTAATGGATACATGCATATTTTTAGTTTTAATTGGAAAAACCATATTATACAGAATATAAAAGTACAAAAATAAACAAAAAAATATTTTATTTTTGATTATAATACGCTACAATTGTCGATAGAACCGGCATGGGGTCTCATTCCTTAGAACGTTTTCCGTCATTCTTAACTCTCTCAACAGATGGCTTTACTAGTATCGATTGTTATTGATGACTTTTATGCATAAATGATAAATAAGAAAATAAAGTTCTAAAATATGATATTTATTAATTAAAAAATCCCTTTATTACGATTAAATAAAAAAATGAAACATTTAATTGAATATGAATATTTTTGAAAAATATGATGTGCACTTCGTTGCTCTGGTGGCCAAAATACGTACTAGCTTGTAGTAAAACGTTACAATGAGTTAACTTTCACTCGGGATTCATAGATGGCGCTTTTACGTATGTATATATTTATTTTTATTTAATTTGGTATTAATCTGTAGATGGTAAAATAAATATTTATTAAATAAGCATCAAATATTTGAAAAAGTAAGATATTATGTTAACCAATGAACGGCCATGAGCATTTATTTTAAAAAGTACCTGTATAGGTACCTAGTCGAGCGATTGCGTTTTGCTTTTACATTTAAGTACGTAAAAGTGGTCTAATTTAAATTTTATACATAATAAAAACTTACTGTGTTTGTAGTAGTATTATATAATAAATTTTCATAAATTATGTTAATCAATATGCGTCTTACATTTATAGGTACCTACCTATAGTCTGTTCAAGATACGAAAAAATAAAATGTAAACAAACCATAAAATGGTTCTTTTAATGTCGCCTTCGCAACAAAAGTAGATTTAAGTTAAATACTCCAAGCGAAAGATGCAGTTAGTTTTACAAAAATACGCCTGTCCCTTCAATTCATAAATGATACTGTATATTTTTTACCTTTTATTTTTTTCGTAGGTATCTTGAACAGACAATAGCAACTAATAAACAGTTGATGTTGAGTATGTTGTAAATCAAGCTAATGAAAAAAACAAAACGCATTTTTAAACTTTGATAGCCGACTTCTCTAGAAGTCTAGAACTCATTCGCTTGGTTCCCGATAGGTATAGTATTAAATTTATCTATGCCGATAGTCATGACTTCATGAGTCGCACAATTGCAAAATCGCGTACCAAGTACACCAAGTGCGTCTCTATAAAAATACCAGGGTCGAAAACCAGGTATCAATATACTTGCAAGTTTTTGGGCACTCGAGTATAGAAAACTTCGTGTGACGCCCTGGTAATGCAAGTTTGTATTGAAAAATAAACCTTATCTTAATATGAGTAAGGATGTTTATCGCAAAATTTGGTAATGGACTTTTCTAAATACTTTCATGGAAATTTATTCCTTACTACCATATATTTAAGGAACTTTGTCGCGCAAAACCTTGCAATTTTTATATTCCTGAGTACTCAAAATACTTTCAAGTATTTTAGTGTTTTGTGCGATAAAGTTCCGTAAATGTATGGCAGTAAGGCATATTATTTCATAAAAGTATCTGTAGGGTAAATACGCCATACGTCGGCCCCTCCCCAAACTTCGACCGTCTGCACATTTTCAGCTTGCGTTCATTTAAAACGTATTGAAGTTACAAATTTGCCACTCGAATTACAATCTTAGTTCATAATCTATATGTACAACCGTTACTTTCCGATTACGTTACACACTCTTCGCACACTGAGCGTCAGTAGCGATTGCGCCGTCGAAGCGTCAATTTCATATTTAAAGTACCTTACTTGCTGTGAATACCCACACTTCGGGGATTGATATTAGAACGGTCAGACATTCCTTTTTTATTGTTTTAAGCATTATTATTAGTAATTAGTGTTTTTTACTATATTTTGAGATAGATTTTTCAATGTTTAACGTATTGTTTTAAGGGAAAATAGGAGGCCGCCAATAGAATACCAATTTTGAATTAAAACCGGATTCTCGGCCGTGGCCGACTAAAAGTAAATACAGTCTGTTTTATAATTTCCAATTGTACTAATTCCATTGCCTTAATAAGAGAATTTGCAACGCATATAGGCAAATAAATCTATTTTACGTTTAATCGCCAAATACCGCCCGGGGTGATATTAGTTGAATCTCGAGAAATAATGTACACAAAATAGAGGCTGGCTTTAGAAACATTAAAGATCGTAATGTCGACCAGCCTCGAATTCGAGCCCAACTATACAGGCTGATTACTTTTCTTATTTTCTCAAAATTAAATATTTATTATACGTTTATTTATTTATAATATAAAGAGTTAAGTTTAAATGTAGGAGTTGATATTATTGAAAACATTTATATTAGCTTATTATGGTATGGAAATATAAGATATAAATTGCTCTTTAGAACTTGCTACCTTAACCCATGTTAATTACGTATCTTAAAAATATCCCCCCCGTGGGATCTCCACCTTGTCGTGGTGGGGGGGCTCAGTAACCGTGGGTTAGAAGCCACCCACGGTGAAGCTAAGCGGGATCCCGGGAGGGGACGCTCCACGTGGGCTTGGTAGAGGCCTGCGTAGGATGCGTCTCATGGTGCGGGTGCGGGGGACAGTTCTGTCTGTCCCTCGCAGTCGGGTGCGGTCGCGGGAGGAGAGGCGTGTGGGTGTTGCGTTGCCCCGCGCCCTATCTCCCGCGACCAAATGGGGCGCACCATCGTTGCGTCGCGGTGGGGCCGCAGAGGAAGAGGAGATGCGGTGTTGCGTTGCCGTCCTCCCTATCCTCTGCGGCCGCTGGGTGTTTTGGCGGCGGAGCCCAACATCTTCATCCGCCGCCAAGGGGGTTTCGTTCGGGGCCCGCCTGACCATCTGGCGGGCCAATACCCGTCGGGGGGTAGCGAGGAATGCTTTGGTGAAACCCTACCCTCCGACACATGGGTACATGAGGAGCACGGGTTGGTTTTTAGTCAGTAAGAGTCTGACAGTCCCCTTCGTCCTTCCCCCCCGGGGCGGAGGGACTCCATGAGGATTTTCCAACCCGATACAAAAAAAAAAAAAAAGCTTAAAAATATTAATATATTCAATAATGATACTCTGGGCCAAAAATGGTATGAATTATTTTTGAAAAGATATCCAGAACTAATTATAATTATTTTGATGTTTCATCATATCAGCCAAACGACGTCCACTGCTGGACATAGGCCTCCCCCAAGGTTCTCCACACAGACCGGTCTTGAGCCGCCCGCATCCAACCGCCTCCCGCGATCTTGACGAGGTCGTCGGTCCACCTTGCGGGGGGCCTACCTCTGCTGCGTCGTCCGGTACGTGGCCGCCACTCCAGAACCTTTCTGCCCCAACGGCCATCAGTTCTTCGAGCTATGTGCCCTGCCCACTGCCACTTCAGCTTGGCTATCCGGAGAGCTATGTCGGCGACTTTGGTTCTACTGCGGATCTCCTCATTTCTGATTCGATCTCGCAGGGAAACTCCAAGCATAGCTCTCTCCATCGCCCTCTGAGTGACCTTGAGCCTTCTGATAAGGCCCATAGTGAGCGACCACGTCTCTGATCCGTAAGTCATCACTGGCAACACACACTGGTCAAAGACTTTCGTCTTGAGACACTGCGGGATATCGGACGAGAAGATATGTCGTAGCTTCCCGAACGCTGCCCAACCGAGTTGGATTCGACGATTGACCTCCTTCTCGAAGTTGGACCTACCTAATTGGACTACTTGTCCCAGGTAGGTATACTTGTCGACAACTTCGAGCGTAGAGTACCTGAATAGGAGCAGGTACAACATGGACGTTCGACATGATTTTCGTCTTGTCCATGTTCATCTTAAGACCTACTTGTTGGGAGACTCTACGGAGGCCATCGAGCATTGTGCCTAGGTCTTCCATGGTCTCAGCCATGACTACGATATCGTCTGCGAATCGAAGGTGAGTGATGTACTCGCCGTTGATGTTGATGCCGAGTCCATTCCAGTCCAGAAGCTTGAAAACATCCTCCAGCGCAGTGGTAAACAGTTTCGGGGATATGACATCCCCCTGTCTCACCCCTCGCTGGAGTTGAATAGGTTTCGAACTCTGGTCCTGGAGGCGGACTGACATAGTGGCGTTTTCATACAAACACTTCAGCACTTCGATATATCGATAGTCAATCCGGCACCGTTGGAGAGACTGTAGCACCGCCCAGGTTTCGATCGAATCGAAGGCTTTCTCATAGTCCACAAACGCCAAGCATAGGGACTGGTTATACTCCTCGGACTTCTGTATAACCTGCCGCAGCGTATGTATGTGGTCTATGGTACTATAGCCTTTACGGGAACCGGCTTGTTCGGGAGGCTGGAAGTCGTCTAGCTTGCTCTCGAGACGATTCGTGATGACCCTCGAAAACAGCTTGTAGGCGTGGCTCAGAAGTGTGATGGGTCTGTAGTTCTTTAAGAGGGTTTTATCCCCTTTCTTAAAGAAAAGCACCACCACACCTCTGTGCCACGCCTGTGGCGTTTTACCCTCGAGAATGACGGAATTAAATAGCTTCCGGAGGGCTTCTCTAGCGGGTGCACCGCCGGCCTTCAGAAGCTCGCTCGTAATTCCGTCATCACCCGGTGCCTTGTTGTTTTTGAGCTGTTTGAGAGCCACACTAATCTCGTGCATGCTGACGTCCGGGATATCTTTGGTATAGTGTCGGGTCAATCCAGCTCTAGGGTCTGACGCTGGAGTGCTTGCGGGTTGTTGCGTTGTCGTGTATAGCTGTCCATAGAACCTTTCGATCTCCTCCAAGAGCTCAGGCTTGGACGATACGATTCTGCCATCTTCCGTCTTCAGCTTTGTCAGCTGACTCTGCCCAACAGACAGATCCCTCTGGAACACTTTGGAACCCTTATTCTGCTCGATCGCCTCACGAACACATTTTGTGTTGTATTGGCGGAGATCGCGAGTCAGAGACTTAGAGATCTGTCTGTTGAGGTGCCGATATTTCGGCATGTCGTCGGAGGATAGCAGAACCATCTTGCGCCTTTCCTCTAACAGCTCGAGGGTCGGATCCGAGATCTTGCTGGTTCTCTTGCTTTTCTGGGGCTTAAAGAATTTAGCCCCTGTTGTATGGATAGCATCCACGAACCCGTTACTGTACTCGTCCACATCTACGCATTCGCCCAGGCATTCGAAACGGTTCTTGAGTTCGAGCTGAAAGCTCTCGGGGTTTTGGAAATGAACCGGTGCCGGTCGGAGCGTGGACTTTATCAACCTCGACCGTTCGAGGCTTGTACAGATATTCAATATAGTGCCTCTTACCATTCGGTGATCGCTCCCCACTTTAAGTGAATTGATCACGGAGACATCATTGAATATCTGCCTCTTCGTCGACATGATAAAGTCGATCTCATTTTTGGTTGCACCGTCTGGATTTACCCAGGTCCACTTGCGGCATTCTCGCTTCTTGAAGAAGGAGTTCATCATATAGAGTCCTTCCTTCTTCATAAAGCTAGCCAGCAAGTGACCCCGGGAATTCCGATGCCCATAGCCAAATTGCCCCACTCTCAGCTCATCACCGTCGCGTTTGCCCAGTTTCGCGTTAAAATCTCCCATGACCACGGTGTAATGGGTTTTGAAGCCATGTATAGGCCAAGATATGTCCTCGTATGTGGCTTCCACCTCCTTATCGGGAAGCGTCGAGGTCGGAGCGTATACCTGTATGACCTTTAGCGAATACCGCTTGGATATTCTGAGTATAAGGTACGCTACCCTGCTCGACACACTTCCAATATTTACCACGTTGGTCACGAGAGATTTGTGGACGATGAACCCGACACCACCTTGGGACTGTTGGTCGCCCTCCCGGTAGAAGAGCAAGTTGCCGGAATTGAGAACTATCGAGTCCTCCCCCTGTCTTCGGACTTCAGATAGGCCTATGATATCCCATCGCAACTTGCTCAATTCTTCTTCCAGCTCGACAATCTTCTCGTCGGTCCGCAGTGTGCGCGTGTTCAGTGTTGCCAGGGCCAATTGTCGTTGGTGGTGGTAGCCCGATCTCTTCCGGAGATTCTTCGCACCCCTTGCCCCGCCGTTACCATGGCCGCTACCATAACCAGGACTAGCGGGGCCGCCGGGGATTAGGGGCCGGTTTTTATAGGTGTGGTTCATATGGGGGGATTTGCCATAATCGCCACGCTTGGCAGGCGTATTGGCGATCGCAGTGGCGAAAGTCTTTAGTGCTGGACGTTGCTGCCCATCTAGCATCTTGGGATTTTCTTCCGCCAGGTTCGGATGGTTTGACCGCCATATTTCGGTTGACTGCTTGCGCTGGGGGAGATAGTATGACGAGTATCTACTCGTCAGATTAACTCCACCAGTGGGCGGTGGGGTCGTCACGTCCCGACGCCGATTTTGATGTTTACTTTGTTATAAATTGTAATACTTACCTAACGTTATTTAAGTGCAAATAAAAAATACTTTACCTACTATTAAACAAATACGATTAATAACGTATAATTAGTGACACTCCTGCTAAAATAAATCATATTAATAATATTTATCCGTCTTAATTTAAAACATCCTATACCCGGCCGATATTTGGGAAAAACGCGACCGACCATGGCCCGTGAATGGCCGACTTTAGGGATTTTTCGTTCTCGACGCATATAAACCTTAGTACTTTTTCCTTGTAGTAGAAATGTCAACCTTATGCCCATAAACATGAATTAGATTTATCAAACTATCCAAAACCGCATCGGAAGCTATCCTTTCGTTGCAAATTGATGGTGCCAGACCGATTCCAAAACAGAAAAACCGTAAGGATGCCGACATTTAGCGTATTTACCCTACTACGTTACGGTCGGGAGTCGGTAATACGCGAAACGTGTTCGCGTACGTTCAAGTAAAAAATACTTTGAAAGTGTTGCAAATATTTTAGTGTTTTGCGCGACAAAGTTCCGTAAATGTATGGCGGTAAGGAATAATATCCCATGAAAGTAAAAGTACTCCGTTACGATCGTGGATCGGCAAAATGCGAGACGCGATCGCGTACGTTTAATTCAAGTAAGAAATACTTTGAAAGTGTTGCAAGTATTTAAAAAAAAATCGTTACAATCAGCTTCAAAATTACGAATCCTACAAAATAAATGATTTTATAATAGTTAAATTTAGTTTTTTATCTAATTCTGTTTATCCACTTTAATGGAGGAATAAAAAACGACCTAATTTATCAATTTAAAAATATTAATTTGCCAACATCTGGATTTGAGTTAATTATCTAAATAACTAACTTGCATAACTTGCTTGTAAGGCCGAATTAATAAACCAATTGTAATGACTAGCTTTTGCGCGCGACTTCGTTCCCGTGAAAGTTGAAGAGAAAAAATTCCAACGTTTTTGCAAGATTTTTTGTTAGTTGACGAGGTATCATGGTTTCATAAATAAAAAAATAAAATGAACTGTTATTTCATTTCTACATTTTAATAGTTACCTACCTATTCCCCTTTTGCAATCTCGACGTTCGCTTCGCCAGGGGTTCGCCATTTAGGTTACATTAATTTCGCCTGAATACCAATTTAATTAAGAATATAATAGAATAGAATAGATAGAATAGATATCTTTATTTGCTAAGAATGTAGGTATAACAATATGATGTTACAATATTATTTATAGAGAATCCTTGTACATTCTGCCTGTAAAGCATGCAAATTTTTAAAGTATTACAAATTAATTTTAATTAATTTAACTTAAGGATATTACACATACATTTATCTTTAGATATATTTATCAGTTAAAAAATCGTTTACAGAATAATAACACTTATCCAATAAAAGTTTTAAGTACTAATTCTTTTTAAAAAATATGCAAAGGATGATTTTTAATTCTATTGGGTATTTTATTATAAACAATATAAATAATAATACAAATAAAGAATAACAATTTTCACGAAGCAGAACTCAAAGGAAAGCACCACCTAGTATAGTAATGTACCTATTATATTATCTGTAGCATGCACCACAGACCCTGGGACCACCGACCATCAGACCAAGGCAACCTCACAAGGTCATAGGTTTTGTCAAGTCTATTCAAACGAGCCCAAACACGACTAGTTTATAATGTGTAGTTTAGGAGTTCCTGTGACCACCTTCCGGCTTCATCATCAGACCAAGGCAACCTCACAAGGTCATAGGTTTTGTCAAGTCTTGTCAAACGAGCCCAAACACGACTAGTTTATCATGTGTAGTTTAGGAGTTCCTGTGACCACCTTCCGGCTTCATCATCAGACCAAGGCAACCTCACAAGGTCATAGGTTTTGTCAAGTCTTATCAAACGAGCCCAAACACGACTAGTTTATCATGTGTAGTTTAGAAGTTCCTGTGACCACTTTCCGGCTTCATCATCAGACCAAGGCAACCTCACAAGGTCATAGGTTTTGTCAAGTTCATTCAAACGAGCCCAAACACTACTAGTTTATCATGTGTAGTTCAGGAGTTCCTGTGACCACCTTCCGGCTTCATCATCAGACCAAGGCAACCTCACAAGGTCATAGGTTTTGTCAAGTCTATTCAAACGAGCCCAAACTCTACTAGTTTATCATGTGTAGTTTAGGAGTTCCTGTGACCACCTTCCGGCTTCATCATCAGACCAAGGCAACCTCACAAGGTCATAGGTTTTGTCAAATCTATTCAAACGAGCCCGAACACTACTAGTTTATCATGTGTAGTTTAGGAGTTCCTGTGACCACCTTCCGGCTTCATCATCAGACAAAGGCAACCTCACAAGGTCATAGGTTTTGTCAAGTCTTGTCAAACGAGCCCAAACACGACTAGTTTATCATGTGTAGTTTAGGAGTTCCTGTGACCACCTTCCGGCTTCATCATCAGACCAAGGCAACCTCACAAGGTCATAGGTTTTGTCAAGTCTATTCAAACGAGCCCAAACACTACTAGTTTATCATGTGTAGTTTAGGAGTTCCTGTGACTACCTTCCGGTTTCATCATCAGACCAAGGCAACCTCACAAGGTCATAGGTTTTGTCAAGTCTATTCAAACGAGCCCAAACACTACTAGTTTATCACGTGTAGTTTAGGAGTTCCTGTGACCATCTTCCGGTTTCATCATCAGACCAAGGCAACCTCACAAGGTCATAGCTTTTGTCAAGTCAATTCAAACGAGCCCAAACACGAGTAGTTTATCATAATATGTAGTTTAGGAGTTCCTGTAACCATCTTCCCGGCTTCATCATCAGACCAAGGTGCATTCACAAGGTCATTCATCACTGCACCATTTCAATGTTACCGTAACATAGCCACCAAACTTACGTAAGTATGTCAAATATCAGCTTTATGGAACAGTGTACAAAGTGCATTCCAAATTTTGAACGGAAAGACACGAAGTCATAAAAATATCGCTAGATGTTTTAACGCCACCGGTACATACGTAAAATAGGTACCTACTAGATCGGTTGATTGTGTTATAACCTTGAAATGAGGCACACTTGGGTGACAAGGTGAAATATCATAATATTTCTACATTTTAGACAGAATGCTTTTTTATTATAGCGCCATCTCTTCTTTTTAATTTAAAATAACATTGCTTACAAAATGAGACGTAAGATGTCGCTACCATCGACTCCCATTTTTTTCGTCGCTAGCGCCATCTGTTGTATTATTTACGGTATTAACAAGTACTTATAAAAATAAAGGTCTAATATTAAGGATCTAACGTGGCCAATTTTTATGGACGACTTGCGGCATCTGTACTGTAAAGTATTATATTTATCTATGGAACCGGTATTCTAAGATCCGTTCAAAACAGAGAGCTATACAAAACTAAATATACACTCAAATGTTATTATTATATTTTTTTTAATATTGGCTATATAAGTGGGTTTCAAGAAATTATAACTCGAACTCTTGAAAACATAAACAAAGACCTCTCAGAGCGATAACATTCAATGTCTAGTACCGCGCGCGCGATGATGTCGTACGGCGCGGTCGTATAGCCAAATTGACGTTTTAGTGGGCGCGGTACTTGAAAGGTTAAACCAAAAATGACCAAGATATAGCTCATTAAAGTTACGTATAATGTCACACCGTGCTGCATTTTTTCGCACTAGATGACGTCACACGTAACTTTAATGGGCTATAATATCTTTGTTATTTTTTATTTAATCGAAAAAAGAAAAAATACGTGTCCAATATTTTTCTATAATCTAAAATACGGACTAAATAAAATGTAATTATTTTGACCCTGGAAACTACCCTACAACTCGATTGATATTAAGTTTCCATTTATACAAGGCGGTGTAAGTCTATTATTGGGTTTACAACTCATCTCCTGATCTATGTTATATTATGATGACCTTTCCCTGTATACGATGGTCTCTTTTGGTGAAGCTGTCCGATTCGAAACTTACAAAAAATATATCAAAAATCAAATAAGACCCAAACCATAAAACTCAGCCTTTCACGTGGGAACCCTCTTTGTGAAAGGCTTAGTTTCTGTCTTGAGTTAAAATCCAACTTCTCATGTGCTCTTACCTTCATCAATGATGAAGTCTGGTGGGTTGGGTCCGTATGAGGTCCACTTGATGAACATAAGCAACACCATGTAGAAGAACAACAGCACCAGGAACAAGATCTGAGGCAGGAACTCCACGTAGATGCTAATGCGACGCTTGAAGTAGCTGCAATGGAATGTACGTGTTAGGATATTGTATAGGCATGTATGTGTGCAACCGAATCGGGTGATGTTTTGTCTCATAGCTTCGAAAATAACATGTTCTTTATTCATGTCAGCTATTCAGCCTACCGTAACCGCTGAATATAGGCACAATAATGTTTTAAATTAATTATTGTGTGACATGCTTTTAAATTTTCTCGAATTTGAATTTGAGTTGTTTTGCCAACTCACTCGAGAACAGGTTTTCAACAGGTTCTTAATGATAACTGGGGGCCAATTCTGCTATTTTTATATGACATTGATATTATATTTTGAATAGATTTAAAAGCGGTATTCTGATAACCTAATGTCATTATCGTATAATTTAAAATAAACAGTTCGTCGTTGACACATACGATCTCGTTACAATTTCATTCAAATATCAGATAATTAAGAAGAATACGCTTTCTGTGACGTAAGTATGACACTGACATAATATCGAGACTATATTTATTTAGCAGAATTGGGCCCCTGATAACTAACTTATTTAGGCAGATATATGGACTGAATTTCTAAATCCAACAGAATCTTTCAAAATCAGATACACTTTTAGCAAATTGTACCCTTCAAAAAGTACAGCAAACATCACAACGAAGGCATAAGTATTCTTAAAATATTTTGGTTACAAGTTAACCATAGTCGTCAATCTTAAAATAGGCTGTTGCTATTAAAAGCATGTTATTTTCAATACAATACAAGAAAATATCGATACTGTTTCGGCTGTCTCACGTGACATCTTGACATGGAATTAATTCAACAACACTTAGCGCTAATGCTCCTGCTACACCTGTTTTTTTAAAGCGTTAAATTACAAATTGTCAAGGCGAATCTTTAACGTGTTATTAAAAACGTTGTTAACCATTGCCGTTAACGCTTACGCTAACGCAGGTGTAGCAGTAGCATAAGACATACATGCGCCTAAACAACCGAGCTTGCTAACAAGTCAACGATTATATTAAAGGTCTGTAGTTCGTTCTGGGGACTTTTATGTACTTAGCCCAATAATGCAATCATAGACATATAGATGTTATTAACGATGTCATTTTTATTTAAGCAATCTATTTCAATAGAATGCTGAATGAATGAATGAAATCTGTAAACTATTTAAGACTAAAAACAGGCGAAAAAGACACCCAAAGGGGCTGGTGTAGTTCCCCTTTACTAGAATTCTGAAAATTATTGATCAGAAAAAGATAGCGTGCATACTTATTCGGTTTGTCTGTGAATGTATTGCGTAATCAATTTATCTATGTCTATGAATGCAATATTATGTTTTTCCTACTTATGTGTCTTGGCCAGCTTATGGGATTCCACTTACTAACGTTGAAACTAAGTAATACAGACAACGCTACAAAGTTTTATTTCATAAAGGGACCAAACCAAAAGGCTTAGCTTTCAGAAAAGTATTTGACGATACCATTATGCATTTTTACTACATAAACAATTATTACATTGAAGTTTTAAATATACGAGTGCTACTTCAAACAAATTCCATACACTTGAGTAAATATTGTATAAGTTGAGACCTACCTCAACAATAATACTGGGACATAATAACTAGGTCAATGCATTATCAACCTTATAACATACGTATTACAGTTCTAAACAGTCATGCGTAGCAACTACTTATAGATGCGGCGTGCCAATTGTCTTAGTAATACCTTTTGTTAATATGAAGAGCAGTTGGAAGCGTTAGATGTATGTATGTCCCGCTCAATCCAGGAACGTTACAGTGAGAGACAAACAACGCTTTCCCTGTAACGTTCCCGGATAGAGACAAGAATACCCGCCAAGCGTTCCCTCTCTTTCTCTTAAGTTAGTATTGCTGTGAGCTGCAACGGTTATCCTATTCTAGTTTGACGTGAAATAAGTGTAAATCGGTGGTACGTTTTTGGTTCATATAAGGCCTGTCCAGAGAGATTGGAGGAAAGTTTCTTATTCACGGTTTTTTTTATTCGCCTTTAATTATTCGCGGGTGAAAATTGCAACTGATTTCCTGTATGAATTCTCTGCTAATATTTTTATCTGCTTGTCGATGTAATCAAGCGAAATGGTCAATAATCTGTAGAATTTAAAATTTCGAACTTGTTGATCGCCATGGGAATAAAATAGATCCGTGGATGGAAAGTCTCAGATTATCCTGACTTTTATATAAGACAGACTTTAAGTCTGTGTTATAAAAGGCTAATAATTTTGTTAATGACAGGACACGTCTTTATTCCCTATTTAAAAGCTGCAAGATGTAAAACGTAAAGTAATTGAATTTATTACCATAAAGCATTTAAACTTTAATTTTGAGGGGGAATAATTTATCAACAAATTTACCTTTTTTTTCTTATAACCGGCTCATACTCGCGGTTTCTGTATTCGCAAACGGACAAGGAGGAAAAAGAGAGCAAAATATTGACCGCGAAACCTCCACTTTTTTACCTTTATGTACTTATCACACAATCTCTCTAAACTGGCAGTTAGTGTTGCAAGTTATAAAAGTACAGTATACTCACAGATGGTTCCAGAGCGACAGACAGACACCGAACAACATGTGGAACACGCCGATGATGATGGAGATCTTCATCTTGTACGCGTTCATGAAGATAATCTTGTTTGCGTTCGCCAACTGAACAAAATAATCATAGATCAGAACAAGAGGACTCCCGCACCTACACCCACATGTCCAAGTGCACCTCTTCACCCCAAGGAACAACCATGCCAAATTTCAGCTGCGCCTAATAGTTTATGGCTGTAGCTTGTCTGTCGGTCAGACAGTAACGCAAGGAATTTTTAAATACAGATTTAGAATTTACCACAACTTAGACAGTAGATGTTTGTTTTAAGAAAATAATCAACCATTACTTAGATACGGGGCATCGGAAAATATCTTCAGCCTTGTTTATAATCTGTCCCATTGCTGGACAATCTGGACATGTGCTTCATCTCATTCGTTAATATGTCTACCATATTTCACTTTACGTGTCCACTATCTCTAGTAAACTTGACATATCTTTCGAGAACATTTTTTTATTGTATAGTGAGACCAACGAGCAAGCGGGTCATCTGCTGGTAAATGATCACCGTCACACATAGACAATGGCAATGCCCAAAGGACCACAAGTGCGTTGACCACCTTTGAATATGCTCGCTTCTTAAAGTTTCCAATGTCGAATTAGTTTGGAAATGCCGCTGCAGATAACATTATAAAGGACTCCTTATATATCTTCTCGCCTGTATCCCGAAAGGGGTAGGCAGATGTTTAATATTACACCCACAGTTCGACTTATGAACTTACAAAATAACCGTTTTCGAAAAAAATCAGCCTGAAACTTCAGAATAACACAAAATCTATATAAAAAAACACGTTATATATATTATGGTAATATCTTAGTACCCACCTGCCAAACGGGATCAATACCGAACGGATAAGGCTTCTGTATATAATCATTGGAGTTCGGGTCCAGTTGCAGCAGTTTATTCGCCATAAGCGTCGATTCATTGTAGTTGTTTCGCCACGACGAACCGAATATGTTGAGCGACTTGGAGAATATGTCGTTGTATATTATACCCGTGTACATGGAGAACAGACCCATTAGTAAGATGATGTAGCGACCGCCGAAGAATATGTTCCAGATCTGAGGAAGAATAGGATTGTTTAGTTTTTTATTGTTTTTGGAAATTATCAGATAGATAGTGATTTTAATTTCATTTTTTTGGAAGCAGGTATGTGAACAATTCTAGTGTCATGTAAACAATAGGGTTGTTTTCAACTAGTGAAATCAAACACTTTTAATGAAATGTCAAAAACGAACTTTGCTACGGCTTTTGTATGAAATATGAAGTAGTGACGTCATAGTTTTTTGCTACCAAGTAGAATACTTATTATCGATAAATTGACAATAAAAAAATGTAAAATAAAGTTTTAACATTAATTGATGAAAAAAACTACTATTATTTTGACATGTCTTACTAGATAATTAAACTTCTATCATTTATTTTACCAGCAAGAAACTTCCCTGTTCTAGTGGCGGAGTTATCACAATACTAGAAGACTAACGATTATTGTCCTGAACTCCTGAGACAAGAGCGAGGACCGACAGCTTGGCGTCAGCACAGTTATAGCGCTCTGATGTGGAAATCCGTGCCGATATATCACGAATGACAAGTCACAAGACCGTTAATATACTAGTGATTAGGGTTTTGAACCGTTTTCGTGTGTCCAACACCGGTGTCGGCGTTTTCAGACGTTTTCTCCGAAGGCACAATGGTCAGCCATCCAAATGGCTAGCGCAAGCGTTGCTTGAGTGCAATAATCAATTACGAACGCAAAGCCAAGTCATGATATGTGGGTAACAGAAATTATTATTCTTACCTCAGAGTCAATTTTCTTAGCCTGCAGCGGTTTCTCCTTGTAGCACATCCAAAATCCGAATATGGCCATGAGTGCGCCGTGTCCCAAGTCGCCGAACATCACCGCGAATAAGAACGGGAACGTTATGATTGTGTATGGCGCTGGAATAAAACAAATTTGGTTAGAAAATAAACTTTGGAGAGAATGGAAGAGAAAGACATTCCGCGCCGACCCTAAGTAATATGGGAACAGGTCAGGTAAAAGAAGAAGAAAGTTAGAAAATACTTTTTCTTATTAAACGTTTCACACTACATTTCTAGCTACTGCAGTCAAAGAAATTAATCTGCCTGTGTGTGCAGACGCATACGGCTGCTGATCCAGCTGCTGGCCACGGGTTCGATACCCTGACCGGGCAAAAGTGTTAATCAGTTTTCCAAATTCTCGGTAGCGAGTAGAGAAACGGCAATAGCACCCCCTCACCTCCCCTACTACATGAGGCCTAAAATCCAAATCATAGCTAAATGCAAGTATAATATCTAGCTATGTGCCGGATATCCGTATCCGCGGATATCCGAGGAAGAAGAAAGATCCGTATCCGTGTCCGTATCCGTTACTTTTCTCACGGATATTTTACGGATCTTTCACCTTATTAATTTTCTATTGATGCTATAGGTAGTTAGATAGAATTAAAATATATTGAATTCCATTCAGAGTATTTTTAATATAATTTCAATACAAGTCCAAATATGATCTTACTAATGTTTCGCCGGGCGTGCGTGACGTCAACTATCGTTTCAAGGTCGCACGCACCGACTTCAATTCAGTCAAAAAATAAAGATCCGTATCCATATCCACGGATCTTGACACCTTATATCCGTATTCCGATCCGTATCCGCGGATATACATTTTTAACGATCCGGCACATCACTAATAATATCACACCTCTGCCTACCCCTTCACGCCATTCGCGCTTGTATCTCACAGGCGTGAATCTATAAAAAAAGAAACATATAATCCTGCCCGATACATACCAGGGTTGACTTCCCTGTAGGTGGCGACTCCGTACGCGTAGATGAGGTGTTGAAAGGCAGCCGTGAACTTATTCGTGCGGTTGTAGGTCGGCGGGTCTTCTAACGTCTCCATACGATTGAGGATAGGCGGCACTGAGCTCCCACTGCGTTCCTGATGATTAAGTGATGATTTAGCAAAATAATAATTGACCTGACTACGTATATGTGTGACATGGGTGAACGATGGGTTCTAAACTTTGACATGTGGAGTATTTTTGGGGGCCCTGCTCAAAGGGAGACAGGCTTAAAAGACTAAAGCATATTATTATTAGTCGTGAGTCCCCCCCATGACAAGTGGCTTTTTAGTGCTTCTCTTGATAAAACCTACTCACACCAGGGTCAAAACCCATCCCACACTAAATCCCAAAATACCATAACTTCAGTTCTTAGTCTAATCTGGACTGAAAGCCCTCCCTCCCCTCCAAAACAATAATCCGCAACTAAAACCTTCAGTTTACTTTAGCAATATGTACCTCATAAAGTCATGACTATTTCAATAGAGTCCAATTCAAATGAATTAAAAATCAGTACTCACAGTTCCCCTCCTCAGAGCAAGCTGAATGGTCTCCAAATCCAACGCCGGCACCCAGCACTCGGCGATCAGACACTTCTGAGTGACATCCAAGTTGAACAAGTTCAGTGTATGGTAGATGGCTTTGATCTTACGGACTTTGACGAACCAGTTCTTGATGTTCTTGGCCGCTGCTACGAGCACGCGGTGACGGTGGTCTTGGGTCTGGCCTAACACCTGGTGGATGAAAGAGAGAGAAATATAGTTAGTTTTGGTGGTCACAGGCCGATTCTATCATCATCATTGTTATAGTGTTATCCTGGTTGCCTCCAAGACTTTTGCCTAACCCGGCGTCAGCTTTCTAGCCTTTTCTTTGTTGACTACGGTGTAAACTCTCCTTATGAGCCGTCTCGACGCCGCACCCGGCTGATGCTTTCTAACCAACGACAACCCAATGTACTAGACGGCAGATGTAAGGCGAAAACTTTCTGACAACACGTTAGACTTATACGTCTTACATAAGACCAATCCCAACACTATATATGAATTATGACGTTCCGCAAATTTGAACCGGCCAATTAGAATGTATATTTGTAGCCCCCCCTTGTCCCGCATACCTCACCGCTTTGACAGAATTGTTTGTTTGTAGAAATGAAAACATTAGGTGTCTAGTAGGCTAGGTTGTCGTTGTTACTAACTTAACCAGATTTGGCAGAACATTAGCTTCCCACAAAGAGACTGCCCTCTGCAACCCAAAAGTATAGACCTCCTATACTCCATAGCGTAAAACCGGTGTCAGTAAATTACTCTAAGTTCGATTTACGTGTGTTTATGTGTTTTATTTTTTATAGATCTAATACAGTCGACTTACGAGTTACGACGCTTTCACATTTGACAGTTAGTGCTGAGTATATGGGAGGATATTTTTATCATCACAAAATTAACATTCTGATTGTTAACATAATGCGGCGATTCTTCGTATCTTTATTATTTATCGTATATCACATGATCGCCATGTGTACAGGTATTACTAGTCTAGTCTCAAAACAAATGTATGACACGACATTCAGTAAAGCTGCGTATCTTTAATTTTCCTAGCATAATTCCATCTAACTTGCACATATGTTGTAGGCCCGCAGCTTAAGTCGTAAGTATGTACAGTCGTATATTTACATCTAATTATTTGTGTACACAAATAATCTTCTTATGACGTCGGTTTTAATCGACAGCTGTGTGTGACTCAAGTGACATACTTTAATTAGGGCTGGCAACACCCGCACTATGAACAAATCATGTACTGCTAAAATGGTTCATATTTTCATTATAATGATGTTACAATCATCCCCTAAAAGATCAGCAATTTTGAACTAAGTATGAAGAAAACAGTCTTGTAGAAAAGAAAGGTAGAGGAAGCACATTCGTCAACACTTTCCAGTAAATATAAGAAGAGCCATATCATAAACAGTGACAACCCTACAAAAGTGTCGACCACATGACAACCATGATGATTTCATAGGTAGATTAGCGTAATGTCTTGTTTGGCCATTAAATAATTTCACACGGGGGGATCACGGTGCTAATTGTACGCAATCATCGTAAGTCGTAACCGTTCAACAAGTTGGTGTTGCCGCTTTATGAAGAATTTAATGGTTTGTTTATACTATATGTAGTTATTATTATTATTTTGTAATAAGTTATATTATGAGCAATATCTTTAAAAGCGTCTCTCGTACTACGGATAAGAATTTTACCTTTTTGCGTAAAATACTACCAGGGACAACTATTTATATATTGACTAGCTTTTGCCCGCCGCTTCGCGTGCGTTAAATTCGGGGTAACACAAATCTACTTTCAGCCTCAAGTTGTGTGAAGACTCTCCTGATTATTCTTAAGCCTTCAGAAACTCTATAGGGTACAAAGTAACTCGGGCAGTATCCATCACATTATCTACCGTTTTCTACCGAAAGGTACCTACATAATAACATCACCTTGCATACAGTCAAATGACAAAGCCATGTTCTAATACATGTTCAATATATCTCTATAAACATTTTTAATCATAGTAGGGAAAATCGTTTCTGCCGTTTAAACTTATTATATTATAACTAGAGGACGCCAGCAGCTACGCCTGCAATTTTTTTAAATTTACCTGTTTTGGCGGATCCCGTGGGTATTTCGGGCAATCCCTTCTTAGTGCACCCCTACGGTCCCCAAGGAACATACATGCCAAATTTCAGCTTCCTGCGCCCAATAGTTTCGGCTGTAGCGTGTCTGTCAGTCAGTCAGTAACGCAAGGATTTTTTATATTAAGATTATTAGTTTATATATGCGAACAATTTCATCAACGTGCACCATAATTATGACATTTAAGCATGACGTGACAGTACTGACAGATATGCGATAGCACATGCGCAGCACTCAATTATTAGCGCATGCGTTCTTACTTCCAAGAGGTAAATTTGTGCCGTACAAACTTTTACCCTTCCTACAATCCCTCCCAGTTTAATTTTTGCAACTTATGGTAGCCTATGTCCGTCTCCATAGTCCATTATATCTCTATATTAAATTTCAACAAAATCGGTTCAGTCGTTTAGTTTTTTTATCGATACTATATAAGAGTACCTATATATTTCGTGATATATCAGTATCTAAGCATTACATTAAAGTTATAATTGTTTCTTGAATTACGAAAATTTTAATAAGTATATAAAATCCTAGCGTTACTTACTGACAGACAGACACGCTACAGCCGAAACTATAGGACGCAGGAAGCTGAAATTTGCCATGTATGTTCCTTGGAGACCGTAGGGGTGCACTAAGAAGGGATTTCCCGCAATTCCCCCGCCACGGGATCGGCCAAAACGGGTAAATTTAAAAAAATCGCAGGCGTAGCTGCTGGCGTTCCCTAGTCATGGAATAAAAAGTGTAATCATGCCCATTACTAGCTTTGTTTCTTTCTACCATAGCAATTAATTTTCTGTTTTCTACTGAATGGTCAATTTAGAGAAGGCGTCGGACAGTTCATGGTATTTTATATCTGACTGTACAAGGTAGCGGTTTGTGCCTCGATAAACAAACGAACACATGTATTTTCCATAATGCTCTAACGATCATTGGTGGTAGAGAATAATAGATTTTCTATTGTACGGACGTGCGCCGTTATCTATTAAGTATGTCCATTGGCATATATTATTGTGAGAGGAATGGCTAAGCAAGAAAACGTTAAGGCATTAATTATACAAGGAACAAGTATAAAATAGCCACGTGTAACGCTAAGAAGCCACTATTAGCTAGTAAATAGATTTTCAAGCTGAAGAATTCATTTGAAAAATAAAATGTAGTCTGGAATTATCAGACGGATTTGAATTTATCTTTTTATATAGAATAGCCTAAATGTTATTGTGACTCAAATTTGGATAGGCCTATGTTCAACAGTGGACTGCGAAACTCTGTATAATGATGATGAAGATATAATAGATAAATTCATAAGGAATGATCTGGGGTGTAATCTACCTATATAACTTTATGCTACGACCTTGGGGAGCTGACCATAAGAAGAAATAACGCGAAGGATGCAATGGCAAGGGCGAGCGATGCGACGCGATACGACACGATGCGGCGACGGTTTAATGGAGGAGTAGTAACTAGGCACGGCTAATAGGTATGGGACTTAGATTGCCAGATCCAGGCGTATCAATTTCGGAACATTTTAAGGGGAGCGGAAGGCTTGGGTAGGAAATAAAAATACAACTTAATGCAAAGTAAGTTGCATTTTTATTCTCTAGACAAAGTAACATTGGACAAGCTCGAGTGCCGGCCGTGTCAGTTGTTTGCTAGTGTATGACCTGGTCTAGTAAATCTAGGTGTTCGGAATCCGGGACAGTAAGATCTAGTTACTGGACACAGGGCAAGACGCAGAATTCCCAGCATTTCCCGGCCTTCTGGCAACCCTATATGGGATAACCCTATATGGATGCATATGGTAACACATGAGCCCCCATCCTAACAATACCACAAGTTCTGTCCGTAATCTAACAAGGCTGTTATCTAAATAGGTCGGTGTATCGAGCGTGTTTGAGCCGTAAACCAGTAATAACGCCGCCATAATGACCGCGCGACACAATGCACAAGGCTAGGCGTACGCACAGACTAATTATATTCAAATAGCTGGCAACACCGATACGCTTGTGTTTAGTACACTTCGTAAGGTAGGTAAGGTTGAATAGGGCTAGGAATATTGGAGTATGGATTTCGGTTACCATGAAGTTTTGTTTCGATTTCTTAGCTTTAGTCAACGCCTAAAAACAATTTTGCTAATATTTTAAAGATGATTTTAAATTGTCTTTTATTTATTCTCGCGTGAGTGTGGGTCAAAATGTAAACTTTAATTTAGATTTTAAAATATCACTAACTTAGAACTATATTTAGGGTGGCAATCTGTTCTTTCCCAATTTCTGTTTACTTGCGCCAAAGACAAAAAAACCGTGTCAATATAAAAAAAAACTCACAAAGTTTACGCCAATTACGTAAAAACAAGCAAAACATCAAATATTCCAAATACTTACACCACGAATATAGGCCGCATCGTTGATACCTCGATTATGCATACATTAGTTATAATAAGTAACAAACTTTTATAATGCTATGTTGCAATATCAATAGCATTGTGTCGTGTGACCCAAAATTCATTGTTCAAGCAACCTTCAATTTTTGCAGTTACAATACAACCATGAACTACATAAAAATACGTGTAACGATTCATTATCTTATACCAATATTTGGACCGGCCGTGGACTTGAACTGGTGTCTCACGAGTGGCAGCTAAGTAAATTTACATACATACATACATAGTCTCACGCCTATATCCCCGAAGAGGAAGGCCAGAGGTCTATTGCTACACCCACTTTCCGCCAGATTTATTTTAGTCCCACGTAATAGGGGGCGAGCCTATTGCCGTACCGGGCACATTACCAGACTCCGAGCTGCTACTGTGAATTTCCTAACGAAAAAATCCAATAACACTTTGCCCGACTCGGGGATCGAGCTCGAGACCTCCCAATCCCACGCGCACATTTATGCCGCGAGACCAACGAGGCAGTAAGTAAATTTATTTTAAAGAAAATTAAATAGGTGTAGTAAAGGTAACTAAAGTATTCTTTAACAACTCCTACTAGGTAAGATTTATGTACCGCGGAGGCTTTAGCGCTATTCAAACACCCAGACTCGAAACAGCAATTTATGCATACAGCAGCATAAAGAGTTATCCCGTGTGGGCCTCAAACCCAAGACACGCAACGCACTGTCAATAGTAAGATGACCAACCACTAAGCAGCTAAGTGCAGTCGAATTAAAGTAAAGTAAGTCACTGAGGCAGTAAACAAAGACAGTCCACGTAATTTTAAATGTATGTTCTTATGGATTTATGTCTAACCTACACAATTGAATCTATATGGCACAGGGTTGGCACAACAATGGTTGTATAGTTCCACGTTAATTTTATTTAAAGCCACTTGTATAGACGTTATTTGTCATGCCAAATAAATTAAAATATTAGAATGACCACGTTTGAATGAATTGCCATACTAATATTTACTCATAGACATATCACCACGGTTCTATGTTCATGATTAATGGTACAATGATTTGTTCTAATAAACACGTAGGTACCTACACAATTCTTTTCAATTGCACCACAGAATACGTATAAAATACTGTCTGAAGAATAACCCCTGTCCCCTACTAATCCAAAATTTCCTTTTTATTTTACTTGGTAATACTGAAACATGTGGTGACAGATTAAGCATACGGAATGTCACCACCCCATATCATCCCATGGGTGTCGTAAGAGCCGACAGAGGGAGCATATTATGCAGAGAACAGCACTGTAAGAGAAGGAAAACTTGATACAAACCCTATACCAACCCATTTGGCCAGCGTGGTATAGTAGGCCAATTACTCCTTTCAAAGGAGAGGCCTAATCCAGCAGTGGACTTTTAAAGGCTGATGATGATGACTGAAACATTGTGTGCGTGTACGAGTTTAGTCCGAATGCTTCGCCGTTGATGCCTTTAAAGTTACTGGAAATCCTCCTGCTAAAGACTGCAGTACTCTGAAGTTAAACGTTTTTATAACTAATGCAACGCAAAATCCATAAAATCCCTTACCGTGTTCAAGTCTTCAATCCTGGTCATGACTCCCATGGCCATCTCCCTCCTGTCCGCGGGCGCCTCAGGGCACGGGTACAGAGTGGCGCGGAAACCTTCGCAGATCTTCTTCACGCGGGTCTTCAGCTGGTCTCCTTGGAAGAAGATGATGAACACCGACTTGTACACCTGGTCCGACTGGAAGGAGAAGAGAGGATTAATAGTGACGCAGTGCAAACCGTCAAGGGTCATTATTTTGTTCAATGCGTTTGTTGTAAAAGTAAAATTTATCCTTAAGGTCAAGGCTGGCCAATAGTATTATCAACATCAGATTTAAAACCAAGTATTGATAAATTATTATCAGAAAAACCTCATCCCGTGGCCCGGCGCCGCCTTGACATAAATAATTTAGCCCGTTAAGTAAATCTATTGGCCAGCCTTGCTTGCTTTAGATCATCAACAAATCATTTACACAGGGGGTAGAGGATTGTCCAATTGAAATTGGACAATCCTCTACCCCGATTATGATTAATGAAATGTTTACGAATGAGACCAGCTGTCATGGACCGTGGAGAGGTTTGAAAACTTTGTGGGGTACTTTATGGATGTCCCTTCCTTTAGAATGAAACTTGAAACTAATATGCTAAAGCTTTTGAGCAAAATAATACAAATATAGCTACAGACCATGCCAGATTGGAATTACCGATACCTAGCGGAAACCGATAGGTTGAAACTATAATATTATAAACAACATTTTCAGCGAACCTATATCTGAAATACATAGCCATTTTCCAACAAGCTAATCAATGGAACTATTTTTCGCAATCAATTAGAGAAGAAGTCATTCAATAGAAAATCGATTAGTTAACTTAATTGTTATTGGAAGTGACGTGAAGTTCGAGGCCAAATGAACAGAAATAACAAACGACTACTATACAAGATTCCAAGAAATACTGTCGTCAATACCGTCAATTTCTGAATTGGTCACACAGGGAAAACCTTATAACATTTTAAAAGTATTTATTACACAAGGACCTGCAAAAACAAGCAGCATAATCTATGCGCATTTATATTCACTTGAAGAAGAACTAAAAAAATTAAGATCTAGCTCGACCAGAAGCCTGAATTATGAGAAGCTGTTTTAACATAACTTGTTTAAATACTTATGTAAAAGTATAAGAACAGTTCTTTTTTACATAACAATAATTTTTTTTACTATGCAGTAAAAGATAAAGATTTAGTCACTTTGGTCACGAGTGCAATGACAATGGCCATATAATGACTTATCTTTATACTGCCATGGTAACTGAATACACGAAAGGGACGTCAAATAGAAGCTTTCCACTAACATTCTTAAAAAAAAATTACAATGTTTTAAAAAACCCACATTTTGCAATAATATAGCTGCCAGCTCACCCGGCGTAAGATCTTATAAATTATAATTATAAAAGGGATTCTTATAAATTTGATGTCACTTCAGAAACGACTATAAAAAGTCTCAAATATTAATAATAAAGGTACTTACCGATGAGGGGTCTTCCAGAGGCGTATCGATCTCCGCCTGTCGGAGGAACACATTTCCTCTGCAGGCGCGCCATAGCATGCGCTCGAAAGCAGGGATCCTCTCGCGAAGAATCACTCCCGCGACGAAACTACACACAAAGTTACATTAGCAATAGTCCATGTAAACAGCAGCCAAGCACTTTACACATTATTCGCAAAAAGCACTACAATGCTGCTATATACTATGCGTTAAACAATGAACCTTCAGTATACAGATATATAGTTCATATTTGGTAAGCGGCTAAAGACCTCTGATTAAAAGGGTATCTCGAATCATTGACGAGAGAATTGCGTATATCAGACACATAATGATAAATGTACTGACAATTTCTTCAGATTCAGTGATAGTATAATGACATGTAGTATCTGAAGTGTTTGAAGAAGTACTTCAGTAAGTCATTTCTGAATGCGTGATCGGACAGTCAATCATTTTAAGAAGCGTGATCATTACAGAGATTTCTAAAAAGTTTACGTCATGAAGATAATTTTTACTTCCTTGTATACAATCTTTACTAAAATGCGTGTCTAGTAAAAAGATTCAGTTACATGTGTTTCATATAATTTCTAAAATAATGAAGTAATAGAAATTATAAATTATGTAAGAGAAGACAGACAGATGGAGGGATGACAGACAATGATTCAGTTCGTCTATCTGTCCGTCAGCACGGCTTATATTGCATGTACCGCAGTAAGTGAAATATTCACAGAATGTGTTTCTATTTCTGTTTTAATTAACATATAATAAATGGCAAGCTGGCCGATTTCAAATGGTCACCATAAAAAAACTGTAGCAGTGTTAACTGGTATCGATCAGCGTGCCCAATCCCATTAAAATGAATGAAATCAAGCTCTTCGTGTACGAAGTTTTTTCACTTATGTTTTTTAAATAGACGGTGTGTTTAGTGTTGTGATGTGTTCGGAGTTTCGTTCGGCAGATAAATAAACGCTGTTCATAGTTTGTTTATAAGTAATAAAAATTCTCTCGTCAATGACTCGCAAACCAGATGGGAATGAATAAAGGAAAATTACGCCCAAATGTACAACAGACCACAGAGTGGTTGAATTTTGATGAATTTTGACTTATGTACCTACCAACATATCTACTAACGAATAAAATAGTTATAGAAATACAGTCTGTAAATAATATAAAAAAAAAAAATCTCAGAAAAAATAAATATTTTACTGGACCGTCAAAACGTCTCAAGCCGTAATAATAGATTTTAGTTATTTATAAAATTTTATTTATTTACAAACTGTTATAACACGGGACATTGATGTAATAGCACATAAAGAAACGAGTGTACATCATAAAACGTGAGACGCAGACTGAATTAGGTCGCACGTGATAGTAAATATTCTGAATATTTTTACTTGAATAAATATTCTGTAACGTCTTTTACCTACTTCAAAGAGCCAAATGCTTATAGCGTGTAGCGGGCATGAAGACTTTGGCGCCTAAGGTATATTATAATACTTATTTATAATTATTAAATGTACATTACTCGTGCAAAACGACTGAGTGCAGGTCACATGTGGATTCTTGGATCACGTGAGTGTGATCTCGTCATCGCGTCAGTGTTCGAAGAAGTATTTAGCTTCTTAGCTGTTAGGTTAAAAGCCGTTTTAAATAACCATTGGCACCGTTGTTACTGATCAATTTCAGGGATCTTAAACAAGCCCCATGGTTGAACACGCTTGCAAACTGTGTGTTGGCGGACTTCACATCTCTTTCAAGTTAGTTATGAAGAAGTCTCAGAATTCCAAATTTGCTCACTAAGATTTGCTTCACCGTTAAGAAAGATAATTAACAATCAAAACGCACTTAATTCAAAACCTATAAACCCGGACAGTCATACCTAAATAGTAGATAATTTCATAAAAGGGACAAAGCAGCATAATTCTGGTTAAGAAAACATTTAAATTTCTGACTTGCTAGGAAACTGTAATAATAAATAATAATGAATTGAAAAGCAATCAAGAATATTCTATTCAACCTAAAGTATTCCATTGTTATGTAAAAACGTAACATGTCTTTAGCAGATCCAATACTTAGGTACATCCGAAGTATTATTTGTTTCTATATTCATGTCTTTAAGATCACGTGAATCTTTTATACATTTTCCTCCTGACTAACCATCACACTCTGCACCGCTACAGGTTTCGTTTGGACGAGTTTTGCCTGTTGGAATTCCCATCTACTTTTACCATACTATATCAAAACGCCTACACATTGCGTGCGCTTGCCGCCTGCGCAGCTGCGTTCTGAAACGCATAATAATTTATATTAAATGCATCAGCCATCATGCTCGATTACAGAGGGATTTTCCCTCTTCCATCCTTGATCAGAGCTTCGTATTAATACATATTTTGTTCGGTATGTTGTTATGATATAAATTCGTCGCCACCTCCGTCGTCTGGCAGTTATTTTTAGACGCGGACGTTGTTTCATAGACGCACCGAATGTATTTTTTGTTTTAACCCTCAAGACTGTTATTTATTTTTCTGATAGACATCATGTTGCGAGATTATTCTGTAATTTGGTAGAACCTTTGTCTTTACTTATACATACATACATACATAGACTCACGCCTGTTTCCCCGAAGAGGTAGGCAGAGGCATATTAAACGCCCACTTTTTGCCAGTGTTTTGATCCCACGTATCCCACAATAGGTGGCGAGCCTATTGCCGCTTATCGGGATATTTTGTTTTTGCCAGAGCCTCGTCCGTTGATCGGCAGGTACACCACTTGCAGGTGAGGTTGGCTTGGGACCCTAAGTTCTTGGTGGGAACCCTATGCACCCATACTTATACATATGATGTCAAAATGTTAGTGCTTTATAAGAGTTTTACGTACACAGCAATCTTCAATCTATGCAGTCAGTTATCAAATATCTAGAATGGTTCTACTGGAACCACTATAAATCCTGCGTATTAATGTTACTAAGCCGATAATAATGAATTCGACTTCTTGGTTGGACAAAAAATTCAAGACTTTCTTTTTTAAAGAGACTTTCACTGTGGAATCTACATACAAAGGTAGAGAATCATGGGAAGTATGTACATAGGCAGTGATTTTTCAACCAATTTAAGAGTAATAAATAATAGATATATTTACTACTTATTAACTATTTCTAATTTAGAATATTATATGCAATTTTGTCCTTTTGTTCTATAATTATCAGCCTCATGTCAGCAGCTGTGATAAGAAACAATCAATGCAATAAAAACTTATTAGTTTACATTGATACGCGTCAGAGCTAACAATAATATGCTTCTGTTTAAGGACATCAATGTTAAAGAAAATGTAAACAGCTTCATATAGGTATGTATAATAATGAGATACATGCATACAAAAGGTTATATATATATATATTATTTTACTCACAACTAGATGAAATGTGGGTTTAATGCTTCATATTTAGTAGGAGCCAACAGTACGAACGCCCGCATGTACTACTTTAGGTACTCAGATAAAAAAAAACTTCTTTTCACGTGATTCTGAATGGCTATGTAAAATAATTGCATTTTTACGCGCTCGCGTGTAGCCAATGATTTCTTTATTATATCAGCCTTTTACTTTCACACAGCTACAGACTGGCTTTCGTCCAAAACAAGAGGTAGTAAGAACATTACAAATAACATCACGTGAAGCAATTAGGTATTCCTTGCACGACGGTAATAAAATATACTTGCATAATATTGCAATGAATACCTGTATCTAATTTGATAGTTATAGCGGACGAAACCTCTTTTCTTTAGAGGAGGCAGAACGTTCTACGCCATGCTCAATGACGTCATTTAAAAATATGACGTTCGTTTTTTATGTCAACGCAAAGGCACATGATCGAACAGCCTGGCTGGCTGATGGCAATTTGAATCGAGATAAGATTAAAATCTCAACTGTCATCATTTTGCCATTGTGAGTGTGATCTACGATAATAGTACATTACTAATGGCTATTAAATCTTATACAATTACTATGATAATAGTACTCTAAACTAATCTATGATATAACTTCAAGTACTACAAGTACATATTTGAAACCATGGCATTGAATTGTTTTTGTATCAATGTCGCCATACAGACTATGGAGCTCATAAAAATTATCATTAAAGTCATATCATCATTAGTTTGGTTCGACACAATATCGAATCAAACTGTGGTGACTAATTAAATAGGTAGAAAATGCTTACGAAACGAGGGCGCGCAGGCATGTCTGAATATTATTTTGCGTCAAAACACCCGCGCTGTCTGCAGTCTTTGTTACATAATATCACGATTGTTTGATGGAACTTTACTGCAGTGTTACGGACGTATTAGGCCTAAGGTATTCCTCGAGCCTGGCGTGTGCCAGGCGTGCGCTCGGAGTTCACTCTGTAGTACAAAGTGAACGCCAAGCTCACTCTCAAGGAACGCGCATGCCCAATGTGATAGAAGCATAAGCACCAGCAACACATGTACCTAGCTCTACATCTTCTTTCGCAAAGAAATGAGTATGCTTATACCTACTAGTTGTTGTATTTCTAGACAGAAGTAGTAACATTGTTTAAAATGTAGCCTTGTAAAATCCTGTTTAAATAGAATAAATTCGTCATAATGGACTAAGAATTACATTTTAAATATAAATATTTGCAATTCCAACACACAGATTCGTTTAAAGATTTTGATCTAACGTTGAAGTTATTCGGTCATTTCCACCAAGGCTCATATTAATAAACTAACAAGCTATGCGCTTTACCACTTGAATACAACGCTAAGAATAGTATTAAATGAATAGTCAACCATTTTATTTACTCATAAGTAGGCAAATAATGAACCCCATGTATAACGCTTGCATAAATATGACATAACTATTGTTTACTAGGTAGACGCACACCATCCCGCAAAATAAGGCTTCTCTAAGTAATTTCTAAAGTAAAAGCAATGGTAGATGGTTGAAGTTGATTATTCGTAACTGACACCTATAATACCTATTTCTGTATTTGCTCAACGTGGCAGGCAGGACTAACCAACGGAAATGCAAACTCCATACTTACATTGGGTCTTAAAAGCAGCTGCTCTAAGAACCAATGTAGATAAGTAGCTATGCAAGAGGTTTCTAAGGAACTGAACACATTATTGCTGAAGTTATCACTCATCTCACATAACAAGATCCACTTAGTATCCATAACAATAATCTGCATGTACCACACAAAGGTACATTTCTGAGAACATACATACATACATAAATACATAGACTCACGCCTGCTTCCCCGAAGGGGTAGGCAGAGGCATATTAAACGCCCACTTTTCGCCAGTGTTTTGATCCCACGTAATAGGTGGCGAGCCTATTGCCGCTTATTGGGACATTTTGTTTGCCAGAGCCTCGTCCGTTGATCGGCAGGTGCACCACTTGCAGGTAAGGTTGGCTTGGGACCCTAAGTTCTTGGTGGGAACCCTATGCACCCTATGCACACATATGAGAACAATACAATATGTATGTTCTAAGAAAGTCACTTGAAGCGAGATCAATTTCGTTTAAATACCAAGTACATCAATACATTCCTGGAAATCTATTGAAGAGATCTATCTGTCGCCTGTGTTCAATAGTTACGTCATACAGTTAAGTTAGCTGCTGACCTCTGGGTCAGGCATGCAGTCTGCTGCATTCTACTACAAACATATCTCAATCTACTTAGATATCATATAGGTAAATTGTTATTCGTTATAATTACGTAGAATATCGTTCGTCCTATTCTTTTAATTTTATTTAAAAAAAGACGTACAGTATTAACTAGTTCCTAACAATATAAAAGATACTTCGGTCAAGTAAATATTAAAAACAGTTTGCATTGTTCTTCTGTTTATCACAGCCGTGACTAAGTTAGTGGTCCGTGAAACAAGAATATGTGCTGTATAAGTTTTATTGCACCTCAACAATGATATATGAGGAAAATTACACAGACACAGACAGTTAAGATTTGCATTTTATGCTTTTGAGTACAACGGCATAGCCATAGTTATAGTTCGTGCATGTTATTTATATTTAAAAGGCTTGTTTCAATATATAAATATACTAATTGGAGGACTATCTTTAAACTATAAAACAAGTCTTAAGAGCGTTAATTCTGTTAGATGTTTACTCCAAATATTCAAGTCCTTTATTTTGGTTTACATTCCCTTCTAATGAAATTTTGTATGTTATTAATTTGTGTGAAAGGTTTAACACGCATTTTCCATCAAGAAAAAGGCAGTAAAACGGGAGCGAATTTAAAAATTTCCATACAAATTAAAAATCCAGTTTGTTCTATAACAAAACTATACATAGAATAACACTTCAAGTGCAAGTCGACTTCATAACTCGTTTGGTATTTATAGAGGCAATATATGTCTTCATATTAACATATACAAAGCAAGATGATAACCAATAAAATATAAATAAATGTCGCTTGCAAAGATGCAAACATTATAGTACTGTTGAGGTCAGGGATAATGCAATCTTCAAACGGGTAAGCACCCGCATACTGCCTGCTTAAAATACAACACATTTCAATAATAGACAAGTTATTGAGCAATGAGCAATTGTATTTATGGAAATTAAAATCTATCAATGGAGCGATGGTGAAGTAAATGTTTATAGTTTTTTGGTGTTGTTTTTATTGGGTAGTTTTATAATAGAGAGTAGAGTTTCAGGAATTTATCTTAGTTCCTTTACTAATTTGGTTATTATTAGAGAATCTTTACGAATTTTCTTGCGTGCCCTAAGGCCCGAATAAGTTCCCAGGGTTTATGAAGGTATATCGTCCTCATAATCACCGTAGCGCAATAAGGAACTCTTTAAGAGAAGTCCGCATTTTACCTGCTCAAAATGAGAAACCTAGATTTCATAGTCAATAAGCGTATACCAACACGAACGATTTTCAAAGCCTTCCGCTATCTATTTATGACGTTCATTTAAAGATCGTATTAGCACCTTTACAAAATCAATCATATTACGGTTTTCGTTAAAAGGAGGGTGATAAACGGTTTTCCTAAAAAGGAGTGTGATTCAGTAAAGTTCAAACAAAAAATTTGGTAATCAAAGAGCCTTCACGCACGTATTTGGTGACAATATTCGACAAATAAACACTTCGAATATTATAAAGTATATTGCGGAATCTCTCTAAGTTACAACTAAATCTATACTGGACTTACGAGCATACTTTATAGATTTTATATCCGATGTTTACACAAAGCTCATTAGGTAAAAGAAGGGACTTTTATAAAACATTTCCCTTTGATCGATCGAATACCTAACAAGAAAAGAATAATGAAATGAGGCTTGTATGTGAGATTACGTTCTCTAGGTTTCACGAGACATGTGACATGGGGCAGATACTGTTACAACGACTGGTCTTTTCCCTTTGATAAAAAAAATATGGGGACAATTAAGAAAAGTAAACTTAATGACATTCTGCTGCGTATTTTTGTGCTACAAATCTTAATATATAAAATCCTTGCGTTACTTACTGACTGACAGACAAGCTACAGCCAAAACTATTGGGCGCAGGAAGCTGAAATTTTGCATGTATATTCCTTGGGGACCGTAGGGGTGCACTAAGAAAGGATTTCCCGAAATTCCCACGGAATCGGTCAAACCGGATAAATTTAAAAATATGCAGGGTTAGCTGCTGGCTTCCTCTAGTCAATACTAGAGGAAGCCAGCAGCTAACCCTGCTATATTTATAACCTAATATTTATAACCCTGCAATATTTTAATTTATGCCAATGCATAAATCAAATTTACAATAAGAATCCATGTTGCCAGTTGAAAGCATAACAAAAGGGATTTTTCGGTTTGTTCATTGTCCCTTAGCCAATTACGTATTAACGAGTGATTATAACACAGAAAGTTACAAGCTGGTGCAACACACTCATGAAGTTATCACTGTATGCAACATAAGGCATGTGGGCACAGTAATAGTCATTTTTAAATTGCTGTTTATCTCGAAATGTTCCATACCTAGCTTACTGATATTGAGGAAAACAATTACCTTCTTGTGGTTTTTATACAACGAACGTCAATAACTTGTTATTTAGCACAAATTCAAGCTTACTATAATGAATTGTGCCTATAACTATATTAACGTCATTAAAACGGGTAAAGAACCTTTAAAATAGTGACTAAACTTGGACAAAGGAAAAATCTCATGGTTTCTAACAAATTAATTTCCGTATGTAGATATTTAGTTTCTCTACTATAATTGTTTTCAAATATGCGACATTTCTTTGCCATTTTGTAAAAATACTGAAATATCTAAATAAAATACATAGTACATAGTTTATTATCTTTTAACAAATATACTTTATCAGTTGTACCTTTCTTGTATACAGATATGATTTGCAGAAATACTTTAAGTACAAACCCATATAAGTATGCATTATGTTACGATTGGCATGTTTCCATTTATTTGTTTTATTATCTATCGACTGGTGCAGTGGAATGCTAAATGTTTCCCCTGTAAGACTAAATATTATTTTTTTGCTCTCCTTCCAAACATAACAATGACTCTGGGTAGACTCATATGACTTTTCAACACCATTTTTATATGCAGAAAAAACGTCATAGGCTGTTTGTTGCCACACAGCGGAAAACCGCAGTGACACACAATGCAGTCGACGAACGGAAAGTACAGCCATAGTAAAAACAGAATAGTAAGCTAGCTAAGGCCGCTCGGCGAGTTAATTGCCTACTCTTGCGTTGACGCACGGGCTGTCACGTGTTTACACCGCGGCGCCGGCTTTGTCGGCGCGCGCGCTTTTTCGCCGTTTTATTTAAGTGATTGCGCTGAATACTACAGAATTTAAGCTTGCATATATTTTTTTTCAAATACCTACTGACTAGCTAAGCGTTATATAACTATCTAAATGCCCTTTATAGCGAGAAAAATGTAACAAGTTTAATTTACTGTCATTTAACACATTGTATAATATTAATAACGTTGATTACAAAACTGAATGTACATACACAATTCGAGCGGGCGAGCAGTGTAGTACCTACATGAATGCGCGCGATCAGACGCGCGGCGCATCCCGTACTAAATCCGCGCCGAGATTGCCGCGCTCGTGAGATTGTGTGCGTGAAAAGTGCGTGCGTACACGGCGCCCCGGCGACTCACGCATACATTCACACCAGCGCGGCGGCGGCGGCCAATTTGTATGAAGCTATCCTACTATTCTGTTTTTACTATGGTACAGCTCAAGGGAACCGTTTATCAGTACATTTGAATATTTAAATATTATATTAATACATATCACGTGAGACAAGTGACTAACGTTTACACACATACATGGAAGACGTTCTCTTCAGCTGACCGTCAAGCTTCAGTGAAATGTAAACCTAATGCTCCAGACTCTACAGATAAATTTAGCTCGAGAATAAATCAGTGATTGATGTTTAGATCTTATACCGGTGGTTCGTTTCCCAGCAGACAAGTCAAGGCAAGGAAAAGTCGACTTTAAATGGAAAAACGGTCGGTGCATTTTCGTCTGAAGAGAGTTTCTTCGTGCGGTGATGTAAGATACGGTGGCGCCCGTCACCTTGGCGAAATACCAAGACGTCTACTGTCCGTCCGTCCGTATACGTAAACGATATAATTTATAGTCTGGAACTCTTTCTGTAGTTCGGAATATACGAAACAAAGAATGTACCTGGCACATTAAACTCTTCAAATTACTTTTTTTTAGCCGTCTCGTTTCACGTAATAGACGGCGTGACTTGTAATGATTGTTTTTGCTGTAACAAAAACGTGTTTCAATGTGAGTTCGTATTAGGTTTATCGTGTACAGCGTGTATTACAAATATATTAAAACTGTATTTCCAGATCGCATAGAAGAGCGTTCAGAGCAATTGCTGGATCTACTTCCCGTAAGTTGCGCGTAGCATACTTGCAGACAATGACGTCCATAATTACTAGATTTTTCAGGAATTATGCTATGATGAAGTATTGAAGAATAAAATGTCGCGAGGCATTTCCCTTTCTTTTGGTGCGTGGTCTAAATTATATGCCAAATTAGTAGCATCAAATTATACAAGTACCGTGCGAAAATAGTACCTATATATTTTTTTTATAATTATTAAATTAGGAAAATAACAGGATTTATGTTTTATCCGTATACTTATAATCATGGAAAGAAGAGTATTAAACGTCAGAATAGATAAAATTTACGAAACATCCTGTTCTATGGTATTATAGTGAATAAAAAACCCAACACATTCTATTGAAATAAAATATGTAATATAAACATGTTATTATCTAACTTTTATGTTTTTATAGTCGAGTCGAGATGGAAAAATACTTGGAATGATTAAATACCTAACGTTTAATCTACCTATTTGTTGGTCAGCAAGTTAGCAGTTGCCATGTTAACTTTAAGGGAGATATCCCAGTGGGGAGACCAACAGACTGCTAAGCAGAGGGTCTCGGGTTCAAAGCCACGACGCGCACCTCCGACTTTCCGAAGTTGACTGTGCGTATTAAATTGTAAATCACAACTTTCTAAACGGTTAAGGACAACATCGCGAGGAATCCTGCATGTCTGAGAATTCCCGGTAAAGATCTCGAAAGATGAAGTCTGCAAACCCGCACTTTCGTGCCCGTTCTTTCCCAGCGTCGTAGGCTATGGCCTGACAGAACTCTCCTCATAGAGAGAAGCTCCGTGCCCTGCAGCGAATTTTTGAATCTCTATTGATTACTAAAGAAGTTGCTTCGTCGTTTTATTATGACCGCATGGAGTTTCTTGACAGAGTTATTAGCTTGCAGTCTTCTGCAAGATGACCAAAGTGCCTCACAGTGCCTCACTATGAGTGGCGATGCCTTCTAGGCAAATAAAGCAACTTTAATGTTTGCATAGTCCACCGCGCGACCTGAACATTAAAAAATAAGCCGTAGTAGAAAAAACAGCGCGCAGGTAGGTAAGATTAGTTTCATGTCCTTGTTTTTCGAGTAGGTCATCAGTTCATCGCTATGGATATCAGCAACAAAAAAGAAAGATGCATATCTATTACGATACTGTGGCATCATAAACTCTTTTCCCACTCTAGCGTATGTGCAGCCAACTCTAGCGTCGGAGTTTGCAGACCGCCTTAAGAGGAAACACCACGGGCGAGAGAATTGAAAAATAGGTATTTGTAAAATGTATTGCTGTCGCGCAGCTTCAAGCCTTCCCCCGCAGAGCGCGATAGAGACAACGCTACTGCTGGACCAAAAATACCTATTAAATGTACACAAAATCAACGTTTCGTATTCCCCTGATTCCTTCTCCAAAACTTAATCGATTTAACTAGTTTGTCATATTAAATTAAAGAAAGGCTTTGGCCGTGTTCCTATGTTTTCCTTTTTTTAAATAATCTAACCAAATTTGTTTTTTGGATGTTTGAACACAGGTTCATATCTTTTTTAATATTTAATTTATGAGAAAAAGGAAAACATAGGGACATGCCAATCGGGGCCATACATCTTTTGGAAAAAAATAATTGCTCTACTAGGATTTTCCAGGGAGAAAACAGGAGACTACGTTTGTATGGAAAAACGGTTCCTTCAATAGATATGGTCTAAAGATTCTCGTACTGAGACAGAACCGGGCTTCACGGCTTAACGTGACCTTTGAAGCATGGTAGTGCTCTGATGTTAACGTGCGGTCACCCTTCCAAGTAGTGACCTGTGGAAGCCGTGCTTATATTTGCCGAACTATTACGACATATTAACGGCCAGTCGTATTTGCCGTTGATATATATTTTAAAGTTCATTATCGATAGCTGGTGTTTTATGGTATAGTGTACGACCCATAATCTGACCACGCCTTACTTCTGCAGGTAGCTCCATAGCTACTATAAAAAATACCAGTCTCAAGTACAGACTAGTAAAAAAGTGTTGCAAAAAATACAACAATTAATTACGACATCTCATCATCACGTTTTACAGTACTATAAATTATATTAAACCCTATTAAAGATAATACCAAGGATGTTTGTACATCCTTATGAGTTACGACCCATTGTAGAGTTACATCAATGTCCGTCTGTAGTACTCGTGTTATCCAAGTTACACCGTAAAAGATAGGCATTAAGAACATCGGCTTTTGTTGTCTAATAAAACGCCATTGTCAATGCTTCGGTATTCAAATGCTTTTATAAAGGGACACAATAATTTATAGTTTTATATATCGCTGCTTTATTGTAAGCGAAAAAGCTATATAGCTTTGTATGCATAGTTAGAATGAAAAATGCAAAATGGAATGAGAAATACTGGAAGGCGATTTTGCGTTTAAATTTGCGAATTCCTTGTGTTCAAACCAAGTGGATGCAGATCGAACATGCATATTGCAAGCTTTTAATTCTCCCCGTTTTCCAATTATAAGCCATATATCTATAGCCATAAGGTATTGTGTGCCTTTATATGTTTTAAAGCAGACTGAACTCAGAGCGTCAGCAATGATTTTTTTAGACAATAAGACCCGTGGCTTTGTAGTTCCGTGCGCGACTGTACTATTGTGATTTAATGTTATTTACATACAGTATACCGTAATTGAGGTTTATATTCAATCTTAGCCAGGTGTGTAATAAACTGTCAAGGTTTTCTAAACTACAATACGATGTCCTTACACAATATGGTCGGAATATACAATCAACTCGTACGTAATGCCTTTACTTAGATATCTTCTAAGTCGTTGTTTATTTGGCTATAATTGTTGAAAAGAGTTTGAAGATGTGAAACTCTTTGGACACGAAATTCAACAATATTTTTATAAAGAACATTTTTCAAATGTTCTGTCATAATTTCTATTGTCAAAAGAAAAACATTGTGATCGTAAATAAATTAATATTGTATTTAATTTATTATATTCAGTTAATAAAAACCAACAATAATACATGTGCCTCACTTTTGCCATTGTTTATTGAATTCCATGAATATGTTTAAGTTATTACTGCGTTTCAAATAATGCGGTAACAAAAAATGTTCAAATACTGCCATCATATCGTTGCACCGGTTCTAATGTATCCAAATTTGACAGAAGATAAGATTTTTCACAGAACGAACCCGTCTGACCTGCCCAATTCAAAGCGCCACAAAAATATGAATCCCTAGCGGCACATAAATCAAATAGTCAATCAAAACCAACATAAACTAAATCGGAGTACTGTTAGGTAGCCAAAGCCTGCATAAATCTCACAATAATAATGACCGACCACGCAAGGTTGTCATCATAAAGGACATTCCTAATTGCCAGCGACAATCACAAAATTATAACATCAAATCCTCATTTTCTTAAATAATATATTTGAGATTCATTCTTCGCCATCATTGCTGCGAACTAAGAGTTTCGGGAAACGGGGAATCCGCTTGCTAGTCCAACGAAATTTTACAGAATATGATTTGACTTTCGTTTAGGGCCTAGGGTCCCCTTCTAGTCTGATATTTGGAAGAATGTTTGCTTATCTACATTCCTAACGTGACTTTTGTATAACTATTGTGTCAAAGAAACGAGGTTATCAAATCACTTGCAATATTTGTCTAGAGATAAAATTTGTTGAAAGGAAGAAAGATATTTTGCAATAGATTGCAAAATACCAAGAGATCAGTGAAACACACCTGAGGAACTATTCTGACCTATTTCTCCCATAAACGCGATACGAAAAGCGGTCAACGCTTCAGTACCTCGATATGCCGATACTAGATATGATATAGAAGTATGGACAATATGATCGGTACCATTGAGAATTGAACTTTCAATATAAATGTCCCGATTAATATGCTGTTGATCAGGGGCGAGTAAAGAGACAGAGAAGAGAACACGAAGTTTTCGCCTTTCTAAGCCATTATAGAAATTGTGATTATCAGACTTTAATAAAGTATTTAAATGAAGCAAACAATAACAAGGCATTCGATGACAAAATACAATTATCTTACGATATAAGGATGTACGCATACGGAGGACAGAAACGGCCTTCTCGCCACTTGCAGCTAAGCATGCCTATTTTTACAGCACATACGCTAAATGTTGATTCAGTCCCACATGGGACACAAACATGTCTAGCTCAATTATAAGCTATTCCGAGAAATCTATATTTGGCACAAAGACAACGTTTAGCCGATAACTAATGATCTTTTTGAAATAAAGACATACGAATGAATTTCTTTCGCAACTACTGTTTCAAGTTCTTCACCTTGTTAAACCAGTTGCACTAAAAACAAGATCAACGAACCAAAACAGCCACCGGCTAGCTTTCTATGCAGACCAAAACAAGATCGATGTCTCTTTAGCCATGAACTTGTTACAGACACTGGTATTTTTCACATCACCGCACCGGTAATTAGTCAGTCACGAACGTGTAGGTCGATGTTCGCGGCTACGTAACGGTATATCATACATGTTATTATGTGTAACAGATAACAGATGATTTGTGAATGCACAAATCAGACTAAAAATAACTGTATGTAATGCTGGCAAAATGAAAATCATATCATTTGACATTTTAATAAGTTCTGTTTTAGTAATCACCGTTCTAATCGCGGCTAATTGGATAGATGACCAACCGGATTACCAATTAAGTATCGCTGCGTAGGATACGAATGATTTTATAGCCATTATAAATAAAATATCTAATGAAGAAACCAAAACATATTCTACTAATTTAATCATGTATCGATGTTTTAAAAAATATACTGGAGTAGAAACTAAGCTACGAAGGGTTACCGTCCTTTTAGATAGAACAAAGACAACGAATAATAATGAACGACGAAAAAGCCATTGAAAATGTCTCTCTAATACTTTACAGGAAATTGCAGTGGAACAAATTTAATCAAATTTTAATTTCCTTTGTAGACGCTACAAGGACACTTAGCTTCAGCTTCGTACGACAGAATATTAGATTTAAAACTAATGTCGTAGTCGACGGGAATTTAATATTCCATCAGACTGATGAAATATGAAAGCTCGACATTCTGATTTGCAATTTCCGACGGAGACTGAAAGGATATTACAAATAATAGCAAACTGGGCATGTTTTCCCCTTACTAGACGGGAATAAAATTTAATCTGGTAGCATACAATCCAAGAAGGTTTTCCCAAAACATGCCAAAATATGTTCGCATAAACCAACCAAATGGGTCACACAGACATTAAGCTGGCAGCAAACTAAATGCAATTAATTCACAAACGACTACAGAACGTCGTTTAATTCATATTTACGAGCACTAGATTACAGCAAATCTAATTACAATTTCAATGTTATTCCCAATGTAACAATTATAAATGTCAAAACTTATATCCAATAACTTTTATGAAGTTGCAAAGTTTATATCATTATTATTAAAAAGACAAAGGACGTGTGTGAATTTTGAAATTAAAAACTCATTTATTGAAAACTACCTCAATGTCTGAAAGCGATTCAAACATATTAAACAGACCAACAATGGCTACAAGAGTGAAGATAGATTACAAATATACGAGAGTAGTTTACAAATACTAACACACTGAGACATTCACAACATTGTTGGAACAATGGAAAATCTTAGATGCTTTAGAGACGAGACCTTGGAAATTTGTCAAATATTTTTGTCTTCAGACAGTTTTAACTATAAATAAAGATGAAACAAAACATATAACAAGGACTCAATACGATGTTCACCTAAAACCAGATCAAAATTAATTATTACAAGAATTATGAACATTTGCATCTTGCCGATTAAATAACAGAATACAAGCTTATCTAACAGAGCTTTAACGCGTTGACTAACAATTTTAAAGTAGAAAAACTGCGTTTCCACCGACTTTGCAATTTTGAAATCGATAAAATCGATCACTGCCAATAGAATATGATTCATTCACTATCATCACTAACTCATATATTACAAATTTAATCCTTCTGACAAAATGTTTGCTGTTTCGAGTAGCAGTTGCATTAGGTTTTATCTAAACCATGAAGTAGTGTTGGTGTCAAATCCGACGTAGAGATTTACTACGATCCAGATTTAGTCATGATTACAGCAGCCGAGATAGCAACACTATCTCTAGACACACTTCACACTTACACTAATCTTAAAAACATTCGATAAGTAAAATTGTATTGTTTATGTTTGAAACATTATCTATTGGAAAAATTCTTGAGATGTTTGCATAACAATGACGGATACTATTGATCACAAGAAAATTCGAAAATCGACGTTTTTCGAAAATTATCATCTTGTAGTTTAGGAATACAAACAAAGTATGATATTTTTTTAATTTTGACAATGGACTATCCAATGAATAGCTATGACGAATTTCCTTGTCCAATTTTTGGATAACAGTTTTGGGATACAACCAAATAGTTTAAAAATGTTTCTAATTTTGACAATGGAAAGAACATTGAATGCATTACATATCCATTATGACAAATTTCCTTGTTCATTGTTTGAAGACATACGAGTGCTGTGGGAAATGACGTGATCAACAAACATGATATCAATGACAGTTCACAAGAAACTGAAACGTCTTTCAAGATATGTTTTCATTGTGATGTAAAACATGCGTCCAATAAATATACAGATGTACTCCGAAATAGAGACAGTAGTCAATATGAGTGGGAAACACAATTCCTCGTATTAATTACAGATGACTCAAAGAACAATGGTCTTGTGTGTCTGTGGCACCGCATTATATAACTCGTCGCAGACGAGATAAACTGATACAGAAAATAACATACATAGAATACGTGCCTACTGAAACATGAGCAAAAAATTAGAAGTCTTTGCATTTAAATCTACGTAGCGATCTTTATAAAAATAACATCAAAATCAACAAAGATGACGTTAAAAATTATTCTGTTACAACTACTCTGATATAGTTATAACGCAGCAAAGTTATCTAGATACAACCTCGGTGACGTAGCTGATACAGACCCATATTGTGTTAGACAGCCGGCATTGTGTTACACAACGTATTCACTTGGAAAAGGCTAGGCAAATTTATCACAACCATACTAGATCGATTCAAGGTTGACACGGAAAATGTGTGCTCTTATACACCAGTTATACACAATATTATATTTAAACGCCTCGATCACACCGTAAGATTGCATATAAAATAAATTTTAATTAAATATTGGCACATGTTGATAAGCGGCTGTTGGCTTCATATCAATTACAATGTCTTGTGGGGTGACGTTATACATACACATACTGGAGTAATGAATTAGTTACAAGTTTGTAAAGTTAATAAAGCTCACGTCCGCAATTGGACTAGGCAAGCCGCTGTTAAACTTCCACTGGTTTAAATTGGATAACACGAGTCCGAAACTAATCTAAAAACAGAGTACACAAAACATAAATAATTAATATCTAAGACACTCGTACCAAGACGCTGTTAGGATTCTCTAGATTGGAAGATCTCTTCGTTTTCAAAACTTTTCCTATTTGCGTCAAAAGTTCTGTAACTCTCAATGGCATTCCACAAGGCAATCTCTGTGACCGCATTTGTTTAAATATGACATGACAAGTACATGCAAGATATTATATATCATATTCATTCAAATTTGTTTTAATGATAATATTTCTTTTGTGTATTATTCACAAATAGGAAAAGTGTTAATACGAAGTGTCGTACAGCATTTACATGTTTCGCACCTAATTCCATTATCTATTCTTGAAGTCCAAGTAACCTTGATAACGCATATGAAGTTGAACGCTCGTTTGATTAAACAATACTGTGATATTAAAGTGAATGTTAGTAAGCATGTGAAGGTGTTAGAATTGAACCGAGTTCATTTAACGCCAGGAGGTGTGGACAAGATTGAAAAGAGTCAGGTTAATTTCAATGTTGTCGGTGATGCAAGTAATCATTCAGACGCCAACCATACATTTATAACAGATACCCAACCACTACCTTCTATCCCATCTACATATAAAATACAATATATACTACTAACCAAGGCAGGAATTCCAGGGATTCTTGTTTATCCCGCAAACTAGGGAATAAATCAAGCACAACTGTTTAGCGATACTGTACAACTTCAGACTAAAAACAGTTAAACAATCTTCTTACTGCGGCAATTTTGTTATTAACTCAGTAGCTTTATCATCGTCTCCTTTGAGGGCTTGTGTATGTACATCATTTGAACAGATATCCATGCAATTGAAATTGTGATTATTTCCCATATTTTCAGGTGCCCAAAAGCCCTCTTCATTATTGCTTTTATTTTCCAATATTTATTAGACATACTTCATAAGGAAGATTTTTTGTGTAACCATTGTGCAACATTAGTTCCTCGATAATGTTCACATAAGCCAGATGTTTGAGGCCCACAATTACTTGAGATTAGCATGTTAACTGTGTAAATATTTAAGAGATTCTTCACCAAATAATAAAACTGTCAGGCTTATGTGAACAACGTGATTGATTGCATCGTCTTCTGTTCACTACATGGTTAGTTCAGGCATTGGTATTGGCTATTTTACCATCGTATCAAATAATAGATACGGATAAAGGAAATATTCTGTAAACATTTAGTTAGAATTAAGTTCGTCACTTCCGCGGTGATAACGTTGATATTTACGATAGGAGGAACAATTTTGTCAAGCCAGACGAATAAGACGAGCAACCAATGGGACTAGTTGTAATAGCATCAGCTGGATTGTTAGTGGTGAACAATCGAGCTGCGGTAACGTATCGTATAGGGTGGTGGTCAGTGTCACTCCTGTGCGTATGTACACACACATACATACCCTAGTTGGACGTGGCCGATATGTCTGTTCGGGTCGTCGGATATGAGGGCGCGCGTCATCGATTCAGTGGTATTGGCACCACCCTCGTGCTACACGGAGGACAAACATAAACATGTAGACAAACATTGCCCATAAGACGACACAAACGCGATAGATACGCATACGACAGATACGCCACACGACACTGTTGCCTTGCCTGTTGTAGTAAAAAAGTAGCGCCACCGTCTCACTGCAAAACACCTCATACTACGCGCTTGTGCTCATCAAAACGTAGCTACAAACAAATTCTATAAAGCTTTAATGCATTGTTAGTTTGTGTCTACTTCGTATTGTGTACAAATTACAGTGTCGTTTATAAAAAAAAAAACTAATATATATATGTACTCTATAGATTCAGTATCGTCGTGATCTACATTGAACATGAACATATAAAAATCATAATGGCATGCATAAAAATGACAAGTACACAAAGCGTGGATGACTTTATGACAACGTAAATAAACTATTTTGTAAACCTTCTCAACTCCGGGAGCTGGAAACGCAGATGGACTTCAAAAATAAATCATGTCGGAAACCTTGTTAGTTGAAAATTAAAAGTAAAAAAAACTCACTCAGGCAGCAATTGGTTAGCACTTTCGGTAAGGGACTCAGTCTAATCCACGAAGCTGTATTAACACTGTGTCGGTCATAGCCGGCTGTTCTACAACTAAGCTATCATTCCATCACACAAAGAGTCAAAGAGAGGTGTTATGTTGATGATATACTATAAACCGGCCGACTCCAATGCTTGCCTGAGTGGTGATCGGTAGACTCCAGAATCAGCGTCACAGTACAAGCGCTGTAAAAATAATAACGCTCATGTGTGTGCTTTGATTTCCATTCACCTAAATGGAAATCAAAACGGTTCAATAGAGCGCGTCGTAATCAATCTGAGCATACCCAAGCTTGAGAGCTTGCCCGCCCGCCATGAGTCCCTCCTCCCCAAGTAGGGTCACCTGTTCCTCCTCGCGCGACGGATCCGCCATCTTGTGCACACACACGCCAACATGGCGTCAAGGTCAGTGACGCGCCAATGTCAATGTCACATTTGGTACGACCATGAACAATTTGATTTGTGGCCATGAAATTATTGCAGGGGTAGTGGCATGTGTGAATTGGAATTTCAGATTAGAAATCGTCCATGTTGGACATGAGCAAGTTAACAGCAGACAGTAATTTATGCCTGTGATCAATCAAGTGACGATAATGGCCGCACACAAATGTGACATTGACAACACGACGTCATTATTTCAAACAATATAAGTAACCGAAATTAAGCACTTTAATTCATTATCTGTTCCTTTTGAAGCCCACGTTGCCATATAGATATAAAATAATTCAATTAAATAAATAATATGGGACTGATTTCCTTTGAATTACTTATATGTTAACATTGTTCAAATAATTGGATAGTGTTAAACATAAAATTAGTATTTTGTATTGGAGTGCTTAAATAAGTAAAATAAAATAAATTATTTAATGAAACATTGATCCAAAAATAGGGAAAATTAATAAATTAAGTATATGATGAATAAATAAAGACGACTGAAACATTAATCGTGGAGCTAATTTTTTTCTACAACAGTTTTCAATCAGCTTCTTACCCACGCTATTATGCTTTAAATAGGTTCAAGTCTGTCTAATCGATTAAATCGAATCTGTTGGCAAGTTCCCCTTCATACTGTCGCACATGAACGCCGTTGACGTACGTACCTACACTGTACGTTAGCAAACAAGTGCGTAATGTAGTTAAGTTTATAATTAATTGCCATTACAAATTTAAGCAAAAAGGACGAAAGGATTACCCATCTTACCGGGTAATTGTAATTTATTAGACACGACTGATTACGACGGCGAGTCGGTTTCTCTTACTGTGAATTTGAAGGTAGTATATTGGTTGGTGATCGTATATTCGTGAGCACTAATATGAATGGCAAAGATCACACAGACACTTACCTCGTCAAAGAAAACTTGTGTTTTTCTAAGGATGTGCTTGAGTTCGGTGAGCTCAAGATAGTTCCTCTTTAGAGCTTCGGCGTTTTGGTTGACCTCACGGAGTTCGTTCTCCAGCTTTTCGAAGGTAGCCTACGAGAAAAAGGGAACATGACAATTTGGACTGTACTCTCCCAGAATTTAAATCCAAGGAAAACACTTGAGCTACTAATATATTATGGATATCATTCTACTTGTGCGACAGTCTGATATCAATTATTATTTAAAACATAAGCCTCGAATCTTACTGCCTCAAAACCGCAGGTAGAAACGTAAAATTCTATTTGGAGAGTTTATAAGGTGGTTCGGCGTATCGAATCTGTTGGCAGGTTGCCCTTTCCGCTACTCATTCATGTTTTGCGTCTACCTTCTCAGAACCTTGGCGACCAAATACACGACATTTCCTTATCTTTAAGCACGACATGACCAGTCTTGTCGAAAAATTCATTAAAGGGCCTTTCGCAACATTGGCGAAAGCATTAACTAGAACTATCACTAGATTACTTGCTAAAAGGCCGAGAGCCAATGTGATAGGACAATAAACGAAATTGCTCCAACGGCTTTTCCTACATGTAAGCTAGAAATCTCGTCCAAAAGTAATATCATCTTTTAATGATTTCTTACCTCAAGATCGATCATCTCCCTGGGCTGTGGTGCCTCTGGACACTCGCCGGGTATCTCGAGCATGGGGATGCCATCACGACGGATCTCCTTCTCCAAGTATCTGAGCTTGCGCTCCATCTCATCACAGCGGCGCACCTCATTGACGAATTTGCGTTGGAAGGCATTCACGTCAGGGTTTAACTGGCAAAGAAAATTGCTCGTTAGATTGAAAGCTAGAGCCTACTACATACTTTGAGAATGTGAACAGATCTGCTAAGATGCATCAATTCCCAGTTATTTTATAATCGTTTAATCTTCTTTCAAAAATAGTGACAACTAAGCATAGTGCCCTAGCCAGCTAAAGCTGCTTTAGCAGGGCAAGAATTCAAGACGATTTTAGACATTAACTGTCGATTATATTTTGGGTGCTCTTTGATATTAACCAAATGAAGCACCAGATTTCCAGTAGGTACCAAAATCATTTAACGAAAATTAATTATTGAGATATGTTGCCAAACTAAATAAATACATAGACTATGTTTTCCTATTTATCTGAAAAGATAAAATATAATACACGCTTCTCCTACAAATATGCAGATTTCGTCTTGCAATTAGTAGGCAACTACTAGTGCAAATGCAAGACTGCAGACTCTTTGGCTGTGACATTCTATAGGACCTTAGAATATGGCAGCCAAACAGCCTTGTTTTATGAGGACTGATGATAACTAAGTATGATGTCAGGCATAATGCTGGCACAGTGATTATTTTTCTTTATGGGCAATTTGCAAGTGATATCGCTGGTATTTCAAGCTTACACAGGATATGGTAATAGTTAACCGCTAGGCCGTATGCTTATTTACAATTGCTGAATATTTATTATACCTACTAGTCATTTTATGCGACCTCGTCTCCTCCTGGCGACAATATGATTAGATATATTGGATGTTACTTCATGTAGATGCTCACTACATTCGTAATAACTTACAATAATTAATTAATAACACCTATAAATCATATTATTCCTAGTATCTTAACTTAATGAGTTGAATATAAATTAAGAATAAAGATACTTAATAATTATTTATCATAAATTACGTTACCTATGCATTTATTATAACGAAGATGTTTATCCAATGTAATATTCATATGTAAGCAAATTAATTAAATTGAATTAAGATAGGTAAGGCACGCGGCCACAGCGAGAATCTCGCTAGGGATTTCACATTGAACGTCTCGACAGAGAAAGCACTTCTAATAACATTGGATGGTAAACAACCAACCTAGTTAGATAGTTAAATTATGTACGTTTGTATGCCCACGTAAGTAATCAACTAGATGGATGTCAGTTACTCATTCGTCAAACAACTAAAGTCTCCTAATATAGGCATTTAAACTTTCGTGTTAATTTCGTAGTGAACATGGCGCTTGCACCTGTGCCTAAATATCGGTTGTTCTAAACAATGGTATATATCCCAAAAGACAATATAAAATTGAGTTTGCTAAGTTTCGTAGGATGTCATGATTTTGAAAAAATATGCAGTAAGCACGGTTGAAAATATTTACGTAGCACTGAACAAAATGGGATTAAGAATACAAGAAACAGTGTTCATTTTAGTATAAACCCCTCACCGAACAAAAATATGATCGGCGCATCATCATCACTATTTTTGAGTGCTCTACAACTCGAAGAGGCTTTGGTTGCCTGGAAGTAGTGAAAGGAAACTTGAAATTCATAACGTTAATAAGAATTATATAGCATACTAGAGGACGCCAGCAGCTACGCCTGCATTTTTTTTTTCATTTACCCGTTTTGGCCGATCCCGTGGGAATTTCGGGAAATCCTTCTTAGTGCACCCCTACGGTCCCCAAGGAACATACATGCCAAATTTCAGCTTCCAGCGCCCAATAGTTTCGGCTTTAGCGTGTCTATTAAGTAATTAAGATTAGCTATTCCTTAGTATAGATTCGTAAAATGCATGCGTTAGGATAAGTTGCAGCAAGGAATTCGAAATTACATAGCAAAATACTTTAGCCAATTTAATCGCACATAAAATGACTGCTATCGAAAATACCGAAGAATTTCTCGCATAGAGATAAAACGATTATAAATCAATTTAATATAGTCGAGGCAACCGCGGCAGTCAGGTGACGTGCATTGTTATGCATTCTCCACGTATACGTCATCAACAATGGCTTAATTATATTGTGTTCTTCCTATTTGGAAGAATGAGGAAAACAATTTTCGACAAAAATACATAAAGAAAATATTTCAATTGTTGTGTATCTATTCGTCGCTTACAATGTTCAAATTTATGAAAATATTTTTACTACAAGCTGTACAAAATGTAATGTTTTGCTAATCACATGACGTGTTCTATCAAATGACTGGGAGACAAGAACGAAACTGCCTGTTCTGATACACAGGTTTAATCATAATTCGTTTTCTTGCACATGAAGCGATTTTGAAATTTTAACATAGGCGATAGGGAAGGTAGATTACATAATGCACACTTGTTTCTTTTCACTGATAGATATATAATGTTTGAATCTACATCATGATATCAGGGATATTTGTTCCCTTTGAAAGAGCACGCTAAGTTATTCTCCAAACTAGCCAAAGGTTACAAAAATTAAAAAAAACTAGTATGTTATGAGCAGACAGCAACACAAAAAATGAAATAGACTTCGTTCTTGCCGGAAATCAAAACTTTATTAAAGACGTAGGCGTAATAAATAAGATTGGATTTAGTTCAGACCATAGACCAATTAGAACAAAACTTATCTTTAATTTCAAAATTAATCGCAGGAAAGCATTTTCAAGACGTACAAACGTATTAGATTACAACACACTTGCATCGAATTACGAACAATTTAATTTAGAATTAAGAAACCAATTTGCAGAGCTAGATATTGACATCGATGATGCAGAAAATCAATACAACAACATTGTTAACAGCTTAACAGCAGCCAGCAAAAGAATTACTCAAAAACGGAAAAATCTAAATAAACTATCTTCTACGACTACAGCATTGATACAAAACAGAAGCACTTTTAAACTTGGATCGCCTGAATATAGAAAAATAGACATAAAAGTTAAGCGCAGTATTAGAAAAGATATCAGAAATTTTAATACAAATCTGATAACAGTGGCCATAACAACAAACAGATCACTTAGGATAGCGAGACAGGGAATGAGTAAAGGCAAATCGTGGATCACAAACCTTAAAGATGGAAACGGAACTTTACGAAGCAATCGAGATGAAATTAATAACATATGCACAAAATATTTTTCATCTCTCTATTCAGACAATTCCAAAATTCATAATATCGAAAATTACGCTCATAATGATACAATTACACCAATAACAGAAGACGAAGTCGATAAAGCTCTAAAAACCTTAAAGTTAGGTAAAAGTCCAGGCACCGATGGTATAAGCACAGCAACCTTAATATTTGGAAAATCAACCCTCTTGCCATATATTACACAACTTTTTAATACCGTACTACACAAATGCCAAATTCCAACAAAATTTTGCCATTCCAATATAGTTCTTCTGCACAAAAAAGGCGAAAAATGCAACATCGGCAACTACCGACCCATAAGTTTAATCTCTCATATTTACAAAACATTTATAAAGGTTATAGAAAATCGAATCGCTGACCAATTAGACCAACATCAACCCGTCGAGCAAGCAGCATTCCGACCCGGTTTCTCCACTATAGACCACCTCCACACCGTGAACCAAATCATAGAAAAACATTACGAATTTAACAAACCTCTGTACCTAGGATTCGTGGATTATTCCAAAGCCTTTGACAGCATTACTCATAGTGCAATAGAAGATGCCTTACGGAAACAAAATATAGAAGAGCCCTACATAAACCTTATTAAAGCCATTTACAATAATAGTACAGCAGATGTCAAGCTCCAACTTTCTGGTCAGTCATTTAAAATAAAGAGAGGCGTCAAACAGGGTGACCCGTTGTCTCCTAAACTTTTTAATAGTGTCCTGCAACAGGTTTTCGGCAGTCTGACGAATTTGTGGCAATCCAGAGGCATTGTGGTCGGCGGCAAAAGATTAACAAATCTTCGGTTCGCCGACGACATTGTTCTCTTTTCCTCATCAGCCTCGGAACTCGAGCTAATGCTTAAAGACCTCAGCTCTGCAAGTCTTCAAGTTGGACTTCAGATGAACCGGGCCAAAACTCAAGTAATGACCAACAGCACGAAACGTAGGGTCACGGTAGACGGGCAGACTATACATTATGTCGACGAGTATATATACTTGGGCCAGATTGTCTCTTTCAGCAACAGGCAAGACAAAGAAGTAGGACGGCGAGTCGAAAATGCCTGGAAGAGCTTCTGGTCAATGAAAGAGCTACTGAAGGGCAACCTTCCACTGACACTCAAGCGAAAGCTCGTCGATATGTGTATATTGCCCGTCCTAACCTACGGTGCCCAAACATGGTCCTTGACGGAATTCCAGAAGTCCAAACTGAAGATTTGCCAAAGGGCTATGGAACGTAGCATTCTCGGGGTAAAAAGGACCGACCGTGTCCGGAACACCATGCTACGTTCCCAAACACGCATAGCCGATGTTGGTTTAAAATCTGCCAGGCTGAAGTGGGACTGGGCTGGTCACCTCTGCCGTATGCACCCAGAAAGGTGGGCTTATTTAATAACCAGTTGGGTGCCTCATGATAGTCGACGACGACGCGGCAGACCTAAACGGAGATGGCGGGACGACTTAGATGCATTCGACAGCGACTGGCCGAACATAGCACAGGACAGGGATGAATGGCGGTCCAAGGGAGAGGCCTTTGCCCAGCAGTGGGACACATGTACAGGCTAAATAAAAAAAAAATAAAAAAAAAAGTATGTTATGCAGTGCAGCACTTTAAAAGAAATATTACAATTACAGATTTCCTAGCCTTGTTATAGTTGGATAATAGTGTAAATGTTCCCAGTATACTTTGATAACCCAGTACCTTGGTACACTTAAAATAATGCACGTGGTTGTTGTGAAAACCCATGCTCACCTCCTACTCGATAATGTGTTGATGAGATGGCAACTAATTACTAAAATAAACGATATAATGATAACGTTTAAGATAAATATTTTAGGTTTCAAGGTCGGGGAACGGTTTTCCGGAAATAAAATAATGACTTAAGGGTTGCTAGCAACCATATGTAATCAGTTTTGACTGACGATACGCCAACGTCAACTCAAAAAAAATGACCAGCTTTACAGGATGCCACTTCTCTGAGTTTAAGGAACTTTTAAACCGGAAAGCGTGGTCTGGATCGGACAAGCGTGAATTGAAATATTTGTTTGTAGAGATTTGGTCTTCACTTAAATCTTGCTTTGGCAGTAAAGAATCGGCACGGATGTGAGAATTAAAATTTATGACACAGAGACAGAATTTATGACAAGGATAGAACATTTATTACCTACACTGTAAGACGACAAATCTACCACTGGTCATCAAGATGACGCGGCTACCGCTACATCCTTCGGTGTGAAAGGGACAGCAATATTTCCTACCACGCTGATCCATCAACACATGAACCCATGAGTTTTTTTTTAAATCTATCATTTGACATTGAAGTAAAGCCAGTATTCATACGGAAGTGCAGTCAGTACATCTAAATAGTACTCAATACAACACCAGTGTGTACAGAAACCAATTGAAAGAGAAACTACCCACTCAATTGATTTCCAATTGTTTGGAATAAACGACAATTGATCGCAATGACTATGATTTTGAGTGGTTTTATACGTATTATACGTAGCTACGATCGCTACCTTGATGGATGGCTGGAGTTAAGTGCCTGAATTAGTTACCAAAACACGCGAGGTTTCGCACTGGCATTTAGCTATAACATCAGGCAGCGCAAGTTCGGATCAGATTTAGTCAGCTTTTACAGCTCAATATATGGCCTTTAAACTGAAATTCTGGAAGATCATTTGTTTATTTTTTTAGCTTTTATAATTGCCAGCATTTATAGCTCGCCAGCTTTTATAGCCCCTTACTTTAGTTTGAAGTATTGAAAACCGGCCAAGTGTATCGGGCTATGCACAATACAGTTTTGTAGTCGCCTTTACCCAGTGCCCTAATGTTACATGGCCTAAATATAATGTTCTATTCTACTATAATTTGACGTTGGTCAACTTCATCATTTCCAACAACTGCCGCGAAGCGCCGAAATGCTACAATAATGTTATAACTATACCCGTACTCCATACGATCAATCACATTTGATACGGGTGTGTATTACGCGTAAACTCAATATTCTAAAATTAGCACACCAATATTCCCTCCCTTTAACGAAGTCCAGATGGCTTGATTGGTCATTGATACGATTTATAATTGCTTACCCAGTGGCCTTGCTTATCCTGATAGACATTACCGCCATCATAGTCTCCCAAATATCACATTTTAATAAGTAACATAAGCCCAATACCTTTCAAAGAGGTAAGAGGGTTGTGCAACACCTACGTTTTCCTCCTACGATTACACCCAAATATTGTTCCCAACCCACAGTGAACTTTTCCATACGACAAGAGTGTTCCGAAAATTTTCCCTATGGAAAAATCCCGAGCCACGTGTAGATAGTGGAAAAATCCTGTGACCCGAAGGCGTAGGGGAAAATGATACCCAATAAAAACATCCGCTAATGATACTCAAATTACTTTGTATACTTTCAGAAGGCTTGTTTATATAATTAGGTTATTATCGAATAATAGGAAAGTAACACAGTATTCTATTGTCGAAGCCGAAGGCAAGAAGGAACCCTAATTAAGTTTGGATAATGCTGTGCCATAGGCAATAATTGTGATGCTGATTAATGTTACTGCCCAGTCTGTTATTTGATTTTTTTTTATTGAGTCTCGCAAATAGTAGGCGAGTTATACATACGTTGTTTCTTTTGAAACTCGTTTCTCTATTCTTATACTTAGTATGCAATGGAACTATTTGCGAAAACTTATTAGGTACTTAATGGCTTTCTGTATCAAAATCGGTGGTTTTATTGTATAATAAGCTGTTGGTATTTCTATCAAAATGGCTATTATCTCTCTAATTATCTCAATTAAATTGATAATTAAGCTGTCCTGTTCTCTGTTACTATGTTACTGATGTGAAGTCATATCTAACAAAAGGCTAATAATTAAGCTTGAGTGAGGCTCATTTTCGTTTGTCGTTAGGCCCCGCATTCGGGGTGAGGGTTGTGATGTAGTATAAATAAATATTATGCCCTACCCATTCTATCTCTTATTACGTTCATAGTGCGTTCAGGGTTGTTTTTGTTTGCGGTAACCGGATACGGGATATTTGATTTTATTTGCTCCTGCGTAGGTAGCGACTAGCGGCAATTCGAAATTTCGAATTAAGAATAATCGTAAACTGAATGCATCCTGCTTCTTGATTTACATCAACCAATGAATTTCTTATATCGTTATCACAGGGGCTTCCTACTTACTTACTTATAACAACTGAGTTAACGACCAGTAAAATGAGCCCTTAAGCTGACAGTAAGTAGCAACATTTATTAGACGACGAAAAATTATCGCGTCAACGAGACTCTTTGTTGCTGAATTGCTATGTAAGGTCAATGAACTTTGGTTCAAATGAACACTGTAGTATAGCAAATCTGAGCTTTGTGACTGAAAGTGTTGTGTCTACTTCGTAACTATCCTTTGGTTAGCAAAACTCCAGTCTATCATAGAAATTGCTACCTTAACCATCCCACCTTTGTTGCAGTTGCAACTTTAGGGCTTTGCCTTACAGCCCAATTTCCCACAGTATTCATGACTAAATTTCCTTGCTATTTAACTGGCCCCAGAGTACCTACATATAATACTCTGAGTATAATACAGTTCATATAGGCATACTGTATGTATTATGATCTAATTATGATTCATTACAATGATTATTTTTGCGAATAATTATTAGATTGCAAGCATAATTATGTGGACATTAATAATTAACTTATGTAACTATATTTAATAGGATATTTAATTAAGCCTATATTAAAACTTCCTCATTTAACCATATATACATAACAATTCTATTGAGTCTCTAACAGATCCATGCTTAGGCCTATTGTCCACGTAAACCGCACGTCATGCGCACGCTTTCGTCAATTGACGATTGCAAGACGAATGCTTGCATCTTGCGTATAAAAAATCAAAACTGTGTCCACGGTGCGGCATGCTGCCGCGCGCATCGCATGACGACCGCATGACGAGACGTGGACACAGGACAATAGGCCTTAGACATACAGTTGTATGTGAATGGTACTTGTTGAGTTATAGATGCAATTCCAATATACAGTTTTGTCCAACTTCTTTGACACACTAATCTGGTGGTGATATTTATTTTTGTATATCCTAACAAATAAATCTAGTCTAGTCAATATGATAGATAATAAGTATGTTGTTCTGTCAAGCGAGCTTGTTCATGCATTGAACAAACTGGCTTGACTCACTAGAAGCCATAGAATTACACAAAAGTATATTTACAATAATTATTACAACTGCGACTGGTCTGGACTCAAATACCTTAAATAAACTAAGGCAACACACTTGGACCGAGTTGTGCCAAAATGTTCCACCCCACAATGAACACATTTTGAGTTATTTCAGTTTAAACATTCAGACGAAGTTTTTCCATTTAAATATTCCGATTTTGTTACATATGAAGGTATTAATATTTGGAATATTGAATATGGTTTCTAATCGTATGTTTTACAATATACAACTGCTGCTATTTTTTAATATATTGAGAGAAATATCGTCTGGATCATTTCAGCAAAAAATAAATTTGTATGAAACTGTGTCAAAATTAATTTTGGAATAATGATCCAAATCACTTCCATAAACAGTTTAAGATCTACCTATGCAAGGTTTTCAGACATAGATACCTAATAAATATCTGCCCTTTAACAAAGGTGAATTTAGTTCATGCAATTGATTGTTAATTCCGTGGTTTTATTTATAATATTTTTGTTATAGTAATTACGTTCCAAAAAAATCTGTTATTCGGGGATATGGGCTTCGTTAGTTTTGGTTGGCACCCCGTCTAGGAGAAGGAAAATACCGAAATTAAACCAACATTCAGGGAGCATACCCGAAAACAAACCCCAATCCAAAGTGTCAGGTTCTTAAAAGGAAAGAAGAGGAAAAGAAAGATGAGTTGGATAGCAAATTATCTGAAGATTTCCGGAGAAACAAAGTTTTTCTGGAAATCCGTTTGTAGAGTTCGAGGAAGAACTCAATCCTCAGAATACATGTCAATCATCAGCTTGTTCACTGCATGAACAAGCTGGCTTGACTCACTAGAAGCCATAGAAATACACAAAAGTATATTTACAATAATAATTACAACTGCGACTGGTCTGGACTCAAATACCTTAAATAAACTAAGGCAACACACTTCTTATGATCCATATATTTGTATGTGCTCCTTTTCTAAACTAAATAATCAGAATCATAATAGAATAATATATAATAATAAATCATGTACATGTCTGCTAGTCTTCAGCATATTTATAAACAAGTAGGTATCTTTTTAATTAGGTACATATATTTTATTAGGAAATTCTCAGTAGCAGCCCGGAGTCGGGTAATGTGCCCGGTACGACAATAGGCTCGCCTCCTATTACGTGGGACCGAAAAATTCATGGCGAAATGTACCCACATTTCGCCTATAATATTACACCTCTGCCTACCCCTTCGGGGATACAGGCGTGAGTCTATATATTTTATCAGAAATATCAATGACACAACTAAATCTGAGAATTTTGAGGAATCATACAATTATAGTCTTGTTTTAGTAAAATATTACTCAAGTAATAAATCAACAACATCTTTTCATTTAAATAAGAATCATAAAATCTTTTGTCACTTTAATACCTCAATGGTAATACTAATTTTTTTGCATTATCTTATCAATGTAGTAACATTATCTAATTCATGTTTCATTTTTATCTGTGATTGTGCTGTAGGTAATTACTTGATTGATTATAGCTAATAGTAATCACATTTTTTTAATCAATCATGTGATGCCCAATATCTGTTTGGGTTTAGGTTGGTAGTACTTATGTAATAGGTATTACTGTATTAATTAGTATCACATGACCATTGCGACTTTAGAATAGATACAATACTAAACATCTTTTTCATGCTATGTGTTTAGCGTCAGAATCTGTCTTAAGTATATGAAACCTATGCTTCTTGCTATGTTTATACATATAACATCTTATACTAATATATATAAAGCTGAAGAGTTTGTTTGTTTTATGTTAATACATATAACATCTTATACTAATATATAAAGCTGAAGAGTTTGTTTGTTTGTTTGGTTGAACACGCTAATCTCAGGAACTACTAGTCCGATTTGAAAAATTCTTTCAGTATTAGATAGCCCATTTATCGAGGAAGGCTATATAACATCACGCTATGAGCGACGAGAGCGGAGCAGCAACCTTAAATAAAGCGGGTGTAACCGCGGGCATCATCTAGTGTGGCATAATCCTAGAGTGATACTAGAAATAGCAGAGATATACTCTTTTGCAAATTATCAAGCACAGAATATAGAGAAGCACAAGTTTTGCCAACTGGACTATCACAAACTCTAATAACAATTCTTTAATACCAACATCAATCAATAATCCCAATCTTGGATACTCAATTTTAAACATAACTCTTTCAGTCTGTTTGTAACAATTACACGGATAACAGGACTGCTTTCGAAAGAAAAACATAGGCTTTTCAATGTATTCATGAATGACGAGGCAACATACATTGATGTGGCCAACCCTAATTCTAATAAGTCTGACTTAACTGGATATAGACCTCTTGTTCTAGAGTTATTCTTAGACATAACTTACATAAGGATTTATATCAAGTAGGTATAAGGATATATTACATTTAAATACATTTGAAGTGCAGAATGTTGCCATGTATTGTTTTATCTACTTATAAACATTAAATGTGTTTATATAGTATTGTTCTTACTTTGTTAGCATCTAAAGAACCATACCTATGAAACTGTAGTGTGTATACAAGGAATAAAACAATTGTTTGCAAGTATAACAATAATTAAATAAAATAACAAGGGCATACATTTTAAATACTACAGAATGCTGTCACTATTTGTGAAATATATTAAAATACAAGAATATGATTACAAACATGCAGTTTAAATGATTGTGATAAAATAGTAGGTAATTAACTAAAAAAGTACAAAATATGTATTCCAAGCAGCAACAATCAAATAATTGCCTACAGAAATATTGGTGTTTAGGTAAAATCAATTATCAGATAAGTAACCATATCACGAATTCAGGGCATGAAAAGCGATCGAAAGGAAACGAGGTCACAGATTTCCTATTTTAACACAATCTGTGCATTACCTACGGACTTTCAACTACCTAGCGATGGTTATGATTCAAATGAGAAAAAAGGGGTGTTTTAATGGTCCACATGGCTGTAGATTACTCACGTCACGGAATTGAACCAGTCCCAACTCCCCGAGTTCAGACACGCAGGCATAGGCAGCTTCACTCTGCAGGAAAAGTTGACATAATGTCATCTCTTCACTCCGAAACAACGACCCCATTTTGCACGGTTTACAGCACTACACCAAATCAAAAATATAATTTAACTACAGAAAGAGGGTCCGTCGCTAGTCTGCGAGCAGACATAAGCGGCGACGAAACCAAATTACTTCTACAGACAAATCAATCGATGGATATCTCTCCAGTGAACATTAGTCACCCAGTGCGCAACGCGGCGCGGACTTCTGATTTGGGATGCCCCTTAAAAAATATAATTACCCATTTTTTTTCTCTAATTCTAATGGTTATTAATAAAGTTTGGATTGCAGTATTGGAGGTAGGACTTCTGGATACATGGGGGGTCGGGTTTCGAAACGCGTCGCCCGAATTTGAGGGTATTGGTGGTGGAGAGGGCTTAATGGAGTTAGTTTTAATCCCCTAAAAGTAATTTGGCTGCCGAAGTTGCGTCTAAATATTAAAAAAAAAAAACCAAAAATTCTTCATTCAAATATGCAAAACGGAACGTTATTTTAGGTTTTATGTGAAAGTAACTAAATAGGTTGTGTTAGGTTCTCTTTTGACACTTAACCCGAAAATAGGAGCCCTGCGAAGCAGGGCTCCGTCAACCTCAGTTTATTAAACTAGTGGAATCAATACAAGCGATATTTAGTTTTTATGTGTAAAACTTGAAACGAAACGCAACCGCCATCTTGTATGAATTATATTGACAGCTAATGTCAAATTTGTGCGTCATTGCTTTCGATCGATTACCTATGGTTAGGTGCGACTGTAGTTATGTTAGGTTCTCTTTTGACCCTTAATCTGAAAATAAGTCCGTCAACCTTAGTTTATTGAACTAGTGTGAAGAATGTGGCAGTTGGCAGTGCCATACACACCAATGTTTGGAGATTTTTTTTTTTCCAGAGGAAACCAAGTATTTCCGGCAAGTGAAAATGGTGAGGGGTGGTTCCGAGACCCTCCCCCCCTCCTCCCACAATCACTCACAACCCCTAAAAACGGCGACGTATTTCGAAACCTTAACCTACATGGGCTATTTCATTTTCACCTACCCTTTTCATCATACAGGCAAAAAGTAAGGTGCAGTACCAGTACCAGTACTATAGTCTATAGTAGTAGTATAGTCGCTACGATCTCAAGAATTCATTGCAGTGTTATTTGATTTTGGACATAATTAAAAAAGAGGACAATGTTTATAATATTGAGAAAATAATACATTGTAGGGTTTTTTAATCTCTAAGGGAGGCCAGCTGCCCCCATCTGCTCCCCCTTGGCAATGCCCATGCCTGAGAATATTTTAACCATACCATACGTAATTTTGATGTGCACTAAAAAAGTGGTTGTTTGAAGAGAATTTGTATATGGTTAAGTTAGTTCTAAAAAATCACTTCACAATCTTATATTTTTTTAATAAATTATGTTAATAGTTAATACTCTGTAAGTTATTATATTATTATTATCCACATAAACAAATAACTGTGTCTTTATATTAGCATGTTGTTTTAAAGGTTGTGTTTTATTGTCCTCCTTGTATTTACCATATTTTATGCAAATAATGCAAATTAAATTACTTATTTACTTACTTCTAACTGAAGTCACATTGTAATTGCTAATACTTATTCCATTAAATCATCATCATCAGCCTACTATAGTCCACAGCTGGATATTGGCCTCTCCAATGGTACGCTATTGAGCCCGAATTAGCAAGCTGAAGTGGCTGTGGGCTGGTCATATTTGTCGCAAGACCGATTACCGAGTAGAGTACCAATAAATAATTTATATGAAACTCGCTTTCTTCAAAGGATACATTTAATTTTTTCTTGTATAGAACAATGTTTTTTCAATTTACTCCACATATGGGTAATTGCTTTTACCAAGCAACATCTTCTATCTGTTATCTCGTTTTAGCAATATTGCTGTCTTTTTCTGGCCATTGATTAAAATAGTCACATTTACAGAGTAAGATACCATTTTAAATTATATTTTATTTTACGGTATTTTTTACTGTTATTTAATAAATAATTTAAATTACAAATTATTACAACCAAGTTTCCAAAAGATAGTTGAATAATTTTGCGTGTAATTACTATTAATATTCAGCTATTTAATGTTTTTATTACTTCAACCAGAGTATTTTAAACTATCTTTTTAAACGTATAATTTGGTTAAAAAAGATTGATGCCAAATTGACAGCTGTGCTGATCGACATCCTTTTCTCTCCTATCGTTTTGCATATTGCGACATCCTTTACTTCTGTCATTCTTATTAGTATTTCAAAATGTTTGTATTATATTGTGTGGGAGTAGCGAATTGAGGTTATACATTTAGCTTGAAACGAAAATAATTTAGTAAATTTAGACTATGAATAGACTTAAATGTGAATGAAAATCGAGGCGAAATGGTGTGTAAATTTGATTTATCCGTCTGAAGATAGATGCAGTTTCGTGTTGATCGCTTCATTGCATTTTATTTGTATTACAGGCTCTACTTGGTGCTCAGTTAGTTATAACACTGATTATGGTATCAGTGATACAAAAATTAGGCAATTATTCGTTTGCAAGATGGTTATTATGTTCTCAAGGACTGTATAGATATTTGTATCCCACGAATAGTGAATTGAAGACATTGGCGGGTGTGCCGAAGGATACATCAAAGAGTAAGAAAGGAAGTAAAAATGAGTCAAACGGTAAGCCGGAGACATTCCATGTACCTCGTAGCTTGGACATACAGCTGGAAACAGCGCCGGTCACGGCTTTAGACGTGGTGCATTTGAGGTTCTACACAGAATATGTGTGGATTGTGGACTTTTCACTGTACACATTGATTGTGTACATTATGTCTGAGGTAAATATCCCTATTTGAAATTTATTTTGTCATAAACACTGCTCACTCTATTTGATAATCATTGCTAATGTATTGTTTGTATTGCAGGTGTATACCTCTATATTTCCACTGAAGGATGAGTTCAATCTAAACATGGTGTGGTGTCTTCTAGTAGTATTATTCTCTTTGTATCCTTTTTCAAGCAAAGTATTTATCAAGATCCTTAATGGTCTGTTTACACATAACAGGCTTATGCCCGAGAATTACACAGGTTGTGTTAATTAAATTACTTAACTTATTAATATGTAAGACTAAGTATATACATTTCATAAGCATGTATGCACCATATTATGATTGTAACAAGGAATTGAAAGAAATATTAACCCTGCTATATCCCAAATATGCTGTGTCTCTTGTTATGTGTATCAAGACCTTAAAAATTTACATTACGCAACTGGTGGCCATAAAAGTATCACTTGATCTGCTATGAAGGAAATAGAGTTTCCAATAAAAATTGCAAGGATTGTCTTGATTCATGAATTTGCATGGGATCAATCAATATTGCTGCTTGTACAGTAGTAGCATATTCATTTTTTAAATTAACTTTAATGACTGTTATTATTGTCACAATGCTTGACAACTATATAAAGTTTAATGTATTCACAATAAAATTATTAGTAACATCTTTTTATAATTCAGTAACATATTTATTAGACATGAATCAAAATCTGATTGACTGCACGGTTAGCGTAGTGGTTTAAGCAGCCGCCTCACCGCTTGACACTGTGCCGCAGTGTTGTGGGTTCGATCCCCACACGAGACAACACTTTGTGTGATCCATAAATTGTTGTTTCAAGTCTGGATGTTCATTGTGTCTGTTAGTTATATGTTTGTAAAGTTCCCCACGACACAGGATTTAGTCCTAATGCGGGAGTTGTCTTTTAAAAAACTAAAAAAAGAAAAACAAAATACTTTCCTTAATAAAATATTAGCAAAATTCTTCTAAGCCTGACAAAACAATATTTCACAAGTGATGAGTCTATTGGTGAACGGTCAACGTGCATTGTGTCATTCTGCGTGTTCTTGTTAATATCCATGATGGTGCTGATCATTGACGAGTCTAACTTGGAAGTTGGTGTTGACCCTGCGTATGACAGCTTCTATGAAAACGCATCAAAGTTCCTTGAAAATCAAGGACTATCATCTGTGTAAGTATAAATTATATTTATGTGCTATAGCTATTTATAAATAGCCATGAAAAATAATTGTATATCGGGCTCAGTGGTGTGCCATTGGAGATACCTATATGCAGCAGATACTGGACATGAAATAGCCATATTGATAAAATAACTTGCAGGCAATCATCTTCAACATCAGCCCTTAGTGTCCCACAGCTAGGCAGGGGCCTCTTTTCACTATGAGCAGGGTAAGGCCATAGTCCACCACTCTGGCCAAGTGCAGACAATGTTAGGTTCACATACAGTTTGCACTACTACGTATCCTGTAACATATAGTGCAGCGTTTCCCATTTGCCGGGTCGCGACCCGGTACCGGGCCGTCAAAATAAACTACCGGGTCGCAACACTCCCGCCTTGTTTTAAAATTAATACCTACTATCGATCGACGTATAGTTTACTTCTTTAATCTGAGGTTTAGATACTAAATAGGCGATACCAAAATATTATAATTAAGTACCTTGTATTAATAAAAAACATTATTACTATTAATAAATGTGTATTATTTAACTTTAATGGAACCAGCTTAGGTTTAAAAGTATTTGATGGGTCACAAGGGGCAATGTGAAAATTACCGGGCCATGGCAGAACAGTGTTTGGGAAACACTGATATAGTGCATGAAAAGCTGTCAGTTCCTGTTGTCATGAAGAACTTTGACTTGGTATCTTTAATAAATCTTATATTGATATATAGTTACCTATTTAAATTTTGTACAATGGTATTAATTACTTCTTATTTATTTAGTTAATTTACTACACTGAAAATACCTGTCTCCAAAATGTCCCTTAATTGCTTGTTGGCAAAATGCCTAAACATCATAGAATCTGCAGCTTTAAAAATATAAGATGGAAGAATGCAATAACAGTGCTGTTAACACATAAATAGAATGTCATTCATATTTCTATTTCATGTATTCTCGCCGCGGTTTTACTCTCCTTATTTTCTTTATCTCCCACTTACTGATTTATTTGGATAAGAAAATTAAAATGTTGCCTATATTTTAATATGCTGCATCCCTAAGGTTTTCACGGATTAAATCAATTATGCGTCCTATATGCAGCCCTATGAACTCCTCTATCTTCCCGTGAAAGGCGGCCATTAAAATTGGTTAACACATTCGCATCCTAACAATTTTTTTCGCGCTTCATACGGCATCCCGCCATACATTGTACTAGTGAGCCCACTAGCGGGGTCCTCGGTATTACAGATGCGACGAGTGAGCCCACGACGTGGGCCTGTGGCATATAGCGTGTACTAGTAACATAAAACCTCCTCGTTATAAGGTATATTGGCATATTTTTTTTGAGATAAAGTATTTTCAGAAGTTTTCTAGTACCGTGTGCTAGTTAGAACGTGCATACAGAAAGATATGGGTAAGTAAACGAAATTTATTATTTTCGTTCTTATCATGAGACATGAATCGTCAACCTTTTTAGAAAGATCATATAAAATGCATAATTTTTGAAATATAAAGAATTTCACGGACTAAATTTCATATTTATTTTATTATTCATTTTTCAGATCAGCATGAGATTATCGAACGTGCTGATAGCGAAACTTAAAATGATTTTCAATCTCAGAAAATTATAATAATAAGATCAGATTCAATAGTTCGAAAAATCCATCAAAGGATATAACGTTACTTGAAATAATCAAACAGTGAAAACTAATTGAACTTCAGGGATAAATTAGATACCATTATTTTACCAAATAAAAGTATTAAAACGCAAGTCGGTTGTTATGATTTGAATAAAAAATATTAGGTAATATAAGTTCTGATTAAAACTACAAAGTATTTTAAATTTAAATAATAGCTAATCTAATTGATAACTTATTATTCTAATTTAAAATCTAATCTATTGCCTATTCAAATTAAAAATATCCTGAAAATTTGGTTTCCCTGAATAACACTAATTGTATGCATTTATGCATGGTATCATTATTGTTTACAAGCCCTGATATACAACACACGAGGAGGTTCCTTGGCATCTAGGAAGAAGCGAAAAATAAAGACATTAAAATTATGTTTACACCTAAAAACCAACAGCTGCATTAAGTAGATCTGTTAAAAAAATATATAGTGGTAAAATATTTTTATTTTATATTGTGTATTTACAAAGAAAAATAAATCTTTGACTTGAGCCCTCGGGGTGGGTTCTTGTGCTCTCAAATCTGAAAATAGAGAGCCCACGACGTGGGTCCAAAGCAATCAATGGGTTAGCTGTGCAAAAGTTTAACCCATAAAACTGAAAGACAAGACAGCGGGTAGCCGCGGCATTTATGGTTACTGCTCCGCCCTCGTGACTCACAGCCTAATGTAATATGGCTTATAGCGTTCCTCGATAAATGGGCTATCCAACACAAAAATAATCATTTAAATCGAACCAGTAGTTCCTGAGATTGGCGCGTTCAAACAAATAAACAAACTCGTCAGCTTTCTAACATTAGTGTAAATATTAATGTTATTTGTTTTCAGAGGACCAGCATCGAAATTGATTTTGAAATTATCCTTTGCTGTATGGGCCGCCATCATTGGAACTCTCTTCACATTCCCAGGCCTTAGAGTGGCAAGAATGCACTGGGATTCACTCAGGTATGTTGTATGTGGTGGTTACCTACTGATAATAATCATCAGCCTAGTGTTCTGTCAGTTGTAGTTCAAGATCTTTGCCTTGAAGCCTTGTCACCAGTTGGGCAGAATCTTACCTTGGTCTAGTTAAACCAAGTAAAACAATGGCTAACCGTAGATAAACCATGGTTTAGTTCATCCAAGCAGTGCAATGAATATATAGGATTGTTAAGAAAATCAGTGTGGGGCACCGCGAATGCTCCGCTCCACTACACCTTTGGTCTATATTGGCTACAGCCCGAGACTATCCTCTGGCTACAGCCCGAGACTATCCTCGTTGACTACAGCATACCTACATACTCATTTCTATGCAAACTTTGAACCACTAGTGTACCGCCTTTGGAGAGGATGAAGGTTATTTTGTTATATCCATACCTTATTTCGGTAGTTCACGTCGATAAATGAGATTTTTTTATACATCATCATCGTGATCATTATGTCAGTCTAGAGATGTCCACTGCTAAACATAGGCCACCCACAAGGTTGGAGGAGGAGGGCATCCAACCGCTTCCTACGATCTTAACCAGATCGTTGGTCCACCTTATGGGAGGCCTACCCCTGCTGCGTCAATTTATATACCCATAATTATAATTCCCTGAAAAACCCTCACACATGTACATCTGTAAGTAAACCTGACCATAGATAGTGACCATACAAAACCCAAGTGTAAATTTCTCCCTTCATATTCCAGATACTATGGTGACAACAAAGTGAAATCTCTCCTGCTGAACGTGAACTTTGCGATGCCGTTCGTGCTGGTGTTGCTGTGGGTGCGACCCATCACGAGGCACTACCTCACCGTCAGGGTGTTCAGCGGTATGGAGAATCCACTGTAAGTACGGTTTATTTGTAGCGAGTACTAAAATCGTTAATATAACGTCTAGAGTCTCACTATAACGCTTTCAACAATTTAACGTAAATAAAGAAAATAAAACAATAGTGGCCGAGAGAGAAGTGGTCGAGAAAGTCTGTCTGAATGTTAGTCCGACCAACTGGAGTTCGTAGAATAATTATTCCAATTAGTTAAGTAGATCTAAGTTTAGTGAAGCCTGCCCAATAAGTCAACTTAACTTATTGGATTATTTTTGGGTGCAGGATTATAAGAATATTTAATAAAATCTATTAATGTCGTCTGTCTGCCTCTACTTCTAGTTCATTATTAGGAGATAGGATAGGAGATTGTGGTCTAATCCTTGTTACAGTAAGAGAGCCGTGCTTAGCAGCGGGATAATTTACATACAGGGCTGTTATAATCAATCATCAATCAATATAAGTATCAATATAAACTGTGGAAAGATGTGTCGCCTGCGGTTTTTCCGAACAAATACGACTTTCAAACCTTCAAGAAAAGAGCCTATTCCTTTTTAAAAGGCCGGCAACGCACTTGTGACTCCTCTGGTGTTGCGGGTGTCCATGGGCGGCGGTAATCGCTTAACATCATGCGATCCGTCTATCTGCTCGTTTGCCCCCTATTCCATAACATGAAAAAAAAATCTGTATATATAAAATTCTTCCGTTATTGATTGATTGACAGACAACGCACAGCCAAATTACTGAACGCAATAAGCTTGGCATGAATGTTCCTCCAGGGGGGTAGGGTTGAAATAAGAAGGCATTTCCATACATACATACATAGTCTCACGCCTATAACCCCGAAGAGGTAGGCAGAGGTGTATTTCTACACACACTTTTCGCCAGATATACTTTAGTCCCACGTAATAAGGGGCGAGCCTATTGCCTTACCGGGCACATTTCCAGACTCCGTGCTTCTACTGAGAATTTCATGACAGAAAAACCCAATAACACTGCCCGACCCAGGAATCGAACCCGGGACCTCCCGATCCCACGCGCACATTTATGCCGCGAGACCAACGAGGCAGTCGTATAGGGTTTGATGTCGAGTTTTCCGTCTCTACGCAAAGACCATCTTTGCGTCGTGTTATCCCTTAGTCGCCTCTTACGACACCCACGGGAAGATAGGGGGTGGTGACACTTGTATTCTATGCCGTCAACCACCATGGATTTCCATATCCATCAGGAACGCAAGAATTTTAAACAGTTTCTCGGGGATCGAAGGAGAGCAATAAGAAGGTACCTATTGCCCGAAATTCACAAGGAATCGGGCAGATACGTTTCAATCAGAAATAAAATGTGCGGGCATAGCTCCGGGCATCCTTTAGTAATTCATATCCAGGGTGTAAAAAGACCCTTAACGAAAACTGAAATTCCATATTGTACCAATCATTATGTACATTTTTTACTTCGGCACCATACCTGGGAAGTTACTGGTTCAGGAGATAGTGAAGCTCAAAGTCACTTAAGTATAGAATTTTTCTAATCTATACTTACATATAAATAAAATTGGAGTGTCTGTTTGTAATATTAAAATAACCGCTTTTTACTAAATGCATATGGATATATACACGGTACATACATATACCGAAATTATTTTTTTTACAATTTTTGTCTGTCTGTCTGTTTGTTCTCGCTAATCTCTGGAACGGCTCGATCTTGACGGGACTTTGGACCTGTATATAGGTATAAAATAAAACGTCACTTCAGCAGCCGCATATAATAACTTGAAACCATTTTACATGTTTCAGTATGACACCAGTAGCTTTCGACACACTGCGTCTAGTTCTGATAGCGGCGACTATCCTCATCCGCCTGGCGTTGATGCCGAGACAGTTACAAGCGTACTTGGACATGGCGCAGAGAAGACTCGACGTTCAAAAGAAAGAGGCTGGCAGGATTACCAACGTTGATCTACAGAAGAAGGTAATTAGCAAAAATTGTCTCCGTGGTCCAGTGTATAGCGTATGCGTTTGCTGTTCCTGGCTTTGATCTAATCGAGTGTATGCTACATTGTCTGCAAGGAGTGCAAGGCTGTCTCTTAGTATCTCCTCTGCGCTATTGCATATGAACCAGTGGATAGTGCGTATGCGTCTGCGTATCGGGAGGTCTCGGGTTCGATACCCGGGTCGGGCGAGTGGTACAGAGTTTTTCTGAATTCTCAGTAGCAGCACGGAATCTGGCAATGTTCTCGGTAACGACAATAGGTTCTCCTTCTATTCTGTGGGACCTAAAAATTCATAATACGGCGAAATTTGGGTGTAATAATTATTACACCTCTGTCTGCCCCTTCGGGGATACAGGCGGTGAGACTATAATTTTATAAAATAACAGAAAATCACATGTGTAATTTTACGTTGTTCCATAGGAAAGAAAAATGGGACTAAGGAGAGGAAACGTTGACTGGGTTCAGCTAAGGTCCTCGTCACTCCCAAAAGCATCTGAGCCCTCTGCATGATATTTTTTTTAATTTTACACGAAAGAAACACTTGTTTTAAAAAGTAAATTTCTTTCTCTTTCACAGATTGCCTCAGTATTCTACTACCTATGCGTAGTAGCCCTGCAATACATATGTCCAATCGTGATGTGCCTCTACCTGACGCTTATGTACAAGACATTAGGCGGGTACACATGGACGGGACTGTTCTATGAGGCGCAAGAGATGTGCACTGCAGAAGATAAGCCGGTGGACACTAGCCCTATTGTAGAAGGTGATGGCATAGAACAGTTCCAACTGGCTTGGGAGAACTTGAAAATGGTATGTATAAGGTTATTTTTCAGGGTGGGCCTAGGTTTGCAAAATAGAATAGTGTGAAGTTTATTAGCTGTCCAGCCTAGAATTTCGAATCGTTTACCAATATTCTGGGGTGGGCACTGGTCACTAGACGAAAAGTTAATAAATTTTATTTAGATTTGAAGTTTGCGATATTTTTTCTGCTGACTTTAATAGGATTCAGAGTTTTAGTATTACCAATTTCGATTCAAATGATAAATGGCATAAAATACAAGACCATGAGAAAATAGATAGTTTAGGTTTTTAAACTATACATAGACCATGGTATATAAAATTTAAAAAAAATTGGTACAATCGCTAGTTTTTATAGAAAAAAAATATTAGTCCATACGATACTTTATAGTCAGTGGCACTGGTAATTTGCGTTGTCATCGTGATTCATAAATAGTGATATGTAACCAGACACATTCATAAACAATCATAATTTCTTATGTAGTCATTAAATAAACAATAATGGATAATATGCTGCTTATTAATGGCTTTCATTATACTCTACGAATTTGTCTTTTTTGATAGCTCGTTTCAAACTATTTTTTTAAGGTTCTGTACTAACCTACAAGGTACCCTTATGCCCTAATAGTTTCGCCATGTCCGTCCACGTTTTCACGTGGAAACTAAAAGCACCAGCAGGCTTTTTGGTACATCAATGCCAGCAAGCTGAAATTTGACATAAATATACATTGTTACCACGCGAACAAAACTCTCCAATAAAGTAAATAATGCGTTTTATTTATATTGGTAGTTCCCATACGAACGGGAACGTGTTTTTAGGGGGTTTGCTTTAAACGCTTTCCTATTAAGGGGCCCGTTTGCGAAATATTTTGTCAAAAACCATTTATTGCGAAATGTTCCCCTCTATATTCTAAAACATACCATATTTGGGTATGTCAAAATTATGTTTTATAGTGTCATACATAATGAATTTTCTATAAATATTTTAATCTTTGCTCATTAATGAGTAATAGTGGATTAACTTAAACTTACATTTGGAAGCGATCAAATTAATATTGTAATCAAGTCCTTAAATGCCTAGGACAGTAGGTAAGGGCTACTACGCAACCCTACATTGTGCGTAGCTCGACATGCACTTGGCTGGATTCTTTTTATATGTAGTGCATACTAGTCCATCATAAAAATATAATATCTACTACATATCATATACATCATTTAAGGACTAATAATGACGAAGTAAAGACATTAATAAACTTTCTTGCTTACAAGCAGAACAATAATAAAGTGTCCGTATGGATTGAGGAGCCACTTCAGATTTTACAACGAAGCTTGGTCCGTTATTTAGTAGGAAGAGAAATAATTTTGTAGGCCAAATGTTGAAATTTGTACTAAAGTATTTAAAAAGTTATATCAATGTAAAGGTGGCTCCTCAGTACATACGTCTGAACTGAGGAGCCACCCTAGAACTCGAAAAGTAATGAATGAATATTTATGAACATTTTGTATCATTTTGTACTAACTGTGAACAGCATCTACAAAAAATCGGAGGATTGTATCTTTGATATTCAGGAAGATATTATAGTTTAAGTGTGGCTCCTCAATCCATACACCATGCGAGTGTGAATCAGATTTTTTGTAGATGCTGTTCACAGTTAGTACAAAATGATACAAAATGTTCATAAATATTCATTCAATACTTTTCGAGTTTTAGGGTGGCTCCTCAGTTCAGACGTATGTACTGAGGAGCCACCTTTACATTGATATAACTTTTTAAATACTTTAGTACAAATTTCAACATTTGGCCTACAAAATTATTTCTCTTCATACTAAATAACGGACCACGCTTCGTTGTAAAATCTGAAGTGGTTCCTCAATCCATACGGACACATAATAAACACCATTTTCGAAGATCTCTGTTACTCTATAGTATAGTCTGTTCCCTTGCATTAAAGCAAAGTGATATCTGTCAATGCACCCGTTTCGTACTGTTACACTAGATAAGGAATGTTGCGTCATAAACTCAAATATGCTAAAAAAAGAAAGCATACTTCTGAAAATCTGCTGAGTCATTGAGATATTAGTCAGCACTAAGTATTTATTTATTTAAATAAGGCAACTGTGTTAATTATGACGAAATATGTAAAATGAGTAGTAATGATGACAGCGCGCTTATGTTCATTTTGTAATTTTCAGCTATAAAATAAGCAAATGATAAATTTTAATATATTCATATTACATTTCTACTTGTCCTAGTTATTATAGGCTGAATATTAAAACTTTACTGTGATTTTGAGTCGCCGTATACATAACTATGTACTTACTTTTAGGATATTCTCTTATCTTGATTATAGTGATTAGGATTCAATTTCAGTATTTTACATAATACATATACAATAATTATAGTATATAATATATATAATCTTAATATATAAGAGATTGTCTATATCTTGTCTGTGACCATTAGATTCCTGAAAATGGCTTTAAAACTAAGTAATCTTAATATATAAAATCCTTGCGTTACTGACTGACTGACAGATACGCTATAGCCGAAACAATTGGGCACAGGAAGCTGAAATTTGGCATGTATGTTCCTTGTGGACCGTAGGGGTGCACTAAGAAGGGATTTCCCGAAATTCCCACGGAAAAATTGCAGGCGTAGCTGCTGGCGTCCTCTAGTATACAATAGTTATTATAGGCTGAATATTAAAACTTTACTGTGATTTTGAGTCGCCGTATACATAACTATCTACTTACTTTTAGGATATCTCTTATCTTGATAAATAGGGATTAGAATTCAATTTCAGTATTTTACATAATACATATACAATAATTTTCGTCGCAACAACGGTATGTCGTGAATATCATAAACTCAGGATACATTACTCATCTAATATTTACGGTCTCTTGGCATCGCAGCTGAGAAAATAAACAAATTCTTTTAAGATAGCACCTTCTTAATAGGTGGCAAGCTAAAAGCTTCCGGCCATACGGCATAAAGCGTCTGAAACACAGCTGCTCAAATGCAAAGCCACGAAAGCACGTCTATAATAAAATTATAGCGTACACAGAAGCACTAATCTAATTTAAAGCAACACATCAAATTTCTATATTTCACTGCGCTGCTAACTAATATATTTTTTATTCCTCAGGTATTCACAGTGGACGTATACAAAGGCGTGTTCGGCTTCGCCACATGGTGGTGTTGCTTCGCGTGGTTCCTCACCACTTCCCTGGGCCTCGCGTACCAAACATACTTCAGAATCTCGTGATACGAGTAACGCACAGTTAGCTCTTAGTATTAGCTCTAGTCACGTTGTGCTGGGAGAACGGGGAAATAGAAGCTTTGGAAGGTTGTGTGTAGTGTTTGTGTGATCGGATATTTTCTTCGTTAGGTATAGAGTTTGTCATATCTATTCTATATTTGAACTACAGACAGGCTACTAAAACATTTTTTCTATTAAGTTCGCCAATAATAATTTCTGAATGAATTGGCAATTAATATGCAGTACCGTAACTAGTGCTGTGCTAGCAGTCGCAGGCAAAGGAGACACATTCTGCAGGGGCACAAAAAGGCGGCATTAAATTATCACATGTAAATGTACAAGATTTTTCAAAAGCGCGGTTATTTTGCTCCTGGCGCACAGAAGGCTAGCTACGACACAATGGTATGGTAATGCACAATGGCGATAAGATGACTAATTTGATGTTTTCTTGGCACAAGTTTGGCGCAGAATATATTTGCAATATGTACAGTCGGCAGAGTAAATGTTCTACTACTTTTGACTTTCAGTGTCATCAAAATAAGATCTTAGAATGATAGACCATATTTCTGTCCGGTCCTTCTAGTCTGGGATATATGTAAATGAAGTATGTATATGTCGCCGGAAAATAACAAAAACCGCAAATTTATAAACTTTCGTAGGAATCTAAACGGGAGATAAATTGTATTATTTTACGCCCAGTTTTGCGGAAATTTTATCAACTTACCGAATTCATTAGTAAAATTTGATTAGTATATGTTTAGAATCCGACGAAAGTTTATCAACCTAGGTAAAAACAATTGCGGCTTTTTTATTTTCCGGTGACATAGGTATACATTTTTGTATCATCACCAGTCGTAAAAGTTATGATGACGTTGCAGTTTTGAGTGAATTGGTCTGCTGTTGATTGAGAATATTGAGATATGAGTTTTTATATGCCAGTAAAGAATGACAAATGCTTATTCGATAATTCCATGAGTCATTATTTTTAATTGTTCTCACATTGAACATTTATGCTTGGTAAAATACCCATATTTGTTGTATGTTATAATAAAAATATTTTGTGGTATTTCCCGTTTTATATGAACCCTTTATAGGGCATAGTGACCCTGTGGTGGAAAAACTTCACTGTTGACGGATTTAGGTATAATATGGGGGTAGAAAATGATAAATATATATTTTAAATTTTTTTATAATTTTTCTATGGTGGTAAATATATCCCCTTTGCCTGTGTAGGAGGACAGTATAGAACATTGCGAGTATGGAAAAGGTGATCTTGAATTAGTCTAATGTACAATAGGTTAGTCTGTGGTCTACGTAAACAACAAATATCATTAGAAAATAACTTTTATTCATAGGAACAATGACTACTGTATGTGAAAAGCCGTGAAAAATGGCAATATTCATAGTGGCACAGCACACAGCCACAGCTACCCACAGGCATAGGGAATATGTTTCCCACCATAACAAACGAATATTATAAAATATCAAGACACCCAGGGAAAAAGATTTGCGTAAAATCCTTCAGGTTAAATATAATAACACATGCTAAAAATAAAACTTGCCTCAGAAATAAAAAGATTCAAGAGATAGCCCTAGCTAGAAAATTGAATACGTAAAATTGCTACTTTTCAAACTTCAACAAACCACCGAAGAAAAATATACTTGATAGTTTACAATTTCTTTACGTCAAAATAATGACAGATTAATAAAAAAATAGCTAAAGTAAAAATAAGTACCGCAAGGATGAGGTTTTGTTACTAAAAAAAATTAAAATCATGGTGGGAAATATATCCCCTATGCCTTAAAAAGGGTTAATAGGTAAGTAGGTACATATTAGGTTTTTATTTTCCCGTTCTAATCAGTACAATATGGTCAAAAATTGCACTATGTGACCTTTATTTGTAATAATTGCGAGGGATATGTTTTTACCTAGTGTGTGTTCCTGGTGTTTATAAAGACAAAGAAATGCAATAATGTTAACTATAAGATGGTTCCCTACATTTTTATAAGGATACAACTGAGTGAAATACAGCTTTATAATAAGAATGCATTGAGTAAGTTTTACCTTTGTAGGTCAAGATTGTACAGCAACGCAAATGTTCTTTTGAAAGTGTTAAATGTACAAATAGCAGCATATTGCAATAAGTAGGAATGTTATATTTATTTCTTTGTATTGGACTGTTTTTAATATAAAAATATTGAATGTTTCAACATGTGTTTTATTTCTACACGCCACTAAACTCTGCAGTACCCATAAGGTTCTAGAAAAATCTACACAACGTCGGGGAAATGCCCACAACCCAACTTTAGGGCGTGTTTAGAACTTCACCGCGAGTTAAACGATTATCTAGTAAATAAGCTTCATTGAGCTAAAACTAGGTAAGTACCAATGATTTAGGTAAGTACAGTCAGCAACAAAAGTCGTTGCACAATTCAAAATCTACGCTGAGTCATCTTCATTGAGCTAAAACTAGGTAAGTACCAATGATTTAGGTAAGTACAGTCAGCAACAAAAGTCGTTGCACAATTCAAAATCTATGCCGAGTCCAATTTAAATTTCTACCTCACTAGTAAAACACAGTATTTTTGGCATTCTTATTGTTTTAGTCTTAGTCAGCGTAGATAATAATTATATGCCATAAATTCTGCAAGAAACAAAATCATCGACCAAATAATGAGATAAAATCTAAGCGATTAGGGCGGAGTGACGTTGCATAGACCTTCCAAATTATTTTGAGTTTGTAGCGATATAAAATTAAAAAAGCGAGGATCCTGTGCAAAGCTTCCAACGTACCTACTTGAGGACTTGCGTTTATAAGCGACTCAGCATAATGATTAATGTTTGCATTCTAGGGTCGTCGTTCGTAAGCCGGTTAATAAAACGTGGGTGTCCGGTGTCATGGTGTGTAAGTAATAAACTTGTAAAGTGTGCAAACTGCAAACGACTAAAGCTGCGCGTCCACCGCATCGGAATCGGAGCAGACGGAGCGTCGTCATTTACAAAATGCCGATGGGGTGCGTCCACTGCATTCGGATTCAGCATCGGCAATTTAGGTATTTTTAAAGCAGGAGGATAGTGACGAGGATATTGCTGTAGATTAATTTTCGGAGAATATTATACATTTGATGAGTATCATAAATAATGAATATCATAGATTTTTGGGTACATTCATATGACTCTACTAAAGTAATTAAAACATCGTCGTTCATCGTGAATAAGTATTTTTGCCTACAGTTTAATGCCGCAAACACGTCAGAACTTGAAACGCTCGGAATCCGAATGATGCGTTCACTGCGGATGACGTCATCAGCACAAATACCGGTCTCTGGCGCAGAAATGCCGATCCAGTGCACGCAGTTTCATAGAAATTAATACAAAGCAACAAATGCTTCCGCTCCGTACGCTCCGATTGCGATCCGGTGGACGCACAGCTTAAAGCTGCGCGTCCACAGGATCGGAATCGGAGCGTACGGAGCGGACGGAGCGTCGTCATTTACAAAATGCCGATGGGGTGCGTCCACTGCATTCGGATTCAGCATCGGCAATTTAGGTATTTTTAAAGCAGGAGGATAGTGACGAGGATATTGTTGCAGATTAATTTACGGAGAATGTTCAAGGTTTTAAGGTTCACTTTGCTATTGACTGGAGTGGTGTTATTGTTGAATAGAAAAACGAACGTCCTCTCTGCGTAATATGTTTATTGAGACTGGTTTATTGTAAATCGTTCACATCTTTATATAATGCTTTAATGAATTGGACATACCGCCCACCAAAAACAACAGTTTTTAAATTATTCCGAATCCAAAGTTCCAATTTACAATATAGTTGTATTATAAATATTAATTTACCTATTAACAAATCTTCAGTGGACTGTAACAATACAAGTATCGAATGAATTAACTATGTAGGCATCATTATTGTAACAACAACAATAGATGTATATGACAATCACTGCACGTGAAAAATACAACTGTAATAATATTCATAATTATGTTAACAATCAAAATATACATTAATCCTATCACCTAACCGCCCACCGTTCTCAACTATCTTTTGCTTCTTTCGGCAGTGGTATTAATTTGTACAAAGGTCGCTTTAACTGATTGTTGCCTGCAGTCTGAACAGTGACCACTCTTACCATACCGTCTGCACCGGGATGCAATTGTATGACCCTGCCAAGTAACCATTTTGTTGGAGGCAAATTTTCTTCCTTGACGATCAGTATGTCTCCAATGTTAGGCGATGGGACTTTAGTTTGCCATTTATATCTCTGTTGTAATGTATGGAGATATTCGGACTGCCATCGCGACCAGATATCTTGTGTCAATCGTTGAATGAATTGCCATCTTGTTAATAGACTGATCTTATTGTCTTCGTAACTAATATCCGGAACTCCAATCAGTGGTTCTCCTATTAAAAAATGACCGGGTGTTAGCGGCGTTTCGGTACTGTTTTCGATTTGACACAAAGGACGGGAATTGAGCATTGCCTCAACCTGTGACAAAAGGGTGGCCATTTCTTCATATGTCAGCTTGGTGTCTTTGTTTATGCGGGCTAAGTGTCGTTTCGCCGACTGAATTCCTGCTTCCCATAAACCACCACAGGTTGGCATCTTTGGTGGTATAAAATGCCACGTTGTGCCATCATTTGCTAATAGCGCCGCTGCTTCTTTAGCCACATTGTCCTTGCCTGCCTGAAACATCTCTCGCAGTTCTTTAGCAGCACCAACAAAATTAGTCCCGTTGTCGCTCCATAAATGTGAACACTGGCCTCTTCTTGCGACAAATCTGCGAAACGCTGCAATAAATCCTTGTGTGGTTAGATCTGTAACCGCTTCCAAATGAATGGCTCGTGTGACCATACACACAAACAAGCATATATAGCCTTTAGTCGCATGGTAACCACGACCTTTAGAAGTTCGTAAAAATATGGGTCCAGCGTAATCCACCCCGCTGTTCTTAAATGCTCGGTTTTGAGTTACTCGAACAGCTGGTAACTGGCCCATGAATTGATGGCTTGCTTTGGCCTTATCGACAATACATGTCTTGCAGTTATGAACACACTTCCTTACAGCCGATTTTAAACCGATAATCCAATACTTGTTTCTCAAAAATGCCATCATGACTTGAATGCCACCATGTAGCGTACGTATGTGCGCTTCATAAACTAACAATTTAGTTATATGCTGGTTTGCAGGTATAATCAGAGGATGTTTAGTGTCATCTGGTATAGATGCATTTTGCAATCGACCTCCAACCCGCATTAAGCCATTCTCGTCTAGAAATGGAGAGAGTGTAATAAGAGAACTCTTCTTTTTTACTCTTCCACCTTTTCTTAATTCTTCAATCTCTCTTTGGTAAATTAAATTTTGATAATATCTTATACATTCTTCTAATATATTGTTAAGTTCTGACACTGTTAAATAAGTTTCCTTTCTCTTTAATTTGTTTCTTCTTACGAATCTTTTACAATATGCCAAAACTCTTTTCATCTTTGAGATAGACGAAAATCTCTCCCAGATAGGTTTTTCCTCTAAAGTAACATGACAAGTTGTCTTAAGCTCTAGTGTAGTCTCTGGATAATCATATCTAGCCATTTCTATAGTCTGTTCCTTTAACCAGTCAGGCCCAGTCCACCATAACTCATGTGATGCTAATTCCCTTGCCTTGATTCCTCGTGTTGCAATATCAGCAGGATTGTCAGCAGATTGAACATGATTCCACGCCTCTTTGTCTAATATTCGTGTTATGTCTGCTACTCTATTCGCAACAAAGGTACGCCACCGATTAGGCGATGATTGTAGCCAAGACAGGACAACAGTAGAATCAGTCCATAAGTAGATGTTGGTTTTAGGTATCTTCAAAACATCTACTATATCAGCTATCAATTCGGCCAATAAGGCTGCTGCGCATAGTTCTAGTCTTGGCACTGAGAGTTGTTTTAATGGGGCAACTTTAGATCGAGACGCAATCATCGTGACATGGACTCTGCCATTATCAATCACTCTGAGGTATGTAACAGCTGCATATGCTTGAGTGGACGCATCTGCAAAGCCATGTAGTTCTGTTATCCTGAAATTAGCCGGTGTTGTTCTAAACCATCGTGGTAATGTAAGGTTTTGCAAATGTATTAGCTCACTTCTATAGCTCAACCAGTCTTGTTTTACATCAGCCGGCAGTTCATCATCCCAATCTAAAGTAAGTAACCACAACTTCTGAATCAAAATCTTAGCCATTATAATCACTGGTGATAGCCAACCAAAAGGATCAAATAGACGGGCAACGTCAGAAAGAACAGATCTTTTTGTTATCGGGCTCCTGAGTTCAGGTAAGTGCACAGTAAATTTAAATATGTCGTCTTTTCTATCCCATGTTAGACCAAGAATCTTTACAATCTGATCTAGTTTTATAACCATGCTGTCCTTTGTACATTGATTTCCTTCTTGTAGATTTTTCAAAACTTCTTCAGAATTACTAGACCATTTTTGCATTTGAAACCCTCCTCTTCTTAATATTGTTCTAATTTCTTTACACATTTTTATTGTCTTCTCTGTGTTTTCATGTCCCAGCATCAGATCGTCCATAAAGAAAGAATTCTTGATAAGCGGTGCTGTTTCAGGAAAATGCAAAGCCTCGTCATCAGCTAACTGGCTCAAAGTGCGTACAGCCAAGTATGGTGCTGCCGCCGTTCCAAAAGTAACAGTAGTTAACTTGTAAGTTTGTAATTCCTCTTCAGGGTTGTCACGCCAGACTATACTTTGAAGGCTCATGTGCTCTTGTGTCATTTTGATCATTCTGTACATCTTAACGATGTCTCCAACCACACATATCTTATGGGTACGCCAAGAGATGATTAGGCTGCGAATATCGGGCTGTAAAGTGGGTCCAACCATCATAGCTTCATTAAGAGAATGTCCATTAGAACCCTTCGCAGATGCATCGTAAACTACACGAACCTTAGAGGTTTCTTTGTCATCACGAATAACAGCGTGATGAGGAAGAAATATCGAATGTTTGTCTTCAGTTGATTTTACCATGTGACCCATGTTTATGTACTCGTGAATGACCTTTGTGTATTCTGTCTTTAACTTTGATGATTTTGTGAATTTTCTTTCTAATTGTTTAAATCTATTTATTGCTGTTTGTTTTGTGTCTCCACATAACTTCACTGTCTCTTCAATATTCTGTTTTAGAGGTAAGTGTACTGTATATCTTCCATTGATTCTTTTAGTTGTGTTTCTATATATTTGTTCACATTGTTCTTCTTCCTGTGTGAGTACACTCCTTTTCTTGTATAAGTTCGTCTCGATTTCCCAGAACTTCTTTAACATATTGTTGTCATCTGACACCATGCTCGTAATGTGTAGTGTAGTAATGTTGTGTTTGTCTTTAATTGATTTGTCTTCGCTTTGACCTGAAAGTATCCAACCCAATGTTGTCTTCTGAGCTACTATGCCATCTGACAATCTCATCAAACCGACTTCTATTATTTTACAAAAAATGTCTGAGCCGAGCAAAATATCTATTTTACCCGGTTTGTTAAACATTGGGTCTGCCAGTAATAAAGTTTGGAGTTCGGGCGACTTCAGTACGACGTATTTTGAAGGTAATGTTGTAGACACCGATTTTAATACGTAAGCTTTCACGTGAATAAACTTCTCCCTTTCATGGCGCGATGTTATAGTCAGGTCAACTACATGTTTGATGGGTATCATATTTGCCTCTCCAACCCCTGAGACTGCACCATTTATTCTCTCCTTCGTCAGTCCTAAGAGTTCAACTACTCTAGAAGACACGAATGAAGCCTCTGAGCCTTGGTCGATCAATGCACGAAGTAGATGTGTGTTACCGTCGCTTGAAATGACATTTACTTGTGCTGTAGCCAACAACACTTGACGACCAGGTTGTTTCTTGAAGTAGTGCGCGCTCGTAACCCTTTGTTCTGGTTGTTCTTGTTGTTTATCACTCTCCGGTGTTGCTTCCTTAGCTTGGTGTAAAAGAGAATGATGCTTCCTATTGCAAACTCGGCACGTTTTCCTTTGTTTACAGTTATAAACATTGTGATTCGGTACTAGGCAATTGTAGCAAAGATGATTATTTTTTACGAATTCACGTCGCAGTTGCACTGATTGTTTTGCAAACTCTTTGCAGTTAAATATATAATGTTCACCCTTGCAGTATGTACATGACAGCGAAGAATTGACATTGGTGTGCGCAGATTGTAATATACCGTTTGCATTATCCTTTGCTGTGACGTGATATGTTTTGTGATGTTGTGTCTTCTCTCTTGTAACTGTAGAAGCCATGGGGGCTATGAGTTCGAGCGTACGGAACTTAGACTCGAGAAACTTTTTAAACTCCTCCCACGTAGATAACTCGTCGCTATTGTCCTTATAAGCTTGCTCCTCCCAACATTTCAATGTCTCTGAGTCCAGTTTCTGCCCAACCAGAAAAACGATTACAGGATCCCAAGAGTCAGTGCATATTTTCAAATTACGTAGGTTGTTGATACATTCAACCGTGGTATCTAGCAAAGCTTTTATTTGACTAGCCGATGGATTGGTTATCTTTTTTTGACTAAACAATCTTTTGAGGATAGATGACACAATCATTTTTTTGTTGCCGAACCGTCCCTTAAGTAACTCCCAAGCTTGTGCATAATTGTTTTCCGTTATTTGGATGTGACGCAATAACATTTCAGCTTCGCCGGAAACGCTTGTCTTTAAATAATGAAGTTTCTGTACATCGCTAATGGAAGTATTGTGGACAAGAGCTGTAAATAAATCTTGGTATGTGGGCCATTCATCATATCTCCCTGAGAAAGTTGGTAATTGTATTCTTGGTAGTTTCGCGAACGGTAGCTGGTCATTTTGTGATAAATTAGACGTATTAGAAGTTTCCGCTATTCTCTGTTTTGACTGCATGCTTGATAACAGATCGGATAAATCTGCATGTAAACAGAGATACATTTCTTCATACGTGTAAAATTCTTCATTGAGAAAGTAAGGCAACACGCCGCGCTGCTCACGTGGAGTAATCTTCATAAGATTGTTATTAGTTTGCTTGAACGAATCCCAATACTCGTCAATACATTTTATTCTCGCCTTAATATAACCTTCCGTCAGTCGGTGTTTCGGGCACTTTTTCATGTTAACTTGCGCTTTTTGTAACATACCAGCCGCATCTTCTAACGCCGATAAATATTTTGCCTGTTCCGGAGTAGGTGACGTCATTTTGCAACCAAAAAATGTCCAAATTCCACAGAAACACGTTCACTTCAATGTCTTATAATCAGTTTTTATGCACAAAGTCTTTATTATGTTATAAAATGTATTCACTAACTCACTTGTAAACAAGTTTGCATTCAATAAAAAGGTATCTATTGTTTTCGCGCGACCGAGTCCGCCGGCCACTCCAATCAATGATCCGGTTCGTTTAGACCATATGTTCAAGGTTTTAAGGTTCACTTTGCTATTGACTGGAGTGGTGTTATTGTTGAATAGAAAAACGAACGTCCTCTCTGCGTAATATGTTTATTGAGACTGGTTTATTGTAAATCGTTCACATCTTTATATAATGCTTTAATGAATTGGACAGAGAATATTATACATTTGATGAATATCATAAATAATGAATATCATAGATTTTTGGGTACATTCATATGACTCTACTAAAGTAATTAAAACATCGTCGTTCATCGTGAATAAGTATTTTTGCCTACAGTTTAATGCCGCAAACACGTCAGAACTTGAAACGCTCGGAATCCGAATGATGCGTTCACTGCGGATGACGTCATCAGCACAAATACCGGTCGCAGGCGCAGAAATGCCGATGCAGTGCACGCAGCTTCATAGAAATTAATACAAAGCAACAAATCCTTCCGCTCCGTACGCTCCGATTCCGATGCTGTGGACGCACAGCTTAAGGGTAAGCGCAGACAGAACGGAGCGCAGCGGGGAGGATTTTATAAACACACTTGAAAATAAACTTTAAACTTATTATAATAAAGTGCATAAATGTTTGTAGCTGACAAAAAATGCTCGCGGGTCCTCGATACGATACGCGGCATTCAGCTTATGAACTTTATTGTAATAATTTTAAAGTTTATTTTCAAGTGCGTTAATAAAATCTCCGCTGCGCTCCGTTCTGTATGCGCTGAGCCAATCGCAGAACGCCCCTACGCCCTAATTTACAATTCCCGCGCTTTTCCACCCATAATATTCCCACCTCCAGAATCTACTCAACTAAAAATATTCCCACTCACATTTTTAAATTACCACGATTTGTACACATATTAAAGATTATGAAACGGGTCTGAACGAAAAGAAAGATGAAATACCTTTCTACTTATTTGTCGCGACGTTTCGGCATGGGTTACACCAGCCGTGGTCACGGTCATCCCGTCATCACGGCTGGTGTAACCCAAAGAGTATACAAATACTATGGTGTAACCCGTCATCTTTCTTTTCGTTCATTAACACGATTCAGACCCGTTTCATAATCTTTAATATTCCCACTCACAGTTTGCCACAGCAGTCAATATTTTAATAAAAAAGTATGAAGCCAAAATCCCATTCAAATATAAGTGTATTAACAATAACATTAAATATCTTATGAGTTTTAATCAGAATAAATAATAATAATATCATCGACATAAAATATTTTTTTTTGTCGTTGGTAACACAGCCCAAAACTCTGGCCACCACCCAACGTCACGTTTAGTGATGCTGATGAGGCGTAATTTTGAGTATCGATATGTGCCATGAATATTGTTTATTAAATTTCTCATTTATAAACACTTGCTGAATTATTTTGCAGAAGTTTGACCACACACCCGTTAATTTATTATTTAAGGGGGAATCCATAAAATACGTGACACGTTTTCTCATTTTTACCCGCCATCGTCTTTGTCACAGCTGGTTTCATTCATCCTCATCTCTTTCTTCATACAATGTCGCACTTTATCAATGCCCTAGCCACCTCAGTGTACATATTATGTGGATTGCTCAGAAGGATGACTTGGGTATCGTTGATTTATGTCTGATGAATTAAAAATTATGGTTAAGTGGCCCCCGTTCCACTATTTACGATATCGAATCCAACTATTGTTCGAACTTAGCGTTCACTTAAAGTACCTACTTAATAATTAACTCTCTCACGCAATCTTACGAAATTGTCTATTTGAAAGTCTATTATACTATACCAATTTCGAGTACTTAATCTCTTTAAAATTGACCGACAGATGATCTTATTGGTATTGCGGGAAGCGGACGAATGTGGAAGACTCAAGATTGGTCTATATGGAGAGCCTCGGAGGAGATAGGTATGTTCATCAGTGGACGTCTATTAGTGTGCGTTTTTTGCTGATTTTAATGATGATGTACTTAACTGTAAAAAGTTATAAACACTTACATCATCGTTAAAGAGGCTGTTACGGACAACAGGTCAACCTTACAGAGCCAATTTAAATTGAAATTTATTACATTCTATTCAAAGAACATTCACGTGTAAAACTTGATGTGTCCGTTGATACCTTATACGGCATCATTTGAATATAATAATAATAATAATAATAATGTTTTTATTTTTCTTGATTCACTTTATTTCAACTGGAGAGGACTGGACCATATTATAGGTTATGTCGCGTAGTCCATACCAGCAAACAATCAAGTCTATGCGACCGATATTCGATACTCCATTTGCATGATTTGGATGAGCATGAGCAGTTAAGATATCATCATGATTCATGAGAAAACAGAGTGATGTCTCTAATTCAAAAACTAGCTACCAAATGGATTTTTGTACAGTTTTCAACCATAGTGTGATTTCTGGGGACGGTTTAGGTGTATAGTTCACGTGGGTTGAGCCGCAGGCGATGTCTGGTGCATTTATCTACGATCACAGTGTTGTGATTTTGACCTATTAGTCTCAGTAAAGGCTACCATAATCATAGCGCGTATGGTTTCGCTGCAGTAACTATACTATTAAGTTAACATGACCTTAAAATTATTTTATGTTTAACGGTATTATTATACTTGAGTAAAAGTGTATTTAGTGGTAGCCGTTATATGTCTAATATGTCTATTTCCTATAAGATTACTGGTGACAACCGGGTCTTGTTGGAATCTTAAACACGTTTTTATATGCAGAACATACTAGAGGAGTATGTGATGTAAAATCTTATAAGAGCTTCTCTAGTGCTTATTCAAAGGGAATTGTTGGTATCACTATTAACATTTAGAACAGGTACTTGATTAAAAATAACAAATCAACAACATTTTTGTACGGTTCACCGCTAAGTAAAATCTTTAGGGTATAGATATAGATATTTAGGTATAGAACACGAACTATTAAAATTAAATATATATATATATATATATATATATATATATATATATATATATATATATACTATAGAACACGTGTTGTGTTATAGTATGGTGTTGAAAAGTAACGGTATACTTATAGAAGAGATTGTTAAGGAAGTGAGCAATTGTATTCTGCAATCTGTAATCACGTCATTACTATTAAAATTAATGTCATAAGCAACTTATTTGTTGTGTAGTTTTACCATTATGACGCAATCCTTACCCAAAATTCGTCAATACTATCGATAAACGCATTTATTACTCATGCTATGGAACATCACTACGGGCGAACAGATGTGCTATTCATAATCCTGCAGATGTACAACTGGCCAATGAGAAAACAGCACGCTAGGAGGGAGCGAATTCTATTGGTCGGTTACTAGGAATATTCCAGAAAGTCCGAGTGACGTCGAGTGACGCATCCCGTCGCATATAAACTGCTTGGTCAAATTCCGACGCCAGTTTATTTCGTGAAAAGAAGCCGTCAATCGCGCACCTTGCTGAGTTTTTGCTCTACGACTTACAAGTCAACGACTGAGATAGTTTTACACAAAAGATAACAAAGTAAGTTATTTTTGCTTGCCATTTTGCTTAGATTTTTGTACAAGTGTTCCAAATTTTATAGTAATTTATTACCAGATTATCGTTTTATAAATTATACCAGTGTAGATAACGCAGATTCGGAAGACTTCATTCAATTCATTTAGGTATATTTCACATCGCCTTTAAATTGCCGTGTTCCTTAAATTAATTGTGATATTTGTGGTTTATCGGAAGAACTATTTCAAGGTTAGTTTGTACCTATTTGGTTTATTCAAATGTGCTCCTTCGTTCTGAATAGAGCACGTGGGCAATTTTGCAGACGGTGACTTGCCGACTATTGTGAATTATTTCTTTCTATTCCTACATAATTTTGCGGCAGTATCCATACTCGGGGTCGAGAACTTTCTGCTACCGCGCCGTATCGATTTTCCTTGTAATGGCCGCCGGCGGCGTGTTGCACGCCTAATTACCGCTTCGATAGCGCTTCTAGAATAACATTCTAGCGTTCCCTCTTTGTTCAATGAACAGAAGAATGTACTGTGTGCAAATTGAAAGGTTTTTCATTTCCGCGTGGGATTCCCGTAAGCTGCCTTCAAAATGGCGGAACATAACCTAGGTTTTTTTTTTACTCCATTATCATGAAGCAAAGGTCGTACGAAGTTCAGCTTGGTTTTAACACGAGGTTTCATTGTTTCAGATGGCTAAAGCACCCGCTGTAGGTATTGATTTGGGTACCACTTACTCGTGCGTGGGAGTTTTCCAGCATGGTAAGGTGGAGATCATCGCCAACGACCAGGGCAACAGAACAACGCCCTCATATGTCGCCTTCACAGACACCGAGCGCCTCATCGGTGATGCCGCCAAAAACCAGGTGGCGATGAACCCCAACAACACAATTTTCGGTAAGCATTTGTACTAGAACATCTTAAATCTAGGTTCTAGAAGACTCCTACATAAACAAGTATTTTGACTGCATAACCGTTTCTAACTTTCCTTATCAACTGTACCTACATTATTTTATCAACTGTAGGTGTTAATAATTACGTCACTGATTCTCACGAATAAAACGTTATCACAGGAAACCACACAACGCACGTTACCTATAAAACTTGTGGTTTGATTATTTTGCTTTGTCTATCAGGATGTTAAAGTAGATAACTTACCTACAATATCTATTTTATACAATGATTTAGTTTGCACGTGAATAGTACGTGACCCGATTCTCACGTCACAGCGTAGGGTCAGTGACATAGCTTCCTACTTATGTTATGAAATAGGTCATCGATCGTTTGGACTAGGTTAATTATTATTGTACTAGTACTACCTAGTGTTCTTTTATCTCTTTATCTCTGCATTGTTACGAGTTACAACTCTTGAAAACTATTATGTAGGCGTCCTATGCGTAGGTTGTATAACTGTCTCCAGATGTTAGATATTCAGTAGGTAGGTGTTATGACTCACTGATTATACAGTTGCTATTCATAATTTTTCTATCGATGACTAAACGTCATATCAATAATTTAAGCTTTCGTACGTAAATTTTACCGCGTAAAAATTCGATGAGTCACTTGTAAACTTGGAAGGTCAACATCAACATGCCTGTGACACTGCAATGTTTATGGATAATACTAGTAGTCTTGATACTTGAAGTTTTCATGATGATACCTAATATACTAGACTAGAGTCTCTGAACATATTGAATGATAAAAGTATTCTGAGGAAATACAGACATGCTGCTAGTATTGTTCCCTTTCGAGCTTTAGTCTACAACTCTCTTTTCGCTTGTTACAGATGCCAAACGTCTTATCGGCCGTAAATTCGAAGATGCCACTGTACAAGCTGACATGAAGCACTGGCCTTTCGAGGTTGTCAGTGATGGTGGTAAACCTAAGATTAAGGTCGCCTACAAGGGAGAGGACAAAACGTTCTTCCCTGAGGAAGTCAGCTCTATGGTGCTCACAAAGATGAAGGAAACAGCCGAGGCCTACCTCGGCAAAACGGTGCAGAATGCAGTAATCACGGTTCCAGCGTACTTCAACGACTCACAGAGACAAGCCACAAAAGATGCAGGTACCATCTCTGGCTTGAACGTTCTCCGTATCATCAATGAACCGACCGCTGCTGCGATTGCGTACGGCCTTGACAAGAAGGGTAGTGGAGAACGAAATGTCCTGATTTTCGATCTCGGCGGTGGTACCTTCGATGTGTCCATCCTGACCATCGAGGATGGTATCTTCGAAGTAAAGTCTACCGCCGGTGACACGCACTTGGGAGGAGAGGACTTCGACAACCGTATGGTTAACCACTTTGTCCAGGAATTCAAGCGGAAGTACAAGAAGGACCTCGCTACCAACAAGAGGGCGCTCAGACGACTCCGCACTGCCTGTGAAAGGGCGAAGAGAACCCTCTCTTCGTCTACCCAGGCCAGCATTGAAATCGATTCCCTATTCGAGGGTATCGATTTCTACACCTCCATCACCAGGGCTCGTTTCGAGGAACTGAACGCCGATCTGTTCAGGTCCACGATGGAGCCTGTGGAGAAGTCACTCCGCGACGCCAAAATGGACAAGTCCCAGATCCACGACATCGTACTTGTCGGTGGTTCTACTCGTATCCCCAAGGTGCAGAAGCTCCTCCAGGATTTCTTCAACGGAAAGGAGCTTAATAAGTCCATCAACCCCGATGAGGCCGTAGCTTATGGCGCTGCCGTCCAGGCCGCCATCCTGCACGGTGACAAGTCTGAGGAAGTGCAGGACCTGTTGCTGCTCGACGTCACCCCACTGTCGCTCGGTATCGAAACCGCCGGCGGTGTCATGACCACCTTGATTAAGCGCAACACCACCATCCCCACCAAGCAGACCCAGACCTTCACAACCTACTCCGACAACCAACCTGGTGTACTCATCCAAGTATTCGAGGGTGAGCGTGCCATGACCAAGGACAACAACCTGCTCGGAAAATTCGAACTGACTGGCATCCCCCCCGCGCCACGCGGCGTTCCTCAGATCGAGGTCACCTTCGATATCGACGCCAACGGCATCTTGAATGTGTCCGCCGTCGAGAAATCGACCAACAAGGAAAACAAGATCACCATCACCAATGACAAGGGCCGTCTCTCAAAGGAGGAAATCGAGCGCATGGTCAATGAGGCCGAGAAGTACAGGAACGAGGATGAGAAGCAGAAGGAGACCATCCAGGCTAAGAACGCCCTGGAGTCGTACTGCTTCAACATGAAGTCGACCATGGAGGACGAGAAGCTGAAGGACAAGATCTCGGACTCTGACAAGCAGACCATCCTTGACAAGTGCAACGACACTATCAAGTGGCTAGACTCCAACCAGCTGGCCGACAAGGAGGAGTATGAGCACAAGCAGAAGGAGCTGGAGGGCATCTGCAACCCGATCATCACGAAGATGTACCAGGGCGCTGGTGGCATGCCCGGCGGTATGCCCGGAGGCATGCCCGGCTTCCCCGGCGGCGCTCCCGGAGCCGGAGGCGCGGCCCCCGGTGGCGGCGCTGGACCCACCATTGAGGAGGTCGATTAAACACATTCCGGTATTAAGCTATCTATCAACAGTATCTCAATGAAACAATAAATGATTGAACTTATTTCTGTATTTTAATGTATTTTCCCACACTTTGAAATAACTCGTAACTAGTTTGTGCAAGTAGGTATTTAAAGGTAGAATTGCAAATAAAAAAAAATATTATATACAAATTATTCATTGATACAATTCTATGCGGTTACGTAACATAGGTAGCCTATGTTACATAGGTAGTTTATGTAGCACAGATGACAGTATCTGTTGCACATTTCATACGGAGAAAAGAAAGCCTATGAAATTATAATTAGGTACATACGTAGTAACATAAAGGACATGCAAAAAAAATCAAATACAGGCATTTTAATGCACCGCGTTACCTATCGATCGCGCAGCGTCTTCTGCGCTGCACGTTATGTTAATACCACGTGTGCGTTCGCGCAGCGGAATGTTGAATTTAAAGATTTTAATTATGCAGATATTTAGTGTATGACGTCGTATAATTGTGTATGGTAAAAAAAAATTTGTGCACGCAGCCATTGCGGAGAAATTCACCAAAAACTGATTCCGCTGGGCGAACGTTGTCCTGGCGGAACTTTTTTTAATCCATTGACTTTAGAAGAAAAGAAATGTGTCCAAAAATTAGTGTGTATTTGTGTGTAATTGTGTATGTATGAATAAAATTAGTGCATGCATAAACTTCGGAGAAATTCAAGTTTCCGCTACGCGAACGTTTGGCCATTAGCTAGTTTTCATATAAAGCGCTTACATAGAGAGCTGTAGATTTTTACATACGTTGTTTTGAATTTGTTTATATTTGTTTAAAAAACAGATTTAGAAAAAATCGTAGGACTTAAAAGATAAAAATATAAACGTAAAATACGCTTATTAGGTCTTAGTTCTTAAAGTATGCACTTTGGGGTCTAGATTTTCACGTTTATACAAACCTTGTATGTGTCTGCAACATGTTGCCAAGTATCAATGATGTTCCGTTAGTAATTAAAGAGTTATAGGACAATTTACCATGAATAGATCACTGTTTACAAAGCAGACAAATATCACGACGTTCTAGAGGAATTGCATGGTAAAATGTATGCCAATAATTAGTGTATTCATTCAACTATTCACATGCAAAATTTCATGTCATTAAATTCAGTAATTGAAGAAAAACAATTATAATACTGACAAAGCATCGAAAAACTACATAACCCGACCAAGTTCGGATGGCTACAAAAAAGCGGCCGTGCCATATATCTAAGAAACGTTCTTAAACTTCCAATATAGTATTTATTAATATGGTACAGTTGCGTACACAAGCGTTAGGAAAAAATAAACCAATTGCATTTCTTTAATGAATTATATATTTTTAATAATAATGCCACTATCTACGATTAAAATAAATCTTTAATTAACAAGTAGGGGAGATTGGGTAACAGTGGATCACGGGGTACAGTGGATAATTCACTATAAATCAGTATGTGTTACGCTTAGGAACACAATCAAAGTTGTTCTTGCCGCTTGTCCATCCCCCTCCCTAACGTACTAATCGTCAACGCGGTGTCAAAGCTACAAGTCGCGCTGCTATAGTCCACTCAGTAGGTAAGTAACAAAAGTATTTTTCACATGGTTTTGAAATTTGTTTTATATCTGAGTGAATAAGAAATCTTAATGTTTTTATTGTGTCGTAGGCTTGTTATAGGTATCCTAAGTCTTATGTAAACTGCGTATTTTTCCTTTGCGATAGGTAGTTTTTTCTATGATATTTTTATTCCATAACCGCCATTGGGTCACAATGAATCATTTCGTTTTGGGTCACAGTGAACTACTAATCCGCTGTCACTCGCGGAACTGAAATTCATTCGTAATTTATTTTGTTAGGGAAAATGCACTGCAATTGGGTTAGAATATGCATTTTAATCATGGTGCAGTTAATAAAATATTTACCGATGACCAAAAAAAAAATATAGTCGATTATATTCTTAAGTGGAGTCAATTGTTCTATGAACTGACTATTGCAAACGTTCGACGGCTAATTTATGAAGTACCGATGACGAATAAAATAAAAATAACAGATAAATGGCATGGAAGTAAGGTATTGAGTATCTGTGTAACCTTAGAAAAAAAGATATAATGGATTATCTTTGCGCACTCTTAGTCGATTCACTGTCACCCATGCAATGATCCAAAGTGACCCATTCCCGGGACACACTGGATCATTTCTCATTTTTTAATCAAGTCGTTGCATCTTGTAACTTTATGTACTGAAAGCCTTGAAATGACTCTTTCTTTAAAGATTAATAACTAATACTTTGATTTAATTTCAGAGATTAATAATTCAGGCATAAACTTTCCAGTTGCACTGTTTGAAAAAGAAAGTGATCCACTGTTACCCACTCTCCCCTACTTCTCTATTTAAATATCCGTGTGCAAAAATATTTTTAATTACATATAATACTTAATAATGTAACTATAATAACGTTAACAAACGCTTGCAACGACAGCAATGGACTTAAATGTGTTTTAACTAAAATAGGTTTAATAAACATATTGCCCTCTCTTTTCTTCAAGGATGGAAGTACCGTTTCAAGCGGGAAGCCGCCTATCGCTCGTTGCGCGCAGCGCGTTGTCAATTTTTTCACACTAGAATATTTTTGATCAATTTACAATACTTAAGACTATTTAACCAAAGAACTAGCGTACCGCTTCGAACAAAATAATTCTGCATATTTTAGTGGGGTGCGGGGGAACACGCTCACATACATAAGTCACTACCAGTACAACGGTATACATCAATAAAAAAATCGATTCAAGAAGTAGTTTTTTTTTAAGTTATTAGATTGTTTGATCCACTAACGTTGCAAAGGGGAACGCTCGTGCATGTCTAGTCCATTGGTTAAATAGTGTAATAACTAATAAGCTACAATATGATAAATATTTACCTAAACAGTAGTAGGTACTTACGTGTGGTAAGTATTTAATTTCCCTAAGGGATCTATAAGTTAGAATCCTGATCCGTGAAATCTTCAATAGAAATTAGCTGTATGAATTTTATATGTCTTAAATAATACATCTAGATTATATCTCAAGTCATAAGCGCATACTAAATAAAGTACCTACCTACGTAAATAGTACCTACTTTCTGTCATAGTCAAAGTGTCCGTATACGCAGCAGGACCCTACGTTTAATTCGATTGAAAGTTAACTTTTTACGTGCGTGGTATTTAGTACTTTTCGAATTGTATAAGTAAAAAAATAGTACCTTCATTGCTACAGCGAAATCTTGAATTATTACCCAGCAGGACCCTCCGCTGTTTGAAGGTTTTCAGACCAATAGTATATGTCAACGTTTAGCGATGTATTAGTACCTTTAAAATACCTTGGTTTCATTTTAATATAATTATTAGTTTATGAGGAAAGCGCCTGCAAAACTTTTATCATGCCAGCAGGACCCTTTTTTGTTTTGACGCTTTCGGCCCCGACAGTCATATTTCTTGTTAGCATTTTAATAGTACTTTTCAAATAACGTTACGTTTAAATCAAATACTTTGTAGTTTAACAAGCAATTTGATTTAAAACTTTTTCACGATGACCTTAAGATTATACCATTCCAATGATGCTATTATTTTTATGCCACTTAAATATTATTAAAATTGAGGGTAAATGCAAAATAAATAATAATCATATCATAACGGATTTTTATTAAATTGTGTTCATAAAAATTAAATATATAAGTTCATCTAAAAACACCGGTTTAAATTAATAAAAACCTCTTTGATTAACGCCACCATGCTAAAAGTTATGAAAGCTCATACCTACATTGGCCAAACTAAACGTTAAGTCGCTGAAAAAATATTTAAAAGTTTTAAATCAATTTTTCTGCTATAATACAAAATATTTGAATTACACGTAAGGTTATTTGAAAAGTACTATTAAAATGCTATTAAGAAATATGACTGTCGGGGCCGAAAGCGTCAAAACAAAAAAGGGTCCTGCTGGCATGATAAAAATTTTGCAGGCGCTTTCCTCATAAACTAATAATTATATTAAAATGAAACCAAGGTATTTTAAAGGTACTAATACATCGCTAAACGGTGACACATACTATTGGTCTGAAAACCTTCAAACAGCGGAGGGTCCTGCTGGGTAATAATTCAAGATTTCGCTGTAGCAATGAAGGTACTATTTTTTTACTTATACAATTCGAAAGGTACTAAATACCACGCACGCAAAAAGTTAACTTTCAATCGAATTAAACGCAGGGTCCTGCTGCGTATACGGACACATAGTCAAATACATTTAAAAAAGTAGGTGTACAAAAGTAAATGACTTATAAATTATATCGAAACAACCAAGGAAACAACAATTGTGTTATCACCTATACCAATTCAATACCAGTATTATACTGTAAATTTTGGGATGTTACCTAAATATATTGCACGGCCGCTTTTTTGTAGCTATCCGAACTTGGTCGGGTTATGTAGGTTTTCGATGCTTCGTCAGTATTATAATTGTTTTTCTTTAATTACTGAATTTAATGACATGAAATTTTGCATGTGAATAGTTGAATGAATACACTAATTATTGGCATACATTTTACCATGCAATTCCTTTAGAACGTCGTGATATTTGACTGCTTTGTAAACAGTGATCTATTCATGGTAAATTGTCCTATAACTCTTTAATTACTAACGGAACATCATTGATACTTGGCAACATGTTGCAGACACTTACAAGGTTTGTATAAACGTGAAAATCTAGACCCCAAAGTGCATACTTTAAGAACTAAGACCTAATAAGCGTATTTTACGTTTATATTTTTATCTTTTAAGTCCTACGATTTTTTCTAAATCTGTTTTTTAAACAAATATAAACAAATTCAAAACAACGTATGTAAAAATCTACAGCTCTCTATGTAAGCGCTTTATATGAAAACTAGCTAATGGCCAAACGTTCGCGTAGCGGAAACTTGAATTTCTCCGAAGTTTATGCATGCACTAATTTTATTCATACATACACAATTACACACAAATACACACTAATTTTTGGACACATTTCTTTTCTTCTAAAGTCAATGGATTAAAAAAAGTTCCGCCAGGACAACGTTCGCCCAGCGGAATCAGTTTTTGGTGAATTTCTCCGCAATGGCTGCGTGCACAAATTTTTTTTTACCATACACAATTATACGACGTCATACACTAAATATCTGCATAATTAAAATCTTTAAATTCAACAACATTCCGCTGCGCGAACGCACACTAATACCACAGTTATTACACCCAGCTTTGGACCTGGCTCTGATCTATGTGGTCTGACCATAGGTACTACATTTTTAGCCTTTAAGGGCCTGGATGGGCGTTTATATTTTAGATTCCGACGAAAAAAAAGCATATCTAGCATACTTGAGTATAGAGAAAAGACTGGCTCACTAGCCTGATGTCGTTAGTTGACCCTGAATACCTATACAAAGCCGGTTCAATTCCCATCTAGGACAAAATAATTAAATCTCTGATGCATTCGAATGTTTTTGTTGCCTATAATAATGCGGGTTGCAGACCAAGAGCTAAGCTAAGTTAGTTTAGCTTAGCTCGCATAGGTTTATTCCCATCCAGTAACACCCTAAAGTGTAACGTGTCCGTTTCGATGGCGCGGCCATGGCGTTATTTTTTTTTTAAAATGATAAAAAGATTTTGTAAAAGTAGACTCCCAAAACCATAAATTTGTCAAAGCTATGGTTAAAAAGTTATAAGGGTTTGAACGTGGCCGCGCCATTGAAACGCTCCGAACCGCGCGGCCACGGAGATCTTTAAAACTAAGCATTGCAGAGACCTGACATTTTGGTAAGTAACAGATTGAATTTGTAAAAAAATTGTAAAAATATAGAAAAAAAACCTGAGCTTATATTTTAGGAGCTGTGAGACTAATACGCCATGGCCGCGCCAATGAAACGGTGAAAAACACATTTTCGCCGATATCTCGTTGAAAAAGCAACGCAGACGTCTGAAGTTTTTTGTAAAACCCAGATTTAAATTTGTCAAAACTAGTGAAAATACAACAAAAAATCCTAGGTTTATATTTCTGGAGCTTTAAGACTAATTCGCCATGGCCGCGCCATTGAAACGGTGAAAAAACACATTTTCGCCAATATCTCACTGAAAAAGCAACGCAGACGTCTGAAGTTTTTTGTAAAACCCTGATTTGAATTTGTCAAAACCAGTAAAAATAAAACAAAATATCCTAGGTTTATATTTCTGGAGTTATAAGACTAATACGCCATGGCCGCGCCATTGAAACGGTGAAAAACACATTTTCGCCGATGTCTCGCTGTAAAAGCAACTCGGACGTCTGAAGTTTTTTGTAAAACCTGGATTTGAATTTGTCGAAACTAGTAAAAATAAAACAAAAAATCCTAGGTTAATATTTCTGGAGATATAAGACTAATACGCCATGGCCGCGCCATTGAAACGGTGAAAAAATACATAATCGCCGATATCTCGCTGAAAAAGCAACGCAGACGTCTGAAGTTGATTTGAATTTGTCAAAACCAGTAAAAATAAAACAAAATATCGTAGGTTTATATTTCTGGAGTTATAAGACTAATACGCCATGGCCGCGCCATTGAAACGGTGAAAAACACATTTTCACCTATATCTCGCTGAAAAAGTAACGCAGACGTCTGAAGTTTTTTGTAAAACCCTGATTTGAATTTGTCAAAACCAGTAAAAATAAAACAAAATATCCTAGGTTTATATTTCTGGAGTTATAAGACTAATACGCCATGGCCGCGCCATTGAAACGGTGAAAAACACATTTTTGCCGATGTCTCGCTGTAAAAGCAACTCGGACGTCTGAAGTTTTTTGTAAAACTCGATTTGAATTTGTCAAAACTAGTAAAAATAAAACAAAAAATCCTAGGTTCATATTTCAGGAGCTGTAAGACAAAAAATTCGTAATCTACAGCTCCTGAAATTTAAACCAAGGGTTTTTATGCGCATTTACACCAGTTTTGACAAATTCAGATCTAGGTTTTCAAAAAACTTCAGACCTCTGCGATGCTTTTTCAGCGAGATATAGGCCATTACATATTTTTTTACCGTTTCAATGGCGCGGCCATGGCGTATTAGTCTTATATCTCCAGAAATATAAACCTAGGATTTTTTGTTTCATTTTTACTAGTTTCGACAAATTCTAATCCAGGTTTTACAAAAAACTTCAGACGTCTACGTTACTTTTTCAGCGAGATACCTATAGGTGAAAATGTGTTTTTCACCGTTTCAATGGCGCGGCCATGGCGTATTAGTCTTATAACTCCAGAAATATAAACCTACGATATTTTGTTTTATTTTTACTGGTTTTGACAAATTCAAATCAGCGTTTTACAAAAAACTTCAGGCGTCTGCGTTGCTTTTTCAGTGACATATTGGCGAAAATGTGTTTTTCACCGTTTCAATGGCGCGACCATGGCGAATTAGTCTTATAGCCCCAGAAATATAAACCTAGGATTTTTTGTTGTATTTACACTAGTTTTGACAAATTCAAATCTGGGTTTTACAAAAAGCTTCAGACGTCTGCGTTGCTTTTTCAACGAGATATCGGTGAAAATGTGTTTTTCACCGTTTCAATGGCGCGGCCATGGCGTATTAGTCTCACAGCTCCTAAAATATAAGCTCAGGATTTTTTTCTATATTTTTACAATTTTTTTACAAATTCAATCTGTTACTTACCAAAATTTCAGGTCTCTGTAATGCTTAGTTTTAAAGATCTCCGTGGCCGCGCGGTTCGGAGCGTTTCAATGGCGCGGCCACGTTCAAACCCTTATAACTTTTTAACCATAGCTTTGACAAATTTATGGTTTTGGGAGTCTACTTTTACAAATTTTCACAAAATCTTGTTATCATTTTTTTAAAAAAAAAGGTCATGGCCGCGCCATCGAAACGGACACAGTGTAACACTGTTACTCGTTGGGAATTTTTTTCGATGTTTTGTAGTCTTGTTTGTTTGTAAAATGCAGAAATAAATATGTCTTGGTATATCTTAAAATGTATCATATACAAAACTTTGATTATGTAGTATAATCATATTAATACTAATTAGACTGAAACATAATTATCTAATATATAAAATTCTCGTGTCACAGTTTTCGTTCCCATACTCCTCCGAAACGGCTTGACCGATTTTGATGAAATTTTTTGTGCTTATCCGGTATCTATGAGAATCGGCCAACATCTATTTTTCAAAAAAAAAAAAAAAATTTTGCAAAACAACGTTTGCCGGGTCAGCTAGTGATTAAATAATATTCAAAAACAACTGAATTATTTATTACATAATGGGATGATTTACCCGCGTCTTTTGCCAACGAGTAGCACTGTTACTCGTTGGGATACTTTACCCGCGCGTTTTCCCAACAAGTAACATCTGTTACTCGATGCAACTTTTTATTCCCATCCAGTAACACATATGCTTAGGGTTTCATTGTTTGCAGACCGCAAACAATGAAACAAGTATGGAAAACTGCGTCAGCTATGCGAGCTAATAAGCTAAACTAACTTAGCTTAGCCGATTCCGCTCATGGCCGCACAATTTTCCATCGTTGCAACCTACATCTTGGTTGCTACACACGCACACATTAACCGATGTTATAAGTGTATTGAGGCAGTACAAGAGAAACGAACCATGGTATATTGGTAAATGTTACGATAATAGTGAAGCGATTCTTTTTCTCAGTTGTTGTTAGTTAGAGACACACACACAGTGCGTTCGTACTAGAAACCGTATGTTCAGCATTGAAAAAGGTATGCTTCTATCTACTAAGCATATTGGCTGAATGGGGAAGTGACATATTTGGAACATTCCCAAGTAAGGTGTGCCCGACTCCCGAGACACCAACTAGTTCATGGTTAAAGATTAAAAACAGCCAAATTAATATTTTAGAGATAGTATAACACACAGCACATCTATTTTAAGCAATATTATATTCAGCATCTAAAAAGGTAGATTAATAAAGCTAGAATTGGGCGAGATGGAGGTTTTGACCGCTACGTTTCGTACCATTTTCGTACATTGACCTTTCCTAGATTTTCGTTCGAGTGATGTCAATGCGTAGACAATAGCTAGTCCGCTACATAGATATACGCTTGGCGACTCGCACTGCTGCGTCTAGTTATTAAACAATTATGTTTTGAATAAGAAGCTACGACAGCTTTCTAGCGATATCTACCAGTATCTACTGGTAGATATGGCTAGAAAGCTGTCGTAGGGTACTTATCTAAATACTTAATACGCAGACATCGTTTCCATGCGATGTAGGCACGCTAGTCTAAAATAACTATTCCGGAATTATTATCTCGACGGAGATATATTCAACGATAGCGCTTGTCTCGCTTGCGATGCGATCGATAACACCGGTAGCTTGCCAGACAAGCCGTGTTCGTGTATTATCGGATATGATTTACTACCTGCCTACATGTCTGCGAACCTATCTACCTGTTTCCTGCAATTACTCTCATATTCATAAATATAATAAACAAGTCATATCATATGAGTCATGTGCACATTAATTAGTGCCTACCTATCAGAAATTTCTAGAAATTTCTAGATTCTCCTTTGTCATTTGTTAATTCAAGCGTTCCTACATAATAAATACCTAAGTAATATCGGGGCCAAGTTTTTGCTTACCTAAATGATTAATAAATTTTCCATTTTAGCACAGATAATATAATACATTTTAGTAAGCAATTGTGAAATAAGCACTAGGTAGGTATGTGTAATAAGTATAATGTGTGCTTACTTGAGCATAACTTATCCGCAAGATAGCATGTTAAATCTACAGGTACAGGAAATCTATGGCTTTATGAGAAGAGTGTAGAGGATATTGCGATACACACATTATACTTAAACTACATATATTATATTAAAATTATTTCGGGTAGCGTAAATTTAGTTAAGATTCTAATTCTCAAAGTAGACAGTAGTAGAAAAAATAAGTTTGAGAACCTTTATGTACATAATCGTATCGCATGCTTGACATATTCTCTATCCACGCGTTGCATAGATTACCTACAGCAGATAGCCTTGAAGGACTTATAAATAGTGTAAACTGACCCGAAGGTCAAGACCGTCACACTCTACATATAAAGACATAGATACTGAAGAAATAACATTGGAAATAAAATATTTATTACCAGGTAGGCAACACTCAGTTCAACGTACAAAACTAATTAAATTATTATGTAGCTATTTATCATAATTATCATGGTTCAAAGTTCATCTTCAATCACATAGAGATTGCCTAATCGTAGGTGTAGATACTTTTGCCATTTCTGCATACTTCCAAGCAGTCTTTATTACAAACATAAAGAGAAAAATAAATACAGAGCACAAAGTTATAGATTCGTAAACAGATTGGGAAGATGGACCTACTTACTAGCAATAAGATTTATCAACATTTGCACAGCGTCACAGCGCATAGAAAGTACACCTAGATTCAACTCGAATCAACAAGGGTCCCACAAATTAGTGTTGTCCCATGTGGGAATCAAATCCATTACATTCGTTGCAGTTATATAGTGTCGTGTGCTTATAGGTGAGGCCATAGATATACTTATTTATATTTCTATGGGCACAGATAATATACTACTATTCTAGCTATGGGTGAGGCGGCTGCAGATTGCTGCGCTATCCAGGCCGTCAGATAAATGCGTTTTAAAATTCTGTCTGGATCTGATCTGCCCTCGGTTTAAGACCTAGGTTACTGACCCATTATCCTCCTGTTTTCAAAGACATGTTATTTATCTGACAGTTTTCGCCCGATAACATCAGTTCTGAAGTAAACAAGTCATTTGTATCATGTCAACGACTCACAAGATTCCAGCATTCATAGTTGTTTATAAATTTAATTTTAGAATATATCAGCGAAATCGACTGCAAAGTGATAAGTATATTTAGATTTTTCTTGGTGGTTTAAACTGATCTTCTGTACCTAAGTATTTATAAAATTCGGCCGTTTCTGTTCTGACTGACTGATAGACAACGCACAAAAGTGTAAGATCTTGTGTGTGTGAATGTTCCTTGGGGACCGTATGGGTAAGTAAGAAGGGCTTCCTGAACTTCCGATGGGGTCGGGTAGAAACGCTTAAAAAAATGTGTGGATATAGCTGCGGGCATCCCATAGTTTGATATAAGATTCTGCTTGCGGCTTAGCCCGCGTAGATGTCGGTTCTCTTATCAAAAGACAGCCTAGATATACATACATATGTAGTATCCTGATGTAGAAGCTAAATTACTGCGTAATTTTATCAATATCTGTTCAGTAGTTTTTGTGTGGAAAAGTAAAATACAAATTTAATATCCATTCATCCAAAGATACATCTATGCTCACGAGTTCTCGTTTAAAATAGTAGTAGGATGTCTCTGGATGCTTGTAAATTATAATAATATACGACCGTAGAACATCAACAATAAAGATAAAGTACCTAGTTTTAGAGATTACTTATAGCAGACTAAAAATAAATTGGCAGCTCGGCAACTGCTGTTGCACACGATATACTGCAGTACGGGAATAAACGTTATGAAGTTATACTTAGTTTCAGATTCCACGTGTAACAAGCTGCAATTTTGCATGTCTGAGCCACAGTGAATAGACTAAACCAACATACAAAATACGTCGCAACAGTCGTAATTATTAGGCACCATTACGAAAAATAGTCTACGTTTCTTTGCTGATAAAAAATACATACATACATAGACTCACGCCTGTTTCCCCGAAGGGGTAGGCAGAGGCATATTAAACCCCCACTTTTCGCTAGTGTTTTGATCCTACGTAATAGGTGGCGAAGGCGAGCCTATTGCCGCTTATCGGGATATAAAAAAAATATTACTTAGTTAAATTGTTTCATATTCATAAGCTGTGAACTTCCTCTAGTATAATAATAGATATCTATTAGACTACTAGAGGCTCGCAGCTACACCCGCACCACAGCCCGCACATATTTATTAATGTAGCCGTTTCTACCAGATTCCGTGAGAATTTCGGAAAATTCCTTCTTAGTTTCATTTCAGCTTCTTGAGCTTAGTGAGACTGCTGTGCGTTGTGTGTCACTCAGTAGGCAACTGAAGAATTTTAATTATGAAAGCATTGTTACGCTTATATACGTCCGTTGCCCGGTCTATCGGTCTGTCAAAATCAGACAGAGAATGCATCAGCCGCACATGTACCTACCTATTTAAACAAGACTTATTGTAGCTACATCATAAGAAATAATGCCTTTATCACGGGCGATTTAACATACATTCAAGTAACGAACATAAAAACCAGACTTGAAATAAGGTAAGTGCACCGGTAATGGACAGCTTACCAGTTATGAACATTATTGATTGAGTCCTAAAAAATAAGGATTCTACAACGCTTTTGTTACCTGGCAATACTTTACCACCGAGAAAAGGGATTAAAGTGTCAAAATATTGACAGCTGATGTATGTCTGTGGTTCAGTTTCAAACTGGTGGAAAGATAAACAGCGCGTGTCACCAGTGATATCGTTTTTTAAGTGAGTTTGATAGCGAGGTAAGTTGCTGATGAGTTTTTTTAGTCAATTAAATTAAGGTAATAATGAATAAATAATAAGTTTGTGGCTGAATTAACCTCTTTTCCAAACAATCTTAATTAAATGTATTGCAAACAACAACGTGGTTTGTTTTTTTTTGCTATGTCCATGACTAGTACCTGTTATTATGACATGTCCTAATTATGGACATTGTGTCGATTACTAGTGCAGGGCATTTTTTTAAAGATCTTAGTCGATTCTAGATTTATTTCTCGAAGTCAATGAAATATCTTTTTTCCATGACTTTATAAAGCTTTTTACCAGTAATGGACAGACATGTTCATTATGGGGTGTCCATCACTGGTTTATTCCATTACTGTAGGTACTACAAACAAGATCTTTCTTACAGTACTTTATTTTATGATTAATAAGAACTTTTCTTTTAGAATACGTAATAGCAAATAAAATTTGTTTCTAAACAAACAATATTTTTATTTATTTTTATCTATCAAGTGTCTATTACTAGGTGTCCAATACCGGAACACTGTCCATAACCAGGCGTCAATCATTGGTGTATGACTTGTCCATTACTGGCTAATTTTAAGCCAATTTTATTCGTAATTTTATTTTTATGGAAATTACTAGAATGAATGCAGTTAATCTCTTATTAGATGCTAAAAAACCATAACCAACTTTATCTACAGCCATTGCAAGAATCGGCCCGCAACGTTTTTTTTTGGAAATTTTATACGTACTTCATCGACCTTAAACCGTCCATCACTGGTACAGATACCTTAACCATTTGTAGATCTAAAGCCGTATACAGACTTTGCGAGGCATGCGCTGCGCACGGCGCACGGCGCATGCCTCGCAAGGTGTGTACCTTTATATTCGTGGCGAGACATGTGCTACGCACGTGCGAGGGCGAGCCAACGAATGTCGGCAAATGCTACAAGATCAAAGTGCCTCAGTGCGAGCATTACATTAGTTGTGGACGTAGCCGCGCATGCACGTTCGAGGTGTGCGCCGCGTACAATATCCACGTACGCCTCGACTGCGAAAATGAAACTGCGTTTGTTCGGGCCAAACAGCGCGCAGCGCATGCTCGGGCCGATCCAACCCACACAGCAGCAGTCAAGATGGCACCTTTGCATCGCGTGCGCGTATCCGCTGCTGCTTTTATAATATATTTTATTTTCTCGAGATTTTTCCTTCTATAAGATCCTAGAAGATATTTTTTTTTTTCAGCTCAGCGACGGTTACATTACTTCATTCGCAATTAAATGCCATATGTCTTCTCTTTTGTTTTTATTATAATAATAATTATGTTTTGGATAATCGGTTATTTTCATATAATTCAAATTTTTCGTTCATAATGCGTGCAAACATCACAGCGATGCGGACACAACCGTCCAAACGCAACGCACACGCGCGGCTCGCACGCGCGCGTCTGTGCGTAGCACATGCCTCGCAGCAAACATGAAGACAGACAAACGAGGCGTTTGCTTCGTACACGATGGCTCGACCCGAGCATATGTTTGTATAGTTTTTCAACACGCACGCCTCAAACAGAGGCATTCGTTGTGCGCCGTTCGTAGCGCATGCCTCGCAAAGTCTGTATCCACCTAAGAGTGCTGTCTCGTATGGGGATTGAACATCATACTCAGCGCTGAGCTGAAACCGCTTCACAAGGCGTGCAGTAGCAGACTGCCTCGTTTTAGTACCAAGTCATTGGCTCGACATCTGATAAAATGACTAAAATAACTACTGCCGAGTCCATACCGAAGTGAATTATCGTAAAATAGTATACATTACTGACAATATACTCATAACTCGTATTTATGATACTTGTGTTATCTCCATAACAGGGCGAGGGTGATATCATTCATGCAGTGTCGTGTTCCGTGTTTTGCGGAACTCCATTTGCAGATCTCCAGGAAATGTGTCTTCATTCTGTCTATCTCTACGATGCACTCTCAATGACAGCTGCTGATAAAGTAGTATTCTCATAAATGGCATTCTTACTCCGTTTATTACAAAACTAGTTTGTGTTCTGACCTAGTAATGATCGTAGCCCACCGAAATGGTTAAACATCATAGAGTGCGTAGAAAAAAAGAAAACTAGGGACACATAATATATTATGTTTAATATGTTTTTGTGGTCTGCAAAAGTGTTACGATCCAGTATTCATTGCTTCTTCTTTCTGCTTCTTATTTTCATTGCCCGCTGGAACCCACCACTCACTATAATATGGGAAACGCTGATTTAGATAATTTACTGTAATTAGAAGGTGAAGTCAACATTACATCTGTTATCACTTGTAAGGGAGCTATGGAACTGGACACGTGTAAAATACAAAGGGCACTGATCAAAACATTGTACCTATATCTACTATTTTTCTAGTCTCGCTATTTACAGACGTAGCGTCTTTTCTTCAATGACGCGTGTACTACGTAGGAAGTACGTAGATCGCTATAATTAGATTATAGTGGGCTTTCATTTTCAAGAGAATTTATGGTCTATTTACAGCCAAGACAGAACAGAAATAAATATGCGAAGATAAAAATATCACTGATACAAATAAAACATGTTTTCTTTGCTAATTATTTTACCTATGTATGAATTCAATATTTTGATTTTGCCTTTGGATCGTGTCAAATTGTATCGAATGCTGCAGCTAGGATGCGAAAAATCGTATCTATGTTCCTCATATTGCTCCAAAGCTGATGTATTTATTTTGGTCTATAAATTGATTTTAAAGATGGACATTGTATATTAAATATCTGTCTGATGGCTTAGGCTGACATGCTTATGCATACACCTTCTGATGGCGTGGAGGCATAGTGATACAGATCGTGCTGGCTCCCTCAATCAAGGTTGAGCCGTACGATTGCTGTTGAATGCGGGCCATCAGTGGGCCGAGTCAGACAAAAGCGTCAGACGATATCCTGCACTGTACTTGCATACTAAACCCTTTTTTTGTCTGGACTTTAAAAGATCAAGAAAAGACTAAAGAAATTGAAGTGACCTAAGACTACAGAACAAATTTGTTAAATCTGTGGAAGTGACAAAAAAAACAATGACTCTGATTTTGTTTCGGCCTTTCTTCTCAAGAAGTCAGCTTAGCAGTTAGCTAGGAAAAGCCGGCATCATCTAGAATAGGGTTTTGACATGTATAAGTGTTGTAAACAACCAAAATGCAGAAATAAATATGTCTTTATGTCTTTAATGTAGAGGGCGAAACAAACTAAGAAAATACAATAATTTTCTCTTTATGGTTTATTGACATAATTTTACCTCATACAAAATAAATTAGCGGGTCTTAATCGCGTACAATTAACTTATTTGAGGTATAAATACCTATTTGTTTCAGTCTCTCCGCGACCACGCTCGGTGCAAGACGAGCGAAACGTCGGAAACAAATATATATACAAATCGCGAAAGTATAAAATCGATAATTTTACCTTTTATCACTGTGCGAAACCGCAGGTAAAACTGAGTAATCCCTATATTTATTTTACAATCATACACACGTAATCAGTAATCACAGCCAGGACTCAGGGCAAGCATAAAGGCTGCAACGACTAGTAAGAACACCTAAAAGGAACAGCAATGCAGGATATCCGATATGAATACCGCAAACACGCGGAAGGTTATGTAGGCAAGTACATCTGTTCATAACGATGTTAACTCAAGGTTGGGTATGGCAGAAGAGATTTGAAAGTAGAATAAATGCTGTAGAAATGAGAGCACTGAGAAGTATGTGTGGTGTGTCTTTGACCGACAGAGTAAAGAATTGTGTGATACGAGAGTGGTGTGGGGTAAAAGAAGATGTAGTGACAAGCATTGAGAAAGGCATGTTAAGATGGTTTGGGCACATGGAGAGGATAGATGACGATAGACTGACAAAGAAGATATATCAGGCTAGTGTGAATGGGACAGGACAAAGGGGAAGACCTAGGAGAACGTTCTCTGATCAGATTGGAGACATCCTGAAAAAAGGACAAGTCAGAAGTACCCTTAACAGAAGAGCATGCATGAGAAACTTGATGGGAGTGAGTGAAGCAAGTGAGGTATGTCAGGATCGTTGCAAATGGCGTTCCGTAGTCTCTGCCTACCCCTCCGGGAAACAGGCGTGAGTCTATGTATGTATGTATGTATGATACTGAAGAATCGGCTCGATTTTATTCAAGGATGCATTATTTTATACCGATTTGTTTAACAGTAACACTATCGTTAAACAAAATAAGGAAATATTCGTATAATAGTTATAAGTAAGTACTGTTTATAAAATGTCGTTTTTCTGGGCATGGGCCTTTTCTGACTGTGAGAAGATCTATAGGCTCTATAGCGCGGGTTCTGATTGAGCTGAGGTTACGGATATTTGTTAATTTTTCAAGCAACAACTAATGAACGGATTTTAATGAAACTTTGCAGTAATACAGCCTATATATCAGAATATTACATCTTTTACATACAGCCTTTTGTCCCGATAACAGTCGGCGACGCGGCTCAAGCTGCAGGCATCAGCTATATAGTCTACCATAAAACAAATACAGACGCGTTCGCCAAATGTTGAACAAATGAGACACTTGAATTATAAAAGTACACACGGTTGTCGTCTCCAAGTCTAGACAAGGTATTACGTCACGCCCTCTGGGGTGACCTTAGCGGAGTTTTCGCCGAAAAATGAGAGAATTTACATGGTTATTGATTGCTGTAAAATTTAATCAGCGATAGCCTAGTGGAGATACCAACGGACTGCCATGTAGAGGGTATCGGGTTCGAATCCACGGCGCACACCACTGACTTTCCGGTTTTATGTGCGTATTAAAATTGTTAGTTATCGCTTGTCCTGTGCCTCGTAAAGAACGTTAAGCCGTCGGTCCCAGTTGTCATGATGATCTTTGACAGTCGTTAAGGGCGTCAGTACCTCTGTATAAATTGACACTAGTATAAACCATGGAATATCGTTATCCCTTCGGGTTGCGGAGGTCAGATAGGCATTCGCTCTGTGGAAAAGCTAATATTCAGCCAAATCCGGTTAGACTAGTAAGCGGACCCTAGGTTGAAAGTGGGATAACAGTAGGAGCATGATCATTGACTACTGCAAAATGGTTAGATACCCAATAAACCATGCAAGTGTCACGTAGGTACACAAGAAATCAAGTTGATGTTGGTAAAAACCAATACACGATGACCTATCAGTGCTATCACTGTATATACTTGTACATATATTAATGGTCTTCTTTTCGTAGGAGTGTATACCATACCTAGTCACGGAGTAGTACGGCTACCTGCCTAGTCACGGAGTTTATAGACTGCCCGAAAGCCCCTGGTCTGAAGCAGGGAATTCTCATGGCTGCAGATACGTTCGTCCATCAAAATCGCGTCCTCTGCTAGAGTTGCTTTCCTTCGGACAAGTCAAGTCACGCTATGGGCGTTACAAGACTTATTGAACGAAACGGATCAGAGTATGATATAAAAAGAGACATAAAAACCATGCCAGAATACAAATACCAACATAATCTGGCCTGCCTTTGCAAACGCTAGCTAAAGAAAGCAAGATCAATATTAAATGGACGTATAGCAGAGTCATCCTGTCAATCGAATGTTGAGTTGCTTTACTCAGTTCATAAATCAGTCACTCGAACATTATATAAGATAATGCAACATCATGACTAACAATCCTTTCATGATTGTATAGCAGGAAACATTATATGATATTTTAAATGGAAGCTATGGTACCTATATGGTATGAGGATATCAATTAGTGCGAAAACTGCCTCATTCGTACAATTAGCTACTGTATAATGTCCCTAAGCGTAAGTTTTGCAAATCCTTATGTAGGTCTGTTATTTAATTTACCCTATGTACTTGTAATACACACATAACTACGATAGCCTAGTGGAGAGACCGACGGACTGCTACGCAGAGGGTCTCGGGTTCGAATCCACGGCGCGCACCACCCAAGTAACAAATTAACGTTGTTTAATAGTTAAGTAAACGTTTTTCATTTACTGTTGGTTCTTTAAGGTGGGTCGTATAAACGTAGTTGTCGACGTTTATACAACGCGAAATAGGCCCAAATTACACGACATTATTGTTATTTAGAAATTACATAAAAGTCAGTCAAGAACTACTTCTACGTTGCTTAAATGTTAAATAAAAGTTTTAGGCCGACTTTTCGGTTACATAATGGTTATATCCTGACTGTTATAGAACCACTGAAGTCCTATAACAGTTATATAGACATTAGAAGATGACTGAAATGTCGCACAAATGTTTAACATCGACTTTTATAGGACACATTCAGTCAATTTCAATCATTCTCATTCGTTTCTAGTGACATTTTGCTGGAGAAATGAATCTTAACAAAAATAAAATTTAAAAGATAACTAAATAGATATTATGCTATAATTTTCCTAACTAATTTTCTTTGCAATTTTTATGTGTGAATAGAGTGTAAGTAAAATGTGTGCAATACACCTAGTTTTTATGGGCACTTTACTTTTATGATGAAATATAGGTGTGTTGTTGTTAAATTTTTTGCGCCCCCTTCGAATTCCTTGATATTCAATTATTGTAAATTATTATGTTAATAGTGTTTTTATACTAAACATCACCATATTATAAGTGACGATGTTTTACAAGTATAACTTCACTATGTACAACTTTAACTTCCTAAATTTACACAGATTGTTATATTTATTACTTTTTAACTCAGTTCATAGTTAACAGCGATCGATGATTATTTAGAACGTTTTTCGATGGAGTTGTTCAGAAACGCAACTCTGGCGCAAAAAGACGATTACCGTAATTAATATTCACAGAGTAATCGATTTTTATGCAATATTGAGCAACAAAAAGTAGAGGCCTTATGGAATATTAAGACGTTTTTTTACGAACATTATTGAAGTTTTTAGCGTCTGAGGTTAAAAAAGGACAGTTTTCGCCGGAGTCTGTGAAACAATTTGTGGGTTCATTGTTAAGATGGGACGTTGTTACTCAAAACGTTGAATCAATTAGGACGTTGTTCGATTAAAAAAGGTTCGAAGGTTCTACGGTAATCAACCTATTTAATTTTCTTCGGAAATCCATTAAGTTTTGCAAATTCATCGTTAATACAGCTCAAACAGTTAGAAGTATAAACACAGGTTACAGGTTACCCAGTTAGTTTCACTACTAACTCCCATGCTGTTTCCTACTAATAAATAATGATAAAAATACTCTACGACATGCACACAACATCATCTAGTTCCAAAATAAGCCGAATGTGTATTATGGTTACGAGAAATTTACTCTTTTTTTGTAAATACATACATGTTCATTCGACATGCGATATAATATTCAGCTCTGATAATAGAAAACTAAGTCATACTTTTAAGTAGTCTGCCATTTACTACAAGCTCCCAGTGACATGCACTGCGAGAAAATTGAAGTTTGCTAAACTATTTATTAACACTCTTGCTGTTTTAACTCCTTTTGAGATACATATTATTATGTTGTTGATAGACTGCATGGATGAGATATGTACGTTTGCATGGATGAGAGAGGATAAAAGTGTCTTTTTAAAGGAAGGGCAGGCGGACCCGACTTGAAAGGCACAAGATCGTTATCGATGATGCAATGAAAACTGTGTTTCAAAAAATATAAAGACCTAATGGACTTGTGCTGCTCACAAGTTATTCAGAGTTAGTACTGATATGTATCCACAGATTTACTAAATAAGAATCAGATGTAGCGTATTCGTCCAACTAAGTGAGGCACGTTGACAGCTATGTGTGCGTGACATTTGGCGACTGGCACTGTACGGACAAGCGCGTCTATGTGTGTGTAAAGTTGCCAGATTATGAATAATCTCCCACTATTTTGCATATAGTCTTTGCAAACGAATATAAAAATATTACATAGGTAATATTTTATATTCGTTTGTGGTTTTGAAGAACTTACCATAGATTTAATTAATGCTTTTAATATGTAATGCTGTTGTGAAAATTATTCAAATAAAATATACCATTAAAGTATGCTTTTATAAATACATTTCTTAAAAAATGTAGGCTCCGAGTTAAGTTTTAACTAATTTTATTCGTAAATTGAGAAATAAATAGATAGGCTTGCGTCATAAATATTAATTAGCTAAAAACATTTTGTCATGCATACAATAAATTATGAATATCATAATCATAAATCGTAACCAAAAAAATTGCAATTAAAAATAAATAATGGCTACAATCAATAATTTCTGTTTCTGTCCTTAATGTACATACGGCGCCAAGTCAAGCTAAATAGTCGAAGTACGATTTTGATACTTATTCCCTACGCCATAAGAACGGTACAAGTGAATAGCTTGACAAGTAGCCGCGTGTACACGAATATTTGGATCGTTTGGGGATCGAACTACAAACAATGTATATACTAATGGAAATCCTATTAGTATATTTATAAGAAAAAATATAATCTACAATATACTTTTACAATACGTTAATGTATTTTTCATTAACATGACAATCATTATTACCTAAATAATCAATTGACAACTGCATTTTCCCTAATTCAGGGAAAACGGTGTCGACGTAAACTGGCAACACTTACATATTTTCTGCAGAAATACGAATTTTATCGAAATAACGGTCAAATAATCCATAGTTATCTGTAAGAATATATTCCATCTTCTCGTATTTGCTTTTAGAAACAACTTTTACAATGTTTAAAAACGCAAGACGGCATTTTATGAATTTAAAAGCTGGATCAATCGTGACGTGTGGACTGTGCGATGCTTCGCAGCGCACTGAGTCGAGTTTGTATTCGCTTTTCAATTTTGTATTTGCTTTAGTGGCCTCACGCAAGTGTTCCGCGCGCTCTGTCTGCCTTTTATTCTATAGTCTTAGTATGTATCAATTATAATGATTTTAACGTTACCAGGGTTGCAGCCATAACTTTTTGTCTTAGAACCCAGGCTCTGCTAAGCAGAGCCTGGTTTCTGGGGTCTGAGATTAAATTGAAGCGCACAGTACAATAAATATTTCAAAAAATTCGGCGTAAGTAACTGAGTCTATAAATAATTCTATTTTCACTCGGGAAACCCGGAAAAACAAGATATCGGTGTTTTAGTTTTAAGTTAAGAATAATAAATGTAGGTACGTTTGAATTATCAAATGAAATTATGTTAGATTGACATCAAAACGCAGAAATAATCTGTAGCATCTAACTGTCACAGCCAAAGACAAAAGCAGAGCTGCACATTTTAAATCGATTTTATGTGAAATGAGATACAACATTAAAACGATGCTGTGAAGTTTTTATTTGATTTAAAAGTTGTTTTGCTTCAAAAATTATTCGCTTATTGATATAATGTTAATAAAAGATTAAATATGTGCATTTTAATAATTATATTTTATTAATCGATACGGATCAATAGCACTCACGTCTATTCCTGTCACACTATTGTCTATGGCAACAATCAAATAATAAAGTAGGTAAAGTCCATTCACAGTTATTTTACCTCTGACAGATGTCGGTGTTTATTTTCTTTATCAAAGAGATTGGACGTTTAGACTAGAGAGAACATGCCCTATAAATTTCCTTGTACCGAACGTGCAACATGTAATGTCAGTTGGTCTTAGTTGGTTAATCATAACGTCAAATTACGCGTCTCATTTAAAGAGGCATATACTCTTTACATACTCATATCTTTGACTACATTCTCTAAATAGCCGTGCTGTGATCTGTCAACAGTGTAAAATTTGTTGGATGTTTGTGTTTACATTTTTAATAACTTTTTTGCATTTAAATAGTAAGTAAGCTCATAATAATTAAATAGTGTACTCATTAATTAATACACATCGTGTATGTGATATCGGGATGTGGATTCCGCTATTCTCGGAACGGAAATAACAGGAGAAACTTTATCTTCTAGCAGTGAGTCGGAATTTTTCTACAAATGTATTTACTTTTCTAGTATTAATGCTATAATGAGTGTTAAGTTTACACAATATCATTGTATTGCAAATCAAAGGAACAGCTTGCATACGTATGTGTTATGAATTTTACTCACAAATTGTTATTTTGTACATTTATTGATTTAATAGCCTTAGTGATGGGATTTGACAGTGAAAGGATATATCGATGTTTTTTGAATGAGGGATAAATACAGAAACTAACTATCGGACATGAATGTAAAACTGTAGCTGGAAGCGACAGCGGGTAGCCGCGGTTGCTAAGTTGACAATAAACAAAGACATCCAGCGGTCTAATTTTCTATCGCGCGTTTGATAGTAAGCGCAGTTTAATGTACATAATTTACTTAGATACCTATCTTAAAAGTAGCGTCTATTAACCTAAAGCCAAGTGTTCCAGTGTAAGCGCGTGTGTGTAGGCTTACATTTCTGCATCTATAAAATAGTAGATGGATTAGGGATGCGAGTAGCATTTTTTCATTATTAAGAAGGTGTTTTTTATTACAGGTTGCCTATTAATGACGTCACAAGAAAACTTTGGATAAATGCCGTTGGACGGCCTAGTTTGATTTAGCAGAAGTACCATCATATTTGTTCACGTCATTTTGAGAAAGACTGTTTTTTAAAGACAGAAAGCACCTGGCGTCGTTTAAAACCGAAAGCTGTGCTTACATTACATTTATGCCCGGACATTGCACACCCGGTAGAATTATTTATCCAAAGCTAAACAAAAAGTGTGTAATTTTAGTTTGAACATATTAATGAAATATAATAATTACAACGATTTTAATTAATCTACCTACTGCTATATTATTTATCATATTAGTGCTATCCTGACTGATCAAAGACGTCTTGCCTTGTAGTCCGCTACATAATATTCTACCATAAAATATAATATTCTTTCACATTCACACAACATTATCTGGTCCCAAACTAAGCATATCTTGTACTACGGGTACTAGACAATCGATAAACATGCATATATACTTTTCTGTAAATATATTACATATTACACATAGTACCATCCAGACCAAGACAAACATCCATATTCATGCACACAAATGTTTGATTTGAGCGGGAATCAAACCCGCAAACTTCGGCGTGGCAGTCGGATTACCTACAACTCTAAAAACATCAACGTGATATGAGGCGACGCAAACAAATTGCCAAAGCCTGCCGTGCCGCATTAGCCAATCTGGTATAATTCGTACAATACATAATCTAAGTGACAGTTTCTTAGCATCGCATCGCAACGCATCGCTCATTAGTTTATTAATACTTTTTGTCAATAGATTTTATGGCTAAAACGAACAATGAAGGCGCACACAAACTGTTCGGACGCGACTTACTGTCGCGACAGTAAGTCGCGACACATAGTGTGCACACACTTTCGGACGCGGCTTTCTGTCGCGTCCGCGTCCGATACAACCATAGACACGCCATGCTGTCTATGCAATACACTAAGGCTAGGTAGGAGCATATTTTTCTTAATTCAGGGCACTAGCAGTTAGCACTATTAAATTATATTATTGGTATACCTTGAAGTAAAGCAGAACTGTTGAATTGAAAGTGAATTTATCATTTTCGACTATATTCGGTATAAAATCAATATTAAGGCCGTACCATGGACAATATACGGATGACAGTAAACGTCCGCAGACGCTTACTGTCATTTTTCCAGATTGCTATCGGACGTCTGAACGCTCAAGGTCACGTCCGCGACAGACGTCCGATATTGTGCACACTTGAATGGATTTTCCTTGTCCAGATACAGTCCTTGCCACACGGCACAATTTTACGTCCAACTTGACTAAATCACTTGATGAAATCGTGACGTGTAGACGCCAGTCGTCCAACTCAAGTTCATCGGGTGGGCGGTACCACCTGATTTTAACCAATCGGGTGGGCGGAATGCAAATCAGTGATTTGATTGTGTCGTGTAGACGGGCAAAGCCAATTCGATTGAAAATTTGATCAGTGGTAAAATTGTATCGTGTGGCAAGGCCTTACCCTTCTGTCGCGACTTACTGTCGCGACAGTAAGTCACGACAGATAGTTTGTGCGGGCCTTTAAACACGTGATTTTTTTAGTACTGTCTGTCTGGCAAGTCTTTGCAAAGCACTGTCCGGCGTCAACAGCAAAAACTACAATTTCAATATTTTAGTTGTTTATTTATACGGCTTAAATATATCGACACATACTAAAGTTAGAAATTTGACCAAAAATATTTATCGATAAATCATCACTGTTACGAACAACACTCGGTTTCCTAACTCTATGTTTTGTCTACTGTTTGCCTACCACGATTCTGCTATAAGAGCGTGCTGCTAAACCTATCGACAGCTCTTTCTATCATACTGCACGTGCCATTAGAAAGAAGATATCAATCATAGCAACCGCTGTTGTTATTTAGTGTTACTTCTATGCCTTAGGTTATATTTCTTTGTTCTTTATGTTGGAATTGTACTCTGTGATGACAGGAATGTAATATAGGGTTACCCGTGCATAATATTTTACCCAATATTAGTGGAAATGCTTCAAAAATTCAAACGCTTGAAGCTCATGGCCGCAAAGTGATTAGATTACCGCCGTACCACTGCGAGCTAAACGCAATTGAACTTATGTGGAATTTGTGGCGGCGAATCACAAGCAAAAATTTAGGACAAGAGGCAACCAACATTGTGAATTTAGCTGAAGAAGCTTTTCAATCTATCACTGCAGAAGACTGGCAAAAACAATGCAAACATGAGTGCCACATTGAAGACAAGCTTCGTGAAACAGATGGGTCTACGGATGCTGAAATGGACAGGTTCATAATAGAATTAAATTCTGAGTCTGATACAGGATATGACAGCAGTTACGAATCATCATAACATTGGCAGTCCACATGGATCATTCTTATAGACTCACGCCTGTTTCCATGCAGGGGTAGGCAGAGGTGTAATATTACACCCACATCATTCTTATTCAAAATAAATATGAAAATTAAATTTGCAGTTTTTGTATTTGATAATTAGAACCTCACGTTGGCGTAATTATGATGCTTTTACCTTTATGTATTAAATAGACAACATTTTTATTATAACTACTTATCTTCATAGGAAATTAGTTATTTCGTAAGAAAATAAATGTACATGCATATAGCCATGCCAATATCAAGAGGTTTTGTTACAAACATTACTTCCAAATATTTAATACGATCGCTTAGGCAATAAAAAAATAAGTACATTTCTAGCAATAATGTATATTTAAAATGGGAGTATTATATGCCAAATATAGCAACACAACGCCCAGGTTGGCCAATCTAACAGCTAGAGGTAAAATAACTGTGAACGGACTATACCTAGTTCGTAATCAATTGGAATGCTTTTTATCATCATAAAATACTCCAGCTTTAGTGAGACAAAGTGAAAATATTAAAAATCGTAGAAAAAAAACCAATTTGTTTTGTTCATATGAAGTTTAAGGTCGCCACAACAAACCCAGACCGAATTCTGCCATTGTTCTTTGTGTTTTGATGTATTTTACTATTATTTAAAAATATTGTGCACCCATGTCCAGGTAAAAACGATGTAATATTGTTCTTATTCTTATACGGGGTATAAAAAGACCCTTAATGAACGTTTAAATCCCATTTCATCATTACAAACATTCTTTACTTGCACTATACCTGAGAAATTACAGCTTCAGGAGATATTGAGGCTCAAAGTTACCATATTTATTTTTAATTAGGTTTAGAATCTATGCATTTTACGCACCAATTTGTTATATATAATGTAATTATGTCCTGTGCACCCTTGGATAGTTAAGTAGGGTCATTTCGCCTGTTCGCGTCCACCCCCCTATTCGCGTCCATTTTGCGGACCTCCCTTTAAAAATGCTCGGAAATAAGTATACTAACACACTAATAAAATGAAAAGTCAGTATCGCTAATACTTCGACGTATAAGAGACACGCACAAATAGACAAAAGTTCCGTGCGCCCAGCCAATCCTGTTTAAAAAAATTTGTTAATCTCGGTTGTTCAACAAAAGAGTGCAGATGCGCGGGATATAAATAAAAAAATAGTGTGCAGCGGCGTGTTTGACGGTAATTTTTTTATTGTTTTATGTGAATTTTAGGATACATAGCTGTTTCTAGACATTAATAATGAAAAGACGAATAGTATGAATTATGAATTAGCTTGTTTTTTTTATAGTTAACAATTAAAATAAGGTGGACGCGAATTACAACACCGAATTTATAAAACTTCCACTTTGCGTCCACAATGGACGCGAACTCGTCTATTTATGATTTCTTTAGTTGTTTATTTTTATGTGATTAAAATATGAGAGAGAAATTGGGATTTTGTTTATTTTTACATTAATAGTATGCAATTGTAATGACCAATTTGCGTCCACATTATTATGATTGTAATAAAAGATACAATTGATATAATAATCGACCACGAGTGGACGCAAACTATACCTGCAAGGGATAATATTATAGCAAATTGCGTCCATATTTTCATGAAATAGAAATGATCGCATAAATACATTCTATATATATTTCATTTTATAATTTAAAATGAATTTTTGATTATGACTAAATTTAAAATTGAATTATTACATTTAATTTCTTTTATTCCATATTTTTTCTATTCAAGATGAGTTCTTAGGAGACAAGAAAGAAGAAGGAAAAAAAATACAAAAGATGTTTAAATAAAGAAAGCGTTTTGTGATATTCGTGAGAAGAAGAAATCGATAAGACAAATATGTACATAATTATGTAAAAATTATGCTATTCCGAAGACCACAATACTGGACAACATGTACCTATCGTTATTTTTTTATCTTTGATTTTAAGTTCCATCGATGTTGAGAACAATAAATAGTTATTTATAGTTTCTATAAAGTGATTTAATAATGATAATAATGTAGACTTTTTATAACTTTAATCTTAAATGTAGAAATTGTTAAAAGCCAATCTTTCTTTAGATTGTCTTTACAATATCACCCTTATATGAAGGATTATAAGGCTGATATTGTAAAGACTAAGCTGGTGGACGCGAACTGGTCCACAGGTGGACGCAATTAGGATTTTTTGGACGCAAACTGGGTAAAATGCCATATTTTGAAGTTTGTCTATTTAAAAAAAAAACATAACAAGTTTCGAACAAAACTGAAAGTTATTATTAAAATAGACTATATACTGAACGCATTACATAAATTTTTCATTGAATCAATTTGCTGGAACATTTTTATTTTCTCCTTCAAACTTGCCAACTGCACTAAATGGACGCGAACAGGCGAAATGATCCTATCTCGAGAATTGCACGCGCATACTTTACATAACGGCTTATAAAATGTGTCTACAAAAAAAATCGTTTCCCAGGTATTGTTTTGCTAAGTATGACTTAGCATAATGTGTAGCTTAACTTCGGCTTGGTGACAGGTCTTTTTAACCCGTGTATAATATTATAAAGAAGAAGATTTTTGGTTAAGTTCGCAGGAAGCGGTGGAATTCAGGCGGCTCATTGGAGTTGTGTGGACAGCCTTTGGGAGGCCAAGTCCAACAGAGGATGTCTTTAGGTTTAGGCGATGATACAGATCATGTAAAGATGAGTCATACATTTATTTTATATTAAGTAGGTCCTTACAAAATAAGTTTGTGACATCTCGTGAAGCCCGAACCCCAGTGTAGAAAGGTACGTAGTTGCAATTTTGTGATAAAATTTGTCATTTATGACTATTAATTTGTCTATATATACCTACAATTTGATTACATTTAAATAAGTATATACGATTATACGTAAAGTTAAATAAATATAAGTACAAACTTTCACAGCTTATTTATTGTTAAATAAGTAAATATAATTACTCCGCCTATTATACGACGTGACTAGTAATTAGTAAAATTATAATTACTCATTAATGCTAGAAGTCTAATCGTGCCGTCTAAGGGCCTGTTCACGAGATCGGTCTAAGCGTCGCGCGTCGCGGCGGGCGGCGCGGCAGAGCGTCGTGCACGCCACGACCCTACAGCAGCGGTAAACGCAGCGGCAAATGTGGACGTATTTGGGCCGACGGAGTTACCCATAAATATGGCGATAACGAAAATATCTTTGTGTAACTATACGGTATACCTACAAAATTGTCGACATTGGATCTTCATTTCTTACAAGTATTTTATATCAAAGGAATAATGCATATTCGCAATTAATGAGGCGTTGAATAGGTATCTACACAACATAGATTACGTTAATTAGGTAGGTAAATCACCTTTTAATTTTCATAGTAGCTGTGTCTGTACCTAAATAGGTACATATGTACATTACACAATGTTTTAATGTTTGCGATTTATATTAAAACCTACCATTACATTCTGTAAAACATTGTTTCATTACATCTCGCAACGTTTTATTAAAAATTTTGTATTTATACAGCGGATGTGTTGCTATCCATACACGCGACCGTTTTAAAATTTCGACTTGAAATGTCTCCGTATTCATTACCGCCACAAAATATTTAACAAATAGTTTAACCGCCTAGTTCGTCCCTCGCGTAACGCTGTCTGTGCCGCTCGAAGTCGTGGCGTCGGACTCGGTCGCAGTACATTTGTTCCCGCCGCTCGCCGCACCGCACGCCGCGCAGCCATTCGCGCCAAAAAAACGCGCGCGTTATCGCTGTGCGCGGCGGCTCGTGGCGTGCGTCGAACGTTTTCATACATTTGATCTTACCGCTCGCCGCCCCGCACTAAGCCGCCGCTCAGAGCGGCAAGGTCGTGACAGGGCCGTAAGGGCCTGTTCACGAGATCGGTCTAAGCGGCGCGCGTCGCGGCGGGCGGCGCGGCAGAGCGTCGTGCATGCCACGACCCTACAGCAGCGGTAAACGCAGCGGCAAATGTGGATGTATTTGGGCCGACGGAGTTACCCATAAATATGGCGATAACGAAAATATATTTGTGTAACTATACGGTATACCTACAAAGTTGTCGACATTGAATCTTCATTTCTTACAAGTATTTTATATCAAAGGAATAATGCATATTCGCAATTAATGAGGCGTTGAATAGGTAGGTACCTACACAACGTAGATTACGTTAAGTATGTAGGTAAATCACCTTTTAACTTTCATAGTAGCTGTGTCTGTACCTAAATAGGTACATATGTACATTACACAATGTTTTAATGTTTGTGATTTATATTAAAACCTACCATTACATTCTGTAAAACATTGTTTCATTACATCTCGCAACGTTTTATTTACATTTTTGTATTTATACAGCGGATGAGTTGCTATCCATACACGCGACCGTTTTAAAATTTCGACTTGAAATGTCTCCGTATTCATTACCGCCACAAAATATTTAACAAATAGTTTAACCGCCTAGTTCGTCCCTTGCGTAACGCTGTCTGTGCCGCTCGGAGTCGTGGCGTCGGACTCGGTCGCAGTACATTTGTTCCCGCCGCTCGCCGCACCGCCCGCCGCGCCGCTCGCCGCGCAGCCATTCGCGCCAAAAAAAACGCGCGCGTTATCGCTGTGCGCGGCGGCTCGTGGCGTGCTTCGAACGTCTTCTAGGCATGAGATATACCTGCTACGTTCCATACCCGGCCTCACGGGTACGGGTATGGCCATGCACCCAGTACAGAAACCCAGTATTAAAATACCTATAGGTATTTTCAGGGCAGGTCTTTGACAGCTTCCTTTTGGAGGCTCTTACAGACTTTTTCATCAGTTTGATGACTCTTTTGGCTCACCCAGGTCTAATTGACATGGGGACCCGCTCTTGCCAGTTATTTAGGTTTTCAGACTATACTTTATTACTTTAAACGAGGAATACATACCTATATATTTAGATAGAGTTTGGCTTCGTAAGTTTATCTACATAGTTAGATTGCCCGGGAAAACGCCACAAAAAATGATAATTTCTTAAATTGTAAGAACTTTAAAAAACATCAAAACAGTTCAAAATAAAATTGTCGACCTAAGTACAAACACCTTATAGCTATCATCTTATATTTTCATCCACTCTAAAATCACCTCTATCTTCTTAAGCGAACAATCCTTTTTCGTCAAAAGTCATTGAAACACTGCTCTCTAACATTATTTACGCAATTAACTTCTTTATCATGAATGAACTGCCGCCGTCGGCGTCGCCCCGCCGCCGCGCCGTACCCGACGAGGCGGGCGCTAGCGGCTCGGGGCGCGGCGCGGTGTCGAACGTAGACCGGGTACAACTTATGATCAGGTATAGGTACGTACGGGCCGGCGGTACTGTCATGCGATGTGCGACTTCGTTCGGCGCGCAGTTCGTACAATACCTATCGGGTACGGTTCGGGTCTCTACCGTACATACCCGGTATGCGTACTGCCATGTTCATACTGGGTATTTATACCTGTACCAGTATATACGCATCATCCCTAACGTCTTCATACATTTGATCTTGCCGCTCGCCGCCCCGCACTAAGCCGCCGCTCAGAGCGGCAAGGTCGTGACAGGGCCGTAAGGTTCTGTCAACTACTTTAAGACTTTTTAATAAAAAAATTACATTGTATTTAATTTTCTATTTTATATTATTCACAAAGGACTTTTAAAGGATGAAAAATTCCAACAAAAAACAACCTTTGTTAACATAGAACGTCTTTTAAATCGAACGTTTCCGCAAAACAACGCACGATGTTTACCACGGACGCTCGCTCTTCCGCCATAAAACGTCCTAAGTTGATATGTAACTCACTATCTCGTACAATAAAAGGACTAGAAATATACACTTTAGGGCATTTAATTAGGCTGGGCTGTTATAATAACATACCAAAAAATCATAATTTTAATTCTCTCGTTATAAGACTTATAACGAATTATACAAGTCAAGAACTTTGACAGCCTCTACTGAAAATTGCTATCCTTGCAGATCGGACTTTGTTCTGCGGATGAGTCGATATGTTGGTATAGTTTTTCAACACGCACGCCTCAAACAGGCATTTAGGGATGTCGGAAGTGAACAAAAATATCGATATATCGATGTATCGATATTTATAAAAGTATCAATATCGGCGTCGATATCTCCAGGAAAATATATCGATACATCGATATATCGGTGATTTTTTAAAACAATTTGCTGTTTTATAATAGTAATAATTTAGTATTTAGTTGTGTTAATAGTAGAATTGTTAATTATCGCTTGTCCCGTGCCTCGGAGAGCACGTTAAGCCGTCGGTCCCGGTTGTCATGAAGATCTTTGACAGTCGTTGTAGGGCGTCAGTACCTTCTAAATAAACTGACACTAGTCTAAACCATGGAATATCGCTATCCCTTCGGGTTGCGGAGGGCAGACAGGCAGTCGCTCCGTGGAAAAGCTAATATTCAGCCAAATTCGGTTAGACTAGTAAGCGGACCCCAGATTGAAACTGGGATAACGCTAAGAGGATGATGATGAATTTAGTATTTAGTTCAGGCCTAGTCAATAATATCAAAAGGTATTTTTATACATAAAATGGACGCGGCCCTACCCACGTAAATTATAGATACATCTAAACCTTCCTCAGGAGTCACAGTATATTTTATCGTTGAAAGTCGTGAAATAATCCGTGTGGTAATCAAAGTTCATCGCGCTCATACAGACAGACAATAAGGAAAGATAAATATTGCTTTGCCCTGCTACTTTGTCCCCGGCTCAGCCAGCGTGAACTATAAACTTTACTTTACCTACTTTATAAAATGTATAGATAGGTATTTGTCACAGACAAGTAGCTAAATCAGCCGCTCAATTACAAAACATAGACACTGAATAAAGGGCGCTGGGCGCTGTTCGACTAGCGGCCTGAATTCAGACATGCAATCAATAGTACCTACAGTTTTTCAAACAATTAAGTTTCTTTTTGCTTTCTTACTATATTTAGGGTTTTGGATTCTAGCGAATTCAGTTACATAAATAAAAAAATATCGTTTTTAACAATTTTCGATATTGCAAATTTTGTATCGATTTATCGATATATCGAATTAAAATATATCGGCAAAAAATATCGATATATTGTTTTGAAAATATCGATACATCGATATATCGATACTTTTTCAACAAGCCTACAGGCATTCGTTGTGCGCCGTTCGTAGCGCATGTCTCGCAAAGTCTGTATCCACCTTTACATGCGCGGCGCGCAAACATTTGGTTAGCGTAGCGCAGCGTCCAATTTACTCTGAAGAGAAAACGCCGCTATGTGGTCTCATGGCCGCACAATTTTCCATCGTTGCAACCTACATCTTGGTTGCTACACACGCACACATTAACCGATGTTATAAGTGTATTGAGGCAGTACAAGAGAAAGGAACCATGGTATATTGGTAAATGTTACGATAATAGTGAAGCGATTCTTTTTCTCAGTTGTTGTTAGTTAGAGACACACACAGTGCGTTCGTACTAGAAACCGTAGGTTCAGCATTGAAAAAGATATGCTTCTATCTACTAAGCATATTAGCATATTGGCTGAATGGGGAAGTGACATATTTGGAACATGCCCAAGTAAGGTGTGCCCGACTAGTTCATGGTTAAAGATTAAAAACAGCCAAATTAATATTTTAGAGATAGGCAGTATAACACACAGCACATCTATTTTAAGCAATATTATATTCAGCATCTAAAAAGGTAGATTAATAAAGCTAGAATTGGGCGAGATGGAGGTTTTGTTGACCGCTACGTTTCGTACCATTTTCGTACATTGACCTTTCGTAGATTTTCGTTCGAGTGATGTCAATGCGTAGACAATAGCTAGTCCGCTACATAGATATACGCTTGGCGACTCGCACTGCTGCGTCTAGTTATTAAACAATTATGTTTTGAATAAGAAGCTACGACAGCTTTCTAGCGATATCTACCAGTATCTACTGGTAGATATCGCTAGAAAGCTGTCGTAGTATTTACTTATCTAAGTACTTAATACGCAGACATCGTTTCCATGCGATGTAGGTACGCTAGTCTAAAATAATTATTCCAGAATTATCTCGACGGAGATATATTCAACGATAGCGCTTGTCTCGCTTGCGATGCGATCGATAACACCGGTAGCTTGCCAGACAAGCCGTGTTCGTGTATTATCGGATATGATTTGCTACCTGCCTACATGTCTGCGAACCTATCTACCCGTTTCCTGCAATTACTTACTCATATCCATAAATATAATAAACAAGTCATATCATATGAGTCATATGCACATTAATTAGTGCATACCTATCAGAAATTTCTAGAAATTTGTAGATTCTCCTTTGTCATTTGTTAATTCAAGCGTTCCTACATAATAAATACCTAAGTAATATCGGGGCCAAGTTTTTGCTTACCTAAATGATTCATAAATTTTCCATTTTAGCACAGATAATATAATACATTTTAGTAAGCAATTGTGAAATAAGCACTAGGTAGGTATGTGTAATAAGTATAATGTGTGCTTACTTGAGCATAACTTATCCGCAAGATAGCATGTTAAATCTACAGGTACAGGAAATCTATGGCTTTATGAGAAGAGTGCAGAGGATATTGCGATACATACATTATACTTAAACAAGACTTACTTATAGGTACCTGTATTATATTAAAATTATTTCGGGTAGCGTAAATTTAGTTAAGATTCTAATTCTCAAAGTAGACAGTAGTAGACAAAATAAGTTTGAGAACCTTTATGTACATAATCGTATCGCATGCTTGACATACTCTGTCCACGCGTTGGATAGATTACACTGTACAGCAGAGCCTTGAAGGACTTATAAATAGTGTAAACTGACCCGAAGGTCAAGACCGTCACACTCTACATATAAAGACATAGATACTGAAGAAATAACATTGGAAATAAAATATTTATTACCAGGTAGACAACACTCAGTTCAAAGTACAAAACTAATTAAATTATTATGTACCTAGCTATTTATCATAATTTTCATGGTTCAATGTTCATCTTCAATCACATAGAGATTGCCTAATCGTAGGTGTAATTATTGCAATTTTTGCAAGCAGTCTTTATTACAAACGCAAAAATAACAGAGGTACAGAGAAAGTTGGGCACAAAAAGTTATAGATTCGTGGATTGGGAAGATTGACGTACCTACTTAGGTACTAGCAATAAGATTTTATCAACATTTGCACAGCGTCACCTCGAAACTACGATTTTATTTGTAGGTCCCACATTTGCACAGTGCAGACGAAAAAACACCTAGATTCAACATTCAACTCGAATCAACAATTTGTGGGTCCCACAAATTAGTGTTGTACAATGTGGTACCTACAACACTAATTTGTGGGAATCAAACCCATAACATTCGTTGCAGTTGTACAGTATCATGTGTTTAACGGTGAGGCGGCTGCAGATTACTGCGCTATCCAGGCTGACAGATAAATTCGTTTTAAAATTCTGTCTGGATCTGATCTGCCCTCGGTTTTAGACCTAGGTTACTGACCCATTATCCTCCTATTTTCAAAGACATGTTATTTAGCTGACAGTTTTCGCCCCATAACATCAGTTCTGAAGTAAACAAGTCATTTATATGATGTCGACTACTCACAAGATTCCAGCATTCATAGTTGTTTAAAAATTTAATTTTAGAATATAACAGCGAAATCGACTGCAAAGTGATAAGTATATTTAGATTTTTCTTGGTGGTTTAAACTGATCTTCTGTACCTAAGTATTTATAAAATTCGGCCGTTTTTGTTCTGACTGACTGATAGACAACGCACAAAAGTGTAAGATCTTGTGTGTGTGAATGTTCCTTGGGGACCGTATGGGTAAGTAAGAAGGGCTTCCTGAACTTCCGATGGGGTCGGGTAGAAACGCTTAAAAAATGTGTGGATATAGCTGCGGGCATCCCATAGTTTGATATAAGATTCTGCTTGCGGCTTAGCCCGCGTAGATGTCGGTTCTCTTATCAAAAGACAGCCTAGATATACATACATATGTAGTATCCTGATGTAGAAGCTAAATTACTGCGTAATTTCATCAATATCTGTTCAGTAGTTTTTGTGTGGAAAAGTAAAATACAAATTTAATATCCATTCGTCCAAAGATACATATAATATGCTCACGAGTTCGCGTTTATAATAGTAGTGGGATGTCTCTAGATGCTTGTAAATTATAATAATATACGACCGTAGAACATTAACAATAAAGATAAAGTAGTTTTAGAGATTACTTATAGCAGACTAAAAATAAATTGGCAGCATGGCAACTGCTGTTGCACTGTGCACACGATATTGCAGTACGGGAATAAACGTTATGTAGTTATACTTAGTTTCAGAGTCCACGTGTAACAAGCTGCAATTTTGCATGTCTGAGCCACAGTGAATAGACTGAACCAACATGCAAAAAAACGTCGCAATAGTCGTAATTGACTGCACGGTTGGTGTAGTGGTTTAAGCGGCCGCCTCGCCGCTTGACTTGTGTTGTGGGTTCGATTCCCACACGAGACAACACTTTGTGTGACTCATAAATTGTTGTTTCGAGTCTGGGTGTCCATTGTGTCCGTTAGATGTATGTTTGTAAAGTCCCCCGCGACACAGGATTTAGTCCTAGTGCAGGCGTTGTCTTTTTAAAGATAAAAAAAAGAAAATAATAGGCACCATTGCGAAAAATAGTCTGCGCTTCCTTGCTAATAAAAAATATTAGTTAAATTGTGTCATATATCCCGGTAAGCGGCATTAGGCTCGCCACCTATTACGTGGGATCAAAACACTGGCGAAAAGTGGGCGTTTAATATGCCTCTGCCTACCCCTTCGGGGAAACAGGCGTGAGTCTATGTATGTATGTATATTCATAAGCTGTGAACTTCCTCTAGTATAATAATAGATATCTATTAGACTACTAGAGGCTCGCAGCTACACCCGCACCACAGCCCGCACATATTTATTAATGTAGCCGTTTCTACCAGATTCCGTGAGAATTTCGGAAAATTCCTTCTTAGTTTCATTTCAGCTTCTTGAGCTTAGTGAGACTGCTGTGCGTTGTGTGTCACTCAGTAGGCAACTGAAGAATTTTAATTATGAAAGCATTGTTACGCTTATATACGTCCGTTGCCCGGTCTATCGGTCTGTCAAAATCAGACAGAGAATGCATCAGCCGCACATGTACCTACCTATTTAAACAAGACTTATTGTAGCTACATCATAAGAAATAATGCCTTTATCACGGGCGATTTAACATACATTCAAGTACCGAACATAAAAACCAGACTTGCAATAACCATTTGTAGATCAAAGAGTGCTGTCTCGTATGGGGATTGACCATCATACTCAGCGCTGAGCTGAAACTTTTTTACAAGGCGTGCAGTAGCAGACTGCCTCGTTTTAGTACCAAGTCATTGGCTCGACATCTGATAAAATGACTAAAATAACTACTGCCGAGTCCATACCGAAGTGAACCATCGTAAAACAGTATACATTGCTGACAATATACTCATAACTCGTATTTATGATACTTGTGTTATCTCCATAACAGGGCGAGGGTGATATCATTCATGCAGAGTGGCGTGTTCCGTGTTTTGCGGAACTCCATTTGCAGATCTCCAGGAAATGTGGCTTCATTCTGTCTATCTCTACGATGCACTCTCAATGACAGCTGCTGATAAAGTAGTATTCTCATAAATGGCATTCTTACTCCATTTATTACAAAACTAGTTTGTGTTCTGACCTAGTAATGATCGTAGCCCACCGAAATGGTTAAACATCATAGAGTGCGTAGAAAAAAAGAAAACTAGGGACACATACGAGTATATTATGTTTAATATGTTTTTGTGGTCTGCAAAAGTGTTACGACCCAGTATTCATTGCTTCTTCTTTCTGCTTCTTATTTTCATTACCCGCTGGAACCCGCCACTCACTAGGTATAATATGGGAAACGCTGATTTAGATAATTTACTGTAATTAGAAGGTGAAGTCAACATTACATCTGTTATCACTTGTAAGGGAGCTATGGAACTGGACACGTGTAAAATACAAAGGGCACTGATCAAAACATTGTACCTATATCTACTATTTTTCTAGTCTCGCTATTTACAGACGTAGCGTCTTTTCTTCAATGACGCGTGTACTACGTAAGAAGTACGTAGATCGCTATGATTAGATTATAGTGGGCTTTCATTTTCAAGAGAATTAATGGTCTATTTACAGCCAAGACAGAACAGAAATAAATATGCGAAGATAAAAATATCACCGATACAAATAAAACATATTTTCTTTGTGTTTCGCTATACCTCATACGTAGGTATAGTCATGTACTTCTATGTACCAATAGTTATTTGTGCAACAAGAGAGCAAAGTTTTTTTTTGTTTCGAGTGCTGATTTTGAGTCCCGAGCAAGCGAAGGATTCTATGGTTGATTCACGAGCGTAGCGAGTGAATCAAAGTTAGAATCCTGAGCGTGGTGAGGGACTCAACAGCATGAGATACAAAAAACTTTGCTCTCGTGTAGCACACATAACTTTTCACCACAGCAGTGAAAACACATATTACTTAGGAGACATAGAAATGAACAGGAATAGATTGAATTCTGCATAATCACTTGTTGATTTAACTCTTCTGGTGTTAAAGTACCGTCATCATCGCTAGTTTCACTCATCTTTTTAGATTATTTTATATATTCATATAAATTTAATACGTTACGCTATACCTACTGTATCAGCATCAGCGAAATTTTTATGCACGCTACTTTTTGAAATCGCGTTTTAATACCGTCGCTGGTGTTTATTTTTCAAATGTATCATTGTTGTAATTCTAAATAAAAATGTATTGGTTAAATACTAATTTTATACTTACTATTAATTAGACTTATTTTTATTAAAATCCATTAATAAATTAAACATGTACATAAACAATAACAAATAAAAAAAAGTAATTTCTTTATTCTTTTTTTTTGTGTTTCCGTAGGTGTTTTCTTTGAGGTCGAATTCCAAAATCGAATTTCGAATTCGAAGGAGTTTGTTTTTTCACTCACTTTTTATATGCATGTGAAAGAGACAGAGCACAGTAAAATTCGAATGTTTCAAATTTGTGGCTGAACAATGTCAATTCGTGGCACTGAAGATTGAAAAATTAAAAAGCTACTTTGCCTCACGCTCGAATCAAAATCGCGCTTTGTTCACTGTTGTCTCGCAGCAAAAACAGCATGTTTGAGCTGCTGTGGTGAAAATAATTTTACCTATGTACCTATATATATTTCATATTTTGATTTTGCCTCTGGATCTTGTCAAATTGTATCGAATGCCGCAGCTAGGATGCAAAAAATCGTATCTATGTTCTTCATATTGCTCCAAAGCTGATGTAAGTATGTATTTTGGTCTATAAATTGATTTTATAGATGGACATTGTATATTAAAGTAGAGAGCGAAACAAACTAAGAAAATACAATAATTTTATCTTAATGGTTTATTGACATAATTTTACGTCATACAAAATAAATTAGCGGGTCTTAATCGCGTACAATTAACTTATTTGAGGTATAAATACCTATTTGTTTCAGTCTCTCCGCGACCACGCTCGGTGCAAGACGAGCGAAACGTCGGAAACAAATATGTATACAAATCGCGAAAGTTTAAAATCGATAACTTTACCTTTTATCACTGTGCGAAACCGCAGGTAAAACTGAGTAATCCCTATATTTATTTTACAATCATACACACGTAATCACAGCCAGGACTCAGGGCAAGCATACCTATAAAGGCTACAACGACCAGTAAGAACACCTGAAAGAAACAGCAAGGAATGCAGGATGTCCAATATGAATAGCGCAAGCACGCGGAAGGTTATGTAGGCAAGTACTTACATCTGTTCATAACGATGCGCGATGTTAACTCAAGGTTGATACTGAAGAATCGGATCGATTTTATTCAAGGATGCATTGTTTTATACCGATTTGTTTAACAGTAACACTATCGTTAAACAAAATAAGGAAATATTCGTATAATAGTTATAAGTACTGTTTACATAAAGTCGTTTTTCTGGGCATGGGCCTTTTCTGACTGTGAGAAGTTCTATAGGCTCTATAGCGCGGGTTCTGATTGAGCTGAGGTTACGGATATTTTTTACTCTTTCAAGCAACATCTAATGAACGGATTTTTATGAAACTTTGCAGTAATACAGCCTATATATTAGAATATTACATGGTATGCCTTTTGTCCCGATAACCGACAGCCACGCGGGTCAAGCTGCAGGCAGCAGCTAGTCTGCCATAAAACAAATACAGACGCGTTCGCCAAATGTTGAACAAATGAGACACTTGAATTATAAAAGTACACACGGTTGTCGCCTCCAAGTCTAGACAAGGTATTACGTCACGCCCTCTGGGGTGACCTTAGCGGAGTTTTCGCCGAAAAATGAGAGAATTTACATGGTTATTGACTGCTGCAAAATTTAATCAGCGATAGCCTAGTGAAGATACCAACGGACTGCCATGTAGAGGGTATCGGGTTCGAATCCACGGCGCGCACCACTGACTTTTCACTGTTATGTGCGTAAGTGCGTATTAAAATTGTTAGTTATCGCTTGTCCTGTGCCTCGTAAAGAACGTTAAGCCGTCGGTCCCAGTTGTCATGATGATCTTTGACAGTCGTTAAAGGGCGTCAGTACCTCTATATAAACTGACACTAGTATAAACCATGAAATATCGTTATCCCTTCGGGTTGCAGAGGTCAGATACACATTCGCTCTGTGGAAAAGGTAATATTCAGCCAAATCCGGTTAGACTAGTAAGCGGACCCTAGCCACAGATTACTAAATAGTTACTTCGTAACCCTAGCTTGAAACTGGGATAACGCTAGGAGCATGACCATTGACTACTGCAAAATGATTACCTAATAAAACCATGCAATTGTCACGTAGGTACACAAGAAATCAAGTTGATGTTGGTAAAAAACCAATACACGCTGACCTGAGGTTTCCGGCGACTAGGACCGCAATTAACTGGGACCGCGGTCCCAGTTGCCGGATTTGTAAAAGATAAATAATTTTCTTCCAGCAACTGGTACCACTCATAGATGACTTAAATAAATCTATTGTTTAAGCCAAAATCGGTACAGTCAAACGAAAAAATCTCTAAATTATTTATATAAGTATCATTGCCTCGTTCTAGACATGATTAATTTATCCTATGCGCTTAGTAATAGATTAAGCTAGCCCGTTTTTACATAATTCACATATACAGGTAAACACACACAAAGGGAATAGTATTGTATGATTGTATAATACTATCCCTCTCTAACTCGAGTCCGTTTTGCCTGTCGATTTCAAAGTCAGGTAGCCCCCTTTTGTTATAAACGGGCAATTTTGCAACGGCCGATGACTGGCTCGGCTAATCACTGACAAGAAGCTTATCAGTTTAAGAAAGTCAAGTTTTGCATCAGAGTGTCATATTAGATCATTGTATATCATTGTGATACTGCGCTGAATGTTTGTTGTAAGCGCAAGTGTTTGAAAATGATATGGAAGTTCTCAAAGACGAGGGATTACATTTTGTTACACAATTACCACATTTTCACAACATAGAAAAGCGGCTCTACAAAAAAAGAAACGAGGCTATTGGAGCCAATAAAGTCACTTTTCACAAAGCTGCCGACGTCGAAATACCAAAAACGTACCAAAATTTATTGCTTGCTGACTATAGTGGGCAGAAAAAGCGCGTAATTGTATTTGCAAGTGAAGAAATGAAAAAATATTTTAAACTGTGCAAACATTTCTATATTGATGGCACGTTTAAAATTTGTATTAAGTCATTTTATCAACTCTGTACTATACATGCAGATGTTGGAAGTAATGAAGACTACGTAAATGTTGTTCCAGTAACTTACGCACTTCTACCTGATAAAAAGACATCTACGTATAAGTTGCTTTTTGAACTCATAAAAAGCCAGATACCCGAATGGGAGCCGGCTGTAATGACCATGGACTTCGAAGTTTCATCAATACAAGCGGTCAAACATTTTTTTCCAGGTGTGAAAATTGTTGGTTGCTTTTATCAGTTTAAAAAAAGTTTGTGGTGTAAAGCGAAGGAATTGGGCGTCGACAAAACTCAACCAGGAAAAGATCATGTTCAGCTATGTTCGGCTCTTTCTCATCTCCCACTAGATATGGTCGACGATGGCTGGTTGTATGTCATGGAAGAATAGCCAATTAGTGCAGAGATTACAAATTTGAATGAAAAACTACTTTGTACAAACATGGCTAGAAAATTCAACACTCGCATGTACATTTACTACTTATGGGGAAATTAAACAAAACAAATAATGCTGTCGAGCAATGGAATAGTCACATTAGAAAGTACATCAAACCAAAGCCAAACATTGCCCAGTTGCTGCAAGGACTCCTAAAAGATATGAAACACTATTCTGGAGCATTAAAAATCCTAACGGTATCCAAATATCGAAGAGGAGGCATTCTTCGATTGCTAAGATGAAAATTATTCATAATTCTGTTAATGACTTACTTAATTATAAAATAAGTATCGGCCATTTTTTGGACAGATTACGATAAATATTATACATATATTATATAAATATTGACTCCGAATATCACAGGTTTTAAGTTATTAATTTATTATATAATTTGACTGATTTTGTGAAGCCATGACGGCCATTTTAAAGTAATTGTGATTTATGTTTTTTCTTTTTTAATGTTTATGGTACTACTTAAAGACTGATTTTGTGATAAATAATAACTTTGATTGTTAATTGTTGATTATTATTATAAGCACGATTTATATGAATCTTTTTCCTAAGTATATTTTAAATAACAGAACAGTGGTCAAAGGTTGTTGACGTGACAACGTCTTATAAATTGGTTTGCCGGGTGACACTTCAAGAAACTGCGTTACGCTCCGCTCACGTTATGCGCTCACAATGAGAGCGAGTGAGAGGCACGCGTCCCGCCTAAGAGCGAGAGAGACAGACATAAAAAGTGAAAGGCACGCGTCTTTCATCCTTCTTCCTACTATACGAATGAATATTCACATTAAAATTATTTTACCACTCAAAGTCGTTGTCACGTAAAACTTTCGCCCGTATACCGAATTTACAGGCAACCAATTTTTTTTTTAAATTTATAACATTATTTTTATATTTTAACACAGTTAAGGCTAATTTTGTGATAATTATTTACTTGACTGATTTTGTGTGAAGCCATAGCGGCCATTTTAAACTAATTGTGATTGACATAGATAGTACATACGTTTATGATTTTATTGTGATTTATGTTTTTTTTTTTTAATTATATTTACGGTACCACTTAAAGGCTGATTTTGTGATAAATAATTACATTCTGATTGTTAATTGTTTGAAATTTGTTGATTATTTATAATTATAAGCACGATTTATGTGATTTTTTTCTGTTGATTATTGTTAGCATGATATAAATGTATGTTTTTATTACGAAAGTTTTACATAACAGAACTGTAGTCTGTTTTTTATATCAATAAATGATGTTTTTAAATCAAAAGGGATTTTTCTTCAATTATTACATCCAAATTTTTTTGTTTGACTGTACATTTTTTTATTTCATTTATCATTTATGAGTGGTCCCAATTGCTGGAAGAAAATTATTTATCTTTTACAAATCCGGCAACTGGACCGCGGTCCCAGTTAATTGCGGTCCCAGTCGTCGGAAACCTCGCTGACCTATCAGTGTAAGTATATATCTTACTCACAGATATGAGAACTTTACTTAACTATTATGATCTTCTTTTCGTATGAGTGTATGGCTGCCTAGTCACGGAGTTTATAGACTGCCCGAAAGCCATGGTCAGAAAGACATGGTCTGAAGCAGGGAATTCAGACATGTCAGCAGATACGTTCGCCCATCAAAATCGCGTCCTCTGCTAGTGTTGCTTTCCTTCGCTAATATATTGCGAACCGCAAGTCAAGTCCCGCTATGGGCGTTACAAGACTTATTGAACGAAACGGATCAGAGTATGATATAAAAAGAGACATAAACCATACCAGAATACAAATACCAACATAATCTGGCCTGCCTTTGCAAACGCTAGCTAAAGAAAGCAAGATCAATATTAAATGGACGTATAGCAGAGTCATCCTGTCAATCGAATGTTGAGTTGCTTTACTCAGTTCATAAATCAGTCTCTCGAACATTCTATAAAATAATGCAACATCATGACTAACATTCCTTTCATGATTGTATAGCAGGAAACATTATATGATATTTTAAATGGAGGCTATGGTATATGGTATGAGGATATCAATTAGTGCGAATACTGCCTCACTCGTACAATTAGCTACTGTTTAATATTTATGTCCCTAAGCGTAAGTTTTGCAAATCCATATGTAGGTCTGTAATTTAATTTACCCTATGTACTTGTAATACACACATAACTACGATAGCCTAGTAGAGAGACCGACGGACTGCTACGCAGAGGGTCTCGGGTTCGAATCCACGGCGCGCACCAATGACTTTTCGAGGTTATGTGCGTATTAAATTGTTAATTATCGCTTGCTTGCTAAACGGTGAAGGAAAACATCGTGAGGAAAATTGCATGTCTGACAGTTCTCCATAATGTTCTCGAAAGACATGTGAAATCTGCCAACGCGCACTACCGTTTGGCCACGGGGACCGACGACGCGACCTGCCACAAGCGATTTCGATGTACATGGCGCGTTTACTGTGAGGCGACATCGGTCGCCGCGGCGGAGTTAAGCGCGCCATGTACATCGAAATCGCTTGTCGCAGGTCGCGTCGCCGGTCCCCGTGGCCGGGCCGTTAGCCAGCATGGTGGATTATGGCCTAACTTTTCTCATAGTGACAAGAGGCCTGTGCCCAGCAGTGGGACAGTTTATATACAGGGCCGATGATGATGTACTTGTAATGGGTGTATGGGTACTAACTGCATACAATCTACTTAATTATGTTTATATTATATGCTTGACTAGAGGATGCCCGCAGCTATCCCCGCACATTTATTGAATTTAAACTTTGCTGACTGCTACCGGGGAATTTTGGAAAATCCCTTCTTAGTCGGTCCTACAGTTCCCAAGGAACATACGTGCCAAACTTCAGCTTCTTGCGCCCAATAGTTTTGACTGGGGCTTGTCTGTCAGTCAGTGTTTTATAGGTAGTAGAGCCTTGCTGATTTCAACATGTATGGGCCGGCTCGACTGGGGAAGTACTACCCTCTCACAGAAAATCGACGTAAAGTAACAGTACCTAAACTAAACTGTTGCGTTTCGTTCGGTGAGTGAGAGTGCCGGAGGCCCTATCCCCATTGAATTATTACCTTAGGTAATAATTCAATGCCCTATCCCCTTTTCCATTTCCCTCATCCCACTCCTCATCCTATCCCTGTTCCCAACCCCAAAGGACGGCAACGCACTTGTGACTCTTGTGGTGTTGCTTGTGTCCATGGGCGGCGGTAATTGCTTACCATCAGGCAATCCGTATGCTCGTTTACCGCCTAGGTATTAGGTACTATAAAAAAAAAGTGTGATGTAAGAATTTCATATTTACAGACAGATAAATACGTATAGAAATGATTTTAACGATATCCAATGACGATATAATTTAAATTGCTCTGATTCATTTGATGTACCTACCTACCTAGGTACTGAGTAATGATAAGGATTATCATTTATTTATGGCTGATGCCTCACATCAAGTAAAGTAAAACTGACTTAGTAGATGACTCACTATAAATTATGGTGAGTGCTCTTTTTTGAGGGGGTACGTCAAAGAAGACTCGGCGTGCCGTTCCCCGTGACGTTTTGAACGGGCTAATGTTTTAATTACTTGACATTTTAATACGCACACTCATTTGAAAACTCAGTGGATGCGAGCTGTGGGTTTTACGGTTTTGTGTTTAAAGAACTAATACAAACATTCCAAGTAGAAAAGAAATATTACAATAATTTTATTGCAATGTACATACGGCACTTTTTAAAGCCTGTTCTGGCAACCCTCCGTTTGCATTCCGCGTCGATCAATACTCATATGCACCTTCGCTGCCAAGAAATATTATAGTTAGGTACCTAATATGAAAAATGTATGACAAGGTTGAGCCGTAAGTAGTCCGTGTAACATAGTTACACGATAACACAATATTTCAGGAAATAAACTCAAGTCTTATATTCTACCTACTTACTTCACTCAGATTTTTGTCTTAATATGTACCAAGTAGGAGTTCAAAATGTTCAAATATACATACATACCTACATAGACTCACGCCTGTTTCCCCTAAGGGGGGCATATTAAACGCCCACTTTTCGCCATTGTTTTGACCTTGTAATAGGTGGCGAGCCTATTGCCGCTTATCGGGATATTTTGTTTGCCAGAGCCTCGTCCGTTGATCGGCAGGTGCACCACTTGCAGGTGAGGTTGGCGCCCGACCCTAAGTTCTTGGTGGGAACCCTGCACCTGTATGGAATTCAAATATATGTATGTTTATAGTTTTATTATTTTGTACTAGATTATGCACTCAGCTACGCCCGCAAGTTTTATTAAAATATGACTATTTCTGCCTGATCCCGTGGGAATTTTGGGAAATCCTTTCTTAGTGCACCTATTCGGCCCCCAAAGAACATACCTACATCCCAAATTTCAGTTTCCTTAATAGTTTTGCCTGTGTTATCTATTAGTCAGTCCAACATTAAAAACTGCTATGCAAAGAAAGAAAGAAAAGAAAAAGAAAAACACATTTATTCTATTTATGAAGGCACATACAACATATAGCGGGATTAGTACCGGAACCACCGGAACTAACTTAATTATGTACTAACTTAACCTAACATAAACAGAATCGGATCCCAACCATAGAGATATTAGAATAGAGTGGCAGAACAGTACCTAACTCAATACTGTGTCGTGTCCGTCGGTGCGAGAGAGAACGCAACAATAAAGGCCCCCTGCATCTCTCTCTAACAATACATGCACAACAACAACATTACGCAGTGGCGTGCTACCTGTAACTATTATTTATATCAGATTATCAGTAATCAATAGTTTAAAAATGTATAAATTTTTTTGTCACTTCAATCTATCTTCGTGTATCAATAAAAACAACTTTTAAACTATTGATTACTAATAAACTGATTTAAATAATAGTTACAGGTAGCACGCCACTGCGTAATGTTGATGTTGTGCATGTATTGTTAGAGAGAGATGCAGGGGGCCTCTAATGTTGTGTTCTCTCTCCCACCGGCGGACACGAATAGGCCCCACTCTGCCACTCTATTCTTAATATCTCTATGATCCCAACTCAGCATAATGCCATCTTACAACACAAGATGGCGCTGGTATTCTGTTGGGACCGTTTTTATATATAAATAAATAAATAAATAAAATAAATAATAATATATAATGGACACCAGTCAATAAAAATATACATAACTAATATAACTCAGATTCCAGATAAACTTACAAAAATGAGCAATTGACAAACCTCCACCATGGTCACCCGTCTATGACGCGTACGCGCACGACTATTTATTATCTGTGCACGCGCTGAACGCGCGGAGTTCAAATGTTCAAAATAGACGCCAAGCCAATGTCAGATCACCATGGTGGAAAATTGGAAACTGAGGAAGGAAATTTTGAATAAACATTGGAGACAATTCTTTACGCGGGAAGCTTGTATTGTGAACCATAACAATATAAATCGGCTCGTTTGTGCTACGTTTTTGGTGTTAATTGTGCATCAGAACATGATAATTTTAATGAAGTGCATAACACAGTTTGACTCATAACACAACACAAACAATTTTGCTCAGAAAATCCAATAACTCACAAACTAGGTCTTTGGAGATAATGTATCAAACACTAAACACGTCGCTGGCCGGTTGAATGGCTAGACAGTGGGACTGGATTGTTTTGCTTAGTCGTGGTAAGTGTCTAAATCTGTAGTTGTTGATTTAGCAGATGTAGTTTGTAATGTCTACTGAAACTGTAACTTGATTTCAGGTTTCTTATAGGTGGTGGCAGGTCGTTCCAACAATGTGTTGCAGTAATTTTAAAACTACCACGAAAAGCAGCTGTTCGGTGTCTAGGTGTAACTAGTAAGTAAGAAGACCCTCTAGTATTATGTTTATTTAGTTCACTGGACCATGTTAGTTTTTTATAGAGGTAAGTGGGCCTGCCTGTAGAGACAACACCGAAAAGAAGTGAGGCCAAGTGAAGTTTTCTACGCGATGTCATTCTCAAAATTCTATTTTTATTGAGAAAGGGTGTAATATGAGAGTGAGGTGGGACATTGAAACAGAATCGAGCACAGGCATTTTGCACCCGTTGTATGAGCCTTTCCGTTCTGCTTAGTAGACATGCACCATACACTGTATCTGCATAGTTGAGCTTGGACAAGATCAGGCTTTCACACAACATAATACGCATGTCTTCACTGATATAGGGTCGAACCCGATAAAGAAGCTTCAACCTGTAAAAACAGTTCTGTACTGCCTCTGCAATATGTGTCTCGAAGTGTAAGCATTGGTCAAATACAACACCTAGATTGCGAGCTTCAAGTACCTGCTCTATTTGACAACCCTTGATCTTCACATCCAGCACACACCTCTGTACCCTGCTTACCATCTCCCTAGTGCCAATAAACAAAAACTTAGATTTGTTGGGGTTAAGTATCAGAGAATTTCTGCTCGCCCAATCTGATATGTTATCTAAATCTTGATTTATTTCATTCACAGATACAGAGCAGCTGTCTGGCCTACAGGACACATACAACTGTATATCGTCAGCATAAAGGTGAAACCTAGAGTGTGCTATAGTTCTACTAATGTCAGCTGTATATATTATAAACAGAAGTGGCCCCAAAATTGATCCCTGAGGGACCCCTTTCACAACTGAACCAAGTGAAGATGATGACTTGCTACCATCACCATTCATCACCTGCACCAGCTGGTATCGGTTACTCAAGTAACTAGCAAACCAACATACTGATTTGTGATCACATCCGTAATATGCAAGCTTAGAAAGAAGAAGAGGAATACTGATGGTATCAAATGCCCGGGAACAGTCCAATAATGCAAGCAACGTCCCCTTGCCCTGGTCTCTGTCCTCCAGGATGTTATCTACAACATCAATTAAGGCTGTGGTTGTACTGTGACCCACCCGAAAGCCAGACTGCCTCTCAGGAAGAATATGGCAGTTTTCAACATATTGTCTCAACTGCAAAGAGACAACCTTCTCCAGTATCTTGGATATGCATGGCAAGAGACTGATGGGACGTAGATCGTTAATACTGTTTGGAGTAGACTTCTTAGGAATGGGTCTGACTATTGCAGTTTTCCACAAGTCAGGGAAAGTTGAAGAAGCAATTGATTTATTAACAATACCAGTGATAGCTGGGAGTGTATGCGGAAGTGTCATAACCAGCATGTCAAGTGATATGCCATCAATCCCTAGAGCATTGGATCGGAGGCCCTGAATGATCTTAAGGACATCCCCTTCACTGGCTGGCTAAAGTTGAAAGCACCCTGAACCATAGCGATTAAATTCAAAGTAAGTCAGATCTGAAATTGTGACTTCTCCATAGCCAGGGACATTAAGAAAATGCCTATTGATAACCTTGGGGTCATTGCAATAGTATGGTAACTGGTGATTATTTTTATTTTTATAATTAACTACTGATTTAATACTATTCCATAGTCTCTTGGGGTCTCTTCCTTTTTTTTTTTTTTTTTTTTTTTTTTTTTGTTCACTACGGTGGTAAAACTCTCCTTATGAGTCATCTCAACTCCGCCAACCCAGCCATTAGAACGGCTGGGCTTGGGACTGGCGAAGGAGGTATGTGGAGGCTCTCCCCTACAGGCGTTCGGGGCATACCCACTAAAAACCACCGCGGTGTCCCTACGGGTCCCGTTTGTTGGCGGGGTCACGCGATTCGCGATTTGCATACTTTCTCGCGACCCCGCCCGGGATTGGCCCGCCGTTTGTGTTGGCGGGCCCCGTCTCGTTATGATCTCGCAATCATCCATCAAACTTCTTGCATCCATCAAACTTCTCGCATCCATCACCTCACAAAGCTACTTGGGAGGCGGCGAGGACACGCGCCGCCTCCCGCCTTTTGGCGGACAGGGAGCAGCCCCAGCGCTCACCGTCCGCAGGCACTGAATTTAGGGTGGTCGGAGGTCGTCTCTTGTGCGACGTCCCCGACGCCCGGACCTACGGTTGGGGAGAGGGCGGTGTATTTCCCTCTCCCGCTCCGCCGCCTCCTTGCTCAGCATGACTGCTTCGCAGAAGGAGGCGACGGCGTTCCAAGACCTCTCACTCCGGACCATAGACAGAACTACGGCCGGGAGCGAGAGGACAACCGTATTCAGAGCCGCGACCAGATCACGGCGCTGCGATGCCCAGGCTGGGCATTCCGCCAAAGTATGCAACGCCGTGTCTTCGACAGGGTCGCGGCTGCTGCCACAATGGTGGCATCCGGGCGTTTCCTCCCGGCCTATCCTCCACAAATACCGGCCAAAACAACCATGGCCGGTAAGGATTTGAGTTAACCGGAAGGTGAGGACGCCGTGACGTCTCTCCGACCACTCTTCAACCACGGGACTTACCGCCGCTATCGTGGCGTGCCCGGCGCTGGGGTGCACAAGTCGTGCCTTCCACTCCGCCACTAGGACCTGGCGGAGCTCCGACCGACGCGCCTCGATGTCACGGTGCGCCGGTCTCTCGCCCTGCTCCAGGGCTTGCTGGCGCCATGTATAGAGTGACGCCAGCAGCCCAGCTTCCAGATCCCAGGGCGGTGATCCGGCTAGGAGGCTCGCTGTCTCGAAGGAGACCGTGCGGTAGCCTCGTATTAACCTGACGGCCATGGCGCGCTGCGGTGCGCGAAGCGCCGTGATATTGTGGGCCGTCAGGTCGTGCGCCCATATCGGGGCCCCATATAGGGCCATGGACCGCACGACTCCTTCGTAGAGCCTCCGGCAGGAGGCGGTTGGTCCCCCAAGATTGGGCAGCAGTCTTGATAATCCTGCTGCTGCCCCTAGAAGTTTGGGGGCCAAGCGTCTAAAGTGCACACGGAAATCCCATCGGCTATCGAGTACGAGCCCCAGATATTTTAGGCTCGTCCCGATGCCGATGCGGACCCCTCCTACCATAATGTGGGCCCCTGCGGGTGGCCGTTTCCGAGGCCCGTGGAAACAAATGGCCTCGGATTTAGAGAGGGCCACCTCTAGGCCCAAACGCCGGATCCTTCCAACGACTTGTGCGACCCCAGCGGTCGCCCTTATAGCCGCCGCCCGGTACGTCTTATCACTCGCAGTGACGAGGGTGTCGTCGGCGTAGCAAGTGACACCCACGCCAGGGAGGAGCGTACCGCGCAGCACCCAGTCGTAGCCGATGTTCCACAGAAGGGGGCCGAGGACCGATCCCTGTGGAACACCGCACGACATAACTCGCCGACTAATACCGAGATGACTCGGGTAGATGATGTTTCTTTCACTTAGATAATCCCCGACTATACGGCGGAGGTATGGAGGCACTCGATGGTAATTGAGTGCCTCTCGAATACAACTCCAGGGCAGGGTGTTGAAAGCGTTGGCGATGTCAAGAGACACCGCCAGAACCACCCCGCCCCGGGAAACCTCTTCCTCCGCCAGACTCCTCACTGATGTTATTGCGTCGATTGTTGAGCGCCCTCGGCGGAAACCAAACTGCGCGTCCGCCAAATCCGGGCCCACCGTGGTAAAGTGGTGGACGAGGCGCTCCGCGATGATATGTTCAAAGATCTTCGCGACCTCGTCCAACAACACTATGGGCCGGTAGGCGGACGGGCTGTCCGCCGGGCGCCCTGCCTTTCTGATGAGGACCAGTTTCCCCGTCTTCCAGGCTCGTGGAAACTGGCCCCCCTCAAGGCACGCTGTGAGGAGTCTCCCCAGTCGGGGTCCGAGCTCCTCCATTGCCAGGACCCACGCTCGGCCAGGAATGCCGTCGGGTCCTGGAGCGGTGTTTTTAATCCTCAACACCGCCGCTCGGAGTTCTACCCGAGTCACCTCGGGAACGTCGTCTATGTCCGCGTTGGCTGCCTCGGAAGGCGGCGCCGTCATGGGCGGAGGGATGTGTTCCGCCCGCGACGGGAACAGAGCGGCCACAACATCTTCGACCATCTCTGGCCGGAGACTTTCCGTTAGAGGGGGCGCCCAGGAACGTAACTTGTTCCTGACCATCAAATATGGGCGCCCCCACGGATCTCGGTTGAGGGTCTCCAGCAATTCCTGGCGGGCGTCTTGCTTGGCCCGCCAGATGGCCTCTTTTAAGTTATTCTTGGCCGCTCTGTACTCCTCGTACAATGCCGCCTCCCGGACAGTAAAATCGGGAGGGCGGCGACGCCTCCTGCGAAACCGGGCGTACTGGCGGCGCGCTGCGACGCAAATCTTGCGCAGGCGCGCGATGGTGTCGTTCCACCAGTACACCCGGCGTGGCCCAGATGTTCTACGGACTCTAGGCATCGCCGCGTCACAAACTTGTGTCATTGCCCCCCTGAACCAATCGGCCTCCATATTGATATCGTCAGGCCTGGTAGGTGTTGAAACCCAGGCCTGAACTATGGAGGCTTCCAGGAGGGCCTCCCGATTCAGCCTTTTCAAGGCCCAACGCGGACCGCCCTCAACCGGGCCCCTTCGGACCGGGGCGTCGGAGCTAACTGTTTCGGCGGAGACGTCGAACCGAATATAACGATGGTCCGACAACGTCTCCACCTCCTCGACGACGCGCCAGTCTCGGATACGGCGTGCTAATGCGGGGCTCGCAAAAGAAACGTCCACAATGGAACCGCCCCGCTGACGCACGCACGTATGTACCGACCCACGATTGAGGAGGAGCAGGCCGTTCTCAACGGCCCACTGCTCCAGCAGCTCGCCTCTAGCGTCTGTGGCCGGAGAACCCCAAGCCGTAGACTTGGCATTGAGGTCCCCGGCGAAGAGCACGACGCGAGGACGGCTGCGAGCGACGACGACGTTCAATTCGAGGAGATACTCCTCGAAGTCGGCGAGGGAACGGTTGGGTGAGAAGTAGCCACCCACCACAACCGTATCCTTTATGAGTGCTGCAACGCAGCCCCGCCCTCGGTAGATGTTCTCGAAGGGCGGGGTGCGGGCGGCGGCTAGCGAAATTAACGCCACCGAGCCGCTAAGGTCCCCCACCCAATCATCACGGGGGGGGACAAAATACGGCTCGGCGACGAGGGCGACGTTGATTGACCACTGCGCCATGCTCTGGAGAAGAAGATCCTGAGCCCTGGCGCAGTGGTTTAAATTCGCCTGAAGTAGGCGTAAATATGGAGCCATTATTGGACATCCATATCTGGCGTGCCGCCTGACGCCTCAGTGGCCACGGAAGTGGCGCCCTTGTTGGCCGATTGGCCGTCATTTGCACCCTGCTTCTTCTTGGGTGCGGCGCAACTCTTTGTGCCGGCTCTATGATCGGCCGGCTTGCCCGCCGCCGCACACAAAACGCAGTGCGGTGGGGCCTCACAACTGCCGGCCAAATGGCCGGGCTGGCCGCATCTAAAACAGCGGCCGCTGCAGTCGACCGCAGAGGTGCACTTTGCGCCAACGTGGCCACCGCTGAGGCAGCGGAAGCACCTCTGCGGTTTCGGCTCCAGGAGCCGCACTTGCGCCGACACCCAACCGATCAAAATTCGACGACCATCGGCCAACTTTTTGGCAGTCGCCACGGGGCAGGTGATAATTGCCGTGCCCATACCGGCACGGCCCGGGCGAATAGGGCCGCACCGGATTTGTTCAGGGGGACAATCCCCGGCCCTGGCGACGGCGGCAACAACCTCCTCAGCCACTATCGAGTCATCTAGGCCCCCGATTCGCACCTCGGCGCACTTTTGGGGCCTAGAGATACGGACATCCTCCGCTGGGAGGAGGTCGCGGAGGCTCGAGGCCAAGGCGTCTGCCTGCTGGGCGCTACCGGCCCCAGGCACCTCGATAAGGCGGGCCCCGGTCTGTGTTATCTTACACCGGAGACCCGCCGTTATTCCCAGCTTGGTGGGGTCGATAGCCCCACGCGCCTTCTTGAGAAGCTCCGCGTAGGTGGTCCCCCGCTCCAGCGCTGCTGGTTGCAGTGTTAGAACAACTGCTGTGGAGCTGGGGGTGCGGAGCTTCTTGGCCGCCTTTTTGGCCGCCTTCTTCACCTTTTGGTTGGCCTTCCTTTTTGCCTTCGCCGCTTGTTTCTTCTCTCCGACGGTCTGCCAGCCGTCAGGTCGGGGAGCTGGGGGGACTGAGGTCGCTGGCGCGCTGGTCTGCTGGACAGCAGGAGCGGGCTGGGCCTTATTCTGGCCCCTCTTCTTGCCCTTTGGGGCCTGATTTGCCACGGCTTTATTGTGCGCCGTGGTCGTGGCCTGTCGTGGTGCAGCCGCTGCAGCCGCGTATGATGTTGACGGCTGCGACTGTGGCTGCGGGGGCGGCTGCGGTTGTCGGGCCGCTTGCCGGCTCGCCAATGGAGGACGTAATATTCTGCCCTCCAGGGTAGAGAGGCTCTGCCTCATCTGGGCCATCTCTTGTCGGAGGGCAGTTAAGTCCTCCGTGGCCTTGTCCGGCGCATTAACCTCCGTGCGCCTCTTAAAAGCGACACGGAGCTCCTCCTGCTCGCGCCTGAGTGCCGCCATTTCGGTGGCGAGGCGGGCGTTCTCCGCCTGGAGTTTCTTTGTCTCCTCAGACGCTGTGCGGCTGAGGAGAACATCCGCAATTTCGGCTATTGCCGCCACCGACTCCTTAAGGGACTTTTGGCAAGTCCCTTTGAGTCCCTTGGACTTCTTGGAGACCATCGTGATGGCCTCCAAGGCGTCTTTGAGACGCGACCGCAAGTTGGTGGCGGTAGCCTCCTCCGGCTCTCCCTCAGAGACCGAAGTCTCTGAGAGGCGCGAGCTTCTTGAAGCGGCCACCTTTTTTGTGGCCGCTTCGATGCGCCGCTCCTCCTCTGCGTCGCGCTCGAGGAGCTTTTCTCGCAGCTTGGCGGCTGCGAGCTCCGCGCGAGCTCTGCCCAGGCCCACAAAGTGCCCGTGGGTGGGCGGTCTGCCGCGGGTCTTGAAACCCCTCACTCTCGAAAGTTTCGGCGTGGGGGTCCCTTCTTCACTCGAGGCCGAGCCTGGCTCCGAGCGTGTGCGCTTGCTCGCCCGGCTGGGGCTTTCAGCGCTGCGCACGCTGATCATACTCACGGTGGAGCTGTCCGACTCGGACAGCTCCAACTGCTCCTTAGGCGCTGTAATGCGCTCTGCATTCGGACCCGCAGAACTGGGCGTGCGGGTCGGTTTGTCAACCGACTTCGGTGTAGTTTGTTTTTTAATTTTTGATTCCATTTTGAAACCCACGAGTGCGGGAGAAATAAAGAGTCCACCCGGGCAGAGATCCCGCTATACCCGGGTAAGCCTAATACCTCAAGGGCGGCGGCTGGTGCCCTGAGGGGGCCGCACTAGGAACTGACCTCCCTGTCAGCCATGCATCCTCTCGCCATGCGGCAGCAACTTAGGATTAGGGGATTTTTATAGTGCTTACCTTGCACGCGGTCCGGGCGGTTAAGCCAAGACCCTCGGTCCCGTGGACAGCCGCGAGACGTGACCACAGACACTGCAACTACGGGATTACGAGATTGGGGTGACGGTGACATCGGGGCAGGGGGGGGAAGAACGAAAGAAGAGAAAAGAGAGAAAAACTAAAATTGTAAAATAAAAACAAAAACAAAAGGTAAAATAAAAGGTATAAAAGTAAAACAAAAAGAGAAAAAATAAAACGTAAAGTAAACAAAACAAAAACAAAATGAAACAAACCAAAAATTCAACAACAAAAAGGCGTCCGAAGACGGAAGAAGAAAGACAACCCCGCTGTCTGCTTGGCGGTAGGGTGAGTACACACCAAGCCCGTCAGTGTCCCGTCCCGTGTCCCCTCTGATGACCAGAGGAGTACCGGGAGGGACGTGAAGGCAGTGCCCAACAGGGACACTGCAAAGGAGCGGCGCCGCAAAAGGCGACACCGCCCGCCGACAGTCCCCACGGGTGGAGTCCCGCGGAGACAAGCAGCGCAAGCGCCACTCTTTGGTAACTTTTTAGTGAGGTTTCCTCCCTCTTAGTCCGAAGACCCGCGGGCAGGAGGCCAAAAAGCCCCCTGCTAACGCGTTGACCGGACGGTGGCCGGAGTTCGGCCATGCCCGCAACCCACAAAAGGCGCAGGAAGCGAGCCCGCCCGCCCAAGTGTCCCCGCAAGACCCCAAAAGGAGCCGTACGGGAACGGGGTGGAAGCGGGACCCCGAAGGACCCCCAATTCCGGGTGATTTTTTAGTGAGCTTGTCTTGCTCGCAGCCCGAAGACCCGCGGGCAGGAGGCCAAAAAGCCCACTGCTAACGCGTTGACCGAACGGTGGCCGGAGTTCGACCATGCCCGCAGCCCACAAAAGGCGCAGGAAGCGAGCCCGCCCGCCCAAGTGTCCCCGCAAGACCCCAAAAGGAGCCGTACGGGAACAGGGTGGAAGCGGGGCCCCGAAGGACCCCCAATTCCGGGTGATTTTTTAGTGAGCTTGTCTTGCTCGCAGCCCGAAGACCCGCGGGCAGGAGGCCAAAAAGCCCCCTGCTAACGCGTTGACCGAACGGTGGCCGGAGTTCGACCATGCCCGCAACCCACAAAAGGCGCAGGAAGCGAGCCCGCCCGCCCAAGTGTCCCCGCAAGACCCCAAAAGGAGCCGTACGGGAACGGGGTGGAAGCGGGGCCCCGAAGGACCCCCAATTCCGGGTGATTTTTTAGTGAGCTTGTCTTGCTCGCAGCCCGAAGACCCGCGGGCAGGAGGCCAAAAAGCCCCCTGCTAACGCGTTGACCGAACGGTGGCCGGAGTTCGACCATGCCCGCAACCCACAAAAGGCGCAGGAAGCGAGCCCGCCCGCCCAAGTGTCCCCGCAAGACCCCAAAAGGAGCCGTACGGGAACGGGTGGAAGCGGGGCCCGAAGGACCCCCAATTCCGGGTAATTTTTTAGAGAGCTTGTCTTGCTCGCAGCCCGAAGACCCGCGGTCCCGAAAGAGTCGGGATTACGCGTTGTTAACCGGACGGTAGTCGGAGTTCGACCCACCGTCCGCCACTGTCAGAATTAGCCGCGAGTAGCAACTTGCTACTCACGTTGCCCAGGGTGCACCACGCGGAGGTTTCTGACACGCACCCCAGCCCAGGGACCCTGCATTAAATAGTCCAACACTTAATTTGCTATCCCTAACCATTTGTGAGTAATTTATATTTTTGTATTGATTTTGCCATATTAATTGTATCAAGGTATGAAAATATTTGATAAATTTGTTCTGTGAAGTAGCAACTGTGTTTAGAATGTAGACATGTGCAAATGTAATTGAATAGGCTTTGAATTTTATGAAATTTGTTATGTTTCAAACTAATGTAATACACATAATAGTTGTGCAGCATTATAAATAGTACAATTCTTAGGTAGGTGAGGTCATTATAATGTTTTAGTACATATGTTACCAGGTATGATAATGTAAACTGATAAGGCAGAAGTTTGCAATTGCATAGGATATAATCATATTTAACCTTACTTAATGGAACAGGAGCACTATATAGACAAATATAATAAGTCCAAGAATTATGCATACATGTACAGGCAAGGTGCCCAGTTAAAAAATGCTGTTTAGATGGTGCTGTCCTTAGAGGAATCACTGCCAAAAACACGCTCTACATCATGCTCCGAGCGTATGCTGTGCGCACGCTTACCATCGGCCTGCCTGACTAATATTTTCCCTCGCTTCGTCCAGGTATACCTCCAACCATGCTGCTCGGCAGCCTGGCGAGTGCGGTAGAGCAGTTGCCGGTTGGCGCGGGTGAGCCGCTCGTTGACGTAGAAGCGCTGCGGGGGCGCGGCGAGCCCGAGCTCCGCCGAGGTGGCGCCGCGCCGCACCCGCGCGCTCCGCAGCAGCTCGTCACGAAGCTCTCGGCGCGTTAGCCTCACCACAATTCGACGTCCCCGCGCGCCGCCCCGCCTGTGGTCTACACTCGTTCCGGTTGACCCAGTTGTCTCCGCGCTGGGCTTAGGTCCCACCCGCTCGGCGAAGACAATGTCTCGAGTTTCGAGTGTAACGCCCAGCTTCCTGGCCAGCAGTTCCACAGTGTGCACAACATTTTCGCCACTACCCTCCGGGAGGTTGGAGATCTCTATGTCGGAGCACAGCAACTCCTGCTCACGATCATTCAGCTCAGTTCTAAGGTGGTTTACCGTCTGTTCTAATTTACTTTCTAAATTAGTAGAGGTATCATCAGTATGCCGAGTTTCGAGAGCCTCCACCCTGCCCTCCAGGGCATCTATTCGTTCCTGGCAAGTATACACAGTCTGGCGGATATCACTCACTTCTTTACGAATCTCTGTGAGCTCATTTTTCAAGTCCTCCCTCATGTTACGTATTTCGCTTCTTATCAACCTCATCTCATGCAACAAGTCTACTCGAGAGTGCATGGCTAAGTCATCCCGCTGATAAGCTTCTTGTTCTGCCGCATCCTCAAACGAAGCAATTGTACTAGCCGAATCAGAGGCTATACTCTCGCTGCCATTGCCACATACCTTCTTTGCTGTGGCGGTTAAAGTATCGGCCTTAGTTTAAAGGGTATCAGGTTCGACTCCACGGTACGCACCATTGACTTTACGTAGTTATGTGCGTATTAAATTGTTAATTATGGTTTACCACGTGCGGCCGTGGCTCGAAGGGCACGTTAAATAGTAGGTGCCGGCTGTCATGAAGATCTTTGACAGTCGGATAAAAAGTCAGTACCCCTGCATGAACTGACGCCGGTTTCAACACGGAATATTGATATGCCTTTGGGTTGCGGAGATCAGACAGACTATCGCTTTGTGGCAAAGCTAATATTCAGTCAAATCTGCTTAGTACTAGTAAGGGCTCCAGGCTGGGATAACGCAGGAGGAGGACTAGATACTTAGGTGATTATCACATTACCTACTTAAGTAACTATTATTGACGTGTATAACACTAAGCATATTATTATTGTGATTCTCCTAACATGGTTTTACGTTATCAATCAATATTACAGTGTTCTACTTCTGAGTGATACCTAGCTTGCTACAATGGGGATATCATAATACATATTATCGATTAAATGAAGTTCATTGTTGCTTTTCATGTTATAGGAAGCAAGCAGAAGGGTCGCCTGATGTTATAAAATGTACACACAAATATTTGTCTTTGTCTCGGGCATGGCCCTGATAAGTGTGGATAGATCTCAAAGTACACGTTGTAATGTTCGTATTGTTCCACAACGTCGAACACTAAGAGATCTCATTTTATCTACATATGCATTACATATGTGGAAAATGATATACCTAGTCTCATGAAAGACAGCAAATGAGATGTAATCACAAACTCTAGAATACTCTAGATTGTAAAAGAAAGGCTGACTAAAAGAGATCATATATCACATACATACGTGTGTACGTACCTTTAATAACAGAACCCCAGGTTCATTTTCTTTACTAATTCTTATCGGACGTCAGAGAACTAAGCATATGAAAATAAACTAATAGGTAAGTTTCACCGATTTGGAAATGGTATTAGAATCTTTAGGGTCTGAGTACGAACACCATGTCATTATGGGTGATTTCAACACCAATCTTCTATTTCTCCAGTCACCCCACAGACAAAAACTCCTTCACACCCTGAAGTCAGCCATCCTTAATGTTTTACCGCTTCAAGCTACTTAGCATAACATCAATGGTGATGATACCTGGCTCGACTTGTTAACCTCCAATCCTGCTCTAGTTGTCAATGGCATAGGGTTTGATCGAGTTTCTCGTCTCTGCAGCAAGATACTTTTTTATGGTAATAGGCGGCAAACGAGCAGACGGATCGCCTGATGGTAAGCAATTACCAACGCCCATGGACACAAGCAACACCACAGGAGTCACAAGTGCGTTGCCGCCCCTTGGGGATGGGAAAAGGGCTATCCCTTTTCCCATCCCCAAGGGGCATCCTATGATGAGGAGTGGGATGAGGGAAAAGGAATAGGGGATAGGGCATCCGGCACTCTCACTCACCGAAAGAAACGCAACAGTTTAAGTACCTACTGTTACTTTACGTCGATTTTCTGTGAAAGGGTAGTACTTCCCCAGTCGAGCCGGCCCATTCATGCTTGAAATCAGCAAGGCTCTACTACCTTACAAATCCTTTTTCTTGCTTCGGGTATGTATTTTCCTGAGTCGCCTTCGAAACCCAGGGATTAAAATGGGGTAGTGCACTTTGTACTCTTAATTCATCATCCTCTTAGCGTTATCCCAGCTTCAATCTAGGGCCCGCTTACTAGTCTAACCGGATTTGGCTGAATATTAGCTTTTCCACGGAGCGACTGCTTGTCTGACCTCCGCAACCCGAAGGGATAGCGATATTCCATGGTTTAGACTAGTGTCAGGTTATAAGAAGGTTCTGACGCCCTATAACGATTGTCATAGATCTTCATGAAAACCGGGACCGACGGCTTAACGTGCTCCCCGAGGCACAGGACAAGCGATAATTAACAATTCAATACGCACATAACTCCGAAAAGTCATGGTGCGCGCCGTGGATTCGAATCCGATACCCTCTGCATGGCAGTCTGTTGGTATCTCCACTAGGCTATCGCTGCCTCCTAATTCATCTGAGTAATGTAGCTTATATTTTATTATCCACCTGTGCGACACCCAGAGCCGATTTGGCTTTTTGAACAAAATGGTGGCTCCCGGTTTACTGTGCTGCCAAATGTATCTACGTGTTAAGTAAGCGTGACACATTAAGATCAAGTCACTTTTTTTTTTTTTTTGTTTTACGAGGTGGAAAATCCCTTCGGATCTCCGACTCTTGGGGGAAATAAGAGCCGGAGTATGTGGCGCCTCCACTAAAAACCACCTCGACTGCCGCCATGTACCCGTGTGTCGGAGGGTGGGGCATCACCTAAGCACTCGTCGCCACCCTCCGACGGGTATTGGCCCGCCAGATGGTCAGGCGGGCCCCGAACAAAACCCCCTTGGCGACGGATTAAGGTGTTGGACTCCGCCGCCAAAACGCCCAGCGGCCGCAGAGGATAGGGAGGACGGCAACGCAACACCGCATCTCCTCTTCCTCTGCGGCCCCACCGCGACGCATCGAATGGTGCGCCCCCATTTGGTCGCGGGAGATAGGGCGCGCGGCAACGCAACACCGACACGCCTCTCCTCCCGCGACCGCACCCGACTGCGAGGGACAGACAGAACTGTCCCCCGCACCCGCACCGTTGGACGCATCCTGCGCAGGCCCCTCCAAGCCCACGCGGAGCGTCCCCTCCTGGATCCCTCTTAGCTTCACCGCGGGTGACCAATCAACGGTTACTGAGCCCCTCCACCACGACAAGGTGGAGAACCCACGGGGGGGTCGAAGAATGACCCTCGTATGCTTAGTTACCTAACTTACTAACCTACTCTAACCGCAACAGCCCCTCTAGCCTAGCAGTTTCTCTATCTTTTCTAATTGCGATGACCGGCCTGGATATATTCCTAGGCAATGTTTCTATTGTACAATGCAATGTTACCTATTATCACTGTTATCCCCCAAATTTGTATGTTCAGTTCACCTCTATTTTTGCTAAAATAATATTTTATGTTATCAGTTTATCTAATCTAATCTGTAAATTATTATTCGAGAACTAAAGTATCCACTTAGAGATAATGTTATATTAAAGAATGTAGTGAAATACATAATGCATGTTCGATTATCACTCATTTTCGTATCAAACACGTCACATGGAATATTAAGCCTGTTTCTAGATTTTGCTTCAGTCGATTAAAAATCCTTACTCACTTATGAATGTATGAGTAACCAAAAATTTATGTAAGTACCTATACCTACGTAGCCGATGACTCATAATCTTAATATATAAAATCCTTGCGTTACTGACTGACTGACAGAAACGCTACAGCCGAAACTATTGGGCGCAGGAAGCTGAAATTTGGCATGTATGTTCCTTAGGGACCGTAGGGGTGCACTAAGAAGGGATTTCCCGAAATTCCCACGGGATCGACCAAAACGGGTAAATGTAAAAAAAATGCAGGCGTAGCTGTTGGCGTCCTCTAGTCTTAATATATATAAAAAAAAAAACCTTGCGTTACTGACTGACTGACAGACACGCTACAGCCGAAACTATTGGGCGCAGGACGCTGAAATTTGGCATGTATGTTCCTTGGGGACCGTAGGGGTGCACTAAGAAGGGATTTCCCGAAATTCCCACGGGATCGGCCAAAACGGGTAAATTAATAAAAAATGCAGGCGTAGCTGCTGGCGTCCTCTAGTTAGTCATAATTGTTTGATATTGCTTTCAACAGCGTTTTTTTGCATAATGTTTGTAAATCAAGTTAGAAGAAAAATGGTACCTGTGAGAGGTATCTATTAAACGAAAAAAAGTTGTAGCCTAACCGGACCTGTGAATTCCATAATAAAAGTTGGGGAGAAGGCCCTCTTCTCTAGTTAAACATCCACTATTAAAACCAAACCATTCTGGTTTTGTCCTTATCTTCGGATTTTTTCCCTTACAAGTTTTTGGTTTCGGTTAAATTTCTTCCTCATGTACACGGAGTCATGTCTATGTGCTACAGATAGAAACTCCTTGTCAAAGCGTTATCTCGATTACATTCAAGACTTTTCGTCTTGAAGTTCGAGGCCCGCTGGTCTAACCAGATTTGGCAAATGAGCCAATAATAGTAAAAACAACCAAAATAATCGATTACACTTAGTCATTTTAGTATAGAAAGTGGGTCCTCGTCCTCTATAGGAGGAAAAGGTTCACTCCCCTGAGCACAAACAACTTTTACTAATAATTCCATTGTAAACGTCTCACAAGGAAATCGTGTCGGTTCAATTCGCATTAGTCTATTTTTAAAGGAATATTCATATCTATTTGCTACATTATTGGTTCACTTGCCATCAATAGCATTACTCGTAAAACAACTAGAGTAACTAAATTACACAAAACTATTTTTGTATCTACAATCTATATTTGGCTAAGGGTCATTCCACTCAGCACTATTACTTGTACAAAAATAGCTTTGTATAAGAATTTCTGGTGTAAATCGTTGTTTTTGGTCAGTGAACAGTTGGACAGGAACGGATAAGTCTAAGAGCAAAATAGATGTTACTGACCCTATCTAGTCATGATAACATAAGACAGTACCGCTATTCCTTCAAACAATAACTAAATCCATTGAAAAGTACTAGGCATGGGCGTTTTCGGATTTTTACGCAAACCGATAAAAATCCGACAATCTTTTTTGTATTTTAGGCATGAGGCCAATCAAGTAAAATAAAACTCCAAACATCCAAACATAAATTCCTAATAACTATTTGCAATTTTTGAAATAAACATTAAATAAGTTGCAATCTGAATTAGATATTATCGCCTCGATATTTGGTTTTATTTTTTCTATTCAACCTGCATTTCATAAAACCGCCAAAATCCAAAACGATTCGCTTGCTTGGCGACAATTCGCTTCATCTCTTTCGCTCTTTTAACGGATCATTAAGTTAGAAAGAAAAGGAAGTGAAATTCGCTCTCTCTCATTCTAACTAACTAGTCGTTTGGTAGTGTGAAAGAGAACGAGTGAATATGAAAACTATCGAAAACGTAAGCTTTAGATTTACTTTGTAGTTTGGTTGCGTTTGCACCGTTTGGTTTGGATTTGTGTAGTTTGCGTTATCGTGGTATTGTTTTGCGTTTTCTAAAATCGGCTTTTTCTACATTGGAATATCGATACGATACGATTTTAGACTGCAATCGGATTTCAGATTCGTTTTGATATATCGGTCTCATGCCTAAAAAGTACCAGTACCTTCATCCGTTTTAGCGCCAAAGCTGCTCGTACTCTCTTACTACAAAATTAAAAATGAACAATAAATAATAATGTTAAAGTACAATAACATAAAAATACACAAATAAAACTTCAAAATTCGGTTGACATTTTATTTTGGCAATGCAAACAGCGATAACACAACATATCCGACGTCGAATCCGCTTTGAGTCGCGTTTCACTTTGTGCTATTACAAAACAACGGGATACTTCTCTTTAAATAACTACAATTTATTATCACGATTACATAATTTCATTTTTATTTGGTTCAATCTTTCAATGTCTGCCCTTAACTATTAAATATTCTACAGAGTTCTAGATTACCCTCAGATTCCTGTGGCAGTAGGAAATACCGCTAATAAATTGTACTATGGTTTTCTTATATGTTACCTTACCAGGAGGGTAGCTTTCTCTGGAAGAATTACGCAGTGTTTTCGAACTATACACCAACAATTATGGCTTCATTCAAGATTTTGTCCTTCAATCCCGAACTCAATTTACCTTATCTAACCAGAATCTTCAATAAATTACCTTTTCCACAGAGCGACTGCCGAATGATCTTCGTAACTCAAGGGATATCTATATTCTACAGTTTCGATCAGTGTCAGGATATAGGTTGCAACAGACTGCTTGTACATACTCCCATGGCTTTTGGTGACAGCAAACATTACGTGCTCTCGCAATTATAGAGGGTGTATCTTTTTGCGAGCTGTTATTCATCTATATCAGTAATATGCGGTCGCCACTTTGGCTAGGACATTTCCGTTTCTCTTCATCTTTATATTTATTTTGTATGTTTATAAACCAACCTTTGACAACAGCAGGTTTGCTCTGCAGTATCGTGGTGGTCAACATGTATACAGTACCAAGTAATCAACCTCATTTATAAGTAGGTAGGTATAAAAGTTTGGTCTTAAGACCGTACCGATAAGATTTCTATCGCTTTGCTTGGCTAAAAAATTCGGCAATCAGTCCTTGAAACTGGTTTACTTAACTTTTACCCTTTTGGTAAAAACTTGAATCAATATTCTACTAAAACTTCTCTACTTTTTCTAGCTTTCTAGGCATTATCCCTACTGGCTACTGTCGCAGAATTTGCTTAATGCCTAAGCATGCCAACTTTCAGCCAATCTGCCGGTACTATCATTAATTCAAAATAATAAATTTTCTTTCATATCATTGCTATTGCTGATCAATTCGAGTTTTGATTGGTTGGAGTAAAATTAAAATATTTATCAGATATTTAAAATAGAAAAGAATTCGATTAGTTACTGCAATATGTTTGCTAGTCATCGGCATTAGATCAGAGTTAGGATGTTTACAGTAGCTGTCATCTATTCGTTTCGTTCCCAGAACCAATATTATTGTTTCTAGTAAGATCTTGAATGTTGAAAATAATTCTAATTTTAGCATTGTTACAATGACGTTATGCATATTAAAACTGCGATAAATTTATAAATTCAGTTTTTTGAGTCTGATATCTTTAGCCAGTTTTATTAGTATTATTGAGTAGTAACTATATGAAGGAACCAAATAAACTTTACTAATGATACTAAGTTCTGCAATAGACATTTGCACATTGCAAAAGATTTAGTGAAGTTTGGCGGATTTAGATGCAGTAAATTTTAATTTACATTAAGTGTGTCGTATATTGGAGTTAACGACGTTAAAACTTGAGCGAATTATGAAAATTTTTCCAAATATTCTTGAAGCATTGAAAACTTTATTTTACGTATTTACGTAAGTCTTCTGCGACACATTTTGCTAGTCTTGCTCTCGACTTTACCTTATAATACTTATTAAAAGCAGACACTGAAATACTTTGAATGCCAGCAAGCGAACACTAAATGAACTATTTTCCAAACTATATATTTACATTACGAGTACAAAATGTTTTGTATCTATGATCAGCACACTTCCAGTTCCAGTTTCCTGAACTATAAGGCCTGGCCGGAGCCACATCGCAATCACTCCAATTCTAACTACGTACTTAGTCTTATAATGTACATGTTTACCATTTAACTCGGCAACACTGACTATACTTCTAAAATTAGCCGGCTGATTACCAGAAAATCATGCGCTATTAGAATATGCAGCTTACGTCAATTTACCTGGATTTTAAACGAACTTGTTTATTAAATTTAGTTTGGTTCTTTTAAAATCCTCGCTTATATGTAGTTCTAAGAATACAAGTTTGTACTTGGAATATGAATTTAAGTCTCGTCGAGTTCAAATTCGTAGTAATACAGTTTCTGGAAGATTTACCTATCGAGCAACCAGCCAACCAACACCATTATCTTGTTATTTATAAATAAATAACAGATCATCTTACTGTGAAAGCGATCTTAATGTGGAAGACCTCAGATTCTATTCTCATATTGCCCTTGCGCTGGATTTTTTATAATAAATCAACCAGCTGATCTTAGAAGTATTTGTGTTACAGATATTTCGCATGACATACATACATATAATAAGCCTAATTCATGCTATAACAAAACAAAAGTTTTGACATTACTTACTAACTCAACAAAATCAACAATCAGGTACATTAGTAATAAAATAGATAAAATGTTTAACAATATTACGGCCGTTTTGTGTAGTCGTTCTCATTATTTTCAAACGTAACCGAATAATCTGTCTTCTTAAAAATTAAATACCTTCTCGTTCTAACATGTCAAATTATATTTTTAATTCGTATTAATATCAACTTATTGCATAAATTCTAAAATGTCCATGAAACGATACAAATCAATGTATTTACTTATAACAAGTTTTATTACTTTAAAGGTTTTTATTTTACATTTCTATTGGATATCTAGTCTTATGTATTTTGTAGTCTCGGTAGTTTCGAGGTCTCAACATATGTCGCCGTATTTCAATAATTATTTTTAATCTCATTGCGGATAAAAATAAGTATTTAAATTTTACCAAGGCCTTTTTCATTACCACTACGCGAGAATGTGTTTTTAGTAACGGACTATTGAAAGTTTTGTTCCCATTAAATATTTTATTTTAAATACAGATGTGTCTGACAGAATATCTCTATTAACTTTCCGTTTTGGTAATAAATGACGTTTTAATCAGCATTAGCATATTGGATACTTTCTTACTGCACAGCTCTTTATTACTCTTTATATATAACATTGAAGCCGATACTGACATACCTTCAATACTAATGCACAAATCGTAAATTTCTGCGCAATCTTACTTATTAAGGAAACGATCAATCTCATCATCACCCAGCACAAAGTTCGACAACATATGAGCAAGACCTGAAGCACCAAGGCTCTAACTATAAGCACAAGCATTACTTACAATATCAACAACTGGAATTCCTTCAGAACTTTATCGGGCGTCATCGGAGACATCGAAAAGTTCATTTGCTACATTTTATTTACATTCGGTGATATTTCGATGGTTACTCACTAAATGTTCGTCAGTCACTCAGGGTCTAGAATGTTCTATGAGTGCCACTCATTGCAACGCGAACGGCGAATACTCTTGTTTTTCTTCTATCTTCTTTTTCAGTCTGTATGAATCTTGTAGAAGATTGGCTGTCATTGGATTTGCATCACCTGCTAAAACGGACCAATGTGACAAGGTAAGAGAAATGACATTGGATAAATGACACTTGTGTACACGTCTTGTCCAGTTATGATCATTTCTCTGGGTTTAAAAATGTATCACATTAGACCGTGCCTGGTGGTACAGCCTCGTAGTAGTTGTAGGGTCGACGGTCTACATCCAGGCGATGGCTGGAGAGCCGTCAGACGACAGGGAGTCGAGAGACCGCCGTGTCGTCTTGTTGGGAGGCTGGTGTCAGTAAAGCGAGGAGCTGGAACATGGACCGTCCACTCCTTGCAGCTGTTGTTCATTGTTGGTTATCAACTGCAAGAGAAATGTGTGATAGTTTGGTTAGATCTTGGAATATATTTTAGTCTATGGGGTCTGAAGTAGAAAGGAAATGGATTGTTTTCTAGGTATTGTTTGTTGAATAAAATAGAGACATTATAAAAAATTGGGATCCATCATGAGGAATTTATGATAACAATATTTTATTGAGACTGAGACGTTGTTTCTACGATGTATTATTCATATAGGAAACGCCTGCTACAGAAAGCATTGCAAATTTTATACACTTCATTTGTGTATGTTGTTTTGATCCACCAGTGACATGAAATTGGATTTACATTTATCGAGTATTATTCGGTTTGCTATTATCAATATACTGTGCACTAATAATGTTACATGATTGGCAATGTCTAGGTACTTCAGACCTTATAACGCATGAGTGTGATGTGCATGTGTACGATGAAACCAGTGTATGTTTGAAACGAATCATTCAATTGATTGCCAATCTTCGGTTATAGCTTACTTTTTTCTGTGAATTATTTATAAATACAGTGGTGCTGTTATTTGATTGAACATTTTAATTTGACCTTTGATAGTAATCTTTAGTTCAGCTTAATCTGTAAAACTGGTGAATTGTTTCAATCTTAGTTCATGAAATGATGTTGCAATTATAATATTCTTAATTGCAACTGCTGCTGCTTCTATAATAAACGCATAAAGATTATGTCATGATTGTATAATACCTCATATACAAAGTTGAATTAACTACATATTAATAATTTGTTGGGAATTTCGAGGAAGACATCAAAGGCAAATAGATGATGATAATTAATGAACTAGACTTGGTAAATAAACTAAGCAACTATCTAGGTTGTCTTTAATGAATGCTAAACTATTTCTTCCTATCAGATTTCCAGGCAATGGAGTAAAGAAAAGTTGAATAAGGTACCAACCAAGTAGTTATAGATAAAAACAATCAACAACCTAACATAAATTATTACGTTGGTTTGTCAGCGTAAGTTATTTTCAATATAGATAACTTTTATCTTTCAAGATTATCAAAATAATTACAGCGGCGTCAAAACGAGCACTTTTTTGCTATATGTGAGCTCCTAGATACTATATGTTATAGTATCTAGGAGTCTGGGGTCCGCTTCCTAGTCTATCTAGATACGGTAGAACATAGACTTATGATTGGTCTCGCTCTTGGTATAGCGAAGCGATACCAATCATTTGTCTAAGCGGTAGAATTACTCATCCAGTATAGGTACGTAATACCAAAATGTGGCAATCTCTAAGTACTTTGACATTGACCTATGCGTTTATCGAATAAAAAATATGATTCACATGATCACAAAGGATTTCTCAATACATAAACAAGAAAAAATATGGCACTAAGTTTTCAGGGCTAGGTCAACTACTTAAACGAAGCTGTGGTCAAACCCTATATGGAATCAAAAATGTGGAGTGTGGTACTAGTTTTGAAAGACTACCTTTAAAGGATATGTTGTGTGTCATGTTTTGTGAACTATTTTTAAATTACTTTTGTGTAACGGCCGATTTTACGATGATCTGTGTTTTCTTCATAAGTTCTGTGTGCATGATTATATGACCCGTCCAGTAATTTTGATTATTTCTCAAAATATTTACAATTTGTAGGTATAGTTTCATAGGAGCCTCAAGTTGCCTTATTTTTAATCTATTGCTATATACTAGCACCGTGAGTTCGGAATTATTACCTGGCAATATTTTGTTTGTCGAAAACATGTTCCTATGATTTGTAATCTAAAACTTTCCATCTTCTCACTTAATACGATGAGAGAGATAGTTCACTTTATTACATCACATTATTTATTTTCGTTAAATCGGCTTTTACATCTAACCTTATACGTCTCCACTACTAAGGACAAGAGGAATGATCATACTTCTCTAATTTCACATACAGACGGTAGCAGTCCATCTGTGGAGTTGTTCGGCGAGCGAGGCGAGGGCGTCGGGGCGTGCTTCGGGATCTCTCGGCCCGACGCCATTTTGTCGTGGAGCTGAGCGAGACGCATACTCATCTGTCTTCTTTCCTTCTGTTCTCTCTCTCTTTCCCATCTCTTTGCGCTGTAGCTCCTGATAGACGATGAACTGCTCTGCACTGAGCTTAGACTTGGACGTCGCGAACCTGTGTGAATGCGACGGCATTAGACATCTTCGTAAAATAGAACGAGACTAAAGATGCGTGCCAACTAAATGTTCGGTTCTTTCGGTGGTGTGACAAGCGAGGTTTGGTAATTTGACTTTGAGACTTGAAATGTACAGCTGTGATATTGTAGAAGCTTATGTTTGAGATCAAATATTTAATTTATTAGTTATTTTTATATTTATACTTATTAGGTACTTATATAAGTATATCATATATTATAGACTTATGTTTACGACATGTACAAACAAATATAGCAAAGCGAGACAGCAATTAACATATAACATACTATATACATGTAGTGTGTTGAGTTAGTATTGGAGCGTAAAAAATATGTACTTACTACATACATCATAATTTAAAACAGGATGAAAATGTAAAATTATTCGAAGTCTGGGCGTAGACTAAACAAATAATGTTTAAAATGAAGTTAATACGTAACTTGAGGATAATTAGGTATATTCTATACTTGAAGTATATTTTGAATATCAAACATCAGAGTATAAATTTAGCATAACAGATTAAATAGTATAAACTTGTAATCAACAGTAAACTGTCAACGATATGGACAATACAAACATTGAAAGTTCAATAAAAGTTGAAAATATGGATAGCACCCGAAGTGGTTGAAAAGAAGGTGGTTTGTTTTACGTTTACAAATGCTTAGGCTCCATTATACATTGTGGTGATAGAGCAGACGTTTACATGCACAGCCAGTGAGGTGTACAAATAGAAGCTCGAAGCAGTGCTGGGCCATGAAACTGAAGCTTTCGCTCGTCCTTTCGATTGTGTTTGCTACAGCACTACATGTTGGTTAATCGCATTTACTTTAAACTTCATCTTCTTTTTGTTATAAGCGTGTTAATGTGAGTTAGTATGTATAATTGAATAAAAATCTAGGCTGTTCGCGTGAAATGTGTTATGTTGATTAAATTTTAAAATGTTAATGTTATATTAAGAATGGTATTTTTTGTTTAAAAAGATAGTGCAAGTAACAAGCTCGTGGTTAGACAAGTTATACCAATGGTATATACGTTGAACTTTCTGATCTGATGCGTAGAAAATACTAGTTAAATGTAGGAGTGCCATACTCTAGCCAAACAAGGAAGAAGTGAAAGATAAGCACTATCATGCACTCTGGTTTATACAGTTTTAGTTTGGTATCAATTTATTTTATATCAGTTTAAAGATTTTTGTGTTATGGATAAAGTACAAAGGATATTGATATAAAATCTACTATCACAAAAATAATATATAGATAAGGAAAGTAAACGGACTCATTTCTATGAATCCAATATCGTGTTTGGCTGGAGTATGAATGCTGCTAACGCTATGAGCTTGTTACGTCTGAGAATTTTGAGATCTCGTTATAAAGGATCAGGGTGAAGAGTGTCGAAGCGATCAACTTCCATGCAGCACTGTTCGTAATATGTTAAGCAAATATACATACAGAATTTTTGCAGTCTCCTAATCCAATTTTGGATCTTCAGTTTCGTTAGCTCATACAAATAAGGCGTGGTGGGAAATAGATAGAGTAGGACCATGGCCATCTTGCTCTCGCCGCCAAACACTTCATCCTGCGACTTAGCGCCACTAGCCCAGCCAACACGAGTAAAGCTTTACACCAAGCTGTACTTACGTATGTACCGTCAGAAGCCAAATGTGCTGAGAAGAATGCTCTGTAGAAAGAATAATTTACAACACGCTTCTAACATGTAAATTTATTTAAATTGAATGAACAATAATTCGAAGTGGATGATTTAGATACAGAGACGAGAGGAGTTTAAATTATAGAAAAGGGGGCAATATTAATCGGTTTACGGATGAAAATAATAGAGTTATGAAACGCACGTGGGTATCAAATAAAATTACAGACAATAAGAATACATAGCTGAGGATTGTGAATAATTTTACGAATCTTGGGTAACCCAAAAATAGCGATTTTCCTTAGTTGGAATACAATTCCGTGGAAGGACTATAAATATTTGTGATTCGAGTAAACATTAATAATGAAATATTCCCACTCTGAAGCTAAACTGACCGAGTAATGTTTACAGGAGACAGATCGCGAGAACTGCATTATTTGGAGAATAATCAATATGAAATCACGATCACTCTGTCAATCATGAGCGACTGAGGAGGAATGCTAAACTAGGTTAGGTTTTACATGACCCAAGTGAGTAAGGTTTTATCTGTGGAAAGAGAGAGAGATACGAGTATGCGATGATAAAGAACTTCAATCAGTAAGAAGGCAATATGGCTCATCAAAAAGTCAAAAGTAGGAAGAAATTCAGCACATTTGGCGGCTTTGGTAGTTTGGGGGCCGCTCAGTCGCAGACTGGAGTCAGTCCGTGGTCGCTAACACCAAGACGCAACATCTAACGGACACGGGCGGGACACGTCTCATGCGTTCGCCGACGCCTCCCGAATGCTTACCGCACTTTGCTAAATGATTCGGTAATTATCTGCTTGTCAGTCTTGACGACGCGATGGTTTTGACTATTATGACTGCAGAGGAAGTAAGAGGAACCTGGAGAAGCTTCAAAGGTTTACCTCTACCTTCTATTATTTTTATGAGGGTACTGACCCAAAGGGGTTTTTGAGGATCAATTTTCAGAATGCTTGTGCAATGTCCACCTATTATAAGATTTATAGGAAGAATATCATCTTTTGCATATAATATATTGTTCAGGACACATGAAATTTGAATATTTGATGTTCCATTTCTTTTCATTTTTAGAAATCTGAACTGCACGGTCTGAGCCGCGGTAAAGCAAAGTTAGCGCTAGCGTTCGGTCGGCGCGGCCGGGGTGTTCGCCGCCCAGACACCGAGACGTGCAGATGATGGGGCCGCGCTGCATACATTATCCAGATCACCTTTGGCGGCGCACTTAGGCGGGTGCGCGCCGCCGTCCCGCCTTACGGCCCCGCGCGGCGCCCCGTCCCCGTCCCGCACGGCGCCGTGCAGGTGGCGCGAGATGAGCAAGATGGCCGCCGTGCGCGCCGCACCTGCGCGCGACGCTGACACCGGCACGCCGCGCCGCGACGCGCGCCGCGAGCCCCCCGCCGTGCTGCCGCCGCCCCCGCCCCCGCTCCCCTCCAGCGTGCCGCTCGTGCAGCCGCTACGCGACGACGCGCGTGACGACGCCCGTGTCGCGCTCAGCGTGCCACCTGACAACACCAACCAGGAATGGCTCGCTGAGAGGCACAGGATACTTAGTACTGAGCGATCTAGCTCGTCGCATCAACAACACTCTTTCATACATACGAGTACTCTCAAGACTCCTACAGGCAGTGCCCGCGGCATGTGCCGCCGGTTTTCGCCGGGTGTTCGTGCCGGCGGCATCTGCCGCACAAAGCCTCCGAGCATCATTCCAGTTTCGACAGTCGTGTCGAACGATCACACACAAGTAGCAAATTGTAACCCGCGCGGCACGCCGGCATACCCGGGCGGCCATGCCGACGGCTCCTTTGTGCGCAAAGCCGGCGGCTTTGTATGCCGCCGGGTGCAGCGCGGCTTGGCCAGCGGCAGTACCGCTGGCACTGTATGTAGAACCTTAAAGGCTATTAATGTTGAAGAAAGTACCTAAATCTTGCAACCACTTGTTTGGCCACTAAGTTGTCAAACGATGAAGACCCCTATTATGGCACGCTGGGAATAGTTCAGCTGTGCAGTGCAGCTAAATTACCATAATCTTGTCTAGGGACATACCACATGATCCACCTCTTGCACTAATGTCACGTCGTACCTGTGTCATTGAGCGAGTACAGGCACGGTGGGGTGAGCCGCGCGTCGGCGAGGTGCGTGGGGTGGTAGCGCGCCTTGGTGTACAGGTGCAGCACCATGCACAGCAGTCCCGCTAGCACGAAGATGCCCGACGCCACGCCCAGCAGCGTCGGCATGTCGGCCGTCAGCAACACCAGGTCTGGAAAGCAGTTAGATAAATTATGTAACAACATATTTAATCACGTTGAATTCTTATAGAAATTCCGTGTTTTTTCGAGTTGGTTAAAGACATGCCGAGTTTATTGATGCCGAAAATATACCCTCCGGTTAGGTGGACTACAGATTAATAAGAGTGGCTGGCGGTGACTGGATGCGAAATGCAATGGAAATCAGCCTCAGTGACATGCCATTAGAGTGACTTATATCCAGCAGTGGACTACGGCTGGCTGATGATGATGAAACATGATATATCATGGAGGATTCTCTCACCTTCCGTACAGAATACCCTCTGCGTGGGCCTATTGTGGCTGGTGCTGTGATATCCAGGGTCGCACTGGCAGTACGCGTTGTGATTGACCTGCACACACGATGAGTGAGCGTCGAACGCCCGGCACGTCTGCCGGTAGAAGCACTGCTCGCCAAGTTTCTTCGCTGGAAGTTGAAACATTTCAGGTTTATTTCCAGTTGAAAAGATATCTAGGCATCCTGTGACTATTGGTGGTATTTCACTGGTTTTTGCATATAATTACCCGATTGTAAGCTGTTACATAAATATTAGTGTCCAAATAAGAGAATGAAGAAGAAAATATCTATGTAAGAACCAAGCTTGCTTGAGAAATCTAAGGAATTCAAAATACATATCATTAGAACATCAGTACATTTTAATCCACTTGCAAATCAAGTAGGTAACTAGCTAGCCAGCGGGGAGACGCAGTTTTGTATTTTTTTTATTCAGTGAAAGCCTTGTCCACAAATACATACAATTATAAAATTTCATGTTTGTAGAATTTGCATAGTTACGTGAAATAATTGGATAGTTTATGGCATTGTAAAAATAATAAACTATTCGAATAGTTTCTGACGCACTCTAAAACTCGGATAGCTTAAATATAAAAAGTACATACGACCAGGCACTTAGATCTAATTTAAAATGTATGCAATTTATCCAATTCGCTTTTAGCTGAGTAAAATCTACTAAAAGCTCTATGACGATGCACTTCCACTATAATGTTTAAGCAGCTATGTAACCAGATTAAGCAGCAGTGAATATCAAAAGGACCGTTTTAAGACCAGTGAAGTCAGGCGGCAAATTAAACTGCGTTGCAACCCGCAGGAAATTGAATCAGAAGTATATTGCAGGAGTCGGAAAACATCACTGAGTATCTTTCACATAACACATTTTATTACGGCAATAATAAAATTTAATTTTCAAACGGGACATTACAAACTTGGTATCGTTCTACCACTTGTTTTCGACTTGTATTCCAAAGTTTTGAAGCAGCGTAACTTGAACCAAAGAGGGATAAAAGGGAGCCTTGAGAGCTAGCGAACGAGGTTGAACAAATAATCGTTAAGGCGGAATTGATTGAACACTTTTGTTACGAACCTGTATGGATTTTAAGGCTTCACTTTACGAGGACTATCGATAATTTGGGAACTATTGAAACTATTGAAACAGTACATTCATACAAGCTTGCAAATAATTGTTTTATATGATTGTTTGTATAGAATTAAGTCATTTTCAGAAGTCTTATATAATTATAAATTTGCACTTGCAGTAACTCTCTATGTTACGCTAACATTCTTTCCCTTAGCGTTATCCCAGTTTCAGTCTGGGGTCCGCTTTCTAGTCTAACCGGATTTGGCTGAATATTAGCTTTTCCACGGAGCGACTGCCTGTCTGACCTCCGCAACCCGAAGGGATAGCGATATTCCATGGTTTAGACTAGTGTCAGTTTATTTAGAAGGTACTGACGCCCTGTAACGACTGTCAAAGATCTTCATGACAACCGGGACCGACGGCTTAACGTGCTCTCCGAGGCACGGGACAAGCGATAATTAACAATTCAATACGCACATAACTCCGAAAAGTCATTGGTGCGCGCCGTGGATTCGAACCTGATACCCTCTGCATGGCAGTCTGTTGGTATATCCACTCGGCTATCGCCGCCTGTGTATAGTGTTGCCCAAATTCAGTCTTGGTCTTGCAGTCTTGGTCTTGATCTTGCGTTTTTGCAAGACCAAGACCAAGAACAAGACCGCGTATTTTTAGCAAGACCAAGACTGATCGTGCAAGACTTGAGCAAGAACAAGACTAAGCCTGCAAGACTCTTGCGTCTTGCAGCTAGGACTTAGCGCTATTTCACGGAGTAGTTAGGTGTAACAGTTCGGTGTATAGGTACGCTTAGGAATTCTATGAGACGCAAAAAACTGTATCAAAGAATATGAAAAACTGGACCTATGCGCATTACGACTAATAGGTACCATAAACATACCTACATAGCGAATAAAAAAATATCCATTAAAATCAAACTGAGTGCATGCATAGTTATGTTTTAACCATCGGCACTTTGATAATGCGGCATCAAAGGTTTTGTACTTACTTCACAAAGAAATTTGCCGCTTTTCGGAAGTACATGGTTATGATACACGCGCCGGCGGCTTCTTTTGAAATCATATACAACAATCGTTGCCGCCGCGCCGAAATCACAACATTTGACACTATTTGATTGCCGCCACAGGGCGTAGGTAGACTCATGCAAAATAATTTCGAATTTTAAGAGTACCTACAGGTGTTCCAAAGAATAAATAAGTTTCAGAGTGCTTAGAATGAAAATGAATACATTATACTGATCACGCAAGCAGTATTATGATTAGGATAAAATGGTAAGGATAGGTAGTAGATGTCATAATAATTCCAATTCTAATACGTTTTTCTAAGATTTAAAAACTTTAATAAATAGTAATAGACTGATAGGTAATTGCAAGACTTGCAAGACTCTTGCTGCAAGACCAAGACCAAGACCAAGACTGGGAGCGCAATACCAAGACCAAGACCAAGACCAGGTGTATTGGCGCAAGACCAAGACCAAGACTGGCTAAGTCTCGTCTTGTTCTTGCATTTGGGCAACACTACCTGTGTATGTTACGCTAACATTGATAAAAATAAAGAACAGTAATCGTGTTCTGATTGTAATTCAAATTCAAATTCGTTTATTCATTTGGGTCACAATGTGACGCTTATGAACGTCAAAATAATAAATTTATAAAATCATTACTTAAAGACTCTACATTTACATTTACTGCCACGTTCGCAAAGCAATAGGTAGAACCATGAGAAAGAACGGGCAATAAAACTCACGGTCTTTTTCATCGCCAGGTTTTGCATAATACACATAATTTACATTTTGTAAGGTGCTGCAACTGTTACACCTTCTATATCACTTGTATATATTTACTGTACATAATAATACTCAAGCATAATACTTTTGATGTTCATTTGGTTAGTCTCCTCAGAATAGACATGGTGAAACAGGAGCATCCACTTACATTATATATACCTAATAATGCAGGCAATCCGCGAAAGTGATCAGACCCATGATGGAAATGATGCAGTTAAATATTATTATAATATTGTAATAAAAATAACTAATAGATTTATTGTACAAAAATCATTATATTCCATGGATGTCATAGCAGTGGTCAGGGCCGCGCCGACCCAATCCAGCGCCTGTGTGCGAAATCTATGAAGCGCGCCTGTGCAGTGGCGTAGGCTAGCTTGGGTGGCACCCGGAAGTTGGCGAATGACCTTTTTTGTTTTTAGTCGATACCTTCCCTGGCCTGTATGGCAGTCCCTAAATAAACTGCGCACACAGGTTGGCCGCTGCAGAGCAAACTTGTGTAGATGGGGTTCAAGGACGCCGACCTTGCCCAATGTGAATGTGGTGAGCTGGAGCAGACAATGGACCACTTGCTGGTATGCCCTTCTTGCCCGAGCACCTGCACTGTGTCTAAGCTGTGGGAGGCCACTCTTAACGCAATAAGAGTGGCCGAATATTATGCGGGTCTCATATAGCTGAAACTATTGACACGAAGAAGAAGAAGAAGTCGATACCTAATAATTCCGGGCTAACTCTCGATGTCGTTTAATATTTTTGAACATTGTTCTTAAAGTTGAGTCCACTGCGCCTGTGTGCGAAATCCGTGAAGCGCCTTTTTTGTCATCCTTTTTTCGAAAATAACTGTTATAATTAACGCATATCTCGGCGCGCGGCGCCCCTATCACCCTGGCGCCTGTGTGCGCCGCGCACGTTGCACATAGGGACGGCTCGGCCCTGGCAGTGGTGATCGGGCGGGCGGCAGCGGCAGTGATTTCAATGTCCATAGCGCATTCTACGCTAACGCGACATCGGCCGCGGCGGAGTAGAGCGCCATATGTACACAATCGAAATCGTTGCCTCTGTCGCCCACCACATCACACAACACACGACTATAATATATACCTAACAGAAATTGATAGGGCTCAATTTCTGTGATCTACATCTAGCGGTAGTTTGCAAAAGGCTGTATGATGATCTAGAGAATATATTTTTTGCAGGTTTATTCTTAGTTCAGTAAACATAGTGTACTAACGTTTGGCGCATCCTGTAGCGACGCCGAGCGAGACGGAGTGCTTGGGGTCGCACTGGCACGAGGCGGTGGTGGGGTCGCAGTACACGTGCAGCAGCTTCGGGTTGCACGTGAACTCGCATGGCGAGCCCAGGTACATGCCCTTCTCTGGAACATGAGAAACAACAAACATGAATGAGTAAGTCAAGGCATCAGAAGATAAAATATTATCAAAAACCGACTTCAGATTCATTATAAAATTGGATGGAAACAAACGGGATATTATATCCTTCCCAACAAAATAATAATTTATGAAGTCGGTTTATCGGGTCGGGTCTTCTAAAATGTGTTTTATGGTAATCTCGTTCTTCTTTTAAGTCAATCGAAAATTTAAACTTGTGAGGTAATTATATTATAACTTTGATAAATTCGTTGTTTAGACTTTCTTGGTCTTACTAATTTCCACCAGCACTTGGAACCATGACGCCGAACAACCAGAAGATCCAGATTTGATTTTGGTCAATTAAAATGAAAACGTTTTGCCTTTGTAAGGATAATTTGTTATCCTTACAAAGGCAAAACTTTTTTTATAACTCAAGTTGTTTTCAATAGCCGCATCTAGATGTTGAATATCTAAAGGTTTTATTTCTACAATGAGCAATTTAGATATTAAACAGTCGACGGCATTATGCGTCTTCTTGTCTATAGTTTAGAGTAAAATGTACACACAATATTAGTGCTGCCATGTGTTCGCAACAACATCCAAACTCGATTAGAAATTTCTACGCCCAACAAATGTGACGAACAAATAGTAGATCTGCATATAGTGTGCAAATATGTGTGCTTGTCCCGAGAGCGATGCAAATCTCGACGAACTACGTCCGCCTCATGTCGTACACTGATAACATCGGGTGGTAGTGCCTAAAACAAAAGTTGCTAGACATACTGAAGGAGAATATTTTGTCGGTTGACATGGCTTTTCATGGCAGTGCTGTCTAGGTCCCTTTACTTACTTAAAACCTAATCGCTAGCATTGCATAGCAGCCTATTCGGGTGTGAAGTCTAGACGTGATACAATTTCTAATTTAGAAAAGTTTGTTTGTAAATTCAGCTTTTTCTTATTCTAAAATAAAATATACATTTGGTACTTGGTACAAGTTCTTCCAGATTTGACTGAATATTAGAGTCACTCAATAACAATGTCTTATTAATTTTGACGCTGTAATAATAATAATATAATATATAATAATATAATATAATAATATTCTACCACATTCACACAACACCATCTAGTCCCAAACTAAGCAGACGCTTGTACTATGGGTACTAGATAATGGATAAACATACATATATACTTTTTTTTTGTAAATACATACATATTATACATAGAAACACCCAGACCAAGACAAACATCCATGTTCACGCACACAAATGTTTGACTTGAGCGGGAATCGAACCCGCGACCTTCGGCGTAGCAGTCGCTTACACTCCCGCTGCGCCAACCGGTCGTCAATAAAACGTCCTGTGCTATAGATTACAATAAAACTTCACTTTTCGTTTACACTTGACCTATTAATACGCAAGATTTTAGACACCATCCCAAAATTGCTTATTATAGTAACTAAAATTGTACAAATTCTTATTCCTATCAACGATCTACCCTTATGATATCCTCTACCTCAACAACTCACTATCAAGATATCCGAAAGCGCGCTTTTGTCGTCCTCAGCTAAAAATAGAACTTCATCATTTCGGCGATAGAGTCGATAGAGATCAACGGTCTATATAACATTCTTCATAAAATGTTCCTAAAGACGTGCCACTTATTTTGCTATGTAACCTTGAAACATATTGTGATCAAGCCCTTCGTAACCAAAGTGGTAAAGTTTCCTTGTTAGCATCGGTATTCGATAGTGTTGTCCAAACACTTGGCACAAAGCTCGGGTTGCAAGCTCTCATAATTACAAATTTTGTCTCCACCAACGACATGAATGATATTAAAAAAGTTTTTAATGAGCAAAAAGTAAGGGATTTTGTTTCTTAAATTCTTTTTTGTTTTATGGCTCCGCTTTAAATTATTCAGATGGAAGACATGCGCAAGTTATGCTGTATTTACTGTACAGATGTATGCACTACTATTGAAGCAAACTGTCGCAGTTCTTTTTCTTCTTTTATTATTTGGTGTACCTGTGTTAGCGGCGCTTAACTTTGCCGATCTATTACGAATGTAACTCTGTGATCAACACACGTGCCGTGTTGGGTCCATTGCTGTTCCAAGAGGCGGGACGTTATCAATCAATTAGCCAGCTGTGGCGCACTATCTACTAAACTACAGGCCCATGTCCAAAATGGATGGGTCATATGAACCACCAGGTGACATATATAGGACGATACAAGAGCATAAAATAATAAGATTCAGCACTATGCCGTCACTTGTACGCTGTCCAACTGAGTGCTGGTGAGAATTCACAAGTGCAGATAGAGTGAGTACGCATTTCGGTCATATATTTTTGTACGGCATTTTTACCATCGATAGATACATGAAAAATAATAAGAAAGCGCGCAGTGCCGTAAAAAAAAGGTGCGCCACAAAGTCGTTAATTTTTTTTTTTTTTCTGAGAATTTCCAAAAAATTACCGACTTTGTGGAGCACCATTTTATGCTTATTCACATGACCGATGTGCCATTTATTAGAAATCTTTTTATATAGGAATAATATTTTTTGTTTTCTATGTGGATACCCTATTGCCGTTGCCGCTGCCACTCTATGGTTCGACTCTGGTGCTGGCAAAGGAAATTTATGTATACTCTCTTCCTTTACAGTTGTCCCCGACTACTCAATAAAACCACTGCAGTATCCTCAACGTTTTGTAGCGATGCGGGGTCACGCAAATTGCAGTTAGCTTATTTTACCGCGACCCCGTTAATATAGAATGCAGACCGTCTACATCGGTTTTATCACAAGAACATTTTAAAGGTTTTCTTCCAATTAAAAAAACAAAAAAAGAATCAAGGTAGTAGAGCCTTGTTGATTTCAGCATGAACAGGTCGGCTCGACCGGGGAAGTAATACCCTCTCACAGAAAATCGACGTAAAGTACCTAAACTGTTGCGTTTCGTTCGGTGAGTGAGAGTGCCGGAGGCCCTATCCCCTATTCCTTCTTCCTCATCCCACTCCTCATCCTATCCCCTTTCCCATCCCCAAGTGGCGGCAACGCACTTGTGACTCCTGTGGTGTTGCTTGTATCCATGGGCGGCGGTAATTGCTTACCATCAGGCAATCCTTCTGCTCGTTTGCCGCCTATTACCATTAAAAAAAAATACACTTCTAATTTCATGAACGGTACTCTTTATTTTCATTTCAATGTTAATTCTAGAGTAGCTAATGCTGTACAAGTTAGGCGGAAGTAGCGTGGGAGCAGCGGAAGTAGATTCCAGCGGAAACGGCTCGACGTTCGATCGAGGACGCAGCCGCCTCGCCTTGGAACTGTTACGTTTGTTCTTTTTAGGATTCCGTACCTAAAAGGTAAAAAACGGAACCCTATTACTAAGCCTCCGTCGTCTGTCTGTCTGTCTGTCTGTCTGTCTGTCTGTCTGTCTGTCTGTCTGTCACCAGGCTGTATCTCATAAACCATGATAGCTAGATAGCTGAAATTTTCACAAGTTATGTATTTCGGTTGCCGCTATAACAACAAATACTAAAAATAAAAAAAATAAAAAAATTAAGGGGGGGTCCCATACAAAAAACGTGTTTTGTTTCGTATATTTTGCTCAAAATTCCTAACTGTTACAGGTAGACGCTTTAAATTTTTACAGAATATGTAGTTGTATATTACCTTTCAAAATAAATAATTAAATTAAAAAAAAATTAATAATAAAGGGGGGCTCCCATACAACAAACGTAATTTTTAAGCAATTTGTTACTCGATCTTAATAAACAGGTAGAAACTTATAAAGTATTTAAGTATACATACAACGAACGTGATTTTCTTTTATAGATGATGGTACGGAACCCTTTGTGCGCGAGTCCGACTCGCACTTGCCCAATTTTTTTAAAATTTTATTGGTTTTAACTTGTCCAACAAACAGGCCATTTAATAGTATTATACGAATGTTCTCTGTTTCATTTCAGCCAGTGTTAATTCTGTTTTCGCCTAATGCTTCTGCTACACCTGCGTCTTAACGCGTCAATTAGCGCGTTAATTTAGACGCTACGTAGATGTGGCCAACGTTTTAACGCGTTAAATTACAAATTATCAAGGCGAATTATTAAGGCGTTAGTTAACGCGTTGTTGGTCATTGCCGTTAACGCTAACGCTAACGCAGGTGTAGCAGTAGCATAACGATTCTTCGATTAAAGGAATACTATTATGTGGTGGACGATTTTAATCATTTGTTTTGTGACACATAGCTTGTATTGTTGTACTTAGTAGCAAACCGACAGGCAGATTTTTGTGGTCATCACAATGACGATAGTGTGAATTTAGTGGTTGTACTGGTGCAATGGCACAATATACGAACAGTTGAAATATATAAAAAATTAGAATGAACAATGACAACTAGATTTACATCTTTTAACTGACGAAGTACCTAAACTAAATGATAATCTATACTTATAATAAAACTGTAGAGAGGTCAATTCTGTACATTGAATATATGTTCAAAATTAATATTGGAGGATGAATGGTGATCGATACTGATGCCAAAAATGCAATCAGTTAATTTTTTGTCTGTCTGTCTGTCTGTCTGTCTGTCTGTCTGTATGTGCACGCATGGGTCAAAAACTACTGAAGGGATTTTAACCAAACTTGGTACGATTGTAGTCCATACTCCTGGGCAGGTTGTAGGCTATATAACATAACGCTAAGACACATAGGAGCTGAGCAGTGACGATAAATTTGAAGCAAGTCGGTTGAAAATGCGCTTTCAAGCTCTTATCCTCGCATACGTTGATCATACACCAAAGATGATGGTCTTCAAAACATGTACAAAAAAGTCCCTAATAGTATATATCTATCTTTTATAAATTAGCCATAATAACGTGTTTAAACGTTAGGGATTTCTTCAAAGTGTATTAAATCCATAAATATATTGTATTTTGCATAGACATATCTTTATCAAACTCCCATATTTCAAAAGTACACTTTAATATCTATTTTATAAAAAAAAAAATATAGAAATCGGTTTATAAACACACAAGATATAGATGAAAGAAAACTCCAAATGTCGCCGCGCCAGTATGGGTACGGCTGTACGGTTGATTTTTGTTTAACGTCCGAAACGGCCACCCGCTGCATCTATATAAAGGCGGGGGCGCTCACGTACCGATTTACGGGTTGGGAGCCTTCTGCGCTCACCCATAGTCCGCGTAAAGTTGTCAAGGCCATCAGCGGCCAACAACTAGTCCACACACACAAAAAAAAAAAAAAACGTACCGATTTCATTCACATTGTCACTCTTAATGCGAACGGACGTGGTTCTTATTGACTCTTCTCTGAATAAGCGCGCTTTAGATATTAAAATACATTAGATACGTAGTTTTCAGGTATTAAGTTTAAAGTAATTAGGTTGTTTAGTGTTTTTAGATATAAGTTTAAAGTAGGTATTAGATAATAATATAATCAGTTTGTTTAGTATTTTTGTTTGTGTTTTTAGATATAAGTTTAAAGTAGGTAATAGATAATAATATAATTAGTTTGTTTAGTATTTTTGTTTGTGTTTTTAGATATAAGTTTAAAGTAGGTATTAGATAATAATATAATTAGTTTGTTGAGTGCTTTGTTTGTTTCTCCTTCCTTTCTGTATATATATAATTGTTAAGTTAAACGTTGTAAAGTTAAGTATAAATTTAAATTAAGTAAGTTGAATTTTTTTCATTAAGGGTTTTTATCTTATTAGGTTCTTTTAATTCCGTAGATATACATTTTTCTTTTTGTCTATTTATCTTATTAGGTTATTTTTATTCCACGTACGATGCCACCTAAAAACGGTCTTCCTTATCTCGAAATTCGAGAAATGCCAAAAGAATGAGAGATGCGCGTTCTCAGGAATCGTCAGAGGAAAGAGCGCATCGTTTAAACTCTATGAGAGTTAATAATGCAACTGCACGAGCACATGAAAGCAGTTCTGAGAGAGAGATGCGATTAACTTCTGATAGGGAAAGAAGAGCTAGATCACGGGCATCTGAAACCTCTTCTCAAGAAGAGCTACGTCTTACAGTTGACCGTGAACGGCATGTTTTATCCCGAGAGTCGGAAACGTTCACCGAGCGACATTTACGCCTTACAGCTGATTGCGAACGGCATATTATATCTCGAGAATCTGAAACCACTACTCAGCGAGAATTACGACTTAGAAGTGACCGCGAAAGGCACGTTTTGTCTCGAGAGTCCGAAACATACACGGAGCGTGAGTTAAGACTCACAGCTGACCGCGAAAGGCACGTTTTGTCTCGAGAGTCCGAAACGTACACCGAGCGAGAGTTAAGACTCACGGCTGACTGCGAAAGGCACGTTTTATCTCGAGAGTCCGAAACATACACGGAGCGTGAGTTAAGACTCACAGCTGACCGCGAAAGGCACGTTTTGTCTCGAGAGTCCGAAACGTACACCGAGCGTGAGTTAAGACTTACAGCTGACCGCGAAAGGCACGTTTTGTCTCGGGAGTCCGAAACGTACACCGAGCGTGAGTTAAGACTCACAGCTGACCGCGAAAGGCACATTTTGTCTCGAGAGTCCGAAACATATACCGAGCGTGAGTTAAGACTTACAGCTGACCGCGAAAGGCATGTTTTATCTCGACAGTCCGAGTCCTCTTCTCAATATCATGACCGTCTGACAGTTGATAGGATACACCACGCCATAACTCGATCAATTGAAGACGAACATGATCATGACCGACGACTGGAGTCAGGCCGCGAATATTACAGTTCTTTGAGACTAGAACAAACAATAAGTTTGTCAAATGAAAGACAACGAATTGATAATATTCGATCGCAGGAAACGGACGAGCAGCGTGTAGCCAGGCTTTCTGCAGATAGATTTAGACATATTTTTGATAACTTAGATGCACATACAGAAGATTTAGATGAACCTACAAATTTACTGCCGTGGGCCAACAAATATAAAAGTGGATTCACTTATGCTGTCGGTATTGATTACAACTCATATTCAAAAATCGGTGATATGAACGTAGTATGTCCTTATTGCAATGCCTTAAAGTGGAGTAAAGAGTCGGCTGGATTTTGTTGTTCTGGAGGCAAAATTAATTTGCCTACGTTTGAAGACCCACCTGAACCCTTGAAGTCACTGCTGCTAGGGGACCATACGCATTCAAAACATTTTTTAGATAATATTCGCAAATTTAACAGTGCCTTTCAAATGACTTCTTTTGGCGCTCAACAAATATCCGAAGGTCCATTCATGCCAACTTTTAAAATACAAGGCTAAGTCTACCATTTAATAGGATCTCTACTGCCAGCTGACCATCCTAAATTTCTTCAAATATATTTTCTGTCCGACTACAATGAACAATCAATTATAAGAAATCAAAATTTCCCAAATTTAAATACTGAATTGATTTCAGAACTTCAACACATGTTGCATCAAGTAAATTCATATGTGTGTAGTTTCAAATCGGCGTTAGAAGCTTTTCCCCGAGAACAAGATAACAATTACAAAATTGTTATAAATGCTGATAGACGTCCAACTCAAGAACCCACTGGGCGATATAATGCCCCATCAACAAATGAAGTGGCTGTGGTATTGATTGACCAGGAATGTGATAGACGTGATATAGTTATTCGTTCAAGAGACAATGGCTTGCAACGTATTTTTGAAACCCATAGAGCATACGATAGCTTGCAATATCCTTTGATATTCTGTCGTGGGGAAGATGGTTACAATTTTGCTTTATACCAAACTGATTCACGAACAGGTGCACCTAATTATAACAAAAAAATTTCATGCCTTCAATTCTATTGTTACCATTTGCAAGTGAGACAGGGCAAATTTTTATATTTACACCGTTTTCGTTCACTTTTCAATCAGTTTATTGTTGATATGTACGCAAAGATTGAAACTGAAAGATTAGTTTATATACGATCCAATCAGAGGCAGTTGCGCGCTGAAGAATATGTGCATCTTCGCGACGCAATGCAACAAGATAATAATACGGTAAATATGGGCCGTTTAGTTATTTTACCCTCTTCTTTTACTGGTGGTCCACGCTACATGCACGAACGTACTCAAGATGCTTTTTGTTACGTAAGAAAGTATGGACGTCCTGACTTATTTATTACTATAACAACAAATCCTAAGTGGGATGAAATTACTCATGAGCTTCTCGAGGGTCAAGCATCTTATGACCGTCACGATATTATCGCAAGAGTTTTCCATTTAAAATTAAAGATAATGATCAATTTACTTACCAAAGATGAAATTTTTGGAGAAGTTTTGTGTTTTATGTACAGTGTTGAGTGGCAAAAACGCGGCTTACCTCATGCACACATTCTGCTTTGGTTGAAAGACAAGGTTCGGCCTAATGATGTAGATAGTTTAATCAGTGCTGAATTTCCAGATCCTATTGCAGATCCTGAGTTATATGAAATAATTAAAACTCATATGGTGCATGGCCCATGTGGTACATTGAATGCAAAGGCCCCTTGCATGCAAAACGGTCGTTGCACTAAGAGATATCCAAAAGCCTTAGTGAACCAAACTATAACAGGTCATGATGGATACCCGTTGTATCGCCGCCGTTCAAATGATAATGGTGGCTTTACTGTTGAGAAAAGAGTGTTTGGTCAACAGATTACTTTAGATAATAGATGGGTCGTTCCGTATTCGCCAATTTTATCCAGAACATTTCAAGCTCACATAAATGTTGAAATGTGTAATAGCGTGGAGTCTATAAAATATATTTGTAAGTATATAAATAAGGGTAGTGATCAAGCAACATTCGCGTTGAGAAACGAGCACGATGAAATTACGAGATATCAGTCAGGCAGGTATATTAGCTCTTCAGAGGCTGTGTGGCGAATTTTGAGTTTCAACATTCACGAAAGATATCCACCCGTGACTCATTTGGATGTTCATCTTGAAGGCGGTCAGAGAATATATTTTAATGCAGAAAATGTTACAGAACGATTAGAAAATCCCAGACAAACAACTTTACTGGCATACTTTCGACTTTGCCAAACTGATGTATTTGCAAAAACTTTATTGTACGAGGAAGTTCCATCTTATTATACTTACGATAAGCAACGTGGTTCTTTTAATCGTAGACGCCGTGGCAGACCAGTAGATGGCCAACCAGGTATTTTCAAGGAACACGTTCTTGGTAGGGTGTATACGGTGCACCCAAATAATGCTGAGTGTTTCTATTTACGATTATTATTACATACAGTACGAGGATCAACATCATTTATAGATTTGAGAACAGTAGATGGAATTGTATATCCTACTTATCATGCAGCTTGCCAAGCGTACCATTTGTTAGAAAATGATCAGCATTGGGATCATGCTTTAGCTGAGTCATGTATTAGTGATAATCCACGACGCTTACGCCATTTATTTGTCACTTTAATGGCTTTTTGCAATTTGTCAGATACTGCACAATTATGGGAAAAATATAAGGAAAAGCTTGCGGAGGATTTTCTTCAAAATGTATCTTATAATAATGAAGGTGCAACAAATGATAGTTCCCGTGAATTTGCCATAAATCAGTGCTTATTAGCTATTCAAGACGAGTTAACAGCAGTAACCGGTAAATCACTCAGTGAATATGGTATGCCAACACCAAACTCAATTGGAGAGCGTATTAATAGAGAATACTTCGCAGAGATTAGTTATGACTCAGTTGAACTGCTGGAAGTTTTAGAAAATGGGGTCTCCATTTTGACTCCCGAACAACGTTCAATATATGAACGTGTCTGTGAAAGTGTTCAAAATAATATGGGAACAATTTGGTTTTTAGATGCACCCGGCGGAACTGGGAAAACATTTTTGACCAAATTAATTTTAGCCTATGTTCGACATCAACGTAAAATAGCTCTTGCCGTGGCTTCATCGGGGATAGCAGCAACATTGCTACCAGGAGGTAAAACTGCTCACACCATGTTCAAAATACCGATCGACTTAAATTGCACGGAAAGTCCAACCTGTAGTATTTCTAGAAATAGCAACAAAGCAAAGGTTTTAGTTGAGTGTAGTTTAATAATATGGGATGAATGCACAATGGCCCATCGAAAAGGAGTAGAAGCAGTTGATAGAACTTTAAGGGATATAAGGCAAAATGATCGGCCGATGGGCGGTGTCACAGTTCTATTTTGCGGGGATTTTAGACAAATATTGCCGGTAATACCACGGGGTACAAGAGCCGACGAGATTGAAGCTTGCCTGAAAAGCTCTTATTTGTGGCGTAATATACAGTCGGTGCATTTAACAATAAATATGAGAGTAAGAACTGGAGATAATCCGGACGATAATCAGTTTTCGGATACTTTACTTCAAATTGGCGAAGGCACTTATCCACAACAACACGGAGGAAAAGTTATTCTATCACCTGCCTTATGTTGCAGAGTGCAGTCACAACAAGATCTTATAACATCTGTTTACGGCGACCTTTCAGAACTATTTGAAAGGGACAATAATTGGTTATGCGAAAGATCAATTTTAACCCCTCGCAATGACCAAGCATCTGATATAAATAGCAATATATTGTCAAATATACAAGGCGAGACTAAGACATACTTTTCTATAAACAGAATGCTTGATCAACAAGAAGCCACGAACTATCCGATAGAATTTTTAAATTCTTTAAATATGCCCGGACTTCCATCTCATGAAATCCATTTAAAAATAGGTATTCCGATTATTCTTCTCCGAAATTTAAGACCACCACAACTATGCAACGGAACCCGACTAAAAGTCATACAATTACAAGAAAACATAATAGAGGCTCAAATTCTAACAGGTTGCGGTGCCGGCAAAATTGTTTTAATTCCCAGAATTCCCATTATACCAAATAATTTTCCGTTTCAGTTTAAAAGAACGCAATTCCCAGTATCAGTATGTTATGCAATGACAATTAATAAAGCTCAGGGTCAGACTTTCCGCGTTGCTGGAGTAGATCTTAGTCTCAATTGTTTTTCACATGGGCAGTTGTACGTCGCTCTTTCCCGTGTCAGTAGTTCCAGAAATCTTTATGCATACATACCAGAAGAGTCCACTTTGAATATAGTTTATTCGGAAGCTTTATGCTGAAATTATGTATTATTTTTTCATATTGAATAGCATTTTATGTTAGAAACGATGCAAAACAAAAAATACGGTATTAAATAGATTTTTAAAAGGTAGCGTCATATATATCTATTAAATTGTAGTTCGATCGTCTATAGTTTAAAGAAAAACATTGCTGTTTTTCTTTAAACTATAGACATAAAACATTGCTGGAGATCCACGCGGACGAAGTCGCGGGCACAGCTAGCACTTAATAACATTCTACCACATATACACATCACCATCTAGTCCCAAACTAAGCAGAGCTTGTACTATGGGTACTAGGTAATGGATAAACATACATATTATATACTTTTTTTTTGTAAATACATACATATTATATATAGAAACACCCAGACCATGACAAACATACATGTTCATGCACACAAATGTTTGACTTGAGCGGGAAGCGAACCCGCGACCATCGGCGTAGCAGTCGCTTACACTCCCGCTGCGCCAACCGGTCGTCAATGATGCATCACTAATGTCATGCATTTACTTGATTCTGTTTAAATGTATCACACAATTTACAACAAAATCTCAGTGGCCGATATGGCTTCACCTGCTTGTAAATTTTAACAAAAACAAAACAAAAAGTAGGTCCGTATCGTTAACATAGTCAGGCAATAATCCACTTCAAAACAAACAAAATGTTTTGACAAGTTGATCCACTTTTACTTACGGCAATCTCAGGTTAGCTTGACAAGGGTCGTTATGTTCGTTTAAAAATAATTTTGTATAATCCACATCTAAGAACTCTTTCAAATTAGACGATGAGTGTCGTGCGACCACAGTAACTGCGAATTTACTCGTCTCATGATCGTGCTTAACGAGTTATCGATTTTCAAACAATATTTTTGTCGTACTAAAGCAAGATACCAAGTCTAATGACGAGTTTGATGATACGGAGGACCTTAAGAACAAACGCTATTCACCGGATTATACATTTATATATAATTTATTTTTTGTAAGAACTTGCAGAATGCCGTGAAAAGAAAGTGGCCATAATTTTAGTATGGCCACTTTCTTTTCTGAAAACGCCTGAATTTGCTCCAAAACTAAATATATAACCTTGGTTTTATTTGCTTTTTATCTTTCTTCGACATGTTTTACGATTCGGTATTTGCAACACCAAGAGCTGTATATCTTCGTGACAGGCACCGTGGCGACATTGGCGTATATGGTGTCAAATTCCTGAGATATCCGGCGTAGAATTTTCAATCGGCCACCAATATTCGGGGGTGACTAGACCATACTGGGTTGCTGGGGTGAGCACGGACCACCAGGCGCCCTGCTATATACGTCTATGCGTGACGACTGTGTTACCGCGCAGCTAGTGTGAAGGCGCTCTTACAAATACATTTTGTACCTGTGACAATATAAACACAAGGACATCGGTGGTCCTTCAGCGGGTGTTCTTGACCTCGTTGGCTTGAGATGCGATCGGTATCGTTAGGGGAACCTCTGACGAAAACTTGTGAGGTTATTCAAAAGATGTATTTAAATTTTATATTTACCTAACTTTCTGAATTTACCTCGTCATTATATGTTGAGAAATAGGTGAAAAAGCTTCCAAAAGTATAAGCCTGAGCAAATAAGTTGTCAGACTTGCATAAAAAAGCAAAATTTAAAAAATGTTAAGTAAGTTACAAGTTAGAAGAAACAAGAAGAAGAAAGGAAGAAAATGCTTCAGTTAGTAATTGAAGCATTTTCTTCCTTTCTTCTTCTGATGTTGATAATATTTATATATTTTATAACAAGGCGAGTTTTTAGTTTGCGGTATAATCTGCACTTTCAGACCAGATAATAGATAAAATGCGGCTGACGGCACACTATAAGTAATTGGTATAGCGTTACATAAGATACTAACTTAAACCTAACGTCCTGTGAGGCTTATCGATGCGGCAATATCTCGTTAAACCATCTTAAGCACTATCTATAGTAAAATATTTTGTAAACATAATATACGAACAAGTTTGCCTAACTAAATTTCAGCTACAGATAACATCGCTGTCTATTTTGCATAGAATATAGAATATGTTTAATATGATTGTGTTTTTAATTTAAACCAGAACCTAAACGACCCGAACGTTTAGAAGGAGCCTTTTTGAATTTAGTGTGACGTCACATGATCAGTACACAAAGACCATTCGGAGACACTTTGGTACACTTCTATATCATGCGATGTATGACGGGTAGTGTAGAAGAATCACTGCACGGTTGGCGTGGTGGTATGCGGCCTACTCGCCGCTTGCCAGCTGCGCTGAGTGTTGCGCGTTCGATCCCCACACGAGACAATACTTTGTGTGATTCAAAAATTGTTACTTCGAGTCTTGGTGACCTTTCTACCCGTTTATTGAAAGTTTGTAAAGTCCACATAGAAACGCGATTGTAAAAAAAAAATTAGCTTACAATTTAAGCTCGAGCAGGTGAATATTTGTATACATAGCGTCTTAAACCATAACTCTTCATAGTCGGATAAGTAATTTTTTTACCGCTCTGTTTCTCGCGTTGGTGACAAAAAATGGAACAATGAACGGTCCCATTCAGTGAGAGAATATGCTGTAAAATTTAATTGCTTTTACGCTAACTGTTCGTTTTATATTTCCATACAAACAAAGCCCCTTTCTCTGCTATGAATTTAACATTGAATAGTACGCACTTGACTTTTCCTACGTTATACTGTATGTAGTATAAACCTACCTCTGTAAAACCGGATTCAAGATTTTATTTTGGGTGGGTGTTTCATTTATGTTCGGAGGGGGCTTGAACCTAGTGAAGTGATACATACATACACATACATAGTCTCACGCCTATAACCCCGAAGAGGTAGGCAGAGGTGTATTTCTACACCCACTTTTCGCCAGATATACTTTAGTTCCACGTAATAGGGGGCGAGCCTATTGCCGTACCGGGCACATTTCCAGACTCCGTGCTGCTACTGAGAATTTCGTGACAGAAAAACCCAATAACACTGCCCGACCCAGGAATGGAACCCGGGACCTCCCGATCCCACGCGCACATTTATGCCGCGAGACCAACGAGGCAGTCGTATAGAGTTTGATGTCGAGTTTTCCGTCTCTACGCAAAGATGGTATTTGCATCGTGTTATCCCTTAGTCGCCTCTTACGACACCCACGGGAAGATAGGGGGTGGTGAGACTTGTATTCTATGCCGTCAACCACACGTGAAGTGAAGAAAACCTAGTGAAGGAAGGTTTTATCCAGGAAAACATTAAAAAGTCATTTGTCTTTGGAAGAAAGTGGATGATGTTGGAGGGAGGGGTGGAGCGTAAGCCCCTAGCCCCTCTTTTACTTTGGCAGTAATGGCCGAAGGGAGATACCAACATAATGCTATGCAGAGGATATCGAGCTCGAATCCACGGCGCACACAACCTGACTTATCAAAGCTAAGTGCGTATTAAATTGTTAGTTATCGCTTGCTCCGTGCCTCGAAGCTCGGTCTTCGCTGTCATGAAGATCGTTGACAGTCGTTACCGGGAATCAGTACCCTCAAAAAACTGATACTGATTTGGTCCATGGAATATGGCTATCCCTTTGGGTTGCAGAAGTCAGAAGGCAGTCGCTCTGTAGAAAACCTGATATTCTGTAAAATCTGGATAGACTAGTAAACGGACCCTGGGGTCCAAAGCAATAAGTTTTGGATGCAACTCGGGTGATGACGACGATGATGATGATATCATAATAGCACATGGGTCTTTTGTTTCGATACTGCCTCATGCGGGCGAACACGTGGATAAAAGTTAGTATTTAAATAAAATTCTTTCACCGCCCATCTTTTATTATTTTTGTCCTTGAGTTTATACAAGGTACTGAGCTAATATTTATTTTTGAGAATTAAAAACTTTCTTATTAGGAGGAACCGAAATTGAGATGCACAGTAGAACTGGATTATTTGACTGTGGTAGAACTATGTGAAGCCACATTTGCTGTCATCAATACATTTGAGATTAATTTATTTCCAGTTAACAATTAGTGGAATGTTAATATCGCATACACTTGCAATCTCACGTCTTCTATTGTATTGAACTGATCCTCGTCGGAGAATCGGGTGCTAGTGTGGGGTAGTATTAGAATGTAGACTGTCTAAGGATCATCTTCAAAGGTTACTAAGCCTATACGTGGAATACTGAATAATGGAGTTCGTTTGCTAAATTGATAATACAAGCTATTGCTGCGTTTCTACACGACTGTGAAAATTGCTGAGACAAGTCAAATTAAATTTGTGTTTTTATAAAAGTTGTTTGTAACTACATTTACAAGAAGTAGCTATATTTTTCTCATAAAAATATCAATTACTAGCCGTTTCCCGCAGTTTCACCCGCGTCCTGAGGGAATTACTTAGCGTACCCGACAAACCCAAATATCTTACGGATCCTTATTTTTTCTAAAATAAAAATATATAGCCTATGTTATTCGCAGATAATGTAGCTTTCTAATGGTGAAAGAATTTTTAGAATCGGTCTGGTAGTTTTTGAGTTTATCCATTACAAACAAACAAACAAAAATAAAATTTTTTCCTCTTTATAATATTAGTGTAGATTATCATTAGCATTTGAATAACATTCTTTCGCTGATATGCGGATATACCTAAGGAGCGCTATGCTCAGGCTGGACACATTATGAAAAAATAGAATTAAAGTGATTTTTACATTTTGTCCTACCTTGGCGCGTAGATCAGTGAAGACGTAAGCAATGATAAGAAATAAATGATAGCCTACTGACACGCTACGCTTCCTGACAAAAAGAAACCTTCAAATAAAACAAGCTCATTATGTATCTTGAAAGAAGTCGAGTTATATTGATATTACTTAGTTTTAAAGCCATTTTCAGGAATCTAATGGTCACAGACAGGATATAGACAACCTGCCAGGAAAAATATAAAATAGTATTTATATAAAAAAAACCCAAACCTTACCTTGTATAATTACCAAACGATATTTGTGCACGAAGTAGGTACAGGATTTAATCAGAACTTTATCCTAAGTAAATAAACAGCAAAGGGTGACCCACTTTATTCCTGACTACTGACGGTGGCTCAAAATGTAATTAGACAGCTACTAAATAATATGTACCTACCCAGTGAAATTTTACACTGAAAGAAGGCGACCGTAATTGCTAAATAAAGTTCAGAGAGAAATGAAATGTCAGAACGAAGAACTTTTTTCATGAATTTAATTTTAAGGCGTTGGCATCTGTCGTGAAACGAGAGGAATTATGAGAATTTGTTCAATAAACTAGGCTGGTGCTAGACTTCTTTGGAAGGTCTAATAAGTTGATATATTTTGACAAGGAGTTTCAATTTCGGCGCTGTCAAAATATTTGTGTTGGTCTTGTCAAAAAAAGTTAATTCTAGGAAGTTAAGTTAGTTGTTATTAAGTTAGTTGTTATTAAGTTAGTTCTAGGAAGTTTGATTTATGACCACTACACGTGTAGCCGGTATTTAATTTATATTTGTTATGATCCGGATACAGATGACATTCCAGCATCGATTTACAGTGAAGGTTTGAAACAAGTATCCTTAATATTAATACTCTCAGATTATTCACACATGGTCATATTTTGATCTCCAGCTGGTCAAAGCCATGTCCTGTGTCCGTATAACGGATAAACGTACAGAACCTATTTGTAAATACATTTGTACAGTCGAACAACTTCCCGCTAGACCACCATAAGGGCGAGAACCGCTCAGCAGGACATCTTTCGCTTCCAGCGCTACTTTACACACATATTGACACTCGTTTACAAACCAGTTTTCTAGTGTGCCTCGACTCTATGAGCCAGCCAAGGGTTTTTTTTTCAAACTGGTCCACCGCTGACTTGTTTGATTGTACATAGATAAATAACACCCAGATCTGATCTATTGAAAAAAGATCGCGCTCATCACGCAAGGCTTTATCCTGAGTCGGAATCGGGATCACCAACGGCTAAAGCAGCAAGGCCATTGAATTTTAAATTGATTCAGCAATTTAGTCGTGAAACGTGTCAGACAGATTTCAAATTAGTTTATTAGGCGAGCCTAGTAATCACAGCTACGCTGTAGCAGGCTTTTCCTCCAAACTGCTACGGCAGGCTCTATGTAAAAATCGGCTCCGATCGTATATAGGTATATAGTTATTATGTAGTTTCTCAAGAGGAAGGAAAGAGAAAAGTGATCAAAATTCGATCGCGGGGCGAATATCCAATAACTGGTAAATTTTGATATTTCAGAAATGCATATTGCCTCACCATATGTATTGCTTCTTAATCAATAATATGCGCTGTCGTGTTTGATCGCATTATTTCAAATATTCCACCAATACATATCGAAAATTCCTGTACAAATTTAATATAGTCAGCTGTGCGCCAACCGCAAAATGTTTTAATTGCCAAGCACTGTTATACAGTGGGAAACCGTATGTTATCTTATTTATGTATTTTAGATAACTAACCATTCCCGAAGGGCTCTAATATTGCGCGGCATAATTGCCTACGTATTGTTGTATAAAACGGGTTGTTAGACATAATTTCCTTTTCCCTACGTCAGTCTACAACTCTCTCTAAGACATCCTTTGGAAAGGAGTTATAAGTTGTTGCTTTAACATAGTGTTTCGCAAAATGCTATTGCACTTTCAACGTGGGAGGAGGTGCGATCATGCTATTATCTTATGAATCTCATCGAACTCTAAAGAAAAAGATTGAAGTGAAGTACGAGTAATGACCAAAAAACTAATTTGAAAATCCATCTTGCTGTTTCAGACGATGCCGCAAGCTACGCATTTCACGTTGTATAATAATTAGCTAAAATAATGTTGAATTATTAAACAGCTGGGCTGTTCAAATATTGCCGATACCAAGTTGCAATCTAGTTTGCCGTAAGTAATCTAGAATTGGATTGAACCGCCTTAATAGGCGGCATAGTGTCGGTGCAAGGTTGGTACGAGGTCAGCCGTCACAGATGGCACTGCGGTACTATGAAGGTTGTTAGCTGATGCATATCGCTACAAAGATTATACTGCCTTTGTTATGCTATAATTGAGCTTTATGGTAATATGGTAACGTTTGTTTCGGTTCATTTATGGTCTTTCGTATTTTCGTTTTTTTCTAGTCTAGGAAGTTACTTAAACACAGGCTCTCCTGAAGTTAGTCAATTATGGATGATCTGAATTTGCAATAGAGTCGCAATAGTTCACAGACTCTAATAATACTTTATCAAAACTCGGATGCAAATTCAAAGTAGACCGATTTCTTGGATTTGGCGCACCAACTGCCTTTGGCAGTAGGTACCACAGTTGTTCAAGGAGAATAACCACATTAGCCACAACAAGGCATGTGGTTGTGGGCGCAGATGTCTAAACTGTTTGATTTGTAGGTACTTGCACATTGACCAAATTGAAGTATACCTACCTACTAGAAAACACACGTGCGTCATAACTGCGGTGGAAATATTCGTCTATATATACAAATATTTTGTCCCATACGTTTTTAGATTCTTGAAGCAAGTATTTTGCAGTGGCGGCCAGGAATTTGTTTACCTGGTTTAAGATGGCTTTTTCCAAGGAAACACCAAGAAGTTATGTGTCGTACACCAAGAAGTTCAAAAATATAAGCTTTCATGTTACAGTCTCCTACCTCTCCCCTTTGATGCGCCTTTGGTAGCAGGGTCGTCTTTGTAGATGTCATTTAATTTGTGGTGCATACTGCATAATTTTGCGTGTAGTCTTACATCCACTGGCTGCTAGAAGCGGCAGAGCGCACGTTGCTTGCCATTAGCTTGTTTTCTTTGAGTTATTTCGATGTATGGCATGCCCATTGAATGCGATCTTGTCACTAGTATGTTATTTTCTTATTAAACACTAGAGGACGCCAGCAGCTACGCCTGCATTTGTTTTAAATTTACCCGTTTTGGCCGCTCCCGTGGGAATTTCGGCAAATCCCTTCTTAGTGCATCCCTACGGTCCCCAAGGAACATACATGCCAAATTTCAGCTTCCTGCGGCCAATAGTTTCGGCTGTAGCGTGTCTGTCAGTCAGTCAGTAACGCAAGGATTTTATATATTAAGATATGTAGCAGCTTAACCACATGTGTAGGTAAGATTGTGTCAGCAACCACCTATTTTAACATTACGCAGGATTTAGCTAATGTTTGCACTGTGTAGATTTAATTTGAACAGAACAATCTAGCATTCACCGTGTACTGCGATGAAATAATAATTCTGCTTTAGTAAAGAGGTCACTTGGTATAAAATCTATTTATAAATTTAAATTGGCAAAACTACAGCAATATTACTTTACTTTTATTTTAATAACGCAGAAGGTACAGCAAGAGCACGCGACAAAGGAAAAAAGTCGATGTCCCGCTTAACTGCAATATTGCTATAAAATTTAACGTAGGCGTTTCATTTCGTTACAAAGGCCAAACCACGTATTCAGCGGCCAATTAAGATAGAACATTTTACTGTAATGTGGTTTTGCTCAGGCCTTTACGGAACAGGTAATCGTTTCGTTTCAAATTTAGGTCGTGTTAGTTATATATAGCAATTAAATTATAGCTGATGCGGTGTATTACGTATTTCAATCATCAGACAAATTTTACCATTGAATAAATTCAGCCGGATCAGCGATTTTTCAAACTCGCCTAAAACCCCATTTTATCATTTAGGGAGTGCTTATCCTTCAAAAGATTAACTTTGAGAAACAATCGTATTATAACACTTAATGTAATTTATACTTGTAGGGTAATAAATTTACGCAGTTATTTTGCGCTATTTTATAGATATTCTTTTTAAAGGGCAACTGTGTTTTTAGAATTTACTCGTCAAATTATTTTAATATATTCTTCAATTATTATAATGGCAACACTACCATTTTTGGCGGGAAGGATTTTTACGCGCGGCAGAGCAGGGGGCATTCTTGAAGACACTTTTTTGGGAGTTGAGTGGGAAAAATGTCGGGCGGTTCGAAAAGTATTGTAGGTACGGTACCGGATTATGTCGCATGATTGTTACAATTAGCCATTGAGTTGTGTTGTTTGCAAGAATAAAAACGATTGCTATACCTGACGCCTTTCATTACTAAGATATATTACATACTGATGTATCTAAACACCAGTGGCGGCGCTAGACCACATGTGGACGTCGGCGACATCAAGTTCGCGAGGCTCTTATATCGATGGCGAGGCCCCTTTTACATCGTAGTAAAAAAAAAACGTTAAATTGAGTGAGCCAAGTTAAAAAATAATGTATGAATAAATAAATAGGAATATTTTCACCCAGTAGGTACAGTTATCGTGTTGGTGTGTGCGAAGACCCTCATTCGGGCGAAAGTTTCATTTCATAGTGTTGCAAGACAGACGATTCTGATTAGGTACCTACCAGTAAAGTACTAATCACTTCACTTCACACCACACCACACGCATGTGTTCGAAAGTAATAAAAGTCAATATCATCTGCTTAGCTTTTTCCTGAATTGTTCGGAGTCGGCTACCTAGGCCAGGATGATTGGCGAAACGAAAAGAGATAACTTGACAAAGTTTTTTGCGAGGCCCCCTTTGGCGCGAGGCCGTCTGCGGTGGCCGACGTCGCCGACGCCTAGCGCCGCCACTGCTAAACACACACCCCTCAGGTGTATGTCGGACATAAATTACCTATTATGATTTATTATAATAAATATTTTTGTATAAAAATCGTAAAGCGGTTCACAGGTACATCTACCAACCAATTTTTAAAAGTGTACGTAATCTCAATAGTTTCAGGATAAAGCGGCTGTTACAGACAAACATGACGATTGGCGAATCTATAAGTGTTCCGTTTTTGCCATTTTTGTGATCGGGTGCACCCTTTTATAAACGTACACTCTTGTTATAAAGCCTTTATCTAGCTAATGAGGGTTTTTCGCCACTTGAAGAATCGGAAAGCTGTCGAAACCGATGAAGCCCCCTCGATGCTTGGAAGGCGATTGGACGGCTGGATAATCTTTTCAACCGCATACTTCCTGGCGATAAAATGGAGGTAGTGTGAGGTATAGTTTATAGAACTAAATGGCGCTTAAAGAAATTAAATTCATCTTTTTATAATGACAGTGCAAGTTTATCACGCTTGTCTCGCCGCTTAGGTTTACGCTGGGTGTTGTTGGGTTACAAGGCAACAGATTGTGTGATTCACAAGTTGTTGTGTCGAGCCTGGGTGTATGTACCAAGTCTTGCTGTATGTTTTGTCCGTTGTTTGAATGATAATAAAGTCGTTCGCCGCGACACAGGATTTATTCTAACTCTTTATTTTTATTATATTTTTTTATAGTCTCACGCCTTTTATCCCCGAAGGGGTAGGCAGAGGTGTAATATTACACCCACATTTCGCCATGAATTTTTGGTCCCGCGTAATAGGGGGCGAGCCTATTGTCGTTATCGGGCACATCACCAGACGTTGTGCTGTTACTGAGAATTCGAAAAAACCCAGTTACACTTTTGCACGACCCGGGAATCGAACCCGGGACCTCCGATCAGCAGTCGCATACGCTATCCACTGGACCACGGAGGCAGTCTTAATTTTTAAACAAACAATAATGTCTGTGTCTCATAGAGAAAGAGATGAAATGCCGTGATACGCAGGGTCCCGTTCTAGTGTCCCTTAAGGTAAGTACTTCCTTATCCGTGGCAGTTTTCGTGTGCGTGACATGTCAGATAGATTGGTCCAGTGTTGCTTACGCTGAAACGGTCACGTTTTGAGTACGGATTTCTTGGCATGCCAACTTCCGCTAAACTGGGTAGGCCCAAGAAATGCTCACTTGACATCTTATGTATATCCCAGCGTTGAATAAATTGAGTGCTATTGGTTTGCAAAAAACACACACAAGAAACATAATTGAGTAGTCCTACAAATTTAATAGCAGTTTTTGTACAGCTTTAAGCGATTTGTGTGTATTTTTGTGTCAGTAAAACAAAGTTCGTTTCCAAAGACTTCAGCCAAATTGGTTCGCAATTATAGTTGTGTTTTAGTGACATTTAAAGGGTCACCTTCAGCAGCAGTGCGGACACTCCTCTGGACAAAAATAGCACCTACAGTGTGTCTAGGCAAATAGAACTCACATATGTTGAGGGTGAAGCTGTAAGGTATACATAGTTTATAACGTTAGACCTTGCAAGAAAACGAAATTTGTAGAAATAAGTAGGTAAAATAGAAACAAAAAGACGACAGATCGTTCAAGAACACTATAAATCAGGAAACGAACCAAAAATGAGACGAAGACAATTAGAACATAGCATGCAAAGCCTCTAACTAAGTATATTAATACGAATAAAAATCCTTAGTCCGTGTTTCCAGCAGGTTCAATCTTAAATTACAGAATTCTATTTAATTACTCAAATGTTTGTGTAATTCGTTATTCATTGGATTAACATTAAGGCTTTAGTCAGAAGAAACAAAGTGTTGTAAATCACTTCCTGAGTTTGTGAATATAAAGCTGTGTATACAGCGACACAGGGACATTAGTAATCTGTGACAGAGATGACATGTGCGCCGGTGTATTTTATATTGTGTATTCGGCCCTGCATTATGGTTTGTAAGAGGCAGATCATATTTTGTTTTTTACAATGTCTATTGGAAAAATAAACATCTAGTCCGGTTTGGATGCGAAATAGATTAGATGTGAAGATTAGGGCCAATTCTCGTATTTAACAGACACTGACACTGAATTTTGACTGAACTGCGATTTAATTTTGAATTGACTCACAATTGGTATTCTGCTCCACTTAATCTCCTTATAGTATAATTTCGATATAATCAATTTATAATCTCTTGTTGATCTTAGAGGTAATGTCAAAAACTCAAAAACAAAAACATGAATTTTGCCATTGTATGGGAAAATACATAAATAGGAATGGTTATTGGATGCCAATACGTTTACATGCCAAATTAAAATTAATATACAACTAAGTAATAAAATTTCGGTAAGTAAATATATTGGTTCCTTGGATCGTGTGAATTATTTTCAATAGGTATTCAATAATTAAAAAAAATAATATTCAATAATAGAAATAATTCAGACATTATAAAGATTTTAACGATGGTAACGTACAATTGGGTTTTTTAATTCGTTTTTTCCTCCTGATAATTTTATCTCATTTGTTGAATTTCTCGAGCAAAAGTTTCGCGAATATTTCGATCTTGAAATAAATATTGTCAATGCTGGCAACGAAATACTTAACATGTTTGCATGTTGTCCACCAGGATCTCCTAGCCAGATCTCCCAGAGGATCCTCGTGAACTCATTAGTTGTGAAATTGTATAAAAGCAATTCACGTTTACAAAACCAGTGACTGTCAGAAAGTTATCAGCCATCGATAGGGATTACAAAAATCAGGTGCATGCGATTTTCTACCTTATTGACGTAACTCAGAATTTATAATTTTAATAACGTATCAATGTCAGAAAGCAAGAAAATACCAAAAAGAAGTTTATCATGAATTGTCAATAAGGTCGAAAATCGCATGCACCTGTTTTTTGTAAGCCCTATCGATGGTTGATCATTTTATAGTCATTTGTTTTGTAGACATGAATTTGTCTTACACAATTTCTTTTTAAACTTATTTTAGATACCTATCCCCGTGGTAAAACTAGTGGCACATAATAGCTAAAGGCGATTCCTATGTTTATTAGCAAAATAGATCATAAATATTACCAGAAAAATATTCAACACTATTAGTGGTATCGTTGGGAATGTCAAATAAATCACGTCATCACGTCGTGTCCTTGGTAACAAATGTATATTTTTATTCCGTGCTTTTAAAAGTATCAGGTGCATGCTTTTTTGGTTCCACTCGCTATTTTATTTACAACTGTACTTCTGCCGTATAGCGAATCGGTCGAGTCCAAGAATCTGCCCAATTCACGAATCTGTCGAGTTGGGAATTTGCCGAATCACGAATCTGTCCATTCCAGAATATGTCGTATACCGAACAAGCGATTTGTCTTAACTTATTGTGACAACCCAGGGTTGAACCCTACCAAAATAGGTAACAAATTTACAAGCTCTTAAGAAGCTGTTTCTCTGTTCGGTTTATTTACTCATGTGGTTATATTATGTACGATGGTATCATTGTGAAAAAACTAGAAATACCTTACCTGCTTTACTAATAATTAGCAGAATACCGTTCACACTAGTTCACACTTGGTTCAACTTTCGATGTAGTCCCGATCTCATTCAAGTGTCAGTTAAGTTACGAGAATACCATTTATGACGCCGAGACTAGATCGATATTGGAATTTGAACAAATATAATTACCAGAATTGGCCTTTAGGGATCGTGTCATGTAACATTGCATGACATCGCATCATCAGCATCAAATGTTAAGACTATGTGACCAATTTGGTTTGACTGAATTCTGTTAATAATCACTTCACCCTAGTTTGAAGATACATATGTTTTACTATCTACTATATATTTATATATCTCGCTACGCACACCTTCTGTGGCTACACGTACCTACTAATTGTCAAACTGAAGGGATCCAATCTTAAAAACAGTATTGTATTATATTATCTGTGGCAATGCTCTTAGCTCACCAGCCGCAATCAACTGCGGTAATCATGATATTACCGAGTGGTTATCATATCCTCGTTTCTATTTATTTTTTTCTGTTTGTGGTTGACGGCATAGAATACAAGTGTCACCACCCCCTATCTTCCCGTGGGTATCGTAAGGGATAACACGATGCAAATACCATCTTTGCGTAGAGACGGAAAACTCGACATCAAACCCTATACGACTGCCTCGTTGGTCTCGCGGCATAAATGTGCGCGTGGGATCGGGAGGTCCCGGGTTCGATTCCTGGGTCGGGCAGTGTTATTGGGTTTTTCTGTCACGAAATTCTCAGTAGCAGCACGGAGTCTGGAAATGTGCCCGGTACGGCGATAGGCTCGCCCCTTATTACGTAGGACTAAAGTATATGTGGCGAAAAGTGGGTGTAGAAATACACCTCTGCCTACCCCTTCGGGGATAAAAGGCGTGACGATATGTATGTAAGTATGTATGTTTTCTGTTTAAGTGCGTACTAAGATAATTGGTTTTATTTTTAGACTAGATGATGCCTGTTGTTACACCCGCGTTATTAAAGACTACTGCTCCGCACTTGTGGCTCATAGCTTGATGTTATATCCTTCCTCGATAAATGACCAATCTAACACTGAAATAATTTTTCAAATCGGACCAGTAGTTCCTGAGATTAGCGCGTTCAACCAAACAAACAAACAAACTCTTCAGCTTTATATATTAGTATAAGCACAGAATAATTAATAGTACTAACGTGTATAAGATGAAATCATCTACTTGCAGCATTCGGAAATAACTTTAAGATTTAAAACAATCTTGAGAGAGAAGGCATTGTAGGAAAAGCCACAAAACCCGAAACATGAACACGTCAACTCAATCAATATCCATGAGTGTCCTATGAAAGTTAACTCAATTTTAGCGAGTGACGATGTTGATGTGATGTTCAACAAAAATAGGTTCTCTGAGGTTTAGCGATATTTTTACCATAATAATATACCTATTCTTTCTTTATGTAGCGAAAGGAGGACTGCGGCATTTGATAAACGAGATGCAAATATTGCAAATAATATTTATACTTATGATTACAGCTTTTATGTGGCTTAAATAATATTTCTCATAGGTTAGGAGGAAACAGAAACATTAGTGAAAGTTAGTTACATAAAACTATGTTTAAGCACTTTAGCTTATTCGCAGTTATAAGTAGCTATACTTTCAACTTAGTCAGTTATTGCGGACTGTAGCCACACGATACGAGGCTAGGTTATGTTTTATGTATTGGCAGTTCATAATTTTATTTATTTATTTTATTCATTTAATAATGTGTTTCAGTATCGTACCTACTTGATGCATATTCTAAGGATTGTGCTTTTGCAATAACTGCATAAAAATCTTTCAGTATTTTTCGTCAGGAATTTATGAAAAGTAGAGTCAATATTCAAGGAGTAGGTGGTAATAAATGAGTACTGGTTCCAGTATACAGTCAAAACTGTCAAAACATGTCTATTTCATCGCATGGGCTTTGAAAATAACTATCTCAATGTGAGTATGATACGCCCCTGTGTTCGCGGAATTGAGTCAAATTGAGAGACACAGAAAAATAAATAGAAAACAAACTTTAAAGCATAACGAACATAAAGAAGGTTACAAGCTTCTATATGTTCGTGCTTTTGCTCGCGTTAGGTATACGTTGATAAAAGTCGATATCATTATTTTCATATAATAAAAAATAAAGCAAATCCATTCAGTCTTTTTTGTGTGATTGAGTAATCAACACCGAAACATACTTACAGACTTTTGGAAACATCTATACATACAAAATCACTCCATGTTCATTTACTCCAGCTTGCAGCGATCTACTGTGAGTCATACTTGTATTAGGCCTCTTTCATGATATCTCAGGAACTCAGTGTCCTCTAGTAAGTTATCTAGGCCGTTATGAGATGTACCTACCTAGTGATAAATCATTACAAGTTATAACTATTCGTTTTTAGGGTTCCGTACCTAAAAGGTAAAAAACGGAACCCTATTACTAAGCCTCCGCTGTCTGTCTGTCTGTCTGTCCGTCTCTCCGTCTGTCTGTCACCAGGCTGTATCTCATAAACCATGATAGCTAGAAAGCTGAAATTTTCACAAATTATGTATTTCGTTTGCCGCAATAACAACAAATACTAAAAATAAAAAAATGAAAATGTTAAGGGGGGGTCCCATACAAAAAAAAAGTTTTTTTCGTATTTTTTGCTCAAAATTACTAACTGTAACAGGTAGACGCTTTAAATTTTCACAGAATATGTAGTTGTATATTACGAGGGTCAAACTGAAAGTTCTTAGAACTGGCCACTTATAAACAATATAATAAAAAAAAAATTCTAAAATTTGAAAATAGAACTCTTTGCCAATATTACTGAGTATATATTTCATTCATTTGTCATTTGTTTTACGATTTGGCGGCAAATTGAAAATTGTCTGTGTCACGTCAACATGAATTTAACACGAGAAAATTTTCGTGCAATGATTTTTTATGACTTTCGATGTCATTTAAGTCAACAAGAAAGTTATGATAGACTACGATTGGCCTTTCACGATGAAGCCCCATCTCGTGCGACTGTTTACAACTGGTTTAATGAGTTTAAACGTGCTCGCACTAATCTCACTGATGATGTACGTGAGGGACGGCCTTCTACGGCGACGACTGAAAATAACATCTGTGTTGTGCGGCGTATGATAGAGACTGACAAAAGAGTGACCTATCAGCAGATTCGGACAAGCTTAGGCATCGGTATGAGTCAAGTGCACAAAATCCTCCACGAACATTTAGCGGTCAGGAAGCTTTGCGCCCGGTGGATACCTCATAATTTGACTAAGGCTCAAAAACTCCATCGTGTGGATTGGTGCCGTAAAATGATTGAAAGATTTAACGGAGGTGACTCAAATGCTGTGTTCGACATACTAACAGGTGACGAAAGCTGGATTCACTGTTATGATCCTGAAACCAAAAGACAATCTGCTCAGTGGGTGTTTCCTTTCGAGGAGTTGCCAACTAAAGTGAAGAGAGATCGAAGTGCGGGAAAAAAAATGGTGGCCTCGTTCTTTGGAAGGATAGGTCATTTCGCAACAATTGTGTTAGAGGATCAAAAAACAGTTTCTGCAGAATGGTACACTACCAATTGTTTGCCACTTGTCTTGGAAAAAGTTCGAGAGAAACGACCTCGCAGTAGGATCCTCCTTCACCACGACAACGCCTCGTCGCACACCGCCAAGCGAACGATCGACTATTTGGCGACATCAAACGTTGAATTACTGGGTCACCCGCCGTATAGCCCCGACCTCGCGCCTTGTGATTTTTATTTATTTCCAAAAATTAAAGAAAAACTTAAAGGAAAGCGGTTTATGAATGCTGAAGAAGCGGTGGCTGCGTATCGCGATGCCATTGAAGAGACCCCTAAGGACGAGTGGGCAAAGTGCTTTTCCCAGTGGTTCCATCGCATGCAGCGGTGTATTGACGTCAATGGACAATATTTTGAAAAGATATAATAAAACTAATAACTGGCTAATGTAATCAGTTTTTGATTTTCTAAGAACTTTCAGTTTGACCCTCGTACCTTTCAAAATAAATAATTAAATTTAAAAAAAAGTAAATAATTAAGGGGGCTCCCATACAACAAACGTAATTTTTAAGCAATTTGTTACTCGATCTTAATAAACAGGTAGAAACTTATAAAGTATTTAAGTATACATACAACGAACGTGATTTTCTTTTATAGATGATGGTACGGAACCCTTTGTGCGCGAGTCCGACTCGCACTTGCCCAATTTTATTTATTTATTCATAGACTCACGCTTCTATCCCCGAAGGGGTAGGCAGAGGTGTAATATTACACCCACATTTCGCCATGAATTTCTAGGTCCCAGGTAATAGGGGCGAGCCTATTGCCGTACCGGGCACATTACCAGACTCCGTGCTGCTACTGAGAATTTCCTAACGGAAAAACTCAATAATACTTTGCCCGACCCGGGAATCGAACCCGTGACCCCCCAATCCCACGCGCACATTTATGCCGCGAGACCAACGAGGCAGTCCTATTAGTTTTGGTGATTTATCATTTAGGAATTGTAAAATGGTTTAATTAATAAATGATGAATAAAAGGGTCGTAGGCTACTATCGAAATAATCAATTATTATGATATTTCTCATATTTCCCATATTTAGGCAAAGTAAACTGAGGGTCTAGTAAACTCTTGTACGAGTTTTACACGGTGACGGTAGCCTAGTCGACGGGAACAATTTTGATACATTTTGTAAATGCGCTCCCTAGCGGACTCTATCCATCGCTACTGTCCGTTAGGGGGGCTTTAAGAAAATGTATGGAAATTGTTCCGTCGACTAGGCTATCTTCACCGTAAAAGAGGCTGCGGAGCGGGATCGGGAGAGGGCTGATCCTGCCCGAAGACAAGGGCGACGTCGCCGAGATCCGCCAACGGGGCCGCGGGCAGCCAGAGCATGGGGAGCTCTAGTTGCCGTTTAGGATTAGGACGGTCCGGGAAGCTGCCAATAGGGGCCGGTGAGGGCTTGTAGCCTTCCCTGGGAATGGGTTGAGTTGAACATGGCGCCATGGGAGGAAGACTGGACAGCACCTGTACCCTGTCTTCTTCCCGTAGGGCGTCTTCGGTCGGCAGTCGAGGTGGTTTTTAGTAGAAACACCACATACTCCGGCTCGCATTTTCCCCAGGAGCCGGAGATCCGAAGGGATTTTCCACCTCGAAAAAAGAAAAAAAAGGCTATCGTCACCGTGACGATCGAGTCCAAACTCGTGGTAGACCCTCTGCTGTATATAACAACGAGCGGAAAATAATTCAGTTATGTTTTGAATCCTCTTAATTTCTTTCATCAAAAGCACATTATAATTTGTTACGTATCTGTATTATAAATATTCGGTAGTTCTTTATGTCTCTTTTTGGCACATCCTGTTTACACGTGTGTACATTTATTAAGGTTTTGGCAACAATACTATGAAATGAATATGCAGAGGTTGTTCATTCTCAATTTCACAGCATGACTGCATAGAATCCTCGTTTAAATACATAAATAACGGTAGGTAGTTGAGTTTTACAAACGATATATTTTGTTTATTTTGAAACTCTGCCAATATATTATGTAGATTTACGTAAGCTGCAATGCTGAATTGCTGAATGATACTATACACTTGGTTTAATTCCTGTAACGTGAAAAAGAAAGGCAGGAATAAAGGCTTTGATGGCCATTGGCGTATCTAGGGTAATTTTTAAGGGTGTTCATGGATCTTCAAAAATCAATGGTGTTTAGATTCTTAGATATCCAGCAATCAGAGGGTCTAGTACGAGTTTGCACTCGATTGTCACGGTGACGATAGCCTAGTCGACGGGAACAATTTCCATACAATTTCTATATACGCCCCCTAGCGGACTCTATCGATCGCTACTCTCCGCTTTTAGAAAATGTGAAAATGAAACTTCCATAGAGATGGAAGTTTCTTAAGCACAAAGACTTTTAAATAGATTATTTTTTTTAATAAATACTCACGCATTTTCTTAAAATTAAAAACCTAGTTCAATTATAAGTTTTTACCTTTGACCAAATTCATTAAGTGCTTCTGATTCTAGCTTTCTTTATGTATTGTAAATGTTTTTTTTTACTAAAATAAATTGGTATGTTAATAACATTACCTTATAAATTTTTCTTATCTCATCTTTACGTTGTTACATAATTATACGTTCACATAGGTCTATTTTTTATAATTTAAGTGGGATCGGGAGAGGGCGTTCCACGTGGGCTTGGATGTGGCCTGCGTAGGATGCGTCCGAGGGTGGCAGGTGTGAGGGACAATTTTGCCTGTCCCTCGCAGTCGGGCGCGGTCGCGGGAGGAGAGACGTGTCGGTATTGCGTGCATTTGTCAGAGAACGCGGCTCCCAGGATAAGGGTTGCCACACTACAAACTTGGACTTAACTGTACACTATTAGGTACTTATTGACATCCAGAATAAAAAAAATCGTCCTCGGCCAAATGCAATCTCAAATGTAACTTTTCAATGGACTATATGTACGGTCGCGGTCTAAAAATGTTTACCACTTTTCAAATTACATTCTTTGTCACGCTGGTTTCAGCAAGGTCTAAAATGCTATATCTGAGTACTTATTACTTTTCAATCATTGGTAAGGCATCGATTCAAACAAAAAGAGTACGAATATTTTAGGTCGATGAAATAATTGACATAAGGACAGATTACGCTGAGATGCTGTGGCTGCTGAAGGAGGCTATATTCGTTATTAAAACTTTTATTAACAAAAAATATGTGTTGAATTTATTTTGATTATTTCTGCCTATTTTTTTATAAAACACGATTCGCCTGGTTAAGGGCACACACTATCTAAACAAAAGCTCACTTATATGATCAGCATGCGCTTTAACGTGACTAGAGTACCATCCACTATCATTATAGCTCACAGTCTGACCGCGCCCTGAATTTCGCTAGACGATATCATCATCATCATCACCCTAGCATTTTCTTAATTGCATCCCAAGCTTGCATTTCGGAGCCTAGGGCCTGCTATTTCTGGTCTACCGAGATTTGACTGGATATCAGTTTTTACACGGAGCGACTGCCATCTAACATCATTCTAAGGTTAGTCAGTAGGTATATTTGAGGGCATTGACTTGCCACTAATGACTGCCATAGATCATGACAGCCAGGACTACTTAACGTGCTTTCTGATGCACGGGGTTGAAACACCGCCAACATTGGGCTAATTATTAAGAATTTCTTGACAGAAATTCGTAATAAATTGTCACTAAGAAATTCTTAACAGAAAACCTTAGCAACATTTTCCGAGCCTGACCCGCGAAATGAACCCGAGACCTCATGATCAGCTGTCGTATGCACTACCGCTAGACCAACGAGGCAGTCTTACGCTAGACGATATAAATAATATTGTATTATTTTCAAAAAGGTTTTATATTTAGGATGTCGTATTTTCGCCATCCATCGCCATCCCTTTCATTATAATCTGTCAATGTAAAAGTCATTTGATAAACTTATACATTACAAATACCAAAATCGTAAATAGCAAGTTTAAAATAACATTATTTGAAGACTACAAATACATACAAATACATACAAATATTTTAGTTTTATTGTAAATATCACTCTTGTAATAAAATGAACGTATATTATAAATGTGGAATAATAAATCGTTATTGACACCAGTTGCTACGCAACGCATGTTATCATAGATTGGTTGCGTAGTACAATCAAGGTATAAGTTCCTTGAGTACAATATCGTCGTCCTTGTGTCATTGATGTGTTCATGCAATTATAAGCCTTAAGGTGGTAAACACTTTCAGACCGCGACTGTACCTATGTAGTTTGTTTTAAAGATTTGATCGTTTATAGCTTTTTCCAACAAAGCTGGATAACGTTTTAAATGATCAAATTATAATCCAAGGATCGCTTCAACGATTTATCTCTGCAAATCATTCACAGACGATGATTTACTTGAATTGAAATTCATACATATGCATAAATGAAACAATTCCATGCAACTGTTTCATTTAAATGTAAGAGTGAATTGTTCCTTGCTGAGAACTATATCGACAAAACTCTCATAGTCGGAGGTACCGGGGAACAGTTCCTAGTTGAAAAGTTCAATCAACGGAACGGTCAAAATTAATCGTTGGCTACCAATTCAACGGAGAAGTGAATGTTGAAAAACAGTTTCAGCATTCAAATGTGAATGTGTCGTTCATGTTTGTAGGCTGTGCCTTGTGCATGGATATCCGAAAGATATGCTTTCAATGGGTAATTAATGGATAGTTGGGAGCAAAAGTGCCAAAATTTGCCAAATTTATAGAATTGTAGGTAAGATCATCACCATCGTTCTAGGATTCGTTGGTTTGTATCCAGGATTTTCGCCGTAGTGCCCAAGATTTGACCGAATATTAGGTTTTTGCAGAGCAACTGCTGTCTGTCCTTGTTATTCTATGGCTTAGCCCAAAGTCAGTAAGAGATATTAGGTTTGATCCTCTAAGAATCGATCGACGGATTACATAAAATCTGTATTCGAAATATTCTTTGATTCACGATCGTTTGTTGGAAGCGGCAGTAAGTTCTTAAAGAATTACCTATCTGTAGGCCATCGCGAACATATGCATTTGTCTTTGTTGTACCTACTTAAGTAAGGGTAACCTTATATTAGTATTTAACGGGCAACTGAAATGCTGGTTATATTTAATATAGAAAATAATTTTCTTTTATACCCTGTTACCGTGATGTCAAAGTGCATATTTTTACACCTAAAATAACAATTTCTTCGCCAGATTTAGTTACCTACAAAATTTCTTCGTAATGTTTCCGAAGTTTGTTACTTGATTACGTTAACTTCATTTATTATTTATTCTAACTTAGTAACAAATACTATGTTTCTGAAAACCGCATAAAAATCGGGTTAATCGTGGGCAAACTTACATATAGATATACGGGTCAAACTCAGAACCTTCTTTTTTTAAATCGGTTAAGGGCCTAAAACCTTCTCCTAAGTGTAACAAATACTTTTCTGAAAAACGCATCAAAATCGGTTCAGCCAAACGCGAGATAATCGCGGACAAACATACATACCTACATACATACAGGCACAGAAATGAACATACAGGTCAAACAGAGAACTCCTTTTTTTGAAGTCGGTTAAAAATGAATAATTATATTTACCCGCACAAAGACGGCATAAGAAATCAAGTATTTATCCGTTGGTTTTCGTACCTAAGTCAAAACTTACGTCAAATATAAAATCGGCAAATGAGGATCGGTGTCAGGATTTCTATCTACCCCCCCGTGGGATCTCCACCTTGACGTGGTGGGGGGGCTCAGTAATCGTGGGTTTGAGGTACACCCATGGTGAAGCTAAGCGGGAACCCGGGAGGGGACGCTCCACGTGGGCTTGACGGAGGCCTGCGTAGGATGCGTCCAAAGTGCGGGTGCGGGGGACAGTTTTGTCTGTCCTTCGTGGTCGCGGGAGGAGAGGCGTGTTGGTGTTGCGTTGCCGCGCGCCCTAACTCCCGCGACCAAATGGGGGCGCACCATTGTTGCGTCGCGGTGGGGCCGCAGAGAAAGAGGAGGTGCGGTGTTGCGTTGCCATCCTCCCTATCCTCTGCGGCCGCTGGGTGTTTTGGCGGCGCAGCTCAACACATTCATCCGCCGCCAAGGGGGTTTTTTTCTGGCCCGCCTGCCCATCTGGTGGGCCAATACCCGTCGGGGGGTTGCGACGAATGCTTCGGCGATACCCGATCCTCCGACAGACGGGTACATGAGAAAGTCGAGGTGGTTTTTAGTGGTAATACCACATACTCCGGCTCTCATTTCCCATTTTTAAAAAATAAATAAAAAGGATCTCTATCTACCCCTTCGAGAAACAGGCGTATGTTTATACATGTTTGTACATGATGTAATATCAGCGCGGGAATAAAGGACGTAGGTAGGTGCCAGAGTTCTCGACTGCAAGTCCTTTATAAATAGTTACTCAGCATCATCATCATCATCCTAGCGTTATCCCAGTTTCAATCCGGGGTCCGCTTTCTAGTCTGACCGGATTTGGCTGAATATTAGCTTTTCCACAGAGCAGTCGCTCTGTGGAAAAGCTAATATTCAGCCGGCCTGTCTGACCTCCGCAACCCGAATAGATAGCGATAGTCCATGGTTTAGACTAGTGTCAGTTTATTTTAGAGAGTAGAGTTCGCCTCTTCTGATTCACTGGATCACCAAACTATGAGTCTCACTGTCAATTATTTAGCCGGGTTACCTCAACCCAAAATAGAATCTTTTTCTTTTCTCCAGAGTCTCCGGCCGAGATCAATAAGATAATCCTCTCCATAAGGTCTAATGCTGTGGGATGCGACAACATTAGCCGTCGCATGATTACAACGATCCTAGATCAGCTCCTGTCAGCAATATCCCACATCATAAACTTTTCCCTTGTCTCTGGTACATTTCCTTCCTTGTGGCGCAAAGCCCATATAATTCCTTTGCCTAAAATTCGCAATCCTACTCTTCCTCAACACTTCCGGCCAATTTCTATCTTACCCTTCCTATCCAAAGTGCTTGAGGCCTGTGTGAACAAGCAATTGTCTCGTTTTGTCTTACACAATAATCTGCTGAGCCCATTTCAGTCAGGCTTCAGACCTGGTCACCGCACTACCTCTGCCCTCCTTAAAGAAACTGGCGATATAGTCCAGTCACTTTAGGGATTCACCTCGGAATTTGAGATAATAAGCTGGAAACTCGTATACAGCTTCATTTAGGCGTTCTAAAAGTTGTCTCAAAAGTCTGATATTATCTCGTGTCGCGTCGTAAGTTATTCGAGGTCAAAGGTCACGAAAATCAGTTTTTTGCAATTATCTCCGTTTCTATGGTTCCAATCACTTCAACACCTATTATAAAAAATGAAGATAAAAAAAATTGCCACAACTTTTGTCTCAACTCTTTTACTGTAAGCTCAACCCTTTTCGAGATAGAGAGCGGAGAGCACCTAGCGCTCAGGCATATATACACATGGATGCCAGGCTGAATTGGGAAGCACAGGTGACACAGGTAAGTCGGAAAGTCACCGGCACTCTGCGTGCTCTCTACCGCTTAAAAAGCTGCCTCCCTGTCGAGACTAAGACAATGCTTGTGCAGACTTTAATTTTCCCGCTGATCGACTATGGTGTTGTATGTTACTTTGACCAGAATGCAGATCTCCTCAAAAACTTGACCGTCTTCTGAATAACTGCATTCGATTCATTTTTAATCTTCGTAAGTATGACCATGTGTCTACTTATCGTTCCCAATTAAAGTGGCTCCCTATACGACAGCGCCGTAGTTTGCGTGCTCTCACTACTCTATACACTATTCTCACATCTCCTACTTCACCTCAGTATATGACTCCTTACTTTCAGTACTTATGTTCTAACCATGAGCGAAATCTTCGTTCTTCTAATAATCTTCAACTCATGGTTCCTTCTCACAGATCTGATTTTATTCACTCTTCTTTCACCATTCAATCTATGCTTCTATGGAATGCTCTTCCTCTTGAGATCAGGATGGCCAAAACCAGATTCACATTCAAGTCCAAGGTAAAGAAACTCTTGTTGGCTGAGTCGGCGAATGTATCATAAACCGCTATCTTAACCAGGTATATATGTTTATGTATATATGTATATTTCTATGTATTTGTGTAAGTAAGTCTATAATCTATCCCTGGTTTTATTTGTAATTATGTATTAATTGTGTATGTATTTCGTTTATGTATATTTTTATATTATATATTTATGTAAGTAAGTATATCTATTATGAGCAATAATAATTATAATTCGAAAATAGTGTTTCATTACATCATATAATACACCTACTTCTTTTCTCTCTGCACCACTCTAAGGTAGACTTGTAGATAATGCCCATGGCATTAAGGCCGCCTATATACTCTGTGTAAGTATATGAAGAAATAAATAAAATAAAATAAATAAATAGAGTACCGACGCCCTATAACGACTGCCAAAGATCTTCATGACAGCCGGGACCGACGGCTTAACGTGCTCTCCGAGGCACGGGACAAGCGATAATTAACAATTCAATACGCACATAACTCCAAAAAGTCAGTGGTGCGTGTCGTGGTTTCGAACCCGATACCCTCATGGCAGTCCGTTGGTATCTCCACTAGGCTATCGCTGACTTATATAAAAAAATATTTTTTTTGTAAATAGTTACTATTTACAAAAATCACTAAAATATTATATTATTCTCGAGATTCATGGGATATAGAGGGACAACGCGAAGAGATAAGAGATTTTTTATGTCACTAAATACATTGACACTTTTACCATTGCATCATTTACGACATACAGCATTGATGATAGAAATATCAAGTTACGGCACACGAACCTAACTTCAGAAGTCTGCCACGAAAGCTCAAGAAGTTGAAAAGTAGTAAAAGTAATAATAATATGTGTCTAGTCTCAAAATCACTAATCACATCCAAAGTACCGAAAAATTTGGAAAAATCATAACGGAAGACACTACTGCAGATGCGCATCAATTGTCTCCTCAAAGTACAATCCAACACGGCTCATAATGAACACCGTAACGAAGAAATGAGAATCCTAAGACAGTAGTCATATTCACATACAAGCTCATATTATCATCATCTGGCCATTCCCAGTCCGTGAAACAAAGGGACTGTCGTCACGTAACACCCAGCGAAATGAAAGCCTTCCTTCAATCAGCAAGACACCTTAAAACATCAACTTTAAAGTCCAGTTTCAAACACACGTGCCCCAAGACATGTTTTTTTAACTGTCAGTTAATTTAGCAAGAGTACGAGAATTCGCAATATACGTGAGTAACATTTTCCGCTTCAAACGTAGAACAACGCTTGGTATGTTAAAAGAAAACTGTGATGATATAAAGTGATGTCCGTATTATAAAATTCTTTCTCGGAGTTAGACAGTTTCAAGTGCGCTAAAGTTCGTTTCAACAATGTTATTAAAGTACTGAATGCTGGAAACTTGAACGTGGCAGCCACTTCGGCCCCGTTATTGACGTAATGTGTGTAAAAAAATGTTACGGCTGAAGGAATATATTGTACGTACGTGCCTGCTAGCTTTCGCTCGCGGCTTCGTACGCGTATGCAAATAAAAATTACATTTAACCAAATATATAAAACGTATATTGTGCAATATCTGGACTTGGTTGCCACCGGATTAACACTATGACGACGATGATAATTCAAAACTCACATTTATATCACTAACCTACAAAAGTCATGTTTACGCGTGATTTCAACATTTCAGTTAACCGCCTCAAGTTTTATTTTCATAACAAAAGGTAGTTTTATGTTAGTACCTCTACGCTGAAATTCATCAAATTTGGTTCAACCGTTTCGATGCGAAAACAAGACATACACGCATCACACTTTTGCATTTAGGTATAATACTATTAGAGAATCTCTTATATAGGTACCTACAAAATTATACATTTCCAAAAATAACTTACTTCTATCTGGAGAAAAGTTATTTTTAGCATCGTCTACGATATTTCAATTTCCTAATAGTATCCATTTAAGTAGAAAAGTAAATTTGTAAAGCATCCTTCAATTATAATGTGTGAGTAAATAAAAAAGATTCTTCGTCTATGACCTTTAGAATGCCACGCCATGTCATAACTAAACATCGTTATCGAGCGGGTAAAAATGGTGGCAGTGCGACAATAGGGTTGTCATACGTATGCGTCACGTAGGTGCACACATTTAATAAGCTTTATCGATTATGTTATATCGTACAATACCTTTATTTAATTAAAATATATTATAGTTTTAAATGTTTTTTTTTTAAAGTATAGCTATATAGTATTGTAGTTTTTTCGTATTGTAATAATTTTTTCACTAATTACTCTTAACTACTTCAATGTAATTTCAAAGTTAAGGCGAAATTATTTTCAAAAATATTAAATTATTATTTCGCAGTCGTCATATATTGGATCAAATTTTTACAAGCATCTTGTAAAAATTGATCATCTATCATGTTAAAAATATGTTTTAATCTATTCTTTACTTTCATATTTTTGTTGTAATGTTAAAAAGTGTTAACATATTTTTAAAATTGGCAACACTAACATTAAGTGAAAAATTAACAATATAAACTTTTCAAATTATTTCACAAGTTTAAAATAAATACGTCTTTGTTATGTCAAATGAAGTCGAAAGGTCATTTTCTTACTTAAAATGTTTTTTTTTCCAGCAGACATCTTAAACTAACAGAAAGCAGTATAAATAAGTTGTTGGTTATTAATTCCAAGTAGACCTAAAGATCTTCAAGGAATATTTTTATATAAAATCCTTGCGCTACTGACTGACTGACACGCTACAGCCGAAACTACTGGTCGTAAGAAGATGAAGTTTAGCATGTATGTTCTTTGGGCACCGTAAGGGTGCACTAAGACGGGATTTCTCGAAATTCCCACGGGATCGGACAAAACGGGAAATTCGAAAATATGTGCGTGCGAAGCCGCTGGCGTCGACTAGTATTCAATAAAAAGTAATTGTAAAATATTTATGTGTTTTATATCAAAATTATTTCTAACGAAAAACCTACATTAATTATTTTGTATTGACTTAGTTACGAGTGATTATTAAAATATAATTTAATTTTGATATTTTAATAAGATACACAAGGACAAATTGAAATATAGATTCTTAATTACATAAAGAAATCAAGTAATAACATTAAACTATTATTAAAAAAAAATGTGCATGCTATATGGGTACGCGCGGCAACCCTAGCGTCAAATGCCACGACCTTGACCCGCTGGATAACGATGTTTAGTCATAACAAGGGCGGGCTCTTAGCGCGAAACTACTTAAAAAAAGAAAGAAAATTTTACACAAAAGACACTCACTCTGGTACAACAATTCGTGGATTACACAAAGTTTCTCATTAAAGAAGAATTTTTGCAATGTCAATTTAATGTCTTTTAATTTAGACATTCATAAATATCTGAGGACGCAAGTGACTGTCTTATTGAAGTTTTCAGTATTAATTACGCACATTTTGAAACAAGCATTTAGCCAGTATGTGCTAAAGGTTAAGGAGCTAACAGAGGCTTAATTTAAAGAACGAAATGTTAGCATTCGGGGAAAAAGATATGAAAATGGATGGAAGTGGGGATGATGAGACGGGTAAGTTCAAGAAAGTATGGGTTTTATCAACATTTTTATAGCACATAGGCCGATTGATGTGGTTGGAGTTTAGCATTCCTCTACAAAATGCTTGATAAAATTACTTCACTTTAAGTTTATCTACTGTGGTTGGTACCGATATCACCAAGTTTTGTAGTTGGACTTTATTAAATGATATTAGTAATTTTTAAGCATATCTATCAGTAGGCTAAAGTTTTAAAATTAAATGTCATCAGTACATACATGGGTGTGTTAACATATAGCCTTTTTTGATCTACTGCTGATTTGCGTCGCAATGGCATTGTGAGTAATAGGAGAATTTGGCTTACTAAGTAGGTATACCACTCTCGCCAGAGGGTTAGAATAGGATTTTTTATCAAGTTAACCGTCTTTTTCTAGATATATATATATCGGGTGTTTTCCGTAGTCAACACTACGGAAAACACCCGAAGCAAGCAGTATTTACGTCACCAACGGAATGAAATGGAGTGGTGATATTTTGTATTTTAATCTGTCATCTACGCAGAATGACGGTGTATAATGGCTATAATAATATTTAATACCAAACATTATAGGTATACTTCGATGCCCCTGGTATCTTCGCTCTAACATCTACCACGTTGATATGCAGGCACGTGTGTGATAGCCATAATCACAACTTTCGTTTCAGCTTCTTTATTTCATCTACAGCCTAATTGGTTTACCATTCAATCTTTCGTTTATTAGGATTTCCTACTCTGATTGATAATATTATTTTGAGGGTGTGGTTAATTTCTGGTTTGAGATTTTTATTTACAGAAATGTAACAGACGTACTCTTTTTATAAACGAACGTAAATCCAAGATAATAATAAATCAAAAAGAAAATGATTTATATAAGTAGCTTAACCTAAATAAGTATTCAAAACTAATAAATATTAGGTACTAGGTCCCACTTCTTATGAAAGTGAAACAAATAACTAGACTGTGTTACTATAACACAACTGTTTTTCTCACACAGTGTTATGAAAACTTTTAGTTGCTATACGAGAATTTCTTTATCTCAAAACACTTTAGTTGTCATGTTAATCAGATAGCAACAGTAAGATATGATATTATTTAATATAAATTAAATAATTTCAACATTTCGTGCTCATTCCAGTACAAGGAGCAATTCTAGGGATTTGTCTTCAACTAAATTATCTGTTGCTATCTGAAAAACCAAGTAATGAAAACCTGTGAAAAATACCTACGATCGTGGGGGATGAAATTAAATTAAAAGCAGAGGAGTCTAAAATTTTCTTATTATCTTACAATTGTTTAGTAGTATTATTACAAATGTGTCTGTTTAATTTATTTTTAATTCAGAGGGTGTCTTTTTGTCTAGTTAACCTTTATTTTAATTTATAATATTAATTTATAGAAGCTTCGTTTGTTTTCTCAGGAATGATTTTGTAATTTGAGTAAAAACATTATTGCGTAGTAACTAGGGACTTTGAACTTTGAAAGTTAGTAGAATAACAGTTTTAAGGATTCGGTGCCCAAAGGGTAATACCATCCTATTACTTATCATTCGCTGTCCGTTCGTAAAAAGTAGAGAATCAAAAGTGTTCAGTGTAGATAACTAGGATACCTGCACAGAATATACCTAGATACATTCCTATTGCCGTCACAACAAAAGATAACAAAAAGAAAACCCGTGTCAGAGGTAGCTTTTCCCTGAAACCAAGGCTTTAAGTTGATTAATAAATAAGTAATAGCTACTTAATTTACTTTAATATAATTATATTAAAGTAAATTAAGTAGCTATTACTTATTTATTAATCAAATACCAATATATTAGATCTTTGCTTGCTTCGCCGTAATGCGTTGCAGTGATGTTCGCTTTTAACTGTATTGCAGTAGTTGTCCCAAGTGACATGACGTCACTAGTGCAAATATCATATTTTACTTGTTTTATTATTCTTTGTTAAAGAAAAGTAGATATTTTGGATGCTCTCAGTTTGGGCAGAGTGTACGGGAGAGGATTATATTTATATTCATAAGTCACTTCGCACGAATCCATTGGCTTATTTAGAGTTATTTGCTGGAATGTGCCTAGCTCTCCTTAAAACAATAGTGTGAAGTATCTTAGGTGTCCAGCTAGGACTTTTGATTCAGTAACCAACATTCTGGGGTGCTCCCTAGACCATATTGGGGTGGGTACGGCCCACTCGGCCTGCCTGCGATATACCATAGGTATATGTACGAATGTGAGTGAAGCAACATAATCATAATTATTTCACTAACTTACTGAGGTATATTTATTGGTCCGATATAATGATATTCCTGATTTGTTAATAGCGATATAGTAATGTTATTATGCGTTCAGATACCCAAAGACGATATATATAATTAGCGCAGGATGTACTTAAACCGAATTAAAGCCTTCGATCCAATACACACAATACACTTAACGAAGATTCAATTAAGGGAATTTGAACTCAAACTTCAAAAGCAAACAATAGCTTGCACAATCTCAAACAATATCGAGGACCCAATAATTGCTCTTATTGGCCACTCAGCTGCCAAACTGAAATGGACCTGGGCCAGCCATGTTAGCCGTATGCCAGCACCTTTATGCGCAGGCACAACCACAAGGTGGATACCCAATAGCAGGAAACGGCAACAAAAAGAAAGGCCTAGGAGGAGATGGCGCGATGAATTTGACGCCTTTAGGAAGGATTGGCAAGAGCTCGCGTCTGATCGCGACAAGAGGAAGATGGAAGGGGAGGCCTTTGCCCAGCAGTGGGACATAAATTAGGCTTCTAATAATAATAATAATTGCTGCTATGAAATTGTGTACTGCGTTCTGTGTCCTATATTCCTTGCCGTCTCAACTTTACGGCTTCGTTTATATCATAATAACCAGAGCTAAATTTACATAAAAGGACAATATTGGCTGTAAAATTGTTAAGAATGAAGCCAAATAAACTTAAAGCCTTCAGAATGGGTGAACATCTGGTCGTCTTGGCAGCAGGCCAAACGTCCAGTTGCCAAATGTATGCCATACTAATAAATGGGACAGATGTATTAATAATTTATTATTACCAAGAGTCGGTCTGTTATGCTGTAAGCTATCTGTGCCAAAATCGGTTTTGCTGTTATTGTAATCAGTGTTCATGGCTTATATAAATGTCTTAGCACTTTGCTAAGAGACCATATCTTGAAGGCTTTTTTGTTTAAGCTTAGTTTTACCCTTATTACCATTACTGTTTTATTTGTGTTACTAGGTTGCAGCAATAAGTTCTTGTCAGTAGGACTGATATTAAAAAACACCGAGTTCGGACACACATTTTGACTTTTTGGACACACATTTTAAATTTTAAGGTTTTGACAAGTCTCTCTCAAAAGATTAAGACCAACATCTCAGTTTATTTTATGGCATTATGAAACGAATAGTTATCCGTATTGGGTTACATAATTCGTAACACAATTTTTCAATGAGATTATATTTCTTTTTGATGTCGTGTTTTATTTAAATAAGAGAATTCCCACGACTACCCTCAAAATTAAATTTCCCAAACCCGAAGGCTCTACGATGTAATCAATCGATCTCACAAAACCCAACAATTTGAAACAATACGAAAAAAATATTCTTTTGAAACATTCAGTGAGTACAAAATCATTTTCTTCAGTGAATATACAAGTCAATCTTCTAATACGGACCAATTTGTCGCACGACGAGGATTACATATTATATAACAACGTAACAATATTGTGAACTCGCAGCTTACACGAACATGTTGGGAGACTTCCACGAAATCATGACAGAACGTTAATGATCACGTCGAAATGAAGCTATAATTACTTCCAAGAATAGAGCCTTGTTAACTAAGCATGTGAAAGCAAGTGGAGCACAATAATTGCAGTATAAGCCAATTCGAAAATCAAGCCAAAAAGAAAATTGGACGAGGGTAGTAGTTTTCTCGTGGATTTTGCGACTGGTTCCGTCACAAGATTAAAATCCTGCGAAATTAGTTCGAGAGCAATTTTAAAAAGCTGTCTCTGACGTTTTTGGAACACTGCACCAAGGCTACACCAAATAGTAAAAGGTAGCAAATATGATGAGAGCAATTTAATATTTGTAGCTAGATTTTATTTACGAAGTTCGCTGGGCCAATAGAAGAACAGTATGAGAAGGAAACGAATAAAGGTGAGTGAAAGAGAAAAGCAATGCGAAGTTGCAGTTTGTTTTAAATGAGCGATGAAAATGATGTACGTGTACAATGACTTGTTAGCATCGTATTACATTATGCCGTACTGAAGTTGTTACAAGCTTGCACTCGTGTGATAATGACAATGCGTCGACACCTTGCATTACATTCAGTAAAATGAGCCGTTTAATGTCTAGCTTGATTAAATTAATTTAGGTTTAAGACACCTACGTGGCTATAATTGGTTCATTTGTTATTTTGTACGTATTCTGTATTTTTTGTAGTTATTCATTATTGACTTTATGGAATTTCGGTCTCATTATCATCCGCCCTGCATTTAAACTAGAATTTACCATGCTAGACTCGGGCCTCTTCTCACCCTTACGAGTAGAAGGAACATGGTATAATCCATTTAGTCCAATTGCAGCCTTACGGCACATTATAGAGGACTTGCAGACGTGTAGGTTTCTTCACGATTTTTCACAATTGTTCACCGTTTGTAATAATAATAATATTCTACCACATACACACATCATCATCTAGTCCCAAACTAAGCAGAGCTTGTATCTATTATGGGTACTGGACAATGGATAAACATACATAATATATACTTTTTTTTGTAAATACATACATATTACACATAGAAACACCCAGACCAAGACAAACATCCATGTTCATGCACACAAATGTTTGACTTCGCAGCGGGAGTCGAATCCGCCACCTTCGGCTTAGCAGACGCTTACACTCCCGCTGTGCCAACCGGTTGGTTGTTGTCTAGCGATAAATGCTCAAATTCTCATCTACCTACTTTAATAACCTTGAGAGTTTTTATGAGAGTTTGAATTGGAATGCAAAATTAGTTTTGCAGTAGACAGCTCAATTATTAAATTAGAGACGGTTACAGCCCATATAATATTACGCTAAGACCCTCAAGAACGGAGCAATAACGTTCAGCGGGAAATAAAATGGGTGAAACCGAGGACAGTGCCTAAAATAAATATTAAACGATTTGATATATTATTGTATAGTGCTTTTAGCAGCATCCTGTTTTCAGATTTGTGTTCTCACAATATTCAAAAAAATATTAGTTAGGCATTAGCCAATTCATGCACTAGTTGTCGAAACGTCATTCGATTTTAAAGGGCCCGACAATACGAAATTGATATTCACAATGACCACAAAATAACGTCCCGAGGAATATTGCCAAAGCCTTATTTTATCAAATAGACAATTGTAAGAAACCCGTTTTGTATTCGTGGAAATGAAAAAGTAACAGAAACGTTACATTTACCTAGCAACCCATTCAAAGCCTGCAGCGGTGAAATTGTTCGACTATGGCCAGACAGTGAATCGCTAACAGAGACCATTGTCGGATGCTGCTGGGTCAATCGCAGAGGTAAAACTTTTTACTGGCTTTATTATGATTAAGATTTGGTAACCAGTCGTTCTGGCTTTAAAACAGCAGACGTTTGTTGTTTCATAAAAGCAAATCCTCGAACTGCTTTGAATTTAAAAGTTATATTTTTTAAAGTACCTATACATACAGGCTCGCTGTGTCTTTGTTCGCTATATTTTCACAAATCACAATCCTGGGATAGCGCTCGATGATGACAATCATAGCGTTATCTCAGTTGCATCCAAGTTTTTCGCCTTGAACTCCGACCTCTGCTTCCGAACCTAACCAGATATGACATACTATTAGCTTTTCTTCAGAGCGCGGCGGTAGCCGTGTTACCTCTGCAATCCGAAAGGATAGCGATATTCCATTGCTTAGACCAGTGTCTGTGTCTTTAAGGTTATTAACTCCACAAAACGACTGTCAAAGACCTCCATGACAGCCGGTACCGACTAAACGTGCTCTCTGGGCTCCGTAGGTTTGTACCCTAAATTCTCTGTCAAACAGTCTGTTGGTATCACCACTAGGCTATCGCTAGTTACTTCTAGTTTCTCAGTCTCAAAAATAATTATTTTCTTTGACATCTAAATAGTAGCAATACTAGTCCATCGTTGTTAAATAATAAATAAAGCTGTTTAAACTCTAGTAATGGAACTTAAGACGATCTGTTGTGCCTCCATTGTCACAATTGAATATTCCTGTAATTGCTAATTGTTTTTAACGAACCATCTGATGTTCGCTGGATTGACGTTCCAGTTTAGCCGTAATTAAGACGTTTGACAAGTTCGCTTTTGAACTACAGCTCTGATTTAATTACCTGCAGGATTCAGATATTTTCTTTCAAGATGAGATATCAGATGGAGAGAAGCATAAGAGATTTCTCAAAGGTATGATATACCTATTATGGATTAAAGGTTTCTCAGTGAAAATGCGAAAATAGCTGTAAACGCACACAATAAAATTAAAATAATTCTCATTGTCTGCATTTCAAGATGTTTTAAAGGATGTATTTAAGTCTTACACCGGTTTTAACAATTGAAATGAAAGCATACATATGCGTTAAACATTAATATTGCGGATACTAAATAAAGAAATAATCATGGCATCGCGGTTATTTTTAATTCAGAGGATGTCTTTTTGTCTAGTTAACCTTTATTTTAATTTATAATATTAATTTATAGAAGCTTCTCAAGAATGATTTTGTAATTTGAGTAAAAACATTATTGCGTAGTAACTAGGGTCTTTGAACCAGAAGGAAGTAGAATAACAGTTTTAAGGATTCCATGCCCAAAGGGTAATACAATCCTATTACTTATGGTTCGCTGTCCGTTCGTAAAAAGAAGAGAATCAAAAATGTTCAGTGTAGATAACTAGGATACCTGCACGGAATATACCTACATTCCTATTGCCGTCACAACAAAAGATAACAAAAAGAAAACCCGTGTCAGAGGTCGCTTTTCCCTGAAACCAAGGCTTTAAGTTGATTAATAAATAAGTCATAGCTAGTTAATTTACTTTAATTTAATTATATTAAAAGTAAATTAAGTAGCTATTTACTTATTTATTAATCAAATACCAATATATTAGATCTTTTGTTTGCTTCGCCGTACTGCGTTGCAGTGATGTTCGCTTTTAACTGTATTGCAGTAGTTGCCCCAAGTGACATGACGTTACTAGTGCAAATATCATATTTTACTTGTTTTATTAGCTTTTATTAAAGAAAAGTAGATATTTTGGATGCTCTCGGTTTAAGCAAAGTGTACGGGAGAGGATTGTATTTCTATTTATAAGTCACTTCGCACGAATACATTGGCTTATTTAGAGTTATTTGCTAGAATGTGCCTAGCTCTCCTTAACACTTTCACTGTCCGACGCCAGACACAATATAAATTCAATTGTTATGAGCCACATGTGGCTCATGGGACTGTGAATGGGTTAAAACAGTAGTGTGAAGTATCTTAGGTGTCCAGCTAGGACTTTTGATTCAGTAACCAACATTCTGGGGTGTTCACTAGACCATATTGGGGTGGGTACAGCCCACTCGGCTTGCCTGCGATATACCATAGGTATATGTACGAATCTGAGTGAAGCAACATATTATTTGATATTTCTGATTTGTTAATAACAATATAGTAATGTTATTATGCGTTCAGATACCCAAAGACGATATATAAAGAGGCATAACGGATTTATAATTAGTGCAGGATGTAAACCGAATGTAAACCTTCGATCCAATACACACAATACACTTAACAAAGATTCAATTAAGGGAATTTGAACTCAAACCTCAAAAACAAACAAGAGTGCAGAATCACAGACAATATCGAGACCCTAATTATTGCTGCTATGAAATTGTTTACTGCGTTCTGTATCCTATATTCTATGCCGTCTTAACTTTACGAGTTCGTTTATATCATAATAACCAGAGCTAAATTTACATAAAAGGACAATATTGGCTGTAAAATTGTTAAGAATGAAGCCAAATAAACTTAAAGCCTTCAGAATGGGTGAACATCTGGTCGTCTTGGCAGCAGGCCAAACGTCCAGTTGCCAAATGTATGCCATACTAATAAATGGGACAGATGTGTTAATAATTTATACCAAGGGCCGGTCTGTTAGGCTGTAAGCTATCTGTGCCAAAATCGGTTTTATGCTGTTATTGTAATCAGTGTTCATGGCTTTTTAAATGTTTTAGCACTTTGCTAAGAGACCATACTTTGAAGACTTTTTTGTTTAAGCCTAGTTTTACCCTTATTACCATTACTGTTTTGTTTGTGTTACTAGGTTCAGCAACTATAGCTCCTTGTCAGTAGGACTGATATTAAAAAACACCGAGTTCGGACACACATTTTAACTTTTTGGGCACACATTTTAAATTTTAAGGTTTTGACAAGTCTCTCTCTAATAAAGATTAAGACCAACATCTCAGTTTATTTAATGGCATTATGAAACGAATAGTTATCCGTATATTGGGTTACATCATTCGTAACACAATTTTTCAATGAGATATATTTATTTTTGATGTCGTGTTTCATTTAAATAAGAGAACTCCCACGCCTACGCACAAAATTAAATTTCTCAAAACCGAAAGCTCTACGATGGAATCAATCTAACTCACAAAACCCAACAATTTGAAACAATACGAAAAAAATATTCTTTCGAAGCATTCAGTGAATACAGAATCATTTTCTTCAATGAATATACAAGTCAATCTTATAATACGTACAAATTTGTCGCACGACGAGGATTACATATTATATAACAACGTGACAATATTGTGAACTCGCAACTTACACGAACATGTCGGGAGACTTCCGCGAAATCATGACAGAATGTTAATGATCACGTCGAAATGAAGCTATAATTACTTCCAAGAATAGAGCCCTGTTATCTAAGCATGCGAAAGCAAGTGGGGTATAACAATTTCACTATAAGCCACTTCGAAAATCAAGTTAAAAAGAAAATTGGACGAGGGTTGTCGTTTTCTCGTGGATTTTGCGACTGGTTCCGTCACTGGATTAAAATCCTGCGAAATTAGTTCGAGAGCAATTTTAAAAAGCTGTCTCTGACGTTTTTGGAACGCTGCACCAAGGTTGCACCAAATAGTAAAATGTAGCAAATATGATGAGAGCAATTTAATATATGTAGCTAGACATTTATTTACGAAGTTCGTTGTGCCAATAAAAGAACAATATGAGAAGGAAACGAATAAAGGTGAGTGAAAGAGAAAAGCAATGCGAAGCTGCAGTTTGTTCTAAATGAGCGATGAAAATGATGAATGTGGGTGTACAATTACTTGTTAGCATCTTATTACATTATGACGTACTTAGGCCTCCCTCATATTTGGCGTCAGCGTCAATGCAGCGACACCTCGGCGTAGACGGCGACGTCGCGACGCCGACGCGTCGGCGTCTACGCGGCGTCGACGCCGCGTAGACGCCGCGTTTTCTGCGACGGCATGTCAAAACCACAAAAAACTAACAGAAGTTAAACTACATACAAAGTGCACTCGAGCAACGCACACATATACGTCGCTTACCGATAGGATATCTCAGAAAGGTCAGGTATAGTGCGAAATATAGGTGCCATCCGCTTCAGGCACGCGGGTCTTGTAATGATTTTCGTGCAAACATAGAGCAACAAAGAACAACAAATTATTATTAAGTTAATTATCGCTTTTGAAGATAATTACCACCTATTTTTTTTACAGATGTGTAGGGCCGGCTTCTTTAAAACTTGATCCAAATTTGTGAGGTCGTACCTCTTTTCCCTCGGCCACCATCTAGGAAAGAGTGCGGGCATGGATGGTTTTTCTTATTCATCTGGTAAACTATTGATCACGCTAAGATATGGTTCAAGCTTTCTTGCTGCAAATTAAATTCTCTACAACTTTGGTTCTGACACTGTTTGTCGTAAAACCATGAATAAGAAAGTTTTCTATGATATTGTTTTCTTTAGGTTATTATAACGTTTCTTCATGATTACTGTGTCTTTAGTCTTTTTATGAGCCAGGCTGTGGCCTATGATCTAATAGAGCTTTAGAAGAACTAAAGAACAAAAAAAAGGCATTTTGTCGGTAAATCATAATTGGCACTGATTTTCTAATTATATTGCAGCGTCTCTCCCCAGAACATTGAGGTGCTGCAGAATATTGCAGTTTCTTTACTTGGGCGGAACATCAACTTCAATAGCGCACAGAGTGCCGTCGTTTTAGAGTCCATATTTTGCCAACCCCCTGTTTTCATGATCGGTGCGATGAGTTAAAATTGGATCTAATAGTAGTCTTGGAGGCAGCGGGGTCTCAAGTAGGAGGTTCTTGTTTTGGTGGCAGTAAAGATAAATTAAATAGATTTTCTTGTTCCTGAGGACGAAAAAACTACAACACATTGAAAAGAAAATTTGTTACAAATTGCATTCGATTTTCGTTTGTAACTTTTTTATTTATTATTTTACGACTAAATACTACGGAACCAAAGTTGTAGCGAATTTAATTTGCAACTCATCATGTTTTGAAAATTTTCTGTGCAGCAAATAGTTTGCCAGATATATTAGAAAACCCATTTGTACCACTCTTCACAAGATGGCGGCCGCAGGACGAGTGCTCTCTCCTTGGCATATATGAAATAAAATTGCGTCCTCTGACAAATGTACCTACGCTAAGCCCAAAAAAATGTATGTAACATTTCAATAGACTAATGGGCTGGCATTGAAAATATTTTTCTTTGCATCGGTTTTCTTAGCAGTTTTATTCTCAATAATCAATTAAAAAAACTAGATACGAGTACCTACCATTTCCGTAATAGTTATTCCGTATATACCAGATACGATAACACTCGCGCGACCGTCTACGTATAAGTTTAACTTCTGTTGGTTTTTTACATTGTGGTACAGCGGATGACCTCACTAGTGTTGCTAACAACTAAATCAGGTTTCCATCTAATCCGAATACTAAAACTACCATAAACCACTAAGAAATATTGTTCTTAACTAGACACAAGACATAAACACAGTTATGTCCTCTAAGATTTTCTTAATTACGATCAGTCGCACACAAGGTATAAGTTCCCTTTTAAGTAACAATAAATCATTTTTAAATAAATCAACGTACAAGTTATTTCAAAACAAAGGCTATTTTGAATTTGTTTGTAATTATCAGACGAATTAATTATTCTTAACGTAGCACTTTAAAGATTTATTTTCATTTTGTGCGTCTGCTTATTCATTTCTGCCACCTAAAATCACCAGTTTTAGCGGAAAATCTTCTAAGCTGGCAACACTGTAGCGTATGACGGGTTTGTGAGTAGGGGTGTGCTAAACTGCTACATCTTAATATTATAGCATAACGTAATAATATGTTTCAATAGCTTACAGTTGCTTAGTTCAATAGCTTAGTTTGCAGCGCTAACATAATTGGTAAATGTTTATGCATATCCATATACTTTCAATAAAATAGAAATCAGTAGTGTTAATACGGATAATATTTAGATAAAACATGTACCATTATATTCAAGAATATTAGGTGCGGTTGTTTACGTAAGAAAGTCCGGTTATATAACATGATTCCCGTTACGTTGGGTCTGGATCTTGCAAAAATTGCGGTATTACCAGTACTATAATTTTGATCACTTTGATTAAAAAGTAGAGTCGGTATGAAAATTGAAAGCCGGTATTACTAAATTATTGTTCAATTTCTGAAATAATTGTCTTGTTTAATCTATATAAGTCACATTGTTATCATAAGTTTTAGTGTTAGTAGGTGTACGTGCGTTTTATTATCAATATAATATTTTATATTTCTGTTGACTTATAAAAATCGAAGATCTGAAACATCTGATAAGGTAGAGCCTATCTACACTAGACTATATATACTGACTTCTTGGCTTAGCAAAAGTTGTTCAGTCCAATGAGCATTTGCTGCAAACTTACAAAAATCCAAGATCTGGAACATCAGATGTGGAACTGCAAGTGCCCATCTTAACTATAACACACATCTATACACATAAATGAAATTCACAGACACTGTTTGTAATATTAAAATAACCGCTTTTTACTAAATGCATATGGATGTATATATGGTACATAAACCTAAATAATTTTTTACCATTTTTGTCTGTCTGTCTGTTTGTTCTCGCTTATCTCTAGAACGGCTGCACTGATTTTGACGGAACGTTCACCGGCGGATAGCTGATGTATCAAGGAGTAACTTAGGCTATAAACTAACCGGGTACGCGAAGTAGTTCCCTCAGGACACGGGTGAAACCGCGGGAAAAAGCTATAAATAATAAAATGGTTTAATAGAATTTACCACATTAAAACTACAACATTTCTTCATCGTTTACTTGTTTATTTACTATGAAGTTATGAATGCTATCCCCAGCCAGCACTCTAGCACCATCTTCGCTTACAACTGAGAAAATCAAGACGTGGAAATGCCCTGACTGCTGCTCTTTTCAGAAAAAAGGTGGCGATAATAGCTCCACTCCTATACGCTCCGCATCAGACAACGTCACTAAGAGAAAGAAAGCTGACGTTGAATCCAACACAAACTCAGAGATGAAGGAGCTGATTGAAGAAGTTCGCATGTTGACAAGGGAAATAGCGTCACTGAAACAGAACCTCGCTGACGCAACTACCTCGCTCATAAATTGTCAAACAAGACTTGAGGAATTGGGAACAACTGTAGCTACGCAAGATAAACAAATAAAACTATTTGAATGTCGTGAACAAGAGGTGAAATTACTGGAATCAAAAGTATCAGAACTGCAACAGGAACTCGATAAACAAGCGCAACAAAACTTAAGGAACGAATTGGAAATAGCTGGGATCCCGGAGCACGCGAATGAAAACCTTCACCATATTGCGCTTTTGGCTGCGCGGAAGGTGGGTGTCGAGTTAAACGATTGTGATATTGACTGGGTGACTAGAGCAGGCCCCCGTATTAAATCCGCATTAAATCCTGAAAATAACACCAAGTTCTCGCGGCCTGTACTAGTGCGTCTCATTCGCAGAATTAAACGTGATCAAATAATCAAGGCCTCAAAAGCGAGGAAAAACATCACGAGCGCAGACATTGATGTTCCCGGTACGAGAACTTGCAGGTTACCTCTCGATTTTTCCTTCACCGTTTGTCAACCTATAATAACTCGAATTCTCATCTACCTACTTCAAAAAGGTGAAGAGTATTTTAGTATGAACGTAGATGTTTTTCTTGGGCACTATGAATTGGAATGAAAAATTTGTTTTGAGGTTGACAGCTCAATTAAAATTAGAGACGGTTACGGCCTATGTAATATTTCGCTAAGACCCTTAAGAAAGGGGCACAAAATAATGCTAAACGAGAAATAAAGCGGGTGAAACCGAGGACAGTGTTTAATATAAATATTAAGCGATTTGATATCTAATTATATAGCGATTTTAGCAGCATCCTGTTATCAGATTTTTGTTCTCACAATATTTAAAAAGAAATAGTCAGGCATTAGTCAATTCATGCACTAGTTTTCGAAACGCCAGGCATGCATAATATGACGTCCCTCGATTTAGAGGTTGCCATCAAGTTACGAACACGATATTCATAATGTGTTCCATGGCCTCAAAATAACGTCAAGAGGAATAGGTATGGTCAAAGCGTTATTTTTAACATGCAGCTAGACAATTCATAAGAAACCCCTTTTACACTTGTGAAAATGAACAAGTAACAGAAGCGTTGTATTACGCTGAACGTTTGGCAACCCATTCAAAGTTCGCAGCGGTGAAATTACTCGCTACGGGTAGACAGTGAATCGCTACCAGAGACTATGTTGGATGATGCTGGGTCAATCGCAGAGGTAAAACTTTTTCACAGGCTCTATTATGCTTGAGATTTGGCGTTTTGTCTATAAAATTTGAGACGTCTAAAGAGCTTCAGAAAATCAATGTCTGAAACTGCTTTGAAATTTAAAGTTGTTTTTTTAGGAAACTCTACAAATAACAGCTACAAAACAAACCCAACGGCTTTTGAATTATGTTATGAATCAGTAACTTGTGGAACTCAGTTGCATCCAAGACTTTCTCCCTGGAGCCCGGCGTCCGCTTTGTCATTTAACCAGATGTGACAAAATATGAGCTTTCAACAGAGTGTCTACCCTCTGACCTCCGCCATCCGAAGGGATATCGATATTCCATGACCTAGACCACTTTCAATGTTTTCAAGTGTACTGACTCCCTAAAACGACTGTCATAGATCTTCATTACGGCCGGTACCGACGACTAAACGTGCTCTCTGGGCTCTGTGTGTTTGTAGCCTATATTCTCTGTCTGGCAGTCTGTTCACTAGGCTATAGCTGCCTACTTCTAATCTCTCAATCTAGTCTTGTAATCTGGAAAATAAATTTCTACGACTAAACAATCTAAATAGTAACAATACTAGTCCATCTCTGTTAAATAATAAATTAAGCTGTTTAAACTCTAGTAATGGAACTTAAAACGATCTGTTGTGCCTCCATTGTCACAATTGAATATTCCTGTAATTGCTAATTGTTTTTTAACGAACCATCTGATGTACGCAGGATTTATGTTCCAGTTTAGCGGTAATTAAGACGTTTGACGAACTCGCTTTTAAACTACAGCTCCGTTTTAATTACCTGCAGGGTTCAGATATTTTATTTCAAGATGAGATATCATATGGAGAGAAGGATAAGAGATTTCTCGAAGGTATGATATACCTATTATGGATTAAAGGTTTCTCAGTGAAAATACGAAAATTGCTGTAAAGCACACAATAAAATTAAAATAATCCTCATTGTCTTGATTTCAAGATGTTTTTAAAGGATGTACTTGAGCCTTACACCTGTTTTAACATTTGAAATGAAAGCATACATAGCGTTTAAACATTAATATTGCGGATACAAAATAAACAAATAATTATGGAATCGCGAGGTTGAGTATGTCCGCCACCGTCTAGTTCCTACATGGGCTACCGGTCACAAAACGTCACACATCTCGGTGTTTTGGAGAACAAGTTAGCTCCCAGCTTTCATGAATATTATAAATTCTATCTATGACTGTTTCTATTAGGAGACAGTATTGATCTACACCATTAAATATGAGACTATCTCTTTGGGTTGCGGAGATCAAACGGCAGTCGCCTTGTAAAGTTAAGTATTCAAATCTGTTTAGATTGCAAGACCAGACTCCCGGTTCCAAGGCGCTAGTTTTAGACCACGCGAGGATGTTGACAATGATGGCTAAATACATAAATAATAAATAAGGTGACAAGATTATTGTGTTTTTGATTCATATACTTACAAAACAGACATTTGAAATCACAATTGCATATTTCTTGACTTATACCATCGGGCGATCACCTTATAAGTACCATATTTGTAATGCTATTTTGAGTATTCGTTTACATATGATTTATGTATATAACTTTATTTATTGGCTCACGCCTGTATGCCCGAAAGCGTAAGCAGAGGTGTAATATTACACCCACATTTCGCCATGAATTCATTGGTCCCACGTAATAGGGGGCGAACCTATTGCCGTTACCGGGTACATCACCAGACTCCATGCTGCTACTGAGAATTCGAAAAAACCCAGTAACACTTTTGCTCGACCCGGGAATTGAACCCGGGAACTCCGATCGACAGTCGCATACGCTATCCACTGGACCATGGAGGCAGTCTATGCATGTAACGTCTCGCGATAAATAGATCTTAGTAAGTATTACTTATTTAGCGGCAGCGATAGCCGAGTGGATATACCAACAGACTGCCATGCAGAGGGTATCGGGTTCGAATCCACGGCGCGCACCAATGACTTTTTGGAGTTATGTGCGTATTGAATTGTTAATTATCGCTTGTCCCGTGCCTCGGAGAGCACGTTAAGCCGTCGGTCCCGGTTGTCATGAAGATCTTAGACAGTCGTTACAGGGCGTCAGTACCTTCTAATTAAACTGACACTAGTCTAAACCATGGAATATCGCTATCCCTTCGGGTTGCGGAGGTGAGACAGGCAGTCGCTCCGTGGAAAAGCTAATATTCAGCCAAATCCGGTTAGACTAGTAAGCGGACCCCAGATTGAAACTGGGACAACGCTAAGAGAAAGAAGTAAGTATTACTTATTAACATTTTATAGGATGCATGTGTCTCTTTTTCAACTTTAGCCTAGTTTATTAACATTCAGTATATTATTATGTTGTCCTGATGAACCTGTCGTCTTTTCATCAAAGCATAAAAGCAGTTTTCATAGATAGCTTCGAGATTCGGTATTTTTGTGGTGTGATTGTTCACTCTTATCTATCAATGTACAATTACTACTACTAGATACTGCTTATAAGCACCGATCGGCTTCAGCAAATATTGTGTTAATATGTGCATACAAAATAATGACCTGAGATAATCCACACTTGGCCGTCCGATCCCACAATAGGCAGGGCCATGTCAATAATTAGACAAATAATAATTAACATGTTTTTTTATATTTTACTATACACGTTCTCCTTATTAATAAATTAAACCCAGGTGGTTGGTAATCATACTCAAGGCCTACATCTTAGGAGTAAGGATCACTTATCAGCATCCAATAAATGAACTTACACATTCCTAACACTTTCTACTTAAATAATACCTATTTGCAAACTGCGGCGGTATTATAATTATGCATTATCCAAGCAGTTCTGAAGGTGCAATTGTTTATAAACACAAACACAAGGTCAGAGTGACAACACAAAGACTATAGTAACAGTTGATTAAACACGACGGCGAGGGTTGGAACTATCGGATTATTCGGATTAGGTGGCATATCCAATTAGATGTGCAATGCGGCTTAGCGTGCGAAGAAAGCATTGAACAATAGCATCAGTTAATTTTCCTGGCGCTTCCTCCAGAGTAACGATATATTTAAGTCTACATAAAAATATACGTCTTTATATTTATCTTTCTAAGATACATGTGCAGGTTGTGTGACTAAGACACTGCAAGAGACTATGGAAGCTAAAGTCTGAAATGCAACATTGAAATTTGAGGTCAAAGTGCAATTATGTCTTAGACAGGTGTGCGATGATTGTCATTGTAGTGGCTAAAAATGCGTTATTATGCCTTGGTAAAAGACAGAAAGAAAGAAAATAAATTTATTCAGACTCTGCACAATGGACGCCAATAAATATACAATAAAAAATACACAAAAACACTGAAATGCATATAAAAGTGAAAGTAAAGCATAAAATAAGTAACATGCAAATATGACAGACAATACCAGAAAGCTATAATAATATACAATGCAGAACATAATATTCATAATGCAATAGTGGCGTCTCACGGCGCGGTCTAAAAAGGACCTGGTTCAGCATATGCCAGCCCGAAGGCTGACGCTGATTTTCAACCAGATCCTTAAGTGACGCACGCATAACAAACCATCACACAAGTATCAAAAATATTACAACATACGATATCAAATAAATCAAATACACATACAGCATACACACATACACACACACACACATGTGCATAGCAGTCTCTCAAGTAGTGAACAATATAAATTCCTCTTATATTAATGACGTATTTGTATTTACCATGTCCAACTCCCGCTGCGCATCCATAAGGTACTGGCGTAAACGTTTCTTAAACGTAGGATAGAATTGATTCGCCTGATAGGCGGCGGGATATTATTCCAGACCTTAGATGCCGCATAGTGGAAGCTGCCTCTGAATGCCGTGGTCTTGTGAGGCATAATGGCAAGTTGTCGCGCACATTGTCTATTTACTCGGTCCCGCCCACTATTAAACCAGACAAGTTTCTCATACAGGTACTCTGGCTCTTTGAGCTTGACCACCCCGAACATGAGCGCTGCTAGATGAAGCTTACGCATCGATTTAATTTTCAAAATATAGTGAGCATTCAAAAAAGGTGTAACATGGCTTCTATATGGTATTTTAAAGCAGAAACGGGCACAAGCATTCTGTACCCTCTGAATAAGGCGATCCGTGCGAGACAAAAGTACAGTGTACGGCGCGGGCCGTACACTGTACTGACATAATTTAATTTGGATAGGACAACTGTTTCTATCAGTCGGATGCGTAATTCCTCAGATAAATACGGACGCATTTTATACTTATATATATATTTTGGGTGCATAGGGTTCCCACCAAGAACTTAGGGTCCCAAGCCAACCTCACCTGCAAGTGGTGCACCTGCCGATCAACGGACGAGGCTCTGGCAAACAAAATGTCCCAATAAGCGGCAATAGGCTCGCCACCTATTACGTGGGATCAAAACACTGGCGAAAAGTGGGCGTTTAATATGCCTCTGCCTACCCCTTCGGGGAAACAGGCGTGAGTCTATGTATGTATGTATGCATTTTATACAGGACTTTCAATCTATAGAAGCAATTACGTACGGCTTCAGTTACATGCTTCTCGTATCGAAGCCCTAAGTCCAAAATAAGCCCAAGGTTACGAGCCTCTTCTACTTTTGTGATTGTCTCGCCCATGACGGTGATTGGAGGGAGTCGAATACGACTTACATTAGTTGGTGTGCCAAACACCATGTATTTAGTTTTAGAGGGATTGAGAACAAGACAATTCGTTTCAGCCCATTCCGCTATTCTTTGGAGATCTGCGTTAAGGACTAAAATGGCGTTTGCACATTCGTTGGGCTTAAATGACATGTATACCTGTATGTCATCCGCGTAAATGTGATATTTTGACTTACGAAACCAATTAATGGCGTCGGCGCAGTACAGGATAAATAAAATTGGTCCCAGGATTGATCCCTGGGGAACTCCTCTTTTAAGTGGGGAACAATTTAAAAGAATCGATTTTCCATCATTCAAACGCACTTCCACGCATTGGCGTCGACCAGACAAATAACTGTAAAACCATTTTACGGTACGATTATCAAATCCGTAATATGTTAATTTGGATAATAGTAAATCAATATTTATACAATCGAACGCGCGGGAAAAATCAAGTAAAACAAGTACTGTGTACATACCCGAATCCTGGGCCCACAAAATATTGTCAGTCACGTCCAACAAGGCGGTAGCCACAGAAATAAATAGTAATAGAACGGTGACATGGGCGTGGTGCGCGTGTCAAACTATTGCACTATAGCGCATGTGTTTACACATGTTGTACAACATTATTCTGCCTGACAATCAGCAATGGTCAATTTTTATATAAACAATAACATAATTTCATTTTCCACAGCTACATCACACACACACATCGATAATAATTCCTTAGTGTCCCCTCATTATCTATACGTCACTGTGGGCGGGGCTTGCTGAAATGTGGCACGCGCGAAATGTACGCGATGACGTGACATTCACCATTCTATTACTATTTATTTCTGTGGCGGTAGCAGTGCCACGGCGTTTGCCAAAACCTGATTGGAGCGCAGGTAGGATGTCGTTTTTCTCCAGAAAATTTGACAACTGCGAGCAAACCACCTTTTCCATAACTTTCGAGATACATGGTAAAATACTGATAGGCCTGAGATCCTTCAAATACATTGGATTAGCATTTTTAGGCAGCAGCCTTACTGTAGCTAGCTTCCAAATGTCAGGAATAATTGCCGATCCTATGGATGAGTTGATTATATTAGTCATAGTAGGCAGTGAGTATGGCAATGTCAACATCAACATTTGCAAATTCACGCGATCACATCCTTCCGCATTCGATTTCAGGCTCTGAATTGCTTTTAAAATGTCTGCATCGCCAACTGTTGTGAGTCTGTTGTTGTGTGTAGCTGTTAAATTCGTAAAATGATAAAACAGAAATACTAACCTTGGGATTACCGGGGACGTTCAAAAAGTGGTGATTTATTGCATTGGGGTCAGAAAAGTGCGCGGGTAGGCAGTAAAGTGGTTTTTAAATTCTTCCATAGAAGTTTTGGGTTGTCTTTTTTATTGTTAATGTTAAATTTAAAATAAGCAACCTTTTCGTTATACAGAGACGATGCCACTAGGGCTTTTAATTGCTTATAATATTCGCGTTTGCTGTCTGTCCTGCATTGACGGTATTGGGCTAATGCAGTGTCACGAAGTTTCATCATGTAGGTACTGGTAGTAATGTGCGATGATTGTGTGTTAATGAAATTATGGTCATGTAGTCATACAGTTTAGTTAGATTTTCCCATTTTCCCTTGCCGTACAATACTCATGTCACTGAGTGCTGCGTCTAAAACGGTAGTGTGAATCAATTACGGCGTGCTTCAATTGGATAGTCGCGGGTGGACAGCTTTCATTCACTGAGTGTCCGCGTCTCGTGTCAGCGGTTGACAGGTCGATAGTTTTGTTTATCTATGTAAAGCTTCGAGCACATTAGGGGCAAGATGTTGCATAACACTCAATATATATCGTCATTTTTGGCCAGTATTACCAAAGAGCTCAGATATTTATATAGAGGCGCATTTCTTATGGGCGCTCTGTAGAAACAAAACTCAAACTTTCTGTGACCCAAATTGCCGCTTGGCGGCGTGGCAGTCGCGCTGTGACAGCTGTCTCTACGAGGGCAAGAGAGACGAACGTTCCTCCTGTCTATTTTAACTACGAGAGCAAGAGAGACGGAGAACGACGCCAGCGCCGCCAACGGCGCCAACTACGAACTACACTGGCGACAGTCGCCACTTGGAATCGGCACACGAAATCCTTAAGAAATGCGCTTCCATGTAAATCTGTATTCAGTGGTATAGTTTATCTACGTAAAGCATAGAACACATTAGGAGGCACAATGTAACTTAAATATACTAGTCGACCAAGCCAACTAGACGAATGTCAACGTGACAAAATTCAACTTAATTCAATAATTATAATCCAGAAATTCCTAGTACCGATTGCAGGCGCATTGTACGTTCACACGCTGCGTTCGCACGTTACGATAAATCATTTCTGGATTATAATTGTTGAATTATGTTGAATTTTGTCACGTTGACATTCGTCTAGTTCGCTTGGTCGACTAGTAATTATGATGCGTACGACTTATCTAATAATTTATTTCTTCATAAATTATTTCGATTATTCATCACTGATTTTTCATAAATGAGTGAGAGAGAGAATTGTAATGAATACAATATATAATAATCGTGGAGTGATAATACAAATGGTTAACTGTGTTCTGGGAACATCCCTATTTCATTTTTCGTCCGACTTTTTAATATGTCACATCAGCTGATCCCAAAATAAGTAAACATCATCATCCACATCATCCTCCTAGCGTTATCCCAGTTTCAGCCTGGGGTCCGCTTACTAAACAAAAATATATGGAGGAGTCCGGTCAGTATAATATATATTAATATAAATCTTTATATTAATAGAAGTATGTTTACTCAATAAGTAAACATACTTCTATTAATATAAAAATGTTTGCTAAAGGCAGATAGCTGCCCTGTGCTATACACAAACAGCCCGTCATTAGCATGACTATGTGTCCCTAAGCAATTATACTGATCGGACACCTCCATAAATTTTTAACATCGAAGTAGCCACTGAAGACCCTGTAAGAAATTCTAGATTATGGAATATTTTATCCTATATTGTCATGTCAATTCTGTATAAACTATTCCTAACTAACTATATATGGTGGCGAAGCCTAAAAAAAATTTATGCCACCCATACGCAAAATATAAGTTACTCGAAACAAAGGTCCGAGGTACATATTACTACATATCCCAAAAGACAACCTAAAATCAAAGCACAGATTGTTTATTAGCAACATCGCAAAGTATACCTATTGGTAAATTCAATTAGAAAACCACAAGTCGTCAAATAATTCAAAAAGTGTCTTTCCAAGCCAAATATAACATTATCTCACAAATTAAACAGCCCAATGATAAGTCTCAAAGGCAAACTTTAAAGTGCAATTTTGGTCGTCTTAAGAAATGATCCATGAAATTGCTAACAGGCTATAATAGCCCACTGCTGGACAAGATCCAAGTAGGGTTACACAACTTGGCCGACGATTTGTGACCGCAGTCAGTTGAAAAAGTACATTAAAGTTGAGAATTTCTGCTACTAAGTGGACCACGTACTGGTTTCTTGTGTCAGTTCAGCTGTAACTTGTAGTTCCACATATGCTGCCAAGCCAATACAAATGTGTTCTGCCAAATATGTTTTTTTTGTAGAAAACTATAATGGCTACTATAATGAATTTAAGTAAATGATCCTTTTCCAAAGAGATTACCGCTTTGGTTGAAATTTAAATGTAAAATATTTCTTATTAAATATTTCCAAAATACTACATTAATTTTCTTAATGATTTTCTGCAGACTGTCCTTGATTTTGCCGGTTCACTGACTTTTTAAGCATTCACGACGCGAGGTGACAAATTCTCATTCACAATTGTTTATTCAAGGTTTGGCAAAGAACCAATTGGTGTTCATAAAAGCCTTTCGACCCAGACATTTGTTGGCATAATGAATGAATGGATACTAGTGCTAGATAATGCAACGGGTCATGCTAGACTAATACCACACTAATACTACTGATTTTATCGTGGCGTCTAAAGCACTTTCCGAGCGAGAAATATGATTTATTTAGAACTAAGTGCATCCCGTTTCTGTCGTGGGTTATTGTGAAAGAGGCGTGTGGGCTGTATAGTGACGTCAGATTGATTTTGCAGGTGATGTAGATATAATACGTAAAAGCTCTAATTAATTTTATACTAATTGTTTCTGAATTTCGGTTTTGATGCTTAACAGATCTTATTCCTTTCAAAGCTTTACGTATTTGTATTTTTGTGGCGGTAGCAGTATTTTAATTTAAGTGCAGATCTGCTCGAGAGACAATAGATTTTTATTGTGTTTGGTAGTCTAGTATAAAATTAGTTAAAAATACCTATGTTAGGTATGCTCCTACATTCGAACGCTAACACATAAAATTAGAAAAAGAGGTATGATGATATGACTCAACACCTACTCTTATTTGCTATCTAATTGAGAGATATACTAGCAAAAAAAGAGAAATTGAATAATATGTCTGGAACACAAGGATTTTTTCCCAATTACGAAAATAATTAATAATTCAATAGAGAAAACTATTATATCTACCTATTATAGAATGCAATTGTGTGTACATAAGGTTGGTGACAGAACCCAGCTATTTGTATCATATTATGAGCGCGCGTATTGAATTATGAATACAAAATGGCTGACCCAGTTCCCATGCTAGGCTGTTTCGTATGTGCGTGCTGTGATGACGAATGTACCTTATGATTCGTTCCTTATCAAGAGTTTACCGAGTCAGCAAACGTTTCGGCAAATTGCTAACAGCTGTGATTATTAAAAAGTAGGCCGAATAAGTAGGTTTATTGGGCAGGATTCGTAGCAAAAAAAATTTCATTGATAGGCTCGGATATCGAAGAGGAATTGTGAGGTGAAGTATTTGCATTTCGTCCCATTTTCTCTAACAATGAATGTGCTACGCAGTCTTTTTTCGCACTTTAAGCTCCCCAAATTCAAATACACAGGTCAATATATTATAGGTATATGAGCTTTGCTTTATAAGTTACGAAATATCATAAATGCTCATTCAAATATTATCAAAAAATATATATTTAAAGTGTAATGCTGCTTATCTTATCTTCGTGATTTTTAAAATTGTCATAAAAGGAGGATTGAAAAGCTTGAGCATAAAACAGAATCGCGCCAAATATTTCCATACTTATCTTGTCTTATTGCCATGTATGTGCTTGAAGGCATTTGTCTTTCGCTGTTATGCAAGTAAATCCCACAAAGCTGTAATTTATCAAAAACAGAAGTTCAGCTTTCTCAGATTTCCTTAAAATCTTATTTTAGAAGTACCGAGCATCTAAAAATAAGATTACCCGCCATCTTGGACGAAATTTACTGTGACCGCATTTGCAGACATTCAGATAAGATCATTTAATGAAGGTTTTACGTTATGTTCAATTTAACTTGGTTAATTGGCTTAATGTGATCAATTTTGTAAGGCCATCGATACTTACACACTGTTAAATGTATATTAGACAGGCTTATATTTGAGAGAAATATAATTCTCATTATACCGCGTTGCAGTAGACGATACATGACAGGAGGTGAAATGTTTTATCTATTTTGCGATCTTTGGGCATCTTTCTGCGGCCACTGAGAAAATCCTATCAGTAACATTTCAATACACTTTGTTCGATTCGGGAATTCAATCTCGGATCTAACGTGGCATTAAATTTTGCTACGGGACCAACAAGGCAGATTGTCGTAACAAAAATGCTTTTTTGTTGTACGTGTTCTATTCGGGTCGCTTTGATAGCTTATCTGGCTTGCTATTGGCCGTAAAACATAGTGGGTCGCCGCTTCCCTTGCGATTACGGTGGCCACATGTTCCAATAGTTTATTATGGCAAACGTTTCAAAAATAATTCGGTTAAGTCATGAGTCCAAAGGTGGTTTTCGGTTTCGCCAATGGCAAAACAACAGAGACATAACTATAGATAGATGCATATATTTTTCTTTTTCATGATATGTTACAGCAGCAATAAGAAAAGATGGAGAGAGCCAAGAACATAAAAGCCTTAAAGGGACTTAATATGTACCATACCCGAATTTCGCTGCGCAAAAAAGTTTCATGATAAAAGAGACAAGCTTCATATCGTTTATCATGAACACTTTATAGAACAAAAAGACGTACGTTAAATGAATTCGGTCTGCAAAGTGTACCTACGGCCAAAGTGCTTTATGTAAATTATCTCCGGCTGGCTTCCATAGAATGGGTCTAAGAGTACCTATGTAGTTATCCATGACATCAGGAATGTGAAGTGAAGGGAATCTGTCTCATGTTTGGAATTATCTGACTGAGCTAACATTGTAACTGGTTTGACGGTAAATACAATTTTGGCATATAAATTGCCCTTGGGATGACAAAAAGGTAAAGTAATTATTTTAAAACAAACATTATTATGGCTTTGTTTGTGTTTCAGTGTTTGTGGCGTATAAAAATAAAAGTTAAACAACGCAGAGATCAACATGCGTTTGGAGGTTCAGGTAGGATTTTACCAATTTAGGATTTTCTAAAACAGCTAATATTTTCCAACAAATTATCTAAGAAGCTTTGTCATACTCGTCTTGACAATACTGTGTGAAACTTCTCAATGATCTCATTACGTCACTTTACGCTAATGTCATTAGAGAGGTTTATACTTCTCAGGTTGTGCCAGTCCATTTATATACAGTAGGACTCTCCTATTTAAATATGTTTCTACTACCTACATCAGAGTTAACGGCCTCAGACAGATACCTCTAGATTCACACGACGTCGCGACGACGGTCAATTGAGTTCGTAACTTACAAAAAAGTTACGAAATCAATTCGTTGATGATGCGCTGACGTGCAATGTTTTGCACTCTTTCTGTTCCCTAGTTCTGATTCAATGACGTTGGACATTCTGATTGGTGTAGATCTCGGAGCGGGACAATTAGTGTGCCGATTAGCGATCGATTTGAGGTGTTGATTTTGTAAACTGTGTAGTTACTAAACTTATTACAGCCAAGGCGCACCTCTAAAGTTTTCACCGGATTTTTTGTTTATAAATTTGAATCACTTGGCCTTGATAGTGACAATGCGTAGTTTCGGAATACAATGAGAACTTTTCACAATGTAAGCAGTGAAGTGGAGGTGATGTACGAAGGGTATTACGATGTGACTGTTGTCATTTTCGGAATCGCACAGCCGGTCTGTAACGCTTGTCGTCGCCTGGTGGGCGATATTGGGCATGTCCGTGACTTGTCGAACAACCTGTCACCCTGTTCGTTACACAAACCTATTTGTTAAATCTGCCGGATTTATAGCAAAAATATTATTGGTGCGAAAATGAATCGTATAAAATTGGAATCCTATCATCACATTAATTGTTATTGAGAGTACCTTTGTTAAGTATTCAGAAGTCCCCCTAATTCGTATTAAATGTTGCTAACGCTGAATATTTTGTTAGTAAAGGAGTACGAAATTGGTTTTGCATATTGATGAATACATCGTTGGTAACAAAGATATGTATAATCCAATTGCAACTTGGATGCTATGAATAGAACAATGTTTGAGTGGTTAAAACTTATGGACTATCGTCGTTACAACGAGTAGTATCGCATAAATCAGCAAATGTGTAAATCATTATGCTAGCATTGAATTATAATGAAATGTACCTATATTAGACTTGTTTTTGTAACGTTTTCTAGGAAGAGAAGTATATATTATTTCTGTAAGCTCGAGCTTGATTAATTAGGACTCAGGACCTTTTTTAGTTAGGTGGAAACCTATTGTATGTCAGTTTGTATGCCCCGCCGCTACTGTATAGCAAATTTAGGGCTGAATCTCCCCTAAAATCGTTCGGAGCGAACTTTCCAAATCCAACTATTCATGCGGTGACCTTGACATCGTGCAGAGGTCAGCATACTTTGCCGCGACTCTATTGGGACTCAGGCCGACCTCACTGAATGTTTTTGCGTATATTACTTATTGCCGCAGCATTTTGCTGTAATAGAATCAGGAAAGTATGGATTTGGGGGCAATGTTGATTCGTGTTTAAATCAGTAGGGTTTTTAAAATTCAGGTTTATTTAGTAACTATCCAGTAAAGATAGCATTAAATAGAGAATCTTCAAACTGTAGACCTTAAACATGGTCATGCATTGCCCATTGCAGAAATGTGTTAGGTTAATTATTTATTTATTTATTTTATAACTTTATGCACAAAATTTGTACAATCTAGGTACTTCTCATATCTGTGAATGGCGGACTTAATGCCGTAGGCATTATCTACCAGTCAACCTTTGGGTGATGCAGAGAAATATGTAATAAGTAGGTGCATTTCTTTTAATTATATGTTATATTCCGCAGAAGCTCATTGCTATGAAATAACTTTGAATTAGCAGTAAATATTAAGAAGCTTTATGAAATCAAATAAACTTGCTTGCAGAATTAACTACATACAATGTTGCGGTGGTGACATTAAACAAATAGGTTTAATAGCTGGTAATGGTTTCTATATGTACCTAGTCTACTAGTGAATTGTCTTATAAAAAAATAACATATTCTTCTATTTTACTCATTTCCGTTACCCGTATCCGCATCGATCACACCAGATGTAGACAGTCCAGTGGAAGTCATTATTTTTGATAAAATATTTCACTATCTTCGAACGTACAGTCCAGAACATAGAAGGCAAAACGTATTTGAAAAACAATCAATCTAAATATAGTTGAAGGTATTCAGCAATTTCATTATACGTTATTGGAAGGCTGTTTGTCGGGTGCTGGCACCGCGCCAGTCGCTTGCATAATGTTTCAAACAAAGTTGCACCGACCGCCCAAATGTGCCCGCCACTTAGATCCACGTCAGACTTATGCGCAAAGATTCGCAAAGACTTTGTTTGACCTCGCACAAAACTTATTATACAATTTGTTCGTGATCCTTTACAAAATGTAACTGTAAAGAATGAACAATATTAACCATTCGTTTCGCTTCCTTCCTTGCGCTCGCAGCGGAAAAGTTGAACGCAACCCCTAGCGAATACTTCCAAGAACTCGGTACAAATGGTATAATTTGCTTGTCTTTGTTGAGTCTGGCACAGGCCTTATCATTATGACGTTCTGAGTATCTGCCCCACTTTTCTACATGTATTATGCAAATTGTCGGTTTTATATTTTTTTTACACGGCAAACTTGATGTAAGCTTTAGATGTTATTTGTACTGCGGCAAAACAGGGAGGGTCAACACGATTAAACAAGATTTCTGTAGAAGTTTTCGTTTAATAGCGAGGGTGTGACTGTGCTTCGAAGTGATGTACGTTTTCTACATGGTTAGATATTACTGGCCCAGCGGACCCGGCTCGCGCGGCTACATCCCTGGATGCATAACCTACAATTACTGTCACATCGAAATCTTTCTGTGATTTATACAAGCAAGCTAGCGGGCTTCAGAGAATTTTGACCAGCTTAAAAATGATTGCGTATTTGAGATGATACGAAATCATTTTCACCGAGTTATGTGGAGTAAGAAAGATGGAGTGGATTTGGCCACTGAGCATCGGGTAAAATTTGGTGATAAAGAGGAAAAACTCAGAGTACAGTGAATGTTCCAAGAGAGAAAAGGAGGCAATGGAGAGGAAAGGCTTGGAGTCACTCAAATGGGTCAGCTAATAAACACTTCAAACTGATCTCGTTATTTGACGTCTTATAATAGAATTATATGATAACGCCAATAGGTATAGACTATGCTCATTCGGTCTGTAATTCAATTGTGATTTTCCCCGTTCCTGGTAGATGGAATATGACGTTGGTTAGATATCAGTTTGCGTAAAAGACTTGCTGTGGGACGTCAGGCATAATGTGCGATTTAGGACTTAAGAACATACTTAGTTGTTCCTTCATAGGTTATTCTCTAGATTTTAATGGAATTAATAGTATGGTCGCACAGGAGTAATTGATCATATTTAGAGGAAAATAAATAATATAAATATTATGTTGTTACAATTCTATCCTACGATTATTCAATTATTCAGTAATAGGGACACCTAGGCTGTCTTTTGAATGGACAACACACAAAACATTGAAATGGGCTGAATAGTTTTAAGATCAGCTCGTAGGAACTTTACTCGTGCTTTTTATACAGATACAAAATTTTAAATACTTGATTTAGAAACCTTACGTTGAAATGTAATGGATGTAAAATCAAAATAAAACAAAAAAGGCTAGCGTCCACTAGGCTCGCCGAGCCGAGCCGAATCGATACGCAGAAAGTCGCCTCCTACATATTTCTATGAACGTTCATAAGCGACGAGCCGCGGCGCGCCGAATCGAATCTATCGCGCGCATCGCTCGTCAGGCGAATTTCTGCGGCGACGCGTTTCGACTCGACTCGGCGCACCTTAGTGGACGCGGGTCAGCGGATGAGTGTAGACGGGTACTACATTGCGTAAATACCTACATGAAAAGTTATCGAAATGAAGAGCTGTTAATTTCCCTAGTTCAGAAATATACTGAACTTGATGATCATGACTGCCTCAGTAGTCTCGCGGCATAAATGTGCGCGTGGGATTGGGAGATCTCGGGTTCGATTCCCGGGTCGGGTAAAGTGTTATTGGGTTTTTCTGTTAGGAAATTCTCAGTAGCAGCACGGAATCTGGTAATGTCCGGTACGGCAATAGGCTCGGCCCTTATTGCGTGGGACCTGAAAATTCATGGCGCAATGTGGGTGTAATATTACACCTCTGCCTACCCCTTCAGGGATACAGGCGTGAGTCTAAAAAAAAAAGATCATGAAGATACTCATTATCATGACGAGCAGCGTAGACAAAATATATGGAAAGAAATAGCGGGAATAATGAAAGAATTTGAAACAAGAAACCAACACAAGCAAAAACTACAGCAGCTAGTCGCCGACTGCTGGCTTCGATTCGATTCGTCTGTAATGAACGCACACGGATAAAATGCGACTCGACGCGATTCGACGCGGTTCGAATGTAGGCGACGCCAGGCTTAATAGTTTTATAATTTTATTAAGGCAGCGATAGCCTAGTGGAGAGACCGTCAGACTGCTACGCAGAGGGTCCGGGTTCGAATCCACGGCGCGCACCAATGACTTTTCGGAGTTATATGCGTATTAAATTGTTGATTATCGCTTGCTAAACGGTGAAGGAAAACATCGTGATTCAACCTGCATGTCTGAGATGTTCTCGAAAGACATGTAAGGTCTGCCAACCCGCACGTGGCCAGCGTGGTGGACTATGGCTTTACCCTTCGCATAGTGAGAAGAGGCCCGTGCCCAGCAGTGGGACAGTTTCTATACAGGGCTGATGATGAAGATGAAGTTTTATAATTGCAACGCGAAGATTCGTTTAACCTAAATGACAATACTTTATGTTGTTTGTGTTGTTCTATGTATAATAGGTACCTATTATAAATAGATTGTATTACTTTGTAGGTACACCACAATATGCAAGTCGATGATGAAAATACCAATACAATATAGTACGTATCTGAACTTGAATCTTCTGTAATGCGCCAGTTTAATGGATTACTAGCGGTAGATATTTCATGTTTTATTGCAGAGAAACTTTTTCACTGATAACATATTTGCTTCATTTAAATTAAGACCGTATACGCCTCGAGCGGCAGCTCGAGTTTAGGTTTTTGTTGTACCGCGGTCGCCCGCGCACCGCGGATGTGAGACCCGGCGCACTATGCCGGTATCGCGTGGAATAATAATCTTGATCCTTCTTGCCATACATGAACAGTATTCGTCTATGTAATACGTCGATTATGATATGATAGTACTCAAATTATTTATTTTCAATGCACATGAATAAAGGTACCAAATAAAGCTAGATATTATTTGTTTAGTAGGATGATGTTTCTCAGGATAACAACGACTATTTATAATAATTTGGCGTAGTTTTATTATAATATGAGAGAAATAATTTATAATTGTCATCTACATAATTGTCACATTTCAAATAATTATACATCTATTGCGGTATTAATGCATGAAAACCCACGAATAACACTAAAAATACAAAACGAAAAGTATCAGGTAAAAGAAAATACTTAATTAATTAAAAGTAAGAAAATAATATACAATATGTTAATTTGCATTTGCAAAATATTTTAATTATACAATATATATTCACCTATTATTTCACACATCGTGCGATGATATAAACGCCTCTTTTTATTAAATGTTACATAGATAGTAAATAAAAAGACCAATTCTCGTATTTTATATGACATTGAAATTATATTTTGAACGAAATGAGATTAGATTTTAAATTGACTCAGAATTGGTATTCTTCTAATTTAAATGTCATTATCATCTAATTTGACTTCTATTGTTCGACGTTGACATATTGTTTAATTAACAACAGGTAGCGATAGCCTACTGGAGATACCAACGTACTGTTATGCAGAGGGTATCGGGTTCGAATCCACGAAATGCTAACGATGATGATGATGATGACATTGTTCAATTAACGATCTAGTCACGATAACATTCCAATATCAGTTTATTTAGGATAATAAGAAAAAAAAACAAAACGAAAAGGAAAACTTAAAAATCGCACCCAAAATGTTTACTAGGTATTTAGTTTCTTTTTTTAAAAAAAGAGAACCGCCTTCAAAAAATCGACCCACTGAAAAGTACGAAATAATTTTTACATACGCTAATACATACTTAGTATATAACTTATACAAAATACTTAGTTTTTGAAGTCGGTGCCAAACCAAATCCCTCTAAAAGCCTATTGTTTGGCGTCATCCTTTCCAAACCAGCGCATTCAATCTACATAGTACTTACAGCCCAAAATGAAGTATAATTATTTTATAATTAAGCATTTATTTCATACTTTTTATATATTTTATATATAAGTTGCTTTTTAGAGTATTCCTATATATTTTAAATTTTATTAATTCAGATATTTTTTGAGGCTTTATTGATTTGATATATTCGTCACATTATTTTCTCTGTTTGCCAGTATTATTTTTTGTTTTTGATGGTTTGGCACCGACTTCAAAAACTAAGTATTTTGTATAAGTTATATACTAAGTATGTATTAGCGTATGTAAAAATTATTTCGTACTTTTCAGTGGGTCGATTTTTTGAAGGCGGTTCTCTTTTTTTAAAAAAGAAACTAAATACCTAGTAAACATTTTGGGTGCGATTTTTAAGTTTTCCTTTTCGTTTTGTTTTTTTTCTTATTATTTTTATTTCATACTTTTTAGTGTTAGGTACTTCGTTCGTTTACTTGGTTTTGTGTTAACTACTCTTTTATTTATTTCATACTTTTTAGGGATAGGTAATTAATAGTTTTTTTATAGTTAGATTCAATTATTTTAGTGATAAGTTTTCTGCTAGTATCAGTTTGTTATCATGACTTTGACAAAGGTACCTACTTTTATTCTGTGTGCCTATGGGCTTAGGCTTAATGCTGGAAGAGAGAGATGAGTCTAGGGAATCAGCCACATTTGGAAGTACGATCCAAACAAATGCGGTGGACTTGTACATACTATTAAATTGGCTGTGAGCTCTCGTATTATGCTCCGGAGAAATATGCCAATAACGGATGGCTTAGCGAACGGGGCAGTGGGTGTTCCTAAAGGATTTAAATGGCCGGCACTAAGAAGAGATCAACTTGAGCGCGGTGAACTGCCCGATGCCATTTTGATGTTATTTGATGATCAATAGCATTGCGTCTTAAAGATGATGATGGATACATTTCCATAGCTCCAGTGCCAGCGACCTATCAAGGCAATCGCGGTTATGGTGATATCGAGAGGCGGATGTTGCCAGTCATATTGAGTTGGGCTGTGACTGTACACAAGTTGCAAGGATGTACACTTAGTTCCGCGGACTTCGGGCCTAAAATCTTTGCTATAGGTCAATGCTATGTTGCCTTGAGGCGGGTCAAATCCCTAAAAGTATATTGACTCGAACAAATTACTCAACCATACCCACGACAACAGAGCCTTATCTGAAATGACAAGAATGAGAAATAATGCTCTCACATTAGATTCTTTCACTGACTTTCTTTGTTTTTTGTTAATCGCAGAGACATAGACACGTACACATGTACACACACACACACACACATACACACACACACACACTCGTACAAACACACACACACATAATACATACAAACATACTAAGAACCAATACATCTATACGGGTCAAACTGAGAACCTTCTTTTTTTGAAGTCAGTTAAAATACTAAAACTTTCTCCTAAGTGTAACAAGTACTTTTTTTCTGAAAACTGCATAAAAATCGGTTCAGCCAAACTCGAGTTACTCGTGGGCAAACTTACATATATACGGGTCAAACTCAGAACCTTCTTTTTTTGGAGTCGGTTAAGGGCCTAAAACCTTTTCCTAAGTGTAACAAATACTTTTCTGAAAACCGCATCAAAATCGGTTCAGCCAAACGCGAGATAATCGCGGACAAACATACATACATACATACAGGTCAAACTGAGTACCTCCTTTTTTTTTGAAGTCGGTTAAAAATACTATTTGTGACATGAGTTTGACACTGACATTAGATAGAAACTGAATTTTGAACAAATATAATTAGAAGAATTGGGTCTCAAAATAAACTATTAATTAGGGCAGAATAAGACTGCACGGTAGGTACGTGTGCTTGTGTGTGTTAGGTACCTGCAATGCGAACTCGTGAGGATCAGCTGAGCGGCGGCAGTCAGTACACCGAGCTGATTTTTAAAATGTATGATTACGAAAGAAAATTACGATTTGGTGAGTTATGTTTTCATGTATTTGTATTCAGTTATAGTAGTATATTCACCCCTGAAAATATTTTGCAAATGCATTTCAACACCCTGTATATTGTGGGTGCGATCCCAACACGAGACAATACTTCTCTGTGATAGAAAAAAAGCTTTTTAGAGTCTGATTTTGTACTTAAATGTAAGTATGAATATCTGTAGTCTCAAACGCTAAACACTCTCAATAAACTGTGTCTCTTAGAGGCATTGACCGCGCCTTTTGGAATCTACAATATTAAGTTTGCTGCCATACTGACTTCAAATAACACACCATCACAGTTAGTGCGCTGGTCCTGTAAGTCATATCTCATAATGTTTCACAGCCTAACACGATGAATACAAACACTATAATTATGTACAGTGCAATAATAATGATGGCAATCGGACTGGTAGTTCCAGGAATTATTGTATTCAACCAAACTAATAGTCTTCAGCTTTATAATTATCACGGTCTAATAATCCATAGTCCTTAGACGAACGTATCTAGACAGGTCAATCGTACGGGAAGAGCGAGCCCGAATAACTGTGTCGCCGTGTTCAGTTATTCTAGACATGTTTTTGGGGCTGGCGCGTGGTTATTTTTTGTTTGTTACCTTTTTATTAGCTTTATAAATACATAAAAGCGTATGCGACGTGTGCTGTGAGACATTGCAAATTTTTATCTTGCATAAATAAGGATACGCGATCTCTTCATTTTCCGCATACCCAACAAGAAAATTTAATTAATTATCAATATTATTTTACAATGTATAAACATTTAACGTACACAATATCTCATGTGTGGCTAAATCACATACTAAAGTAACTGTATGTAAACAAAATGGCAGACGTAAAAAAATGTGCGTTGTAAGCTACTATTCGATTGATTTTAATTCCATTGCATAGTACGTACACTTATCCATACAATGACCGTGATGTCAATTACTTTACCTTAACTTGTGTAGTTTGTACGAAAATAAACCTGCAAAATAGGCTCTGCAAGCCAATCCTATGGTCACCCATCCATTAAATCACCCATCCAAGATCAAATGCGTCTAACTACTGTACCTCTTTATACTGTAATATTGCCACTTGATTTTTGCAGCAAGGTATTATATCTAACGAGAGACTCGAGAGTTCGTGGATACAGCTTATGACGTATCCTCGTACTCATGTCTCTCTATATCTAAGTAAAACAGATGAATACATATTCTTGTTTTCTTAGATTCCTTAAACCCATAAAAATTATGTATTAACATTTTATATGCTTAATGAACAGGGCACACACGTGGAACGTTTTCTATACAATTTTAGCGGATATCTGGTGTATGCTACTCGTACTATGCTATAAAAGAAAAAGAAAAATGGTTTTATTTGTCGTTCTAAAACCAACTTCACGATATAGCCTTTTTAATGATATACGTAGGTTGGATGGTATCAAATATATACAGACATAATAATATGTACCTAGGGCTTTTTTGTGTTTTATGCTTATACTAGCTGTCGCCCGCAGCACCGCCCGCGTGGATGTCGGTTATCGCGACAAAAACTATTGTATGTCTTTCCTCGGGTCTTTGATTGATCAAAGAATTTGTTATAATAATTCATCTCCTAACAGAATTATACTCATCATACTGAACAACTACTGCTTAACCGTCAAGGATGTATATGGTATAGTGCAAATGGGCTCTTATAGTTCATCATCAGATGTGAGATCAGATTTTATAAGACAACAGAAAATGCTCATCAGACTGAACAACTTTTACTAAAACGTCAAGTCTGTACATGTGATAGTGTGATAGTTATAGCCTACATGTTGCCTTAACCTAATAGCAATATAACAAAAAACGTTTATCTTAAATTCGTCCAGTAACTTCGGAGCTTAGCGTGTACAAACAGACAAACTATATAGATATACATACAGGCAGATGTTTTTTTTAATTCTTGCTCCATTACTGTTTCTTAGTCCCCTTGAATTTATTTTTTGGAAATATATTGAATGTACCGAAAAACTTCTTTTTACTGTTTTATTATATGTTTCAAGGCGCAATATTAGGTAAATTATAAAGCGGTCCGTTTCCGTCAGTCTCGCCCAGCTCCTGTTCGACCACGATACTATACTAACCAGTAACCACTAGATTCCAGATGTATTGACTAACACGTTAGTTTAATACGTCATACATATATAAAGTTACATCAACTTTACATATTTATAAAAAATTACGTTGAGAAAAAAATACGGATCAAGAAGCTTTAGCCGCGCTATAAATGTTTTGGAATGCAATATTTACATAAAATGGCGGACGCGGACGCGAGCGACAGGTCCGTCCTCTGAGAGCGCTCAGCGCTGAATGGCGGACATAGCATCGCGCTTTGAGCTTTATAGGTCTTTTAAAAAAAAACATATTAATTAAGGCCTTGCCACACGGCACAATTTTACGTCCAACTTGACTAAATCACTTGATGAAATCGTGACGTGCCAGTCGTCCAACTCAAGTTCATCGGGTGGGCGGTACCACCAGATCTTAACCAATCGGGTGGACGGTATGAAAATCAGTGATTTGATTGTGTCGTGTAGACGGGCAAAGCCAATTCGATTGAAAATTTGATCAGTGGTAAAATTGTGCCGTGTGGCAAGGCCTTTACAAACGAAAAGTTTAGATTCCAATTTTTTTGTATGACCTAAACTGAATCTTACGGTTTCTAAATATGTATATATCATTTTAATAATCACAGTAGTTTTTTAGATATAAATGCGAATTTGCGGGCTAAAATTAAGCAAAATGTACTGTTTGATCTCCGATTTTCTTGAAAATTATGAATGAAAGTACAATTTCTTTTTTAAGCACTCGCTTGTATAACTTCGGCTTGTACAGTTCACATTTACAGAATTGTAGAACGATAAGTTTTCATAGCACTAGCGACCATTAATGTTGGCCTAAACTACAGAAATGACGAAAATTAGTTTTTTAAATTCACCTTTTTTCTTTTAAAATATTTACTATGGTAACCCATATATTTTTCTTTAGCACTCTCTTGATAAAGAACTGAACTTTAATATTTTCTATATCTTTTACATTAATTGTTATTCATCCGTAATATAATAGAACAATAAAAAGCCGCAAAATCGCCTCCGACGGAATAAACGCTCTTAATAGGGTGCGCGCCTTGAATTTATTTATACGAATGTCGTTGAAGTCACTCATTTTATACATATGTTATTAAAAAGTTTTTTAATAGTTTAAGTGGCGAACTGAATATGCTAATATTTGAGAGATAACAAGTTCTTTTAGTTACGCTATTTTTTTTTATGGTGCTAAAGCAATCTTATCTAGACCTTTTATTATTAGACATAATAAAATGTCTAAGTAGGATATGTTGAATTAATTAGTATTTTGTTAAAGTTTAGTATTCTGATAGGCAATTATAACGTGCAGATTAGTTCTGTCTTATACAGAACTAATCTGCAGGTTGTAATTGCCTAAAGGCGCCCTTAGCGCCCGTAGACGATGAAATGAAAGTTGACATTATCCATGTGTCGGGTACAAAATTTAATAGCGCGACAAAATTTTAGGAAGATTTTCTTTGTATCAGAATTAGTGTAACCTTTTGCAATAAATTCACATTATATTTTAAACAATGCAGCTCTAACGCAATCTCTTGCGAAATATACCTATCTGCCCAATTGTTTGCCATCCAAGGTAGAACGCCGACAAGATTTCTTTGTCACAAAGAGCTGAAACATACCTCTGAAATGAATAGTTTTCCTTTCCGTCTCGCTTGCTCGCAATTGCACCCGCTGCGAAGACTCGGTAACACTTTGTAAGTTGGTTGCATTACTCAGATTAGGTATGCATACAACTCCAGGGCTGCGCAACTGGAGGCTCGTTTTGTGTTGTTTTCAACTAACTTTGTGAAAGCGAAATTCTCTATTACAATAATGTTAGAAGAGGTGTATTTTATAACATTTCGCGTGGGTGGATATGTAGAATAACGCTGTTCTATTTTGTTTCGTATTATCTAATGTGATATATATGGCTATTGTCATTGCGTTCAGTTCTATGAAATCTGTATCCCACTGGATAAAGTATCGTGTAATCGACATTTTGTAATGTTTAGGATAGGTGATTTCTACTATTTCAATAGGTATTTGTTTGGTTTGCCATACAGACGCAATCTATGCCTTAGTTTGATAAGCTACTGATTTTGAATCCAGCGGCATGTAAATTAAGGCAACCGTATATTATACATTCTATATTTTACTAGTAAAAATATACAGTTGAAGCTTAATTCAACCTTGGTTCACGAAGTAAATAAGCTGTTCCGTAAAGATCATCTCTCAAGAAGGATTTCCAAAGAAAATTTTAACAGATTTTAGGCCTCGTACTTCGCCTCGCTCTTCATAGTAACTGACAAGTGGTTTTCATCCTTTTCTTGATGGCGATGCAACACCCTTTTTGGGTAGTCATCAATATGCAAATGAAACCCTTTTTCGGCAGATTTGCAAGGTACACATTGCCCCGCATTACACGGCCGTAAACACGTTTCACGGATTTAAAAAATCTCTCTAGGTTATTTTCTGTAAGGACTATTTATTTTTCATTCACTATTTCGTAAGGTCTTACTGCGAATACTCTTTCATTAGAGTTTGTTTGAAATAATCATTTGTAAGCTCCGGCTTGCCGAATCGAGTCAGAATGCCGACCCAAGCGTAATTGAGAAAAGGGTTAATAAGTGTGTTACAAAGAAAATCAAAGGTTACAGAATAATATTCTTTTTGTTTTTTTTTCTGTGTTTTGTATTCCATGCTGCCTGATAAATAATCAAGTATTTATTAAATCTGCTAAATGCTAACAGCGATTTACATGGCCCCGCTGCTAAAAGACTACGACGGACAACGCGACGGTTTTGGGTTGGTTCCTAATGCTACTACCTGTCTAAAACGGCGGATGAGCTAGTGGTTAGGGTTTGTATGTTCAAAAAGAAGAAACCGTCGCATATTGAAATGATTAAAGAGGATAGATTCACAAGGTTATCTATACGTCACGAGCCCTGTCAAATCATCATCGTCCTGGCGCTATAACAGTTTTATTCTGGGGTCCCTTTACGCGGATGACTGCCTGCATATTAGCTTTACCACAGAGCGACTGGGGGAATAGAGATGATTTTCACGAGTCCTGTCAAGTAATTGTTATAATTCTCTTGAGAAAACTGCACTCGTTGCCTAAATCTGAGTACAGTACTAGTACTAGCTGTTTAATATCCTTGATCTTGAACAACGTGGATGAGAAAGTACTTACGTCACTAAGTACATTATCGGATGATTCAAGTGAAAGCTGATAGAAAAGTAGTATGTATTGCCAATAGGGTAGTTTCCAGGGTCAAAATAATTACATTTTATTTAGTCCGTATTTTAGATAATAAAAAAATATTAGTCACGTATTTTTTCTTTTTTCGATTAAATAAAAAATAACAAAGATATAGCCCATTAAAGTTACATGTGACGTCACCCCGTGCGAAAAAATGCAGCACGGCGTGACGTCATACGTAACTTTAATGAGCTATATCTTGGTCATTTTTGGTTTAATTTATAAATGAAAAAATACGTCTCCCTTATTTTTGAATAATCTAAAGGACGGACTTATTAAATTTTTTACGTCAACTAGCCTATTCCGCCAACCAACACTTGGCTAGCGTGATGGATTATGTGCTTACCTGTCACAAAGTCAGAAGGAGCCGTGTGCCCGTGATTTCCGAGGGACAGTATATTTACAGAGCTGAAGATGGTTGGTCATTGGCATATTGCCTTCAAGTAATCAACAGAAGACTGTTATGATCATCCGAATAAACTACTTTTGTTTCAGTATGATTGTATTATTTTGTTACTCCTACAACAATAATTGAGGTCAGACTGTATTTCTAGTAAGCGCCTAGTCGCACGCAAGCTGCCGCGCTATGGCCCTTTTTTTCGTCTCATTACTTGTTATGGTGTATAAATAACGTGGAAAATGGGGCAAGACTGGGTTAACAACCACACACTAAACAAAAAAAACTCGTCAATAACGAAAAGAGAATCCAAAATAAGAAACAAACGTAAGACATCGGTCTTTCCGTGACCATGGCTGGTGTATTACATGCTGAAACGTCGAGGCAATAAAAAAATTCAACCCTTTTTTCCAAATAATTACGCGATATGGACCTGTTACATAAATATAAGTAAACAAACATAGGTTGCCGTTACATTTGGACAAAGTCGCAAATTGCCTACCGAAGCGCTTCGAATTTTGTCATTAATTCGGTGGCACTGGGACTCGTTAATGCTTAGTCCCCAAACGACCTATTTCATGTAGCCCTGTTGACCCGATCGAGAACCGTTGTGCAACTTAAACAGATGGGATAATTAAGTTTGCTGAATGCAGTACTTTACTTTAAAAATGTGCTTGCTACAAACATTTTTAAACGATTTTTGTTTATTTATTTATTTATTTATTGTAAGGTTCGCCAACAGATTTTACATTTTAAACTTATAGACTAACAAAGGTATATTTCTACCTTGAACATAATGCAAATCCAATTATTTGTTCAGAATATCGTGGCGCAGTAAGGTTGGAGATTGAAACAATAGATTGTATTGTGCTTGCAAAGCTTTTTGTCGCGTTTGGCTGGTGCAGGTGTTATATTTCTGATCAACCTAGGAACTGTTTACAATTGAGAGTAAAACTTTTTGTAGCAGAATGTTGAGCGTTTGAAAATATTGAATAACCGTAGCATTTTATTCATGCGATCTTGCTTCCATGACGCGCTGCACCAGTTATATTTTGCAAGCGGCACCTGCAACCTGGCTGAAAGGACATAACAGGAGTATCCGTGGGCCGTACACTGGACCTGCAGTCGTGCGGCAGCAATTCGTCATCAAATGCTTAATTTCAAAGAAAGTATGCGTTACTCAATAAGTAAGTAAAGACGTCAAAAAAAAACACACGTGTTATAAAAAATTGGTTAATGTGGTTGCCAAAGTGGCAGTGTCCAACTAACTCGATTATATTAGCATTTTCAACACTGTCACATAAAAGACGTTTAATCGATATCGAGACAAAGTCGATATCAGTAGACACAATTCGGCTAAGTGGGGCATAAACGATCGTTGTGTGCTGATCGTGAGTGAGGGGTTTCTGTGCTATATTTCACCTATGCGGCTGCCCTAAATGCCAATACAGCTGTACGTGACCTTGTTATAATACAGAACCTCCTCCAAACTGGTATTGAGGCCGTAAGAACTATGGCCGGTACCTAATGAGCTGAAGCCCTTTTTTCGTTACTTAGGCGGCAAATTACCAAAAAAAAAATTAAATTGTTGTAATCTATAATGCCTTAAGGTGCATAACCTCATCTTGGAACCTTGTAATACAGTGTGCACCACATGGAACATTTCAGAGTAGAGCTTATTTTGAGATTGAAGGACTTATGAGCTTAGTAGGACTTTGATAAGGCACGTCTTAACTTGATTGAAAAACCGTCAGTGCACTGATACGCCGAGTTCTACTACCAACCGTTTATGAAGTGGTCGATCAGTACGTTGATTTGATCAAGATGATACGGATGGTGGCTAAAGTCCTGCTATTCCTAGTCGTTTGGATGATGTCGGTACAGTGAATAACGGCCGTCCAAATAGACGACAAATATCTTTGCCAGTGAACAAAAATAGCTTGTATATTCTATGATGACAAATGGTTATAGCACAAGGTGTACCGATCTGTAATCCGACCGATAATCTTATTTTAATTTTATAACTTAAGATGGTGGTTGTCTTTATCAACGTCGACTAGCGACACACAAGATCAACAAGTATACAATGACGTATGGTGATGATTGACGTAATCATCGTCATTAAATTACACATACAATAACGCTTAGCTAGTCTTCGATGGCGCACTGACCAGCTAGATAGTTTGCCTTTATCATCGTCATCAGATCACACCACGGATCACAAACCCAATAAAGCTCAGCTAGTTTTCGATGGTGCTCTGTCGAAATAGTCATCGCTAAGGCTGTGACCTGACTGACATAGTGGTTGACTTTATCAACGTTGACAGGTCACACACAAGATCAACAAAACTTGGATGGCGCACTAACCTGATATATTAATCCGCTCCTCATCATAGTAGTCGAGGTGGTGGTCATCATCGTCGTCCGGCAGCACGGGCTCGTCGGGCAAGTCGTCGGGGCGGCGACGCGTCGCGTTCGGCGCCGCGCTCACGGCCAGCAACACCACCGCCAGCGGCACAACCACCTCCATAGCGACATCACCGCACACACACAGCTGCGCTGCAACAATAACAACAATATCAGCATCAACAACCTCAACATCATCAACCTTATTATCAAAAACATCGTCATGAACCACTTAATGGAATTCTGTTGATATCTCCACTAGGCTATCGCAACCTAGATATGCACTAAATATCTCTTGACATATAACATCAATTTATCTATGAATATTGAGTTAGAGATGTGGATAACATCAGTCTCTATAACTAGCTGAGTCAGGGAAGTGGAAAGTCCCCCACGCTAGTCGCAAGTCGATTACTAGCATATGTGCGAACTGGCAGTCATGTTAACCGTAACTGCATTACAATTTAGGTCACACGTAACAGGCGACTGAATATTACCGTAAAACATATTTCGTGCATTTCGTGACTCTACCTGCTACTACGAAATGAATTATTGGAAGACCTACAGTTGCTCTACAAAAACCGTTGATTGAACTGAAAATTAAAGCTTGTGTGCCGCAATAAAATTACAAATCTCTTTTACTTACGACCGTTAGTGCCACAACTGACTAATCTTATATATTATATTATACTAATATATAAACCTGAAGAGTTTGTTTGTTTGTTTGCTTGTTTGTTTGGTTGAACGCGCTAATCTCAGGAACTACTGGTCCGATTTGAAAAATTATTTCAGTGTTAGATAGCCCATTTATCGACGAAGGCTATAGGCTATATAACATCACGCTATGAGCGACGGGAGCAGAGCAGTAGCCTTAAATAACGCGGGTGTAACCGCGGGCATCCTCTAGTCTATGATAAACTACTTAGATTGCGACAACAGATATTAAAATAGGTTATGTTAAATAGGTCAGGTTTTTAGGACCCTGCAATCAACAATGCTTAGCTTATTAAACTAATTAGTCGTTGAAGTTCCAGTTTCTCGCAGATATGCGATATCGCACTGACTTCTATTTCACATCAATTATTTGACCTTGAATAGCGGAGCCCTATTTTCCCAGACCGTTTATTTAATTCCATGAGCGAGAAAATCAAAGAGCACAATTGTTTTATTATTATTTAAAACAATGTTTTCACAGTATCAGAAATTAATGAAAATGAAAGGTGGCAGATTCCCTCTCAACGTGAAGTGGACTCTTGAAAGCAGACACTAAGAGACTTTCAAATGGTTATGAAGTGCCTCTCCAGACTTTTTCTGCACAATAATGCTATGAAACATTTGTAACAAGGTCTTTGTGGGATTTGCTTTTAAGTGTTACTGTGTTAGAATTCGGTGTGGTTGTATTATTTTACTGAATCTTCTTCCTACTTAAAAGAGATTATACGTAAAGTGGTTAAAAATAGCTCCATTTTATGAGGTAAATTTGGAACGTGTCGTTAAATTCAAAATGCCAATCTGGCTAGAAGTTAGCTACTTCCTAAGATTATTTAAAACGGATTCTCATTCATAAACTGGTGGTACAAGACTAGTCGAAAGTTGATAGTAAATAGGCAAGATTAATGTGTTATGAACTTATGATGTATTTAACTGACGATGTCAAACAAAATAATAAGTAATTAAACTTTTAATAAATACAAGCAATCATTATAATTTTATCGTCGCGTTACAGTAATAGGTATATTCTCGTAGAACACGCACCTGGGTACGTTCGTATTACTATGGCCTGTGGTTCGTACGATACGGCCTTGTTTCCGACACGGCGCGGATCGCTCGAGGTGTGAATCGTGCGGTTTGGCACAGTAAAGTATTGTAATTGTGTTCAAACAAGCGATCGGCACTGGTGGATAGAAAACTTTTTTAAGTATTTGAGAATGTTCATAATTTTTTTTTGGGAAGAGATTTCGAGCTTTGAACACATTTAAACTCTGCGCAATTCTATTATATTTTAGACATTTGATTTCTACAATTCTAATTACGAGTAACCACTTAGTTTCACTAACCGCGCGGTTATGTTTAAATGAATACTTTAATATTTACTTATATCACCACCCTGGCGTCATCGGTTGTATCCAAGATTTGCCCGGAGTCCGTCTACTAGTCTAACCAGATATGACCGAAGATTGGCTGTTCCATAGAGCGACTGCCGACTGACTAAAATCAAAAGGACTAGCGATATGGCATGGCATAGATCGGCATCTGTATATTCAAGAAACTGACTCCCCACGCCGACACTGCCGACAGTCAAAGATCTTTATAACAGCCGGAATCGACAGCTTAACAAGCTGTCAAGCAAGCGATAATGAACAATTTAAGACGCACATAACAAAAGAGCTCAGATATTTACATAGAGACGCATTTCCTATGGGCGCTCAGAAGACAAACTTTCTGTGACCCAATTTGCCGCTTGGCGGAGTGGCAGTCGCGCTGTGACAGCTGTCTCTAGGAGAGCAAGAGAGACGAACGTTGCTCCTGTGTTTCTTAACTACGCGAGCAAGAGAGACGGAGAACGACGCCAGCGCCGCCAACGGCGCCAACTACGAACTAAACTGGAGACAGTCTCCACTTTCGGAATCGGCACACGAAATCCTTAAGAACTGCGCTCTATGTAAATCTGTATTCATTGACCAAACTGCGAAAGCTCAGTGGCGCCTCCGGGGTTTTAGTACAATCGACGATCGATGCGCTCTGGTAGTCCGTAATATTGGTATCTGTAATGGGGTATCGCTGCCTCAGCAGCACTGCATTGCACTTCAATCAATATATAAACTCTTCTGTGTCTGACTGACAGATAACGCACGGTTAAAACTACCGGGCGCAACAAGTTGAAAATGATGTTCCTCGACAATGATGTTACAAAAGTAAAAAGAATTAGATATGTTATAGGCGTACCAAAAGCAGGACGCTAAACATACGCCAGTAGGCAAGTCTGACATTTGTGTGTGTGAAGTCGCGAGCCGGCATCAAAGTGAAACTGACACATCTTGTCAACCGGATATAAAATAAATTAATATGGCGTTATCGATGTGTGTACGTTAGTGTACGTAGGTAACGTATCTACCTCTTTCTTGTAATATCATTGTTCCTTGAAGATTGCAGTGCAGCATTTACAGAGGATTTTTGGAAATTCACCCTCTAAGGGGGTAAAATGGGGGTCAGAGTTTATATGTATCTATTTTATCAAAATTATATTTGTACAAATATAAAAAAATCTAAAAGCACGCGATGTCCCTTGTGTCTAAACAAGCTTAATGGTATTAGTTTGAATATAATAGTAATGGCACATTCAACAGGTTGGCGTGTCTACTAGTTTTTTACTATTTGTTTATATTTTTTACATTAAATAACTTACAACTGACGAAACAATTAAAATCATCAAATTAGAAATACTATGGTTTTACAAATTAATCTTTATGGTTTGGTTTGTTAACAAATATTTAAAACAATTACTCATAGCAGGCAGCGAGGGCCTAGTGGAGATACCGTCAGACTGCCATGCAGAGGGTATCGGATTCGAATATACGGCGTGCCCCATTGACTTTTCGGAGTTATGTGCGTATTAAAAATTGTTAATTATAGGTTGCCCCGTGCCTCGGAGCGCACGTTGAGCCATTGGTCCCTATTGTTATGAAGATCTTTGACAGTTGTTATAGGGCGTCAGTACCTTCCAAACATCTTCCAAAACTGACCCTAGTCTAAACCATGGAATATCGCTATCCCTTCGGGTTGCCGAGGTCAGATAGGCAGTCGCTCTGTGGCAAGGCTAATATTCAGCCAAATCCGGATAGACTAGTAAGCGGATCCCAGGTTGCAACTGGGATAACGCTAGGAGAATGAATGAAATGGTAAAAAAATTATTGAATAAATAATTACGCATACTCATGGCTAGGTAAAAAAAAAAAATACACAAAACTGTCAGGTTTACCTATATTGATATCCTAGCTTTTTAAAGCCGTAGTGATCCATATGTCATATAACTTGTTTAAAGATGTTTACAAGATAAAACTAGTTTAAAAGTGAAACAAGAAGCATAAAGAACGATTAAATTTATGACCTGAGGCTGAATGCATTACATATTTTTCATCTCGTTTACACCACTTTAGTGCCGTTATAACAGCACCTATATGATGACTTAACTTGTCATTCGTAGCAGATCGGCAGAATTAAGCAAGGTTTACAGCGAACACAAATTGGATGGGTGACCGGTTGTGTGGCATAGTACAACTAAAGTCTTTACATGGCATGTAAAGTCGACGGTTCGGTCCGTTTCATCTCTCAGGACAAGAATTATTAGGCTACATACATACATTCGACCAACCTATTAACTTTGTCACACACTCAAGGAAGAAAAGCCACTTATATCGAATCATGTTCGCAGAGTCAACGTGAGATTTTCCTTGAATCCTAAAGTACAACAAACTTCTATTGAACATAGTTACTAGTAGGTATCAGGTGTTAGTATCAGTATTATAATCACACCATTTTCCGCATCGCATTAGAAGCACAAAAATGTATTTCAAAAAAATAAAAACGAGAAAACGAGTCCATTCACGATCCGGATCACGGCTCCTAATATCAATGGGATACATTTTATGTAAACCTTTAATAATATCTGTCCTCGCAAAGTTTGTTACGGGCCGACAAGGAAGTCGTTTGGTATAACTACAGAAAGGGATCTAGGGTTACCACGGGTTTTCTCACCTTTCAACTCACGTCTATCGATTGGGCGTTTCCAGGCTCTGATTGGTTCGTACAAATTTCTACACCAATCAGAGCTCGATCGATTCGAAGTGAGTCTTGGATGACTGAGCCCGTGGTAACACCCTTGAAAATAAGCCGTAACATTGTCGAATTAGACGAAATATATTTCGTTCGCCACGTCAGTCCTGGCTTTTATACAATTGGATTTGTAGAGCGAAAATCGTAACTTAATATTTTTTATCTATTGGGGAATTTTGCTCCTTTATTCTCTGTTATGAATGTTATGGATGGTTTGGCGGAGTAGGCGTTTGTATTACGTAACAATAAGTATACTCTTAATATTTGGGAAGTCAGTAAGTTTAAATAATTTCCATAGCGGTGATTTTAAATTCGATCCGACGCACGATGATACGCATCTCTGATGTTTCACTTACGCTTATGTTAAACACGACTTATATTTGCTAATAAATATATTTTAAGATTCATTTATTTTTTTATTTCTATTAATTGTCGCAATTATCCCGAAACCAGTGCTGGTGTACTAGATACAGTCTGAACTGCCGGGCAAATAGAAGGTATTGCTACTTTATTTTATAATTATTGCGCAATTGAGTCCCGCGACCTAAATATTAGAAAATTGTTGCCGGTAATAAGCGGCGATAGCCCAGTGGTGTACGTAACGGACTGCCGAGAGGATGATCTCGGGTTCGATTCGATCCCCAGGTGCCCCGGGCGCACATCTCTGACTTTTCGAAGTTATGTGTGCATTAAAAATGTTAATTATCGCTCGCTTAATAATGTGCCCAGTAGGTGGCAATAGGCTCGGACTCTATTACATTGGGACAGAAACATAACTGACGAAGTTTGGGTGTGTAATACATCTCTGCCTACCCCTGCGGTGATAAAATGCATGAAGTTATGTTATGTTGACCGGTAACAGTTAAGTAACATCGCGATGACGCTTTTATCTTCTTATTTTTCATCTGTGGTGGATTGGCCAAAGACTCACATGATGATAAGCAGCATAATATTGCTTAATTTATACCTATAAATTATTTTCAGCAAAGGCTACCTATTAAGCACAATACTAAGTAGGTACTTACATAGGAAAACCACAACGAATAAATTCTTACAACAATATACATAAATAACTTTATTATAATTGATTTGCTCAAGGTTTTCACCGTAAATAGGTTGCAGATCTGTCGTTCTGGCCACAAATATATTTTATGAACTGCTTGTTTGTTTTCCCTCTGTTTGAAAGTATACTAGAGTTAAAGAGACTTAGGATATTTACAAATAATAATAATAATTAAGGCAGTTCCTGTCTCTGAGGCCCTAACCACCGGTGGCTTGGTCCCTGTACCCGACACTGGTGGGTCTCCCTTTTATATTTCTAAACGGTTTTGTTTTTCTAATGAAATGTAGTTTATTAATATAAAAGAAATCATGTGATTGATAATAAATGGAGTGAATAATAATAATAATATTCTACCACAAACACACATCACCATCTAGTCCCAAGCTAAGCAGAGCTTGTGTTATGGGTAGGTATTAGATAATGGATAAACATACATATATACTTTTTTTTGTAAATACATACATATTATATATGGAAACACCCAGGCCAAGACAAACATCCATGTTCATGCGCACAAATGTTTGACTTGAGCGGGTATCGAACAGCAGCAGTAGCAGTCGCTTACACTCCCGCTGCGCCAACCGGTCATCAAATAGCATTCAATTTTGTAAACTAATAAATATCTAAAATATTTTTCTGGCTTTTAATGGCCAATTATGAGACGACTGCCGTTTGACCTCTGCAACCCAGAGGGACAGCTATTCTCCCCACTTCGACTATCAAAAATCTTCATGACAGGTGGGAACAGTCGCGAAACTTAATGACAGATTTTTGAGGTTCCTTTTAAAAATAAAGATTTTCCTACTAAACATGAAAACGCTGCTAAATGTTTTGTAGGTATTTAACGTTACAATTACACACAAATAAAAATATAAGCCTTTCCCCGCGTGGCGTAGTCGGGAAATTGGCCACAGTGTACAATTGTACGTGACAAGCTGCCGTTGAAACATGGCTGTCGGCAATGACATTCCACTAATTGATTTTCAGTTCAATAACGGAGTTATTGAATACAATTAATATTTCGTACGTGAAGGAAATTTACATCAAAATTGAAATTTATTAACTCGTATTTTCTTGGGGCTTATTGGTTTGTACATTTAGGTTTATGTTTTGGGCAAATTGTGAAGTCGTCAATAAATAATTTTGAAACGTCTGGTTAAAGTGACGTTCCATTAAGTACCTAGTTCTAAGAATCTTCTACGAGGCGATGATGCTGATCAAAGAGACGTCTGAACTGGGAGGGTGAGTGAGTACCTTAATGCCGACTGCTTCACGCTGGTCCATGTGCCAAAGTGCGCGTTGTGATGTCCGACTACCGAGAGTAACGAGCTAGGCTATAGTCCGCAGACGGTGAGCTAAAGGCATTACGTTGATCAACCAGTAACAGGCCATAATGTGACGCATGCTTTACCTGCGGCTTCCAGAGAAATAGAAGTTTGACGATATTTTAAATGCTTCGACCGTTAAAAATTTGGCGTATAACTCCGCCCACAAGGAAAGGTCAGGGACAGCGCAGTTCGGTTCTTAAGAGATAAAGTCCTCAGGGGAAGTCTAGTGAGGCTGCCTCCAAAGTTTTTCCTTTTAAAAAAAACTTCATTATTCTAGCATTACCAAGAGCTTATGACTTTTCTGGAAAGAGTGTGCTCCTCCTAGACAAGTCACAAACTCTAATGATGATTCGAGTGTGCAACTTGTCATACAATTTCTAGACAAGTCGCACAGTTGAATTATTAAAAGATGGTGAAACTGGGCTTTAGCGTAAGAGAGAATGATGTGGCAAAGGAAAATGTGTCTGTTATATTATCGCGATGCGTCGCTTTCGTCCCTCTCGTAAGATACTAGGTCACCTTGTGTAAGATATACGGTAATTGGCTCGTCCATTCTACTAGACCTTTGTGTATATGATGTTAGGTTATAAGGATGTGCCTAGTAAGTCTACATATTATGTGTGAAAACGAAGTTTAGTAATACATATACCTATAGTAGAAGTATATAGAAGACAGCATTTGCTTACTGCGCCCGCAACAGTTGCAGCTCTGAGATCCATTTAATATCCATGCACCTAGTGCTTAATTTACTAATATTCAAAAATTGTGTACGTCTTATTCATAATTCCTCATAACTCTATAATATCTCGAAATATGATATCTTTGAAATAAGCGTATTATCCTCACGGTAAAAATACATAATTACGGAAGGTCAGCTCAATATATTATAGTAAGTAAACGGACGTATTCACAAAAAAAAAACATATACATATTATAGTGATGTAGGTATCTATGTATCGGCGGCGTTCGAAGTTTAATCTAATTAATTTAAGAATACAATACAATGTCCTTCTCTTCGTTCATAGAACCGACAATATTATTACGTTATTGTATACTCTCATATTGAAAAGCTCCCCTTACTTGGTATATTAACCTTAGTAATCGTAAAATTTCAATTAATATATTAATTATTTACAGAGAGCGTAAAAATACAAGCTTCTTGTCCTCGGTGTCAGTTACCGCGATAAAATAGCCTTTCTGCATGTGTCAGTGACATTAAACTACCATACACTGGCGATTAAAAAGAGTGGCCACGAGTTTTATTGCCCCTTCTTTCCCGTGGTTCTACCTATTGCTTTGCGAACGAGGCAGTAATGTAAATGTAGAAGCATTATGTAATTTCCTTAAAAAAAATACGTTCATAAGCGTCACCTTGTGACCTAGATGAATAAATGATTTTGACTTTGACTTAAAGCAAAGTTTCATCAAAATTTCTGCAGCAGATTTTGCATGTGAAAGAGTCACAACATATCAACGTATCCATACATCCTCACAAACATTCGCGTTTATAACAGCATAAGATAGCCACTACATAAAAGAATCCTTGTTTAAAAACTTTCTGTACCTACCTAGTTAGAAGGTAGTAGTACTTCAAATACTAGCTGAACAACCTTCCACAATTCTCGTAGTGACAGCGCGACCTTGCGCCGAGAATGAATGTGTCCAGTCGCATTATTTTCTAACACAGGGAGCTACTTCCGAGGAACGCATTCTATGCGACACATCGACAATCGATAGATCATACTGTCTATCTGTACTTGGTGCGCTTTAGGGCTGTCAACACTTAACTTATATGAAGCTTTTATACTTCAATTAAAACTTAAAAAAAATAAATAAATGAAATACCGCTAGTTTGATGACAGATGTTTAGAAGAATGGAATAATCATAAAAACGCTGTGTTAGTTACTGAGCCGGATCTCTCCGTAGTTAACAAAACTCTTTGTGTAGTACATTATCAATTGTAAAAAACGGTGTATTATAAAATTTTCTAATTTTAAATATACTCATGCTACTTTTCTTTTTAAATTCTTCGCTCCTGAACAAATGCTCAGGAGCGAAGAAAGCCGTAGTAAACAATTCCCAGTAATTAATCCTGTATCGCGGGGACTGTGTAAACATTCAACTAACGAACACAAAGAACACACATTTTGTGTATAACGGAAAGTGTTTGTCCCTTGTGTCAAAAAATCAACAACAACCGGCACAGTGTTAGGCGGCGAGGCGACCGCTTTCAAATCCCTACGCCAAACGCGCACAGAAAACTCAACACGTTTCGTACCGCCATATATGTATTATAAATATAAACCTTCCTCTTGAATCATTACATCTTTAAAAAAAACCGCATTAAAATCCGTTGCGTAGTTTTAAAGATTTAAGCATACATAGGGACAGACAGACAGAAGGCAGACTTTGTTTTATACTATGTAGTGATTTAAGCCTAAGTTTGTGTCAAATTGAGATATATTTGTAAAACGGCCAACCCTGGAAAGCATCATGGCGGCAGCAACAGGAAATTACACGACAGCGCACAATACGAGATTTTCTCTCTGTTTCTTTACTGTGGATACCTTTTAAAATACGTAGTGTGCTATTTTATCAGTGTTAGTACATTCAATCATTTCTTTTACTTGGTATATAACATCATACAGCCTATCACAGACTACTGCTGGACATAGGCGAAGAGCTCAGATATTTACATAGAGGCGCATTTCTTATGGGCGCTCTGAAGACAAACTTTCTGCGACCCAAATTGCCGCTTGGCGGCGTGGCAGTCGCGCTGTGACAGCTGTCTCTACGACAGCAATAGAGACGAACGTTCCTCCTGTGTATCTAAACTACGAGAGCAAGAGAGACGGAGAACAACACCAGCGCCGCCAACGGCGCCAACTACGAACTAAGCTGGAGAGAGTCTCCACTTGGAGTTGGCACACGAAATCCTTAAGAACTGCGCTTCTATGTAAATCTGTATTCATTGACATAGGCCTCTCCTTGTTTACATCTTAATAATATAGGAAGTCAATAGAAGGATTTAGTCTACTTTACCACATTTGCAGACGGATTGTCACAACCTGTGACAAGTCGAAATACAAGAGTCGAATATTTTGTCGCTTGCTAATAATACTAAGTATACTTTCTTCGTGTATTTCTCTTAGTTGCCTCTTACGACACCCACGGAATGAAATAGGGTAGTAAAACTTTGTATTCTTATCCGGCATAGTACTAGGTATATCTATCAAGACGTTATCCGACACATTCAGTGTCACTAGCTGCTTTGAAAGCAAGAGCATTAAAGTAATATTATGAAAAATTATGAAATGGTAAACATTTTAAACCAAATGAAAACGAGAATGGGATTGTAAGTAAAGCAATACATTATTTGATTCATCGAAGAATCAAACGACCACACAGGAAAGAGCCTCTAAAACAAGTTTAGAGCCAAGGATTGTAGTAAGTTTGAATCTGTTGCACTCCACATACACCTTGAAGTCTCAAAGCAGGCAGGAGTATACCCACGAATGTTTTAAAGTAGTACAAAGTTTTACGCAGCTGCGATAATTTTCAGTATCTGCTTGCAGCATTGATCTGAGCTCAGAGGATTTTAATAGTTCGGAGAAACTACAATCAAACAAAACAATGTGCAGCAACACTTTGAGGGCAACATCCTTTTTTATTAGACCTGGGGGTATGCAGTGTTATATAACGTTATTCTTAGTATATAATGGAAATCTCTTAGGGCGTGTTTTAATTCGTTATTATGAACTAAAATACAGATGCTCCATACATTTTGTCGGGGTTAAAGTATAATTTTGTATGGAATAGCTGATTTTCTGCGTTATCGCCAATGTTCCAGAATAAAATTTGTTCATCATTACAAGTGCAAACACGCACTATACTAATGCCCGTTTCCAATATTCTATCAATCGGTTGATTTAGCAAAAAAAGAGGTAGATATTTGATACAATCTCCATACGAAATATGTCAAATATCTGTCTGTAGTAACCAAATTCGTCGATAGGTAGAATAGCTGAAACCGGGCCATAGAATGAAGTCGTATCTATTTTTCAGTTATGTTTTGTGGGATGATGCTTCCCGCTCTAAAAACGGAGTAAGTAGTAGTGTTTGTGTCGTCGCCAATTCAATAACTCAATCACGGACAGAACATCACGACTCCGTGTGGAGATCGAACTCCCAGCTTTCGACGAAGTTTCAAGCGGCAAGGCGGCCGTTTGAACCATTGAAATATAAACTGGCGACACAGGTATCCGATACATTTTCGTCTATAGGGCATATCTCCTTGTTTATTATATCTATGGTTTAAACCATAACGCGCCTTATCTAAAGGCACTTGCTAAGTTCCTATCACTCACCAAAGCCATTGCCCCATTCACGCATTAAGCTATCGTATCGCGTTAATTATTACCCCTTTTAACATTTCCTGCTACCCCAAATTAAGTAAAAGTAAGTACATACACATGTTAAACCGTCCTGGTGAGTAATAACTACAGTTTATTAAATAAATTGTAGCCATTGTAATCTTGTTCGATTAAATGTACGCTATGGGTATGGTCACGCGATATTTATGTAAATAATATACGTTTTATGGAGTACTTTTATGCATAGTATGACGGGTTAGGCCTTAATTTACTAGTAATGATAGTATTTAGGGAAATTATTTCATCAATAAGCATTGAAAATCAGTCAATCTATGGATTGATCTTTTGATCAAAAGTTAAATTTTATCTGACTAATAATCACGGCGGCTTCAGAGACTTGGTTCGGGAACTTTCGCGATTAGCATACATTATACAAGGTTATTCAGTGGGTCTTATCGCGAGTAAGACCCGCTAAATAACCTTGTATAATTTATTCAGGAAATCTCTAAAATGTATTTCATTCGTGAGCAATAGTTTTAAGATTCGAAAAGGGACTTTAAAAGAGGATGAAGGTTGAAGTATGCGCTTGTATTACCTATTGATATTGAGGTTTAAAATTACCATATAGCTTTTCTAATAGTAAGTAGTTGTCGTGACCCACAACCATCTTTATTCATTCGCAAAGTAAAAAGGCATCTTTGCTACTGCATCTTAATTAATTCACAAAGTAATAAGATAGCAACTACTAGCTAGTAAAAAATAACCCCCCTGTGTTGTGGTGCGTTACTTTACAACTTTTTAACGAAGCGAAGTGTCAACTCTTCGCATCTTTCATAAGCGTCTATGACAGTCAATAATTTAAAACTTTCTGACGCATAAAAACATGAAAGCTTCTTTTAAAAGCTTATGAAGTTTAATATTTGCTTAGTTATTTACATACTACCAAGCCTATGACTTCCTCGATAGTTTAACTTGTTTAACTTAAATATGCTTGGAACAATCTTAGGAAGTAATGTACCTAGTAACTATGTTGTAAGATACAACATTCTTAATTTACTGATGAGAGCATAATAATAGTGAAAACTATAATTTATTTCAGGTAATTGAAACTCGTTACAATTTAAAAAAATAAAAAAAACCTTAAAATAATCTGTTCATCAGTATGAAAATGAATTACCGAGATGTTTGTACGCGCATAACTTCCAAAGGATTGCACCAAAGTGGATCAAAAATTCTTCTATGTGTTCGTCATTGTCAGAAGGTTTAAAAAAAGAAGAAAGAATTATGGCGCTCCGAAGTTCTCCGGGTCAGCTAGTACAAAATATAAAGCTTATAAGAAAACTGAGGTGTGATTCTGTAAGACTTCGTTCTAAACGTCGAATCTGAATCCGATGTGAGTTTATTGATTGGCATTCTAAATCTCGGTTGATAATTCGAATCTACACTAGCGCTACTCTTGCGAGCGTGTTTGCGAGTTGAACTAAATTGACCTCGAGATTTGACAGATAAAGTATGAGATGACGTAAAAAGTATAAGGCAATTCCTCCGTAAGTTCGACGCTCACTTCGCACTCAAAATCCAGGTCATTTTGAACCTTATGCGAAGTGAGAGCGAATAGCGACGTGAAATGCGAGTTGTTGTTTGAATTTTACAGAATCGACGTGCTGGTGTATCTCTTAACGGCGTAGTAACGCCGTCGTTGAGTTTGGCTGCGCGGCAAAGCATTGCAAAAAATAATATCAGAAAATAATCTATCAATTTTTTGGCCAAACTTTTCCTTAATAAAAGTTTCAAGATGTTTGGATAACACCCGAACTACGAACGACTTGAAATTGGTACGTCGTACTTCACGATCTCTTCGTCTCTCACAGTGTGATATAGCCAGGAGTCGCACTGTTTTGTGGATGGCATTTCGGGACCTAGGAGTATGCTATGTCCAGCCAGCCCACATTTGTCATAATAATCATAATACTCACAGGTGTCATAATAATTATATACTTTGTTTTTGCTTTGATAAAGCTGTCCTTGTCGCAAGTGTATCTTCTTTCGGACACTCTTCATCTTTTTGTGAGTGGATTTAAGCTGCCGAAGGATCAATATTATGCACCTCGTTGTCTGTATGCGTTTGAGGCGTGCTAGTGTGACTTATTTGTCTTAACAGCGCTATGTAGCAATAACAACACTTTTACACATAAAAATGTGGTTAAATCCTATATCCTTTAGTTGGTACCATATTTTAGTTCAGACGACATCTGATCTTTTCATCTTTGTCAGTGATTTGATACGCCAGTAGCCGCTTAAATTTTCTTCCCAAAAATTGGACTGCACCGAAACAGAACCTCAGATTGCCAATCTCGTCTATGATCTCGGTAGTATGTTGGATGATTGCCCACAATACTCTGGTTATTAGTTCCTGTGAACTCTTAGCGTTGATACGAGGCGCTAGCAATAGCCGCGCTTCAAGATAACTTAAAAAATATACCTATCTTGAATAAGCTTGCGCTAGTGGAAGCACATCATCATCAGCCTTTAACTGTTTACTACTGGAATTGGTCTAAGTACTATACGCTGGCCAAACGGGTTATTATAGGGTATATAGTATAGGGTTTTTATCAAGTCTTTCTTCTCTTATAGTGTTGTTCTCTGCATAATATCCTCCCTCTGTCGACTCTTACGATACCCAGGAGGGTGGTGACATTCCGTATTCTTAATCCGTCCCTACACGGAGCACATATGATTATGTATTCTAGAACGATCGTATTCAAAGCCTAGAACTCCTAGTCATCGCTAAGACTGTAACTATGACTGAGATCGCTAGTTTCAGCCAAGCCGCTGTTCGATTTCCACGGTTCATTACTACGTTACCAAATATTTTTACCACCCTTAGTGGTCCTTTTAATACCAACCTTTGCCTTGAAATTTACATATTAAATTACAGCAGCACTATTATTTAACGTTACTGGTCATAAATCGTATCGATTTCCAATGCCTAGGGTGGTAACAGCTATTAATTTAAGCAACATGCCGTCAGCACTGTAGTGTGAATTTGGCCTTATTCGTTTGACCTCTCGCATAGCCGAGCCCGAACATTTCATATTCTCAACAGGCTAGCGCAGTGAGCGCTGAAAGGAGAGCGTTTTCTTTAAGATTCACTCCAATTAGTGAGCCAGCTTACTTTGTACTTATTGGTACCGCTAAGTTCTGCGACGAATTGAATTAGAATTGTGGAAAGTTATTTTTGGATTATTTTCGTTTTCAATATGTTAAGGTTAAGATTATCATATTAATACATAGTCACTGGTTCGTGATGTCAGTGAGAACTAAGTTTCGATTACATTACACTAATTATTGTTTCTAATCTCGGTGTTTAGCGAGTCTATTGTTTTGCTTTTGGAGTAAAACACATTGTCACACATCTCACATTATGGAATATACAAAGAACAAGGAAATGCATAATATATACTCTATTTAATAAACATAGTGTATATGTCGTAGGATAATTTGATACTTCGAATCTTCGCGGAAATCCTAGGCGTTTTGCGAAAACGCGGATAATTAGACATAGGCGAAAAATTATCAAATCTTACTGGACAAAGTCAGGATTTTTGCGAAAATACTCGTTATTATAGCAATATTGCGAAACGAAACGCTGGCTGTTATGAAATAAGAACGCTGATTGGTCGGTCAGCGCGTTCAATAAGAGATCGTCTCTGATTGGTTGACGTCTTAAATGTCAATCATTTGTTGCCGCACGTTATTTGTTTACGTTTGTGTCTGAGTTAAATTGCAGAAGTGTTTTGTTTTTTATCGTAAATAGTGTACCTACTTGGACTTAAATAAAGTGGTAAATAAAAGTGCTACACGGATGTACATAGTGTCATATATCATAAAAGTCTTAGTCAACCACTCAACAACAACAATGCTTTCGAGATTGGTTTAGCGGTGTTTTGTTTGTCATTGTGTTAAAAGTGGACTATAAAATTGGACTTGAACTAAGAAACGGTGTGAATAGGAGATTTGGTTTTCATATTATTATAATTATGACAGATTCGACAGAGAATGATGTTCAACCTTCAGCAGAATCGGAGAATTTGGAGGTTATCTCCGATAAAGACAAATTTTACATAGAGTTAAGAAAGTTTTACTATAATAGAGTTGACGGTACAACTAAACCAGAATGGACTAAAGAACGCGTAAATGCTGTAATAAATTCAATTGTACAATTTAAAACTGCGAGTGTACTTAAGCAACCAAAAACACAACAACAGTATAGAAATGCAAAAAAATACGACGTGATGAGTGTAGGTGAAGAAAAACTTCTGATACTGAGAAGAAAGGATCTTAACTCTCCTGTTGTACAAGTACCTTCAACAGATATGTACTATGATATTCTTCTGCAGGCGCACATATCAACTGGGCATGGAGGACGCGACAAACTGATATATAACCTAAAGCAACAATATGTGATACCGGTACCGATTATGATATTGTTCCTCAACTTGTGTAAGATCTGTCTGAATAAAAAAAGTTGCCCAAAAACAGGAATTGTTGTACGCCCCATAATTTCTCAAGACTTTAACAAACGTGGGCAGGTAGATTTAATTGATCTCCAGTCAACTCCTAGCCACAATTACAAATGGATTTTAAACTATCAAGACCACCTCACTAAGTTCTGCTTTCTCAGACCTTTAACCAGTAAAAAAGCAACTGAAGTAGCCATGGCTCTTTTAAAAATATTCTTAGAAGTGGGTGCGCCAATGATTTTACAGAGTGATAATGGCAAGGAATTTACTGCCAGCATAATAAAAGAGCTAATCACATTGTGGCCTGCATGCAAGATAGTGAATGGACGTCCCCGACATCCTCAAAGTCAAGGTTTGTTTGCAAGTTTTGTACTATCCCGCTTACCGCTATGCATTTTTCTTTCACCCAAAGGTTGCCTGGTAGAGATTGCTACCTTAGCAATAAGGCCACCTATGTTGTACTGTCTTTTGTTGTTATCTGTTGTTTTGTATTTTTTTTTATGTGCGATAAAGTATTTTTCTCTTTTTTAGGTTCGGTAGAAAGGTGCAATCAGGATGTCGAGAACATGTTGCGTTCCTGGATGTCCGACAATAACTCAACTGAATGGTCACTGGGATGCTATTTCGTTCAGTTCCAGAAAAATTCTTCGCACCATCGCACAATAGGACGTTCACCATACAAAGCCTTGTTTGGTCACGATCCTGTAATTGGCCTGTCTTCAACTTATTTGCCTAGAGATACATTGTCAAAATTAGAAAATGAAGAAGACTTACAACAGGTTTTAATTAATGAAAATCCTCTTCGCACTGAAGATATTCAAGACGAGCGAAATGCAGGTTGTAGAAATGAAGAAGACTTACAACAGGTTTTAATTAATGAAAATCCTCCTCGCACTGAAGATATTCAAGACGAGCGAAATGCAGGTTGTAGAAATGAAGAAGACTTACAACAGGTTTTAATTGATGAAAATCCTCCTCGCACTGAAGATATTCAAGACGAGCGTAATGCAGGGTGTAGAAATGAATCCAAAGTTGAAAATGCAATCCTTTTCTATGAGCAGCTTTCTACCCCTCTTTCATCTATGACACAATATAAAAAAAATTCTGCAAATAACATTACAATTTTAGAAGATGTAATAATTGTCCCAGCAAGTACAACAAAAACGATCTGTCTTGATAACAATATCGCTATAAATGACACAAATTCCCACACAAATGTACAACAACAACATTCCAATAATATTGTTGCTACTGAAGTTAAATGTTGTATTTGCCAAATTACCACATCCGATTCACTCAAATGTTCAAAATGCCAACAAGTGATTCACGGCGCATGTGGAGTGTCTGAAGTTAGAGAAGGTAGTAGTTCTTCTAATGTTAAATGTAACTTATGCTGGCAAGAAGATTCTATTAAGAAAGAAAGAACAAGTTCGCATGAAAATTTAAAAAGAGCAGCTGCGACTATGTGTACTACATCCAACAAAAAATTTAAAGAAATAGATGTAGGTGCTACAATTTTGGTTGATGTTCCGAAGTACGATCGTGCACCCTTAGATAACAAAAACATTACAGGACGAGTAATTGATAAGAAGAATGGTTTGTTTCAAGTTGGTACCTCCGTTGGTATAATTAAAGATTGGCTACCAAGAAACGCACTTCAAATATCTCCAGGAGCTCAATTTACCGGCCCCGTTCCCGAGGTAGTATTACCTATTCGTGGTATTTCCTCACAACTATCACCATTCGGCGGACAAGGGTTTAAGCAATGTCATTGCAAGAAATCAAGCAAACAATGTTCCTCAAATAAGTGTGCTTGTAAAAAGCACGGTTTGCTTTGTAATTCCAAATGTCATAAATCTTTGAATTGTTGTAACAAGTAAAGTCTTACTAATAATTTCATATTACTATTTACGAAACGCAGCTGTGCTTGCATTGCAACTCCAATGTTACAGGTCCATGCAACTCAGCGTAAGTTTCACATTAGTAACGTATTTAATTATCTTTTGTTCTGTGATTATTCGCTTTTCAAATTTTTTTCTAGTTATCTTTTAATTTCTTTGAATAAGTCTATTTTTTCCTATTTTTGCTAATTCAATTATAATTTGTTGTAGTTATTTGGTTCACTATAAGTGAACCAGATTGTGATAATAATTTTGCCTCAATATATCTTAAGTTTAGCTGTATAAGAGAAGAGAAGGCTGATGAATGAGTGATTTTATCTCAAGACTTTAATTCACAAGACTGATCAATTCCATTGTTGCACTATTAAACTAATTGTTTACCTAACCAGTTTCATCCAATTTATGGATTACACCCTAAAATTGGATCATTTTTTTTTACTACGACTGAGATCTCCTATTGTCTGTAGAAAACAACATACATACTAAAATTTTCAATAAAAAGTTTATAAAAATCAATTTAGTGATTTTCCTTTCTCACCTATTCTAAACCTTCATAACTCTATGATACAATACTTGAAGTTAATCATCGGCAAACTAGGAACCAATTAGAAGTCAGCCAGCAAAATTGTAGCCAATCAGTGTTGAGCACATCAAATCTTACTATAGTAACGAGTATTTTCGCAAAAATCCTGACTTTGTCCAGTAAGATTTGATAATTTTTCGCCTATGTCTAATTATCCGCGTTTTCGCAAAACGCCTAGGATTTCCGCGAAGATTCGAAGTATCAAATTATCCTACGACATATACACGTTTGTGTACACGACGAAGTGATACCACGCAACCATACCTATCACTTTAGTGCATCCATCCGAACAGTATATGTAAGTATGTTCCTAGACTTTGCGAATATGTAAAACACATTATTCTAACAAAATTGTGCTTCCACGACGTATCTACAAGGTTATATCTGCATTGGTTGTTGGGGAACACTTAAACTTCTACGTAATTCGTGCTTTGAATAAAATTCATCGCATTTTCTTTGCAATTCGTTTTGGAGATAGTGTCAACACATTTAGGTATAACCGTGAACCGCACAGCTAACGATAAAGGGAAAGCTGGTATTCTACTAAATTCCATTTATTTTTCATACTGGCAACCGCCCACGCTCTGTAGTGAAAAATATGTCAATATTTATTATCCTTTGATATGTTTCAGACATTTTCTCGTAATGAAAAGTATTTTATGTTAGCATTTATTCCTGTAGTTTCGTCGAATGAATATAAAATGTACAGCGATTACGGTTGTACGTCGTAATTACCGTGATTTGAATTATTTTAAGAATCATTTATTTTTTTAAGGTTAGGTAAGTAGTGTATTTTGTATTTTTTTATGAGATTATTAGGTACCTTTATTTGAATAATTTTGTATTTATATTCTATTATTACATTATACATTTACAAAACACTCTTATCTATATCGTTAGTTACATATAAAACTCGCACAGAAGTATATTAATGTAGTTACTGTTTATAAACCGGTTAGATACTACTAGAAACAGAAAAGTCAGATGAGAGCAGCTTAATCTGCTTGTGACAGCTAATAAATCATCTTTGTATTGATTTAGATTTCATCAGCGCAGGAAAATCTAAGTTGAGACCAAAAGCTTTACGAATAGTGACATGGTTTTCTTTAAAGACTTCTCCCGCTCTAGGGATAAATCCTATGTCGCGGGGGACTTAACAAACGCACAACCAACGGACACAATAAACACCCAGACTTGAAACAACAATTTATCGATCACCCAAAGTGTTGTCTCGTGTAGGAATCGAACCCACAACACTCGGCGCAGTGTCAAGCGGCGAAGCGGCCGCTTAAGCCACTTCGCCAACTTTGCAGTCAAAGTTCAGCATTGATGAAATGAGTTTTTATATAAATTCATAGGATGACGTTTCGATAGCCAAAAGCTTTGTGGATCAATATATTGGCAGAAGGCGTGGTACCTTTGCGTGGTAGCGTGGCCTAAAGAAGCCCGAAGGCTTTTTATCGCCTCCCCATGATTAATGTTGAAAGGAAATGTTTCAACAACTAAGCCCGGGTTTTTCTTTACGGTAGCGATATGGTGAACATTTTATGGACGTGTAGATACATGGCTATAAGGCACTAAGGAAGTGTGCACTGAAGTGTGTTTAGTTTAACGAAGTTGCGAAATGAAAATCCATGTAGGAACATGATTTGTGTCTTAGCTGACTTTGAATCTATACGCTTCAAAAATTATTTATTAAAAAAGAGTAATATAAATAGTGATTTAATGCACGGTTACATAGTTTTGTAATCGGGGTGAAGTTAAAAATAAGTAAGAACTAGTGAGAAAAAATTATGGCATGAATGAAAATTGCAGGAGTGACTAAATTGCGCCTTTAAAGTTTGTCATCGGGCTACTTTTTGGGAGCTGACCTATACAGTAACAATTATTATTTTTGTCTCATAAGGAGCAAAAAGTATGTGATGGGCCTGAGATTGTATGAAATGGGTGTCCGCGATGGTTATCGAAACATGTTGGCGTGCATAGCTAGAAGGCTGGCTAAGTCCTCATTGCGTGTAGCTGATGTCTCCTAAGTTCCTAACTATTAAGAGACAGGATAGAACAGGCTCGCCCTGTGACTGGACACCGCTGTTCCCCATGAAGTTGCCTTATTTGGCACCGCACGAGCTTCCACTTAAAGCAGTTTCATGCCTTATAATTTGTTTACCAAAGGTTAAAATACACGTGTAAAATTAAAATTATTCCCACCCACGTGCTAAGTTTGCCTTAAGCTGTCCTTATATAATATCTATACAGAATAAACTACGTCAATTATGTTAGTTATTAATTGAATATTCCTCGCCAGCGAAAATAGTTCCACGTTTCGCCATTGGAATTTATATGGTAAAGGAAAACGCCTAATCACAGTGCGGGCCTCGCAGTGATGGATCGTCTTAGAAAGTACACTATAACCAGTATAGCATGACCCGTCACATTGTGTTGCGAAGCGTGTCAGCTATGTTCAGGAATGCTAGTAATAACCCAAGACTTTGATTAATGCCACCATTTACTTTTTGCTTTGACGCCTTGCTTTATGTACTGAAGCAATTTGGTAGTCGGCATTATTTTCTGTTAGAGTTACACATTAGGTGAAATTGTAGGTGTTTGTCTCAGGTACCTTGAAGTAAGGTGTATTTCCTCACAGCCTTTGCTTAGGGATAAGGCCCTTCAGGATGTATCTATGTAACAAGCAAAATTTCACGTAGAACTGTAGTATTGAAATTCAAGCTTCAGAATTAAACGCTGTAGATATAAAGGCAATAAAGTAACTTGAATCATTTGGTATTTACTTTGGTTGGTCAAACTATTTTGAGGATTGAGGGTTGCTGAAACAATGAAGAGTTAGTTTGGACTGAACTAACTAGTGCTTTCAAAGTTGGAGGGTTCCAAACCATAGATGGTCTGTAGACATATTGATTAGGCTGCGATATAAGCGCGTGCAAATCAACTGACGCTATCGTGGCTGCACTGGCTGCCTTCGAGTCGACGGTCGATGATTTTACCTATGCCTCTCTTACTACGAAATTCAATATTCGATCTAAAGATAGATCTGTAGATTTTAGATTCGTTTTTGACATAAGCTGCATACAAAATATGTCAAACACGAATCTCGAATCTCAAAATCCATGTAAGGTTCGAATATTGAAAATGGCCGTTACTCACCAAGTTGATAGACGGGCGCAATCATGTAATAGAGATGGCTGTTTGCCGTCTTTTGGCCATCGACACCATTTTGCTACTGCGAATGAACTTAATTAAATTCAGCAGCAAATATAAATACAAACTAATACCAATGAACTCCAAGACAGATTTTATCAAAACAAAATCCGCAGAACTATAACTTACATAACGAGGTTTTATTTATTAATTAGTGTCACGTAACACGCCATTAAACAATATTAGTCGGCCATCGACCAGGGCCAGGTCGCGCAATCAGTAAATACTCCGAAGTAGGGGCTTAGTGTGATTAATGAATTTTCAGCACGGCAGTTACCCTTCCGAGCGATACGTGCGGTGTATAAGTATGTGGTCCGCTACCACACCTATTGTAATGCAAGGGTTAGAGAGAGGTGGAATATACTTTTGTCATTGGGTATTTAGAAGTTATGTAATGAAGCTGTTACCATGACAGTTTTAAAGATTTATTTTTGGGTTTTCTAAAGCTTTTGCTTAGTTCTCATTTAGGACGAATGCTGTATCCAAATTGTGTCAAATACTCGTTTTTAAAAATTGGAAATCTTCGTCAGCTTAGAATGTTTTTAAAGTGGTGTGTGCTTCGCTCTGGTACCATTATAGCTATGGTAGATATGTATATACCACTACTGAGGCTTTCTTACTACGAATTTCAATATTCGATCTATAGATAGATCTGTAGATTCGTTTTTGTCATAAGCTCCATACAAAATATGTCAAACACGAATCTCGAATCTCAAAATCCATGATGTATTGATCGAATATTGAAAATAGCCAAATTGCTTAGGTATTCAGTCAGTGAAATAAGTCTATTTTTGCTGGATAACTTTCTTTTGAAGGTTTTTCACAGTTCTTCTTATACATTGATATGGGACTTTCAATAGGTATGTAGATGAAGTCCGTCAATCATCCACTTCTTTCCGGACGCTCCGGTTGAAAATGTCTGTCTTAACAAATTGCTTTGACAGCAATGAGACTAGATGAATACTTAATTGTTGCCCAGTCTAATCAGATGATGCTGTATCTACCAATCAGTACACCTATTCAGCCATTTTATTCGCTCTAAACACAAAACAAATCAGTTACTCGATTGACTAAGCTTTATAGTCCCAGCTTAGCGTCCGCACATTTATGAAAGGCATTAGCAATATTTATGTATGTCGGTTTATTTAAAGAAATAAATTGCACGGTTCTACTGCAATGCGGTGGTGGCAATGGCGTGGCGCAGCGTATCTGCAATCAAATGCTGAGTTTTTTTGAATTGCCTACAGCTCGTGCTTACACACGCATTTGAACGTACGTAAACCACGTCGCGTAGGTGCACTTGTATTCAAATGGATGAATGGCGGACCGAGCTCAACTTTTATTTAAATGTTTTAGTGTTCTCGTGTTAAATGGTTGGAATTAGTGTTGCTGGAACGGCTTGACTATTGTTTTTTTGTGAGGGTTTCAATTATAGATTTTTTGTTATTATGTGTTTGGATGTGGGTTTTGTAAGCAATTTACTGCCAATATTTCATTTTATAACTGTTGAAATTAGTGGTATTATACTATAAATAATGCCCATGAGGAAATAAACATGATTATATCATACATAATTGTATGACGTGTCTACCTATATATACATATTTTAAATAATTCCTGAGGATTCCTACGGCTCCGCAATCCGTGAATGATACACCTAAACCGAGGAGCCGTAGGAGAAGTCCAGTACATAATTATTATAAAATTCAGTCCCATTGTTATCCTCTCGGTCTGTATAAACGCGATAAATAATTGATTCCTGAAGAAGTTTTACATACAAACATAGATACATAGACTCACGCCTGTTTCTCAGAGGGGTAGGCAGAGACTACGGAACGCCCTTTGCAACGATCCTGACATATCTCTCTTGCTTCATTCACTCCCATCAGATTCCTCATGCATGCTCTCCTGTTTAGGTTACTTCTGACCTGTCCTGTTTTTAGGATGTCTCCAATCTGGTCAGAGAACGTCCGCCTAGGTCTTCCCCTTCGTCCTGTCCCATTCATACTTGCCTTGTATATGTGCTTGGTCAATCTTTCGTCATGAAAGATGAAGAACTTTTAGGTGTACAATTCACGCGGGCGGACGTAGTCTACTTAGTTATCGTGTCATTAGGTTAATAATGATGCGCATGAGGAAATAACACAATTATATAATATTTGATTGTTTTTCATTTTAGATACAAAATTTAATATGGAAATGCATATTCAAAATTATTGCATCTTGGTCAAAATTAAAAAGGGTCAAATTCCGTCGAAAATAATATATTAATAAGGTTACTATGAGTATCGCAATATCTACATATATAGTCAACAACTTATAGTCAAAATCAACTTACAAGCTGGTTAATAAGACACTAGAAAAAAAGGAAACGATAAATAAGCGTAACGATACACCTGCTGAAAGTTCCACGCCGACACCTCAGCGACTGAACTATCAGTCGTAGTATCTTAATATATAAAATCCTTGCGTTACTGACTGACTGACAGACACGCTACAGCCGAAACTATTGGGCGCAGGAACCTGACATTTGGCATGTATGTTCCTTGGGAACCGTAGAAGTGCTTAAAACCGTAGAAGGGATTTCCCGAAATTCCCACGGGATCGGCCAAAACGGGTAAATTAAAGGCGTAGCTGCTGGCGTCTTCTAGTCTTTTAATAAAACCTTGAATAATCCTGACGAACAACACCATCATCATCCATGTGGTATTCTGGTTGCGTCGTGCTTTGAGCATGGGCAAGCATTCGAGTTACCAGATCTGACAGAATATTAGGTTTTCCACAGAACTACTGCCATCTGTCCTCCGCTACTAGTAAAGTATTATATTACCTGAGCCTTCGCAAATGAAAGCTATAGCCATATTACCTGGCCTAGAGCAAAGAGCTCAGATATTTACATAGAGACGCATTTCCTATGGTCGCTCTGAAGACAAACTTTCTGTGACCCAAATTGCCGCTTGGCGGCGTGGCAGTCGCGCTGTGACAGCTGTCTCTACGAGAGCGAAAGAGACAAACGTTCCTCCTGTGTATATTAATTACGATAGCAAGAGAGACGGAGAACGACGCCAGCGCCGCCAACGGTGCCAACTACGAACTAAACTGGAGACAGTCTCCACTTGGAATCGGCACACGAAATCGTTAAGAACTGCGTTTCTATGTAAATCTGCGATTCGTCATGACAGCGTGGACCAACGGACCGTATGCTTTTCGAAGCACGGGGCAAACGATAATAGCTGAGAGTGAACGATTTTCATGATTATTGGTAAGCAATTGCAGTATAAAATACAATTTCAGTAAACACATACTGACAATAGACTTTGAAATTTACAGCTGAATATTTAGCGCACTTCTCATTAACCCAGATATTGACGTGTGAGCTCCATTGAGCCCCGGCTACGTATTACAACGTATTGGCTCCACCCTCATTTGTCATTTTAATTTCGACACTGTTACAGACTACTGTTTGTGGCCCAAAACGTGTCATGTATATGCATGATGTAGACGGTTTAGAAAATGAGATACCTGAAAATACGTTACGTTCGCTTAGATCTCAGCAAGATCTGTGGAAGTCAGCAACAAGAGCGAATAATAACCAATTGACTTGCAGTCAATTGTCAGTGGAGAAACCGACAGACAGCTCGGCAAGGGGTCTCGGGTTCAAATGCATGGTGCGCATTAATGACTTTTGAAGTTACGTGCGTATTAAATTGTTAATTAGGTATCGCTTGCTAAGCGGTGAAGGAAAATATTGTGAGGAAACCTGCGCGTCTGAAAGTTCTGGGTAATAAGACCTGTGAGGTCTGGCAACCCGCATTTGCTGGCCCGTGTGGTGGACTCTGGCGTTATCTTTCTCATAGTGGGAAGTGACCCATGTCGAGCAGTGGGACAGATTATAATATGCAGGGTTGATGACGACTTCACGGATGAAGCAGCAAGTGATTGGTGGGTTCGATCCCCAGACAAGACAACACTGTGTGATTCGCAAAAAAAAAATGTTTTGCGTCTGGGTGTTTATTGTGTGCGTTGGCTAAAAGTTTATAAAACCCACGCGAAATAAGATACATTCCTAGAGCAGACGTAGTTGTTTAGAAATTATCAATATGATTGTATGTGTACATGTCTGCATCCTTGAAAACTAGCTTCAATAAAGCTACCAGGAAGCTTGGGGAAGTTAGTGCATAGTTTGCCTGACTTACTCCGATCGAAAATTTCGAGTATTCTTCAAGTTTGAACTTCCTCTTCTAAAAATCGCATAGTTTGTATTGTATTCTTGTGAGGATAGATACTAGAACATTTACCGCTGCTTTTAACTTTCAAAACAAAGGTTGTTGTTTGTTGGGTTAGGGAGGTTTATTTTGAGCTGAAAAGCATACACAACTGAATAGCAAACCTGGCATGCTCCCAAAGACAGCACAAAAGCCAAATTACTACCTAGAGAAATTTGTATAAACGGCTCTAATTCTGTGAAAACGTATGTGTTAGCAAAATGCGCGTTGTGCCGTATTTATCTTTCTAAGAAATCTTATACTTGATCTTAGTAAACTGTGACGGTAAATAATATACGATAGGTTTGTTGATTTATTGACTGAACCTCGTAAAATGGAAGTTTCATTGCCGGTCCAGGCAGGGTACGAAGTCGTATACTGGGATGAGAGTAGATAGAAGACTCTTCGTAAATGTGTTTACGTACGTAATAACTTAGTTCTGTCAGTATATCTGTATAATCTATGGTTCTGTCGGCATCAAAGCGACGACGATTCTGTTAAAATTAAGAGGACTTAATTTAAACAAAACCTGATTTAGTGCCTGCCTGCGATAAGCTCCTTCATTAACACGCTTTTATTAGGTCGACATGTATGTAACTAACTATGTAATGGAATCTAAGGGGACTAATTTAACCATCTTCCATGGGTCGTAGCGTAATGAAAATTGGCAGCTGTATGTAGTTCTGATGACAATTCAATAATATGGTACAATCGAACTGATCTAATGTTGGAGCCAGAAGATATGAACTGGAAATTTATGATGGAAAATCGTATCATAGCTGTTTTGGATTTCTTAGAAAAGTCTTGTAAAGAACTTTGACTACGATTAGGTTTCAAGGTCTGATGATGAAGCCGGAAGATAGGCACTGGCATTCGATGATGGAATATCGTATCATAGGCGAGTTTGCACTTGTGAGAAAGGCCACCTAATGGACTTTGAACACGATCAGGTTTCAAACCAATTATATATTGTAGACCACGCAGTGGTGTACTTAGGGTCCCGTACTTTTGCGGCTAGACAGATCAAACAATCTAGCTCCGGATTGAAGAGCTAGGTTCTTCTAAGCTGACAGATAAAACACCATGCAATACAGACGCACTGGCGGAGATGAAGAGGATGATCTCATTCGCCTACTTAAAATAAATGTATTAATGTTAAAATATTCCGTTATCAAAGACCAAAAAGTATAAAATAAATTAATAGTATAAAAACACTAGAAAAACACGCTTTTATAAATGCACGTAAAAACTAAAAAAAAATTATGGCTCGTTCAAGTTGTCTCTGTCCCTGGGCTGAAGTGTAAACTATGTGTGTACAGCGGGTTGAAGCCCTACGCTATTGACCCTGCTGTACAAGAATGGTTAAATGGACTAAGGGACTTATCTAATTTATTAACCAACACCATCCTAACGTATAACCCTATCACCTATAATATCCTTTAATTATAATATTTGATTGTAAAAGCGTGGGGCGCTAGAACAGGAAAGACTTTCTTGTTAACAAACACTAATACTAACTTCAGCCCAGAAACAGCAACAACTTGAACGACCTATAATATTTTTTTCTTTTTTACGTGCATTTATAAAAGCGTGTTTTTCTAGTGTTTTTTAAACTATTAATTTTTTTTGCCACTAGATAGTTCGCAACATTTTTGTATTGTTTTGTTTATATTCTCAATTAATATGATTTCCAGATACTCTCGACATAAGCAGCCTAAAGGCTGCTTAAAGTTTAGGCGATCAAATGTCAACAATTTACGAAACCTGTTCGGATGGTGTAGTGGATTAAATGGCCACCGTGCTGTTTAACTATTCGCTACTGAGTAGTTACGATCCCCACACAGGACTACATTTTGTGTCATCCAGAATTTGTTGCTCGTATGTTTGTAAAGTCTACTATACGGGATTTCCCGCTATATCCTTAGTGCAGGATTTGTGTTTTTAAAAAGAGAATGCGAATATACATGACTACTAATAGGTATGGGCCGTGTCATCATCATCATCAGCCCTTTATACTGTCCCACTGCTGGGCCCCTTCTCACTATGAGAAGGGTAAGGCCATAGTCCACCACGCTGGCCAAGTGAGGGTTGGCAGACTGCACATGTATTTCGAGAACATTATGGAGAACTCTCAGACATGCAGGTTTTCTCACGATGTTTTCCTTCACCGTTTAGCAAATGATTATTAACAATTTAATACGCACTTAACTCCGAAAAGTCATTGGTGCGTGCCGTGGATTCGAACCCGAGACCCTCTGCGTAGCAAACATCCACTCAGCTATCGATGCCTACTACTATGGGCCGTGTGGTGTCACATTAAGAGTACAGAGTGTCCCTACCCCATTTCATTCTGTGAGTATCGTAACAACCGATAAAGAAAAATACACGAAGTCAATGGTATCTTACGGATGTAACGGAAAATGAGACATCAAACCCTACGCTTATCCATCTGGCCAGCATGTTATAGTAGGCCAAATTGTTCTATTGAATTACATTGCTATTGCGACGCAAATGAGAAGAGCCTAGTCCAGCATTATATATAGGGTGTAAAAAGACCCTTAACGTAAACTGAAATCCCATATTGTACCAATTATTACGAACATTTTTTACCTCGGCACGATACCTGGGAAATTACTGGTTTAGGAGATATTGAGGCACAAAGTCCCGATTTTTTTTCTTAATATTGCAAAATCGTGTTTTGTATGATATATGTAAACTTTCTTCCAAATAATCATAAACCAAATTGACAATATTTCCCTGAAATAAACTGCTTTGAAGTCACTAAACGTAATGTACTACGCGCGAAGCTAACAGCTGAGTGCACGCGAGTTCATTGTTTTCGTCCGGGCGTCCACGGTGTAGGTATTGTACGGGCCGGTGTAGACGCGCGCTTTACATTGCGGCTTATAAAACGTGTCTATTTTTTTAAGCATAAAAAATATTTCGTTTCCGAGGTATTATTTTTGCGTAGTATGACTTGGCATGATGTGCAGAACGAGTAGACTTCGACTTGGTGATGGGTCTTGTTACACCCTGTATATTACAGGCTGACGATAATGAATATGTATAATATAGAAGAAATCCTATGACACAGTACAAATTCTTCCTGCACAATTTTTTTTTGTATTTTATTCAATGCGAAAATGGACCTTGACAATGCTATGTTTTGATTGTCAATTATGCTAATTATATTATCGTGTGTTCATTATCGATTTTATTACGTAACTTAATTACAATACACATAATTAATGCACAGTACACTTAATTATGCAACCAGGAAGGACAACGGCGCCATGTTGCAAAATTAATTTGGTCAATGTTTTTTAATCAAGTCATGTGTGTTGTGTGGTTATTTGGGATTATTATAGTATAGTAGAACTAAGCAATGTATCTACGTCTTATGGTGCATCTAATGTATATAGGCTTCCAAGGGCACATGTGGAGATATTTGCAGAGGCTCGACTTTTGGCTCAACATCATGAATACAGACTCCATCAAATCAGAAATAAAAATTACAATATTGACACAAAAATTAAAAACTCAGAGGGTCGCGTGTTGTAATTTACGGAGCACAAAACTGCTGTAAATCACACGGTACACGCTTATCAACAAACATCGTGAGGAAATTGGCAGGGTTGAAAGTTCTTCATAATATTCTTGTACGACACAACTCTGGCAGCCCACAATTGGCCCTCGAGGTGGACTATGGCTCTCATAGCTAGAAGATAACCCAAGCTCGACAGTGGAACAGGTACCGTCAACATGTAGAGATTAGTAACGAGAATTTGGTGCTAGTTAGAAGTTTAAATTAACTTAGAAACATTAAGTAATGAACTTAAATTTTGACGTTCATAAGCGTCACTTTGTGGCCTACATGAATAAGTGATAAAAAAAAAGTTTGATTAATTTGGTGATTTCCTGTTTAGGTCAATTTATCAATATCGTTGACATTGGTGAAATTTTCCATTATATAATTTGTTATTATTACGTCGAATTCATGCATAACAATTACAATTATATATTTTACGTTGTTAAATAAAAATGTCTGTCATTTTTTCCGTCAGTCAGACGGAAGAAAAATAAATTACTAGTTCTATTTACTTTTAAAGAGATTCCTTCTAACAACTTTTGTTCCAGGTCATTGCCGAAATCGCGAAAACTATAACTGTTCCGTATAAAATTGAACTTTGAGGTGCACCAAATTCAAGACAGATTAGATTTTTTGACGATTCCATCAACGTCCCAGAATGAAAGTTTATTTGCTTATTAAGGTACAACAGTTTGTTGGTCATGTTGATCATAATAATGAGTACAATTAATTACTCACTAAGAGGTTCGCATTATCAATACATATTTGAAATTAGAGTCCTCTCTGTAATAGTAGAGTAGGCAGCGATAGCCGAGTGGATATACCAACAGACTGCCATGCAGAGGATATCGGGTTCGAATCCACGACGCGCACCAATGACTTTTCGGAGTTATGTGTGTATTGAATTGTTAATTATGCACGTTAAGCCGTCGGTCCCGGTTGTCATGAAGATCTTTGACAGTCGATACAGGACGTCAGTACCTTCTAAATAAACTGACACTGACGCTATCCCTTCGGGTTGCGGAGGTCAGACAGGCAGTCGCTCTGTGGAAAAGCTAATATTCAGCCAAATCCGGTTAGACTAGTAAGCGGAAGAAGAAGAGTCTTGTCTGTATAAAGACAATCAACTCAGAAACTACCAAACGGCTTTTCGTGCGGTTTTCACTAATAGATAGTGTGTTTCCTGAGAAAGGTTTAGCTGTATAATCACGCAGGCAGAGCCGTGACGAAATCTAGTAGGTATATCCCTTGTAAAGGGATTTGTCTAGTAGGTATACATGTAGATACCACCACCATCATCAGCCTTTAACAGTCCACTGCTGGACTAGGCCTCTCCTTTGAAAAGAGGACTTGGCCTACTATACCACGCTGGCCTTACGCGTTGGTATAGGGTTTATATCAAGTTTTCCTTCTTTTACAGTGCTGTTCTCTGCATAATATGCTCCCTCTGTCGGCTCTTACGACACCCATGGGATGATATGGGGTGGTGACATTTCGTATTCTTAATCCGTCACCACACGGACAAGTGTGCCATGTAGATACACAAAGGCATTTTATCATGAGAATTGAAAATCCATTTTTTTAAAAGATAACTCCCGCACTAGGACTCCCTGGGTCGCGGGGGACTTTACAAACATACAAGCAACGGACACAATGAACACCCAGACTCGAAACAACAATCTATGGATCACACAAAGTGTTGTCTCGTGTGGGGACCGAACCCACAACACTCGGTACACTGTCAAGCGGCGAGGCGACCGCTTAAACCACTACGCCAACCGTGCAGTCATTAGTTTTACGTGTTCTTCTATGTAACAGGCACAGTCCTTTGTGTGTTCAAGATTCGTTAATGTGACCGCCTACATTGTTTCCTCAATGACCTTTGACGTCGTCGAGGAAAGAAATATACGCTCTATCGGATTCCTTTGTAGAGAAGCATAAAGCGTTATACGAAAATAAGCCAATTATTATTGACATACCGAAATTGTATAATCCCAAAGATACACTGATTCTATCTATCGTCACGACTGTTGCCCATTGGGGTAGGCAGAGACTATGTGCCCCCTAAAACCCAACCACACGTCCGATTCGACCAACTGATCACGTGGGGGGGCGGACACACGATCTTTAAATTACTGGCGTGGCTAACGTGGTAGGGAGGTAATCAAATTACCCTGATGTATTGACAGCAGGATAATTACGCTTACAGGCGCAGCTGCTTAGGGGCTCCAATTGGGCTCTCCCAGTACTCCTTTGCCTTAGAGGAGACACGGGATGGGACATTGTCCGTTGACTCTCTGCTGGGGCGGGCGGATCGGTCTAGTGTAGGCCCCCGTCCGGCCCAACCCGTAATCTTGAATTGACAGGACCGGGGACCCTATGGTCGCGAGGAAGAAAACCTCTATAAAAATCACCCTAAGCTCAAGTTCAGGCCCGGCGAGGAGCTGTATGGTTGGGGGGAACCCAGCCGCGAGGGCCACAAACAACAATATGATGTCGGTAACAAACAGTTTATTACCCCAGGAGGGTAACGGACGCAAGAATCCCTCACGGAGTCTTCGAACTCGTCTGCCCCTCGTATTCTGGGGGGGGGGGGGGCAACCCGCATCAAAACAGCGACGTGTCACGCTCTATTGACACCGAAAATACCGAGGATGTTCGTCTTATCTTGAGAGGACGGACCTCACCCTTACCCACACGAGAAGCAAGAACTTCCCTACAAGCCAATGACATCGGCCGAACACGCTTGACACAGCGGGTGTTTTCTCGCCTGGTTACCCCAAACGCAGAAGCGTTGCGTGAAAGAGCCTCAGACGTCGAAAGCGATAGCTCGGCTATGTCCGTCGCATCTTTATCATCTGAACCGCGGCGAAAGCGCAAGCGCAGACCTCCGCGCTCTGAAGACGACGAAACTCGCGCGGTTCGCGTGAAGATATCGGAGGTTGACAACCGGCCGTCGCAGGATCCGGAGGCTATTTTAAATCCTTTAGTGCGTACGGCGACTGCTAAGTCGAAATCAAGTCTGCCCTGCGTGGAGGAGCTGCTGGCCGATATGAGGCAGCAATCGGCGGCGGCTGTGGGCGCCATGGCACTGGAGTCACTAGCAGACGTCGAGAAGGTAGCGGATCAGAGCCGCAATCTGAAGGGGGAATTTGCACACACCCTCAGAGTAGCGGCTCGGAAGATTCAAGCGGCTGTAACGGACCTTCACGGCAGAAGAGTCCCAGACTTGGATCGTTTAGAGCAGGATAATTCAAAGCTCTGATCTCGTGTGGCCTCCTTGGAGAGCTCCATGGCCGCAATGGTTGCCGAACTGGCGGACTCCGCCAGAGCACACCGAGTGCACCTTCGCCTGGGAGCCAGGCAACTTCGAGCGCTGCAGCGCTGATGCCACCGCCAGCGCCGATGTCACCGAAAAACTCCCGCACTGCAGCCCCTGTGAGTGGGCGGAATGAAAACACCAGTGCCCTATTTCCCCATAGTGAAATAGTGGCCCAAATTTCGGCCCAATTTTGAATTGAATCGGCCGCGAGGCGACGACGGCATGTCACCACTGCAGCAGTGACCTGGACTCTGCCCAGCATACGCTCTCCGAGTGCCCTGCATGGGAATCCGAGCGGCGAGTCTTAGTTTCGGTTATCGGAGGGGATCTCTCCCCACCGGCCATTGTTCAGGCCATGTTGACGGAAGACGTCCGGTGGGACGCTGTGGTCTCCTTCTGTGAAGTGGTCATACTCAAGAAGGAGGCCTTCGAGCGGGATCGCTCGCAAAAGAGTTTCCCCACTTAAAAAAAAAAAGCCGAAATAAGTTTAGATTTGCTTTTGTTATAGGTGTCACCAGCACCTAAGATAAGAGCATGGCGCTTAGCGTGAATACTAAGTATATATTTGTAAACCCAGATAACAATAATTAGGCGTGTGACTTTCTTAAATCTTACGTATCTTATTTTTGAAAAAAAGAACTCATATTGCCTAGGTTTCATCCAAGTTTTCAAATTGTCCTAGCGTTGCCTCGGTTGCATAATTAGAAGCGTGCCTAGCGACACAGGTTCCACAGGGCTTTCAATTATGTTCATCAACAAAATTGTTGAAGCAATTCAATCACAAAAGAATCAAATAGAAAGACTTGCATTTATAATATTAGTACCAAATAATCAATTCTTCTAAGCTGGTCTGCGACTATTGGACTTCTAACAGCCAACCCTTAGTGAAAAGCCTGCGAAAAACGTCCGTAACTATGTGATACGACTAGAAACGAGGAGAAACATTGAAGAAACTCGTCTTATGCAAGTGTAAATTACAAATTGGAACAGCTGCGCTTAATTGTTTGCAGACGGTGGAACGGAGCGTCTTTTTCATTATACAAGTTGACAATGTAGCTTGCAAACAAACGTCGCACTTTTTTTTACTTTTCACTGTGGCTTTTGGTGGCAGATGACTTGACCTGATAAGTGGTAGTACTGCTTAGTAAGGCAAGGATATAATAGAAAAGATAAGGAATCACTGAGACTGACCTTCAATCGGCAAGATTTTCATAATCTACCATGCCGTCTTATAAGGCATTCTTTAAGCAGTGCGGGAAGTCGTGACAGTCGTATACACTCCCGTTGTGCCACCGGGTCGTCAATATGCAAACTATTGGTTTTATAAATTTTCTTCTGGCCGTAAATTTGCACGCATAGCGAAACGTTTCTCGCTTTGATTAGTCTTTTAATCTACGCAAACTTCACAAAATACGCTAATTTGGTAAACAATGGGCAGGGATGCACACTTTTGGTCGGTGCTATATTTTTATTTGAAAGTGAAGAGGGATCTTTAGGATAGCTTAGTAGCACCAACTGTACCTCTGTATAAAACTCTTGCGTTACTGACTGACTGACAGACATATTATTTTGCTGGGGCTTTCAATATTATTTGGAGAACTTCTGCCCGATGGTTTATAAGCATAATACACGCATGATATATTTATGGAACATAAAGAGCAGCTATCAGAAAACGTGACAGTTTGCTGATTATCAGTACATACATACATACATAGACTCACGCCTGTTTCCCGGAGGGGTAGCTAGAGACTCCGGAACGCCATTTCCAATGATCCTGACATACATATCTCTATTGCTTCAATCACTCCCATCAAGTTTCTCATGCATGCTGTTCTGTTTAGGGTACTTCTGACCTGTCCTTTTTTTAGGATGTCTCCAATCTGGTCAGAGAACGTCCGCCTAGGTCTTCTTCTTCGTCCTGTCTCATTCACACTTGCCTTATATATCTTCTTTGTCAGTTTTTCGTCATTCATCCTCTCCAAGTACCCAAACCATCTTAACATGACTTTCTCGATTCTTGTCACTACATCTTCTTTTACCCCACACCACTCTCTTATCGCACTATTCTTTATTCTGTCGGTCAAAAATACATCACACATACTTCCCAGTGCTCTCATTTCTACAGCATTTATTCTACTTCCAAGTCTCTTCTGCCATACCCAACTTTCACTACCATACATAAGGGTAGGCTCTAACACCCCACCACAGCCAAACGTGCCTGTTTGGACACGTTTTGACTGTTTATAAACGCCTTCAGAGCTCTATTACCTGCATTAACTCTTCTTTCAATATCTTCTTCATTCTTACCATCTCTTGTAAACAACGTACCTAAGTAAACAAATTCCTTCACTTGTTCCACTCGCTGTCCATCGATCAAAACATTACAAGCCGTAACGCATTCCTCCTTTTCGAAAACCATAACTTTCGTTTTACTTACATTCACTTTCATTCCTTTCCTCTCTAACACACCATGCATGATTGTTACCATATCCTGCATCTCCTCCGCTGAAGACGCAAGTATTACTTGATCATCAGCATCAAGGAGGCATTTGACGATTTACCCATTCATCCTTAATCCGCAGTCACTTTGTTTTAAATCTTGCAAACAACTGTCCATGAAGAGGTTAAACAGCCACGGCGACGCTACACATCCTTGTCTAACACCTTTTTCGATGGTAAACTAGTCAGTGTATGCCCCGTTTATCCTCACACACGCTCTAGAATCATCATAAAGGGATTTCAGAGCTCGAATGGGGCTGCTGTCCACCCCATTCATTGACAGTACCGACCACATTTCATTCCTCACCACTTTTCAGTATATTGTATTAAATCTGCCAGACTTTCTCAGAGTGACACGACGGGACTTGGTTTAATTTAATTTGATTTGAATCATACATTAAGAACTTTGTGTTAATGTTTGTGTATTTAAACCTGTACTTTACAGAATCCAAATTTTCTCTGATCATTGATCTAGTATACATAGTGCTGAAGTAACTCTGCTATTATACTAGACCAAACTAAGTTCTGGAATATTTAATTTGCCTCAATTAAATTTCATTTATATAAGTATTTTTCCGCTACTAAGACAATAACTGCAATTGTCAACAATTATGTGCATTCGTTTTTATTGCTATTAAGGAAAAATGACTTCTATAGTTACGCAAACTAAATAATATGACGGAATACTTTGAATGGAAATAGGACTAGGGGAAATTCCATACGGTTGCCAGGCACGGCTCGTATTATATTCATATCTATCGGCAATATAAAATTGTTCCGTTTCTGACTAACAGGCAACGCACAGTCAAGTATTGGGCGCAAGTAGCTGAAATTTGCCATGTATGGCCCTTGGAGACCGAAGGGGTGCACTAAGAAGCGATTTTCCGAAACTCCCATGGGATCCTGCAGAACAGTTAAATTTAAAAGAATACATAGGTACATAGACTCACGCCTGTTTCCCGGAGGGGTAGGCAGAGACTACGGAACGCCATTTGCAACGATCCTGACATATCTCTCTTGCTTCATTCACTCCCATCAGATCCCTCATGCATGCTCTTCTGTTCAAGGTACTTCACATCTGTCCTGTTTTTAGGATGTCTTCAATCTGGTCCGAGAACGTCCGCCTAGGCCTTGCCCTTCGTCCTGTCCCTTCCACACTTGCCTTATATATCTGCTTGGTCAGTCTTTCGATGGTCTTTCGTCATCCATCCTCTGCACGTGCCCAAACCAAAGATTTGAAAGAATGTGCGGGCGAAGCTACGCCCGTAATATTTTTTTATATACCTATTTCATCTTGCTTATTTTGTGTGTACGTTGAGTTGTTAGCCAGTAGTCTGTCTGGTCTGGGTACCTGTATACCATTTCATCTTGTCTTATTATGTTTAATTTTATTTAAATATTTGACTAGATTGAAAACCGTTAAGTCTAAGAACACTAGCTAAGCCAGCGGTTATATCCGTGTTAGGATTACTGCTCTGTCCCCATGGTTTACAGCGTAGTGTTTGTGCCTTCCTTGATAAATTAGCTTTCTAACACAAAAATAATTATTCAAATCGGACTAGTAGTCTTTAATACTAGCGAGTTCGACCAAAAGCTTTAATGTATTAGTATAGATATTTAAGAGCCAAAAAATATCAGCCATTTGGAGTATTGAGGTCTATCATATTGTAAAAGGTAAATGCCCTTCTGATATTTACCTATATCCAGGCAGATGAAGCCGCGTGTTCAGCTAGTATCGCAACATCCCATATAATTTATTATCTAGTCATAACTATGCTTTCATGGGGCTTAGTGGATACGTTATAGCAGAATAAAGCGACTTTCACATTAACAATGTAGGCTAGGGCTACATCATATACGTTATATGGACTAGGTCGTTCATTACGTTATATAAAAGATATACATATATCTATGATGTTCGATGTATCTATGAAATATAAGAGTATAGGACGGTATAGCAGATATACGTGTTTTGGAACTTTTGGATCACAAAAAGACAGTGACATTCTTCTTCATCTTTTAGCATAGGTAAGAATTAACGTAGCAAAATCAGCCCAACTAAAGTAGGACTGGGCCGGACATGTCTGCCTCATGCACACAGAAAGGTGGGCTCATGTAGCTACCAATTGGGTACCAGGCGGTCGGCGGCGACCAGGACGTCCTATACGGAGATGGCGGGATGACTTAGACGCTTTTGAGGGCGACTGGCCAGAGATCGCAAAGCACAGAGATTTGTGGAAATCCAAGGGAGAGGCCTTTGCTCAGCAGTGGGACAATATAGGCTAATTAAAAAATAAAAAAGAATTAACGTGACGGTACGATTAGTATTAACTGTACCACTGCCTCCGTGGTCCACTGGATAGCGTATGCGCCTGCTGATCGGATGATGACGTAATAGGGGGCGAGCCTATTGCCGTTACCGGGCACATCACCCTGACTCCCTGCTGCTACTGAGAATTCGGAAAAACCCAGTAACCCTTTTGCCCGACCCGGGATCGAACCCGGGACCTCCAATCAGCAGTCGCATACACTGTCTTTTTTTTTTTTCTTGTTTTTTTTTTTTTTCTTTTTTTTTTTTTTTTTTTTTTTTTTTTTTTTTTTTGCTCTGGCAACTGTAACCGCCAGACGTCAATAATTTTAGCTCCGTAATTAAAAAAGTTTTAATATAATTTTAATTGATTATTTATCATATAAGTTAGTATATATTGATAAAATAGTGACAAGAAGTTATTGTTAAAATTGTGTTTGTAAAAAGTATAATATCTACACGGCCAAAGTTCGAGCGAACAGAACGGAGACTTGGTGTCAACGGACGGATTTGAATTTACATCTGCTACGACTTAAACCCGGGGAGTATAATACTTATTAAAACTTACTCAACACTCCACAACACCGAATTACTCGGGCTCACCCCTGTGTGAGCTACGTCCAACACACATCTGGCTCAGTTCTGTCTCCTTTTGCTTGACTATATGTGGAAGCAAAATCGAGGACTAAACAACAGCCCCAGACAAACACAATCTACAGATACACTTCACAATTACTACACTGTTTATTCTTGTCTGTAATTCAAATATTTGTGTACTTTTCTGTATTTTATATATTAGCTATTATTGGTTTAAACCTGTAACTTGTATACCTACTTACATTTTATTAATAAGTTGATTAAGTTCATCAGCTGAGATATTTCAATAGAAACCTTGTAAAAGTATTAGATAATTACTCTAAAGTATTCAAATTACCTAAATTGTTCTCAATTTCTTAGTTTCTACAATTCATTAATTTAATATATTTTTTATTCATATACCCCCCTTTTCTTTTGTAACTTTTCTTATTTATTCTGTCTATACAATAATACTCAAGCCCCATCACATCTCTTCTCTTCTTTGACTTTGCTCAGCTGTTTTCTTATTTTTTAGGTAATTTGTAATCCTTGGCAATGTCTACCCATATGATGACTCGGAAGGCAACGGCCAAGGAGGTGGAAAATAAATTAAGAATAACTCTGCTCGAGTTAAAGAAATACAAGGATGACAACAGTCAATTATTAAGGGAACGCGTTGACTGTGAAGAAGAAATTAAAATTGTAAATGACCGTATATCTGAGCTGAAGACACAACTCACGGAGCTGCATATAGAGCATATGGATGTCTTGGATCAACGGGACAGACTACGAGAAGAAGTAAGGTGTTTCAGCAGCTGCGACGAAATTTACTCCAGACAACTTAGCCGCAATGCGGAGTTAGAAGCAAGTCTCAATGAGGCTTATGGCAGAATTTCAACTCTAGAAGACACAATTGCGGCCTTTAACAGTACTGCTACTCACAACTTATTCTCTGAGCTCCTGGGTGACAAAATTAATGTGCTAAAAGCTCTTAAATGTAACTGTTTCAAAAAATGCCTTAGTAAGAATAAATTTAGAAAATTGTTTAAGTTAAATAAATTAATTAAGAAACTTAGATCTGGTCCTAAGTGGTCTACCAAATTGAGTCAGTATGCACAAGATAACTGTAAATTAAATAAAGAGTGTGAGTCTCTTTTATTAAAGCTTGAGGAAACAAATGAAGAATTAGTTTCTGGTAGGTTGTTATATGAACAACACACAAGTGAGTTGCAAGCACAAATATCAAATCTACAAGCTCAACTCACTAGAACTATAATGGAACACCAGAATGAGACTCATGAATACATCTTAAAATATGAAGAAATTTCAAGAGTTGGTCGAGAAAATTTAAAACAACTTATCTCATTATCCAACTCTAATAATTACTGTTCCAGTTGTACAACTAAGTGTGCGACTACACCTGCTGAATCAATAGAATTGAATGTACATGGATGTCAGTATAATACACAAAACAAACTGCATCCAGTAAAGACTGACAGTAAGAATGTAATAATTTTTTCAGACCAACTGGGAGTGGGTTTAGGGAGCTTAATTGATCATTACACTGAGCAACCAGTACAGAACTTTTGTTCACCTGGAGCTCAGTCTTGTACCCTAGTTGATAAGATTAAGAATGCCGACTTGAATGCACAAACTACTGTCATCATATTGTATGGTGACAGCTCATTAGTCTCCAAAAACAGTCTCATAGAATTAACAGACTTAATGATAGATGTTAGCACAAAAATAGGATGTAGCTTTATTATTTGTGCATTGCCTTATTCATATGCTCTCACAGATGACCAAAACAGGCAGATAGGCAAATTAAATCTATTATTGTACAATAGGACATGTCATAGTGACAGGATTTTATTTTTTGACACTAATATTTTTATTAGTAATTTCTTTTTAACAAAAGATACTATGTATCTTTCTTATGTACATAGGCGACAACTTGCTAAATTATTAGCATTTAATTTATATACTGACAGGAGTACTACTAGAGTACTTAAGAATTTGGTAGATAATAGTTATACCAATAGTAGTATTGACACATCTATTAGTTTAAACTATTAGATGAGACAACAGATAGGCTTTCATGTGTTTTAAACTTAGTTCATCAAAACATACAAGGCCTATCTGGCAAAGAATTAGAAATAGATTTATTTTTAAATAAACATAAGATTGATATCTTATGTATTACAGAACATTGGTTGCGAGGTGACCAATTAATATTTAACAATCAACATTACTCAGTTATAAGTGCATTCGTAAGAAAGAAGGCAATTCGTGGTGGCTCTCTAATATATGTATGTAATAGTTTGAAATGTAAAGAACGTAAGGATATAGCTAAACTTTCTATCGAGCGCACTGCTGAGATTTCTTGTGTTGAGCTTGAACAACATATTATAGTGTGTGTGTATCGACCACCACAAAGCGACTTTACTCAGTTTGAAAGCATTATTGAGGATGTCTTAAAACACATAATTTCTAGTAGGAAGTCTATAATCGTATGCGGCGATTTTAATGTCAATTTGTTAGAAAAATCACCAATTTGTACTAGGTTAGTTAGCTTATTTAGGTCATTTAATTTAAATGTTTTGTTCTCTGAACCAACTAGAATAACCTCACATTCGTCTACATGCTTAGATAATGTTTTTTGCAATTGTATTTATTTAAGTAAGGCTGTTTTAACTGACTTGACATCGGATCACTGCGGGCAAAAGGTTGTAATTCCAACTAATACAACCCCTAAAGTACAAGAAATTACATGTAGGCCAATGACCTCTGCTCGCCTAAAACACTTTAGTAATGATGTTGCTGCCAAGATCGCCAGTATTGACTTAACCGTTGATGATCCTGATGAATTATATAAATGCTTATTTAAAATTGTTAATGATGAGTACAATAAAATTTTTAAACTGAAGACGTTTGCAAGGAGCATTAAAGTAAATTTTTGTGATTGGGCAACAGTAGGTATATACAAAAGTAGAGCTAGGTTGTATGATCTATATGGTATGAAGAAATACAATTTTAATCCTGAATTTATTCAATATGTTAGAAATTATTCAAAGGTTTTTAAGAGGACATGTGCTTTAGCCAAATCCTTATATTTAAGCAATAAAATCAAAGAATCCAAGAACAAAATTAAAACTACTTGGAGCATTATTAACAATGAGACTGGTCGAGCTAAATTGGTAGATAACAATTATGAATTAAAATTTAATGGTGAAATTATTACTAGGAAAACTGATGTTGCTCAGACATTTAACAATTTCTTCATAAACATACCAGTGAACACAACCAGCTGTCTAGATTCATGTCCAAACAAAGCAGAAATGTTGGTTAGGGGCAATGTGAATGAGTGTGATGTGCTTTTTAATTTTAAATATATTGACACCAATGACATACTGAAGGTATTCAAGACGCTCAATAATAAAAAATCTGTTGACTTATGGGGCATTTCTGTTAAACTTGTGCGACAAATTATTTCTAGCTTAGCTCCATATTTAGCTGCAATATTCAACAGATGCGTAGATACAGGAGTATTTCCTGATCTAATGAAACACAGTAAAGTAATACCATTATTCAAAAAGGGATCAAAGAGCGACCCTAGTAATTTTCGGCCAATTTCTGTCTTGCCTGCTATTAGTAAAATTTTTGAAAAGATTATTTTGCATCAACTAGAGAGCCACTTTCACACAAATAATTTATTTCACAGTGAACAGTATGGCTTTACTAAGGGTCGCTCCACCGTTGATGCCGGTGTAACTTTGTTAAAGCATATTTTTAATGCTTGGGAAAACTCGAAGGATGCCATTGGTGTTTTTTGTGACCTATCAAAGGCCTTTGACTGTGTGGAACATAATACGCTTTTACTTAAATTGAAACTTTATGGTATTAGAGATACCGCACTCAATCTTGTTGCCAGCTACCTTAATTATAGAATTCAGTATGTAGATGTTAATGGGAGTAGGTCTCTAGGTTTGCCAGTAGGAATGGGCGTTCCACAGGGCTCTATACTCGGTCCATTTCTTTTTTTAATATATATTAATGATTTGCCGTTCTTTGTACAAAATTTATGTGATATTGTTTTGTTTGCCGACGATACGTCACTAATCTTTAAAGTTGATCGTAATTTAAGTAACTTTGATACCGTCAATAACACTCTTGCACAAGTATTAGATTGGTTTTCGACAAATAATTTGGTACTAAACTCAAGCAAAACCAAATGTGTTAAATTCTCCTTGCCTAATGTCAAAAGTGTTCCTACTAATATAATTTTAAATAAGGAAACAATTCAACTAGTCGAATCAACCGTATTCTTAGGTGTAACTTTAGATTGTAAGCTTCAGTGGGGCGCCCAAATATCCTGTCTCGCAGTAAAACTTAGTTCTGCAGCGTTTGCAGTTAGAAAAGTTAGGGAATTCACAGATATAGATACTGCTAGACTAGTTTACTTTAGTTATTTTCACAGCGTAATGTCTTACGGAATAATGTTATGGGGTACAGCTGCTGATATACAGACTATTTTTGTCATTCAAAAAAGGGCCATACGTGCAATTTATAAGTTAGGTGCTAGAGATTCTTTACGTGATAAATTTAAAGAAGTAGACATATTGACAGTTGCATCGCAATATATATATGCTAACTTAATGTACATTAAGAAAAACTTAATTCTATACCGCAAAAATAGTGATTTGCACAACGTGAACACAAGGAATAAACATAAACTGGTGGGAACTAACTACCGTCTACATAAAGTTCAGAACTCATTTGCGGGGATTGGTATACGATTTTTCAACAAATTGCCTCTTGAAATAATGAATTTACCCATGCACAAATACAAACGGACGATTAGGAACTTTCTTTTACAAAGGGGTTATTACACTATTAAGGAATTTTTAAATGATAAGACACCGTGGGGATAGGCTTAGGCTTGTTTAACTCACGATTATTTTATTTACATGTTAAGTGGAGGTGCCTCGTGAACACATGATTTTTTTTGCAGGATTTGGATATTTTTATGATTTGTTGAATGTAGTTTAACATTATTTATCTCTGATCATATCATTGTTCACTTGTCACCTTCACAAAATTCTTTCTACATTTGCATTCCTTCACGCGTTCCACTAACTTATGTTAATAATAACGATCTGGAAAATGGAGGTAATTGGCGGTCATGGTCAGTATACCAACAGATTGTTTCTTACTGCTGGTTCGTATACTGTTGTCGTCATGCTCACTAAAATGTCATTTCTTGTGGTGGCGTCGTGTGTCGGGTCATCCCTGTCCCTCTAATATGGCGAGAGGGATGATGGCTGGCACATGCGTCATACTCGTGAACGGGTGCTACTTGCGATGACTGGTCGATGACGGTCTTGCGGGCTGGTATTAGATTTTAATATTTAACTGCATCATTTCCATCATGGTTCTGATCACTTTCGCGGATTGCCTGCATTATTAGGTATATATAATGTAAGTGGATGCTCCTGTTTCACCATGTCTATTCTGAGGCTAACCAAAAGTATTATGCTTGAGTATTATGATGTACAGTAAATATATACAAGTGATATAGAAGGTGTAACAGTTGCAGCACCTTACAAAATGTAAATTGTGTATAATGCAAAACCTGGCTTTGAAAAAGAGTGACCGTGAGTTTTATTGCCCGTTCTTTCTCATGGTTCTACCTATTGCTTTGCGAACGTGGCAGTAAATGTAAATGTAGAAGCATACAGTAATAATGTTTTAAATTTGAGTATAAGTAATTATTTTATAAATTTATTATTTTGACGTTCATAAGCGTCACATTGTGACCCAAATGAATAAAGGATTTTGAATTTGAATTTGAATTTGAATTTGTCCACTGGACCACGGAGGCAAAAAAATCATGGCGAAATGTGGGTGTAATATTACACCTCTGCCTACCCCTTCGGGGATATACAGGCGTGGGTCTATAAGTGAAATGTAGGTGTAAACTCAGCCTACCCCTTCGAGGATGCAGGCGTGATGATATAGTTAAAATATAAAGAAAATGTACCACTTTGTATCATCTTCGGGGTCCGCTTTCTAGTCTAACTGGATTTGAGAAAATATTATCTTTTCCACAGAGCGACTGCCTGTCTGACCTCGGGGATAATACTGGCTAGTACCTGAACCACTTTGTATAGTAAGACTTAAAACCAATAATCTTGGTTGTGAAACCACTTGAATAGCAAAAATTGCTGGTAATGTGTAATGTTGAGAAAATTTGACTTTCATCATCATCAGCCTTTAACAGTCCACTGCTGGACTAGTATTCTTAATCCGTCACCACACTTTATAAAAAGAAAAATAATACCAATTTGACTTTATAAAAAGAAAAATAATTCTTTTACTGTTACCTAGATAGCCCATTTATCAAGGAAGGCTATAGGCTATATAACATCACGCTATGAGCGACGGAAGCGGAGCAGTAGCATTAAATAACGCGGGTGTAACCGTGGACATCCTCTAGTATTAGTATAAGATTTAACGTACTACTACACTACTAAATAAGGCTGTCCAGGTAGTGGCAGATCAAGAATACAAAGTATCACTACCCCAATTTGTTCCATAGGTGTAGTATGAGGCGACTAAGGAAAATTCGTGAAGCCAATAGTACCTTTGGTACCCAATAGATGGCAAACTCGACATCAAATCTTAAACCAACCCGTCTGGCCAGCGTGGTACAATCAAGCAAGTCGGCGGTGGACCAGTTTAAAAAAAATCCCTTAACTCGCTCATAGAGTCGAGGCACACTAGAAACTGGTTTTGTATACGAGTGTCAATGTGCGTGTAAAGTAGAACTGGAAGCGACGATGTCTTGCTGAGCGATTCTCGCCCTCATGGTGGTCGACCAGGGGAAGTTGTTCGACTGTACATATAGTAGGCCAAATCCTTCTATTGACTCACAATGATAATATGACGTTTATAAGGAAAGGGCTATGTCCAGCAGTGGACGCATGGGAAAGGCTGTATGATGTAATTATGTTGAGTGTGCTGTGGCAATATCTAGTTATAGCACTAGTTTTGGTAACTGTCTTGGGCAACAAGGGGCAATTTTGATGGTGCCTCTTTTGACACCGTAGTGCTTACCAATAAAACTACAACACGAATGAAGAAGAAGCTAACTAACTTATTAGTTCTTAATGGAGCGCGATCTTACCCAACTTACTAAGTTTGATTGCCGGATTGGGCAATGTAATTGTGTTCTAGAGGACTGAAGTATTTTTTGTACTTAGATACAATAGTTGTTTTATTGTGTGATAAATAATGGTATTATACTTTAGTCCATTATGATGGTACAACGATCAGAAATAAACATGTATCGATAACGACGAATCGCCCTACGTACAATATATATCACGCCTTTCATCCCCGAAGGGGTAGGCAGAGGTGTATTACACACCCACACTGTCCCACACGTACAATATATCTATAACTTACAAAAAAACATACGCAGCTATTTTATTTATTAATAAAAAGGACATAGAAAATTCATCGAATCAGGCAAGCCATATGTTTATCTATTACTTTGGCAATATATTAACATAAAATACCGCGTCACCGTGATTTTACATCAAATTGAATATGTAGAGCCGTCGTTTTCGACAGTGAGTACATACGAAATATAACAGTTGGGTTTATCGTCCATAAATGTGGATTACGATGACTCCTCTTGTGGTACGTATGTAATATCATGCTTTTTATTCATACACGGTCATATTTACGGCTAAGGTATTGCTTACAATGGTGGTTACGAAATCTATTATGATCTACTGACTTCTATTCATATTATGTAGGTTTATAACTACAGGGTATGTATCTAAACGTATGTGGTGTAAGTAGAGGTGTATTTTAGGGACATAGGTCTCATCACTTCTAGTCTACAATGGTCGCGGATTCCTAGCACTTATCAGTATGGCAAGCCTATCTACAATTGAGCACATTGCAGTTAAGGAATTTCCTTATAAAATCACACCCACACTATGATTGGTTTGATTATTATTCCAGTAGGGCGAAGTTATCACGAAAACCCTAGGGGAACGTGAAACTTCACAATTGTATCAATAAAAGCGCTCTGTAGGATCTGGTATGGAAAGTAAATTATCGTATCTCAGACTGAGCAAAAATTTTACTCGATCTACACAGTTATAAGTTGCAAGCAATTCGGGGACATAGACCCTAAACCTGTCTTCTAAGAGTCTTACGATCCACTTTACTTCTTGCCTTTCTACATTAAAATAAGACATGCCTCACTGAAAGGTAATAAGGTTGAAATTTAAAAACAAACGATATATAATACAGCAAAGTTTGAAAGTTCCAAAACGCCCAGTCATGTAGACACTCAGTATGGGAATGTTTATATGACTTTGACTTCCTGAAGGACACTCTATAGGAAATCGTAAGGTCGGTTTACTATCAAGCTAAGTTAGGTTAGGTATGAGAAGATAGATATTATGTAAACCGCGAATTTGTCAGTCAACGCGATTAAGACCTATTAGAAGAGCTTTTATACATATTGATAAGCTACTGTTTGGAATTATTGTCCACTTACGATCGGTACGGTTACCAGTATAGTAAATATATTATCTGTGGTACGGTATAGAATTGCCAGATTAAGATGTTATGGATCAAGCTTTTAATCCGGCGTTATTTCAGTAAGAAACTAAGTGGTATGGAGAAACTTATATTCAGTAGATTAGGTTAGATTTTAGTGATTCCTTAAAATAGAGCCGAGTCAATGCCGTCCCTAAAGTATTGCTTAGAAGAACAAAAACGAACTACAATTCGGCCTGTTTCTTATCAGCACTGTAGGGGCGTAGGTACCGAACCTATCCGATGCTTGATATAAGTATATTTATGTAACTACGTCTTCCTAAAGAACGCCCTATAGAAAATCGTTAAAACACCATATCAAGTTTAGTAGATCGAAACTTATCCATACTATCTTACTGTCAACTTTCTTTATATTTAGATGTAAGTAATAGATGACCCGATGTACAGTTTTAAAGCATAGATAACCATTTCGATAAGCAACTTGTTCTTTCTGTTATCATTCCACGACTTGAACCTGCATGGATTCTTTTATGAAATAAGTCTGAATTCCAAAAAACGACGTAGATTTGGAGACATTTTGAATTCCACACGCGCGGTTTCAAATTACTTCATCGTTCCTCATTCCATGGCTGCTATACTCAGGAATTTTCACGCGAAATTGGGTATGTCCCTATCCAGTTTTAAGTTATTTAAAAAACACGTTTTTGTTTGAATATCGAACTTATAGCTTCTGCTATTAGCCATTTACTGTACACGCATATACTAAAGAGACCTCGAATGTTCGCAATGGTTTGCGCTATGAAGTTCAGTTCAACTTTATAATTTCGAATAACCCTATTCAAAGCTAGCATAGTAGTTATACAGCTTAATTTTATTTGAAAGCGCAAGACTATGTGACACCCAGTTACGAATGCTTGAGCTACTACGAAGTGATGACCTTAGAGTAACCTGTTTCGCTTGAGTAAATATCCGCCTACTTAAATTTGGGAACAATTGTAATGAGAATTAACAAATGTTTATGAATAATCTGTACATTGAGATGGATGGTTTAGTAATAGCTGGGGGTGAAATGCTATAGAATAGAGATACCATCTCTATGGTACTTACCGACGCCGGTATGTTACGCAAGAAGGTTGTCACATCACACGTTTATTTATGCGTTCTATACTTAAATTTAAATAAAAACACACTTCATTACATAAACGTCCATCAAAATCGAATCACTAAATTATAACACAATAATTCCGAATTTAAACATCACAGCACTCAGCAGTCATTGTGTCACTGGCACACAAAAAATAATATTCGAAAAATATAGTCTTTGGGAACTTAAAATCTCTGACTCACTTGTTTTGTAAAATATAACGCGAGTTTTTGTGATTATTGTAATATTTTGGTTTTTATTAGAGATTTGTAGGTGATTTTTTTGTGTGTCGAAGTTGGGTTGTGCGGTGTAGAGCGCGTGCATTCAGCCGCTCGGGCTGGGGCGGCGGTGTGGCGCCGTATCGACAGGGCGCGCCGGCGCGGACATTGCACCCCTAGCCACAGGGGCGTACTCTAGGGTGGAAAACTTTTCATATATTACTCGACACTTTTGTCACTGACACTGTAGAAAATGTGGTTTCGGTAATATATGACTCATTTAAACCTTTTTTTACGAAATTTAGCAGGGCTGTGCTGAGCCTAGTCATAATAAAATATGGCTATGTTATGTAATGTTGGGATTTCACGAATTATCGGCTTAGAGCTTTCGACACTGTGCACATGGGTGATCGGTCGATTAAAGCCGTCAAAGAGAGTATATAAAGCTGTCAGACCTGATTAACAGGAGGATCCATGAAAGATACAAAGTCGATTCAGTTTTCTCAAGAATAATTATAATCTCCTCTATAGCCATAGGCTATGAGAATCCTAAGATTTCTAATGTCATATGTTCGCTCTAAAAAAATTTGACGATTGCTCTATCATGATCATCATTATCATTAAATATAATTATTATAAATAGGTACAAATAGGTGATAATAATATGAGGAATATAGGCCTCTCCTCATCTGTGCCACAATAACACTGTGAATCAATTGATGGATTTGTCCTACTATATCTACTATGCTGACCAGATGGATTGTTATGGGTTTTGATGTCAAGTTTTCTGTCTTTTCAGCAAGATACGTTTGCTTCATTGAATTGCCTTGGTCAGCTTTTACGACACCCATGGAATGAAACGAGGTAGTGACAATTGGTACCCTTAGTCCTTCATTAGGTGGAAATGAGCACCAATGTAATCGTTATCAAATTTGTACATAGCTATCAACCTTTCATCAAGTAATTATAAACAAATTGTAGGTAATTTAATAAAATAAAATAGCAAATTTGCTTTATCAATGCTATGACAATAAAATATTTCCTCTTCATTAGTCAAATCAGTCAAATGATTAAGGATGTTAATGAAGGGAAAAATATTAATAAGTATAAAATTGAATACAGTGTATTTCCTTGTATCTAACGTGTTTACCACAAACAGTGCTATTATTTTTCCAATCCTTCTTAAATACCGACCGACAAAATTCTGACCCAACTTGAGAATGATTTTGAGAGATCAGGACGTAATTCTGATGGTTTATGTAAGCTATTCTTTAAGTACTATGATTAGTTTTTGGTGCGGTAAGAATGCACCAATCTAATTAATTTAGTATATACAAAATATTATGTATTTGAACTTTTTCATTGAACTTAATTTGAACTTGAACTTTTTCACTGTCAAGAAGTTGCAGTATTGTTCTACTTACCAAACTTAATAAGGTTTGGTAAGTAGTACAATACTGCAACTTTTTAACAAAGAGCACTAGTTTCCGTTTGAGATAATAGATACGTAACGCAATCATAATAATTAAAACACTCGCCTTGAGTCCGTACCCTTCTGTCTGAAAAACTACGGAGGTCCTTACTTACGACGGAAACACACGAGCTTCGCCGAGATCCGCCGAAGTCCAACCTGTCTGAAGTTGTTACGGTCACCACGCTAAATTGAAACTCCACCCCTCCCCTAAATTTCCTCTTATAAGGTGCATAGAACGTTATTACGTTCGATAGTAGAGTTCTCTTTATCTTGGTCAGGTTTAACGGGGCATGCGCGTCGTACATCGATGGATCGGGTGAAGCCAGGTGTTTCGAGAATACTAGCCGTTTAATATGTTATAAATATCGTAATATTTGGAGTAGATCCAATTTTGGATATACTTACGTTTATTTGAAGGTCCTATAATTAATTTGTGTGAAATACTTGGTAGTCACGCCAAGATTTGTTTGTTCATCATAACAGCGGTGATATCTTTATAGGAAGATAATTAAGTTATTCTTCGAAGTCATTTTTCATACGAAATCGGCTGGAAAAATGTATTCATTGGATTTATTACTCAGAATTACATTAACACACAAATACTACAGGCAGATGGCATGTATTGTTATGTCTACATTGAATAATAATAAAAAATCATTATTTACGTTGCGTTGGTAATTCCACCAAATATTAATTTATCCGATTTGGAAGGAATTTGTCACAGTTTTAATACAAAATGGTAAAAATATTGATCTTTTGCGTTGGTAACACGAAGAATTTATTTTTTCGCGCAGTCGGCATCGGTCGATAGGGCCACCATATCTATGTTAATTTTATCACAAGGAGGCTAACCATTCGAACTGGCTGAATGCTTGTTTGACATGTGCATAGAATAAAATATAACTTACTAAAGTAGCGTGAATTTCTATTGAAATATCTCATTGGTTCTATTAAATTAAATTAGATGTATCTTTCGTTTTTTTTTGTATAAACTTTATAAGTGCTTACTAAACGTCATTATTTTATTTTGTTCTGGACGTTTCAACTGCAGAGAGAAACAGACACAGAATTCAAAAATATACCAGTTTATTAAATTTTATACCGAGATGGTAAAAAAAAATTATGTGTTGAATTTAAAAATATTGAAGCAGCTCAATCCCAAGATTATTTCAGCATTTGTGTAGTGTGGTATTTAATAATTATGCTCTAATAGTAATTTTAAACTTATTTATCAATAACTAGGTAATTTTCTTATGCGGACTAAATAAGCTTTGATAAGCGTGAGTTAAGCTGAGTGAGAAAGTAACTTTAACTAGCTCAGCTTTTACTGTAGTGTGAACTCAAGTAAGAAGTGATGTTGCTGCTACGTGCGATAATGTAACTTGATTATCTAGGCATTATGTTTATATTAGCCTTAGCCGAGCCAATAAAGTTAGTTGGTTCGCTTAGTACATCCGAATTCGTAGTGTGGTTGCCGCGGTTAAAGTATGAAATTTAAGTATTTTGGGGAGATGAGCCTCGTTAGCCTTGGTTGGCAACCTGTCTACGAGAAGGAAAACTCCGAAAATAAACCAAACGTTCGGGGAGATGGGCCTCGTTAGCCTTGGTTGGCAACCTGTCTAGGAAAAGGAAAACTCCGAAACTAAATCAACTTTTCAGGGAGCATACCCGACACCAAACCCCGATCTAAGGTGTGAACTGACCCGTGCCGAGGGATTCGTGGCCAGAGGCTAAGCTCGTCGCAAACGGAGGGTGCCTGTGTTGGTGGTCACAGAGCACATGTGATATACCGCCTTACCCCCGTAAAGGGCTCTATGGGGATGGACATTTAAAAACCCTAAAGGGAGCGCAATGAGAACAATAAATAATATTTCGTCTCACGGCGGCGACGCGGTTCGCAACCCATCACGTCTCGTTTTCCGCGAGGGCGAAAAGCGGCCTAGGGAAAGCCGGTTTGCAACATTGAATGTAGGAGGAGGAATGAACGGCAAATTGAAAGAAGTATGTCAGATGATAGAAAGATTGATGTTCTTTGTGTGAATGAAACAAAAAGACTTACTCGTCTCTTTATTGTAGAGGTGTACACCCCGGTCAATAAAGTTACGGGTATGTCACAACAGGAGCAAGACGAAAGGCAGGAGTTTTGGGAGAGTTTAAGAGAGATTTTGAGGAATTGTAAGGATAATGAAATATTGATCTTGTAAGGGGATTTCAATGGATGCGTGGGAGTAAAGCGAGATGGATTTGAAAGGGTGTTAGGTTCATTCGGTGATGAGAGTTTAAACGAAAATGGAAAAGCACTGCTTGAGATTTGTTTGGAGTGGAGCCTTTGTGTGACAAACACCATGTTTGATCACAAAAGGATACATATGTATACGCGTGAGGCGAAAAATGTTAGAAGAAGTATGATTGATTTTCTGATAGTAGATGAACGATTGAGAAATAATGTGTTGGATACAAGAGTATATCGAGGGATCGGCATCCACACAGACCACTTCTTGGTAATGAGCCATATAAGTGGGCTCTTTAAAGGCTGGCGACACCGAGAGCGTAATGATAATAGGGTCTTGGAGGGAATAAAAGTAGAAAATCTGTAAGAGAAAGATGTGAAAGATGAGTATAAACGAAGATTAATAGCAAGATTTGAGAGGTTCGATGGCATTAAATGGTATTGAAGAATTATGGCAGTCCTTTAAAGAAGACTAGTATGTGTAGCGTCTGAAGTATGTGGTGTGATCAAGAGAAGGAAAATACGATAGGTTAAGAATACATGGTGGACAAGGATGTACAATCAGCAGTGTCAGAGAAGAAGAAAGCTTGGTCAGATTGGTTGGCTGTCAGAGCAAATGAAAGAATGGGAAAAGCAACGAGTGTAGACATAGATGAAGCAAGAAAGGAGTTTGTTAGGTCAAAAAGAATAGTGAAAGAAATGGAAAAAAGAGGAAAAGAAAGATGAATTTGATAGCAGATTATCTGACGATTTCCAGAGGAACATTAAGTTTTTCTGGAAATCCGTTCGCGCAGTTCGAGGAAGAAATCAATCTTCAGAACACACATCCATCAGAGACGAGAATTGTAAGATAGTAAATGGTGAATCGTGCGTGCTGAAGAGATGGAAAGAGTATTTTGAAAGTTTATTTAAAAAAAACGGCGATAGAGACACCGATAGCTGAAATGAATCGTAATGATAGCAATTATGAAAGCGTTATTGGCGTGGATGAGATCGTAAAGACACTGGGAAGTATGAATGTAGGTAAGGCTGCAGGATATGATAGGATTACAGTCAAAATGCTGAAGGCTGAACAGGGCATCATAGTTGGTCAGTTGCAGTGGTTATATAACTCGTGCTGGAGCAGCGGCCGAGTACCTAATGACTGGGCCACAGCTGTAGTTGTGCCTCTTTATTAAGGTAAAGGCTCGCAACAAGACTGCGAAACTATAGAGGCATTAGGCTTCTCAGCATTGTTGGCAAATTTTATGCAAAGGTAATGATTGAAAGAGTTATGGAAGTAACCGACAAGAAAATATGGGATGTACAAGCGGGATTCCGAAAGGGTATGGGATGTACGGATCAAGTCTTTTCCTTGCGAAGCATAGCCGAAAAGTTTTTGGCCAAAGGTCAAAAGGTCTATTGCGCATTCGTGGATTTGGAAACGGCTTACGATAAAGTGGTGAGGAATGAAATATGGTCGGTGCTGTCAATGCATGGGGTGGACAGCAGCCTCATTCGAGCTCTGAAATCCCTTTATGAGGATTCTAGAGCTTGTGTGAGGATAAACGGGGCATACACTGACTGGTTTATCATCGACACAGGTGTTAGACAGGGATGTGTAGCGTCGCCGTGGCTGTTTAACCTCTTCATGGACAGTTGTTTGCAAAATCTAAAACATATACACGACTGCGGATTAAGGATGAATGGGTTATTTGTCAAATGCCTGCTTTATGCTGATGATCAGGTAATAGTTGCGTCTTCAGCGGAGGAATTGCAGGAGATGATAACAATCATGCATGGTGCGTTAGAAAGGAAAGCAATGAAAGTGAATGTAAGTAAAACGAAAGTTATGGTTTTTGAAAAGGAGGAATGCGTTACGGTTTGCAATGTTTTGATCAGTAAGGTAGGGTCTGTAGCTGAAGGTGCAGAATGTCGATGGACAACAAGTGGAGCAAGTGAATGAGTTTGTATACTTAGGTACGTTGTTTACAAGAGATGGTAAGAATAAAGAAGATATTGAAAGAAGAGTTAATGTAGGTAATAGAGTGAATGGAGCTCTGAAGGCGTTTATGAATAGCCAAAACGTGTCCAAAAAGGCACGTTTGGCTGTGCATAGAGGGGTATTAGTGCCTACCCTTATGTACGATAGTGAAAGTTGGGTATGGCAGAAGTGATTTGAAAGTAGAATAAATGCTGTAGAAATGAGAGCACTGAGAAGTATGTGTGGTGTATCTTTGACCGACAGCGTAAAGAATTGTGTGATAAGAGAGTGTTGTGGGGTAAAAGATGATGTAGTGACAAGCATTGAGAAAGGCATGTTAAGATGGTTTGGGCACATGGAGAGGATGGATGACGATAGAGAATTCGTAAATACCGAGTAACACTATTTCCCGATCCGGGATTCGAACCCGGGACCTCCGATCAGCAGTCACATACGCTATCCACTGGACCACGGAGGCAGTCAGAGGTTTCTATGATGTTCTTCTTTTAAAAATGTGAAACATTTGTATATCGATACTTTCAATTGTTTTTGTTATTCAACTTAGACAAGAAATATGGATACTGCGAAAATTCGAGTGATTTTTGAATACGAGTTCCGACATGGAACTAACGCGGCAGAAACAGCCCGCAATATCAATGTTGCGTTTGGAGAGGCGTCTGCTAATGAACGCACCGTGCGATTTTGGTTTAAACGCTTTCGCGATGGAAACTTCGACTTGAAGAACGAGCCACGGGGAAGACTGCCCACACAGGTGAATAACGATGAATTAAGAGAGATGGTGGAAGCCGATCATGGTCAAACTACCCAGGAATTAGCGGCATAGTTTAACGTTACCTTACCCACAATATTGACTCATTTGCACCAAATCAATAAAATAAAAAAAAATACGAATAATGGGTGCCTCATGATTTTACTGATCTGCAGAAAGAAGCGCGTTGAAACTTGTGTTGCCTGAATCGGTACAGAAATGAAGGTATATTGGATCGAATTGTGACATGTGATGAAAAGTGGATTTCTTTATGATAAAAAAGGTAACTGTTTGGTGGTCTCAGCATGGTGTTATTCACTATAGTTTTCTCCGATCTGGCCAAGCAATAACGGCAGATGTCTATTGTACCGAACTCCGAACAATGTTGGCAAAACTAGCAGTAAAACAGCCCTGACTCATGAATCGATCTTCACCATTATTGCTGCGTGACAACGCGAGACCTCATACAGCATGAGAAACCGTTTTGACCCTTTAGGAACTGCAGTTAGAAACCATTCGTCATCCTCCGTATTCGCCAGACCTTGCTCCAACGGACTACCATTTTGTCCGTGATTTGGACAATTATCTACGTGCCAAGAACTTTTCTTCCCAGGAGGCAGTATAAAATTCTTTCACACAGTTTGTGCAGTCTAGATCCTCAGAGTTCTATCGCAAAGGCATAAATGACCTTCCTATTAGATGGCAGCAATGTATAGATAATAATGGGTTACCATTATTATCTTATCTCCATTATTATCTCTCAAAATTGTTATATTTTGATTAATTACCTAAATATGTTAAAAATTAAAAAATAAACAATTTTGATTTTCAGTACAAATCGGCAATTTCATACTTTAACCCCCAATACTTATGTATGCATATTGCACCCCCCCGTGGGATCTCCACCTTGTTGTGGTGGGAGGGGGGGGGGGGGGGGCTCGGTAACCGTGGGTTTGAAGTACACCCACGGTGAAGTTAAGCGGGATCCCGGGAGGGGACGCTCCACGTGGGCTTGCGTGAGGCCTGCGTAGGATACGTCCCAAGGTGCGGGTGCGGGGGACAGTTCTGTCTGTCCCTCGCAGTCACGTGCGGTCGCGGGAGGAGAGGCGTGTCGGTGTTGCGTTACCGCGCGTCCTATCTCCCGCGACCAAATGGGGGCACACCATCGTTGCGTCGCGGTGGGGCCGCAGAGGAAGAGGAGATGCGGTGTTGCGTTGCCGTCCTCCCTAACCACACTGGCCAGATGAGTTGGCATAGGATTTGATGACGAGTTTACTGTTCCTTCGCAAAAAATAATCTTCGTGTGTTTTCCTTGCCGTCTTTAAAGCTGCGCGTCCACTGGATCGGAATCGGAGCGTACGGAGCGGAAGGATTTGTTGCTTTGTATTAATTTCTATGAAACTGCGTGCACTGGATCGGCATTTCTGCGCCTGAGACCGGTATTTGTGCTGATGACGTCATCCGCAGTGAACGCATCATTCGGATTCCGAGCGTTTCAAATTCTGACGTGTTTGCGACATTAGACTGTATGCAAAATACTTATTCACGATGAACGACGATGTTTTAATTACTTTAGTGGAAAGGTATAAAGAACTTTATAATCTAAAACATGAACATTATCATAATCAACTTAGAAGAGACAGTATTTGGACGAAATTGGGCAAATAATGAATGAAAGTGGTGAGTAAATACCTATTTACTAATAATAATTTTAATGATCCCTATAAAATTTGCTTTAAATATACCTAAATTGCCGATGCTGAATCCGAATGCAGTAGACGCACCCCATCGGCATTTTGTAAATGACGACGCTCCGTCCGCTCCGTACGCTCCTAATCCGATCCAGTGGACGCGCAGCTTTAGGCTGACCCCACATTAGGCTTGCGCGATCCTCACGCGTGTGAGTAGCGCGGGCACACGCGGCGCGCACGCGGCGCTACGACGTTTTTTTTCCGATATTATAATATCGGAATTGAGGGCCCAAATATCGTAATTCCGGTATTCATAAATAATACAAAGTATTTTTCTAGATAAAATTTTCTTGTGAACGTGGCCAATAATACACAGTGTTAGGTCACCATTCCTTTCCCAGCGACTCCGCGCTCCCTCTTGAGTGTTTCCTATGTCCCCGACATTTCGTTAATTCTGCGAACGAACCGAGATCATAGTTGACAATGAAAAGTTAAATGTAATCATGGAAGCAGATCTAATGCAAACCACATCCGAGTTAGCTTCGCTTGCTGCTTGCGTTAGTAACGATTTATGAAACAATTCTAATTCTCTTTAAAATAATTAGAAAGGAAACAATTGTACAAATAATTACGCAAAATACACTAACAAACAGGCATTGAGTGCTATGTAAGTTTACTCAACCGTCACAATACAGAGAAAATATTGAAATATAACGTTTCGTCTGATGAAAAAATGGGACCGGTCCGAAAATAGGAGTTGCTCGTTAATGCGCTTGAACCAAGGAGAACCGGCCAACTCCTGCACAAGTGAATACTCATTCAGAGAAAGTACTGGTTGTTGTCTGAGGGACTAGTACTGGTATCATGCACTTCAGCTTCCCAAGATATAGATAGATAGATATGACAGCATATTACAGTAGCAAATTTCACTGTCAACAATTGCAAACAATGCTGGAAAGATGCCTGTTAAACAACCGACACTGGTCTCAATCGTTATAATCAGAATTATATCTTTATTCGTTAGAGCCTTCTGCTGCTTGAGGATAACGGACACTTAGATTACATAGGTACTTCGCGCAAGACGGTTACTTAATTAGAGGGAGCTGAGGTTTGAAAGTCTCCGACACCCTCCATAATCCCCTAGAGCCTGTAACTTGCTCCAATAGATTATCACTTTTTTGGAAAATGAACAATTTCGAAAAAAATCGATTTCAAAGATTTTATTGATGCTCTCCCCACGATTTTTCAACAATTGAATCAATCAACTACCCATAAAATAAGGAAAGTGCATAAACTCACTTTATTACCAAATGTTATTTTAAAGTTAAGTAATATTTGTTTTTATTTTAACCGTTATTGTGCCATTGCTGGGCTAAGGTCTTTAGCTTTATCTTGCACGTGTCAGCTAGAAAAGTATTCAGCTGTCAACACTTCTCTTTCCTTCAGTTCTACTTCTCCTTCAGGGTTGCATTGATTGGTGATGTATGTCTATTTTTCGAGATGTATCCTACAGACATATCCTACCCAATCATATTTTAACTTCGCTGCTTTGACGCGCACTTCGCTGCTTTGACGGTTAGTCTTACACGGTACACCTAATACGCTACATTACATGGCACGTTGGCAAACCATGAGCTAGGAATTTCGAGAATCGGTCTGGTTATTATTTTAATGTTAAATTGCCTGGTTTTATAACAATGTTTAATCATACTATTTTTCGTCTTAACTATTTTCTACTTAGGCTTGAATGTTCATGGCATGTTAATGAATAAAAACTGTAGAAAATGTTGAGGTGTTCAAATTCAATAGTAAAATTTTGATCTATCCAACGTATAAAGAATTGTAAACTGATGAAAAGTATATAACTTGTTTAATTTTTGTATTATACATGTTTATTTTATATTAGAAATATAAATATTTCGATAGCATACCGTTTCCGGAGCCAGTACCGGAATTCCGGAATTGACACTTCAATATCGTAACTCAGTTCCGGAATTCAATATTCTCCGATATTACAAGCCCTACGTTTAACCCCCTTCAAGTAGCGGGGATAGGTGCACACACGTCACACGCCGGCAACACGCGACGCTCACGCAGCGCGCTGCGTGGTCTGCTGCGCTGGTCAGCCTTATGATACCCACGAAATGCAATGGGGTAGTGACACTTTGTATTATTAATCCGTCACGACACGATGCTCATCTGAATAGGAACTAATGCAAATAAAGTATGGTTTAATTAAACTAGACACATATTATATTTATAAGTTTATTACTAACTTTGACTAGTACGATTTTGGTTTTGTTATTTATACCTTATAATTACAATGCTATTTAACAAGTTAAAATCACAATCAACACAGATTCACTCGAAGGAACTTCCTGTTGTACATCCTTCACTGAATGCAACGTTATATGCATTAAGTAATACGTATTACTATCTTACGGCCATTTTCAATATTCGATCCATACATGGATTTTGAGATTCGTCATTCGTGTTTGACATAAATATTTTGTATGGAGCTTATGTCAAAAACGAATCTAAAATGTACAGATCTATCTATAGATCGAATATTGAATTCCGTAGCTTATTGATAGGGGTTGTCTTGAGTGACAGGCCAATCTCGTGTCGATGTCAAATCTGAAACCATATACACGTGTTAATATAAACAATAGCCGACCACAGAATTGGTAAGATTAAAAATTATTATCACTGCTACTAGGGAGGAAAGAGAGCATATCATGGGTTGTCAGCGTAGTAGATTGATTACAAATGTTTCGCAAGGGTTTCTTGTCTTTATTATCCAGTTGATGAGTTCTTCCTTAATAACATTAATTAAGGTTATGTAAAACGTCAAGTTCAATAACTTTCTTTCTACATCCAGGCTACACCGGATAAATTTTAACGATCCATGAACACACTCAATGTTTATGATTTATGGTTGGCTATGTCTTGTTTAGGAAGGAGTCCAAGGCATAGACTAGACATTAACGCTTCATTAAGTACAAAATAAAATCTTTATAACTTAATTTATCTTACAACCATATAAGATTATTCGTATGCTTTGTACCTATACAACAATTAATTACACCCAATGGTTCTACCTCTGATTAAAAAGTATTTAATCAGTGAGAAGGTCTTTCAAGGATTTTTAGATTTTAAAGAAAACATGAGAATTATGTATAAGCTTTAGAGTCGTTACATAATAATAAAAATAGGTGTTAGATATTATTATGTACTATATGAGCTTAATGTTGATTGTTACTTAAATAATATTTATGTAACGGGTATATATCGCGTAATTATAAGAAAATAAAGGTAGAAGCTGGAGAACATAAGTCTGATCGTGTCTACGGTTGGTGTGACTAAAATTAAGGTTGTAAGTTGGTGAAGTCAACATCTTTATTTTCAATGTAATTACGCGTTATACATATAAATAAGTAACACTTATTTATATAACGGGTCTACCGTTATATAAATAAGTGTACCATCGCTAAAATTTTGAAGTACTCTATGTGATGACTATTTGAAGCACCATCAAAAGAAATATGTTTTGTGATGGTAACGCAGTTATGGTTTTCTCAATACAAATAATCACTTATACTTACGGTAACTTACTGGCGCCTTTAATTTCTTCAAAGCAAATATAGCGATTGCACTGATTGTGGTAATAGTCACCAATGCAATGAACACATACACTATAGGATCTAAAGGAGGGCCTCCATCGTCAGGTTTTGATTTGCCTTTTATCCCTGATTGGTACGTTTGTGTATTAGATTCTGTGGTCAAAGCAATTGGTTCTTCACTGCTCGTATCAAGCTGCATTTGTTCAAATTTCTTTTCAGGTTTCGCAGTTGTTGTCGGCAATGTGTTTGGTTTTGTGGTGGTTTCAATATCGATTTTATTAATATCGTCTAAATCAGTAAATGTGCATTCTAGCACTAATACGTTGGTATTATCAGTAGTTGATATATTTTTAGCATCTTCAGGATTAGAGTGAACGCAGTCTAAAATGACTATTTTAGTCGTGTTAGTTTTAACTTTATAAAAATCGTTTAAAATTGATTTGTTCAACACTGTGTTATTTGGTTTATAAAAAACTATATTAAGTTCTAATGACTTATTGACATCTCTATCACTTTCGATTGCTTTTGTAGTGTTCGACATACAATTTAAGATTTTCAATTTTATTAATGAGGTGTCATTAAGTTCTCGTATGAACTGTTCTTCATTTTCTGCCCATGCATTAATAATATTGCCATTGGAAATATTAAGTTGCATCGCTTTATTACAATCACTTTGGTTACTGTACATTAAATGTAGATTTAAGTTGTCTTTGCTGACTAATGAACTAAAATCTTTAAGTCCATCATGGGCGCTTGTTTCATTGGCAATAAGAGCATCCTTTTTTAAAATCAATATGATATCACTGTTGGTAAGATGGTCCGTATTGTTCAAATTTCTCTGGTCTTGAGCACAATTTCGAAAATCAATAATTTTTGCATCGTCATAATGTTGTTCAGAAGTATGTGCAGTTGGTAAGACATTGTGGTGACCAGGATTTTTATATCCGCAGTACCAAATCAAAGATTTATTTAGATCTGCCTCATGTTTATTAGTTAAAGTATCATTATGAGTATGAATTGCTTCATTGCAATCCAAACTCAAAATATGATTATTCACTGTTTTAAAATGGTTCATACATTTTACATTTTCTACTTTCGTATTATTATGAATATATTTTTTGTGGAAGTATACATTCAGTGCAGTTAATGAATTTGTAATATTTTTTCCTTGTTTTGCATTATTACTTTCACATTTATACTTTCTAAGTATGTTATAAGTTAATGTTATGTATTGATCTTGTATAATTTGAGCGCCATTAAATGGAATTGAGCAGTCAAATTTGACGTTAGCATTTTTGGTGTAATTGTTATATCTAGCTTCAGTAGAAGCATTGTCGTCTATTAAAATAATTAATGTGTTTCGAAATATATTATGGCCATCCTTATCGTTAACTTCTTTGCCTTCTTTCTTAAGGTTATTCTCATCCAAACATATTATATCATCTCTGAAAGTACACTGCGTTACAAAATTTAAATCTTCCCATTTATTATGCACTAATTCTAGACTATTTCTTATATTTTCATTTGCATATATTAGATTTATAGTATCCATAGTCTTGTCAATGAATTCATTTTTGGGTAGATTCGGTTTTTCTTCATTACACGCCGATTTATCATCTCCTGATTTGCATATATGCGTAGTGTTAGTATTTGCCAAATCTGTTTTGATTACATTGACTGCTTTTATGTCTTCACACTTTGTATCGAATGATTGGAAACTGAGTACAATAACACAGCTTTCATTACCGTTGCGTTCCCCAGTCGAGTGTATATAATTGACATTGTTAGAACAGTTTAAGGCGTCCGACTTTGGGTAATGTCTGTAATAAAAAATATTACATTAATGTTTTGTGTATATTCAGTAATTAATATAGAGGAAACGCGTGAGGTTTGTAAGGACAGAAGCAAGTGGAGTTCGGTTGTATCTGCCTGCATCGACGGAGAAGAAGCGTGAGTATATGTATGTTTCTCTTTAACTATCTGGAACTTTATTCTCTAAATATGTAGTAGACTAGTAATTATAAACATCTCGTATGCACCCACTGGCCATTTATTTATGAAACATTACACAAAATATTAATATAGTTCATAATGTCATACGAATGAATATCGTTTTAATGACAACTTAATATACTGATAGTGACAAAACGCTTATTTAAAAGTGTCAGAATAAATGTGCAAATACCACTGTAACTACGGGATTCTATATTCGAACTATAGGTAGATCTTTAGATTTTAGATTCATTTTTGACATACGCTTCACACAAAATATGTCAAACACGAATCTCGAATCTCAAAATCCATGTATGGATCGAATATTGAAAATGGCCGTAAGTCAATAACATAACTTAACTCACAATTATTTAACTCGCTTTTTACCAGTGCTAAGTAGTCGTTTCTCACGCATTACCTCATCGGATTATGAAACATATTTTAAATATCATTTAAGCCCTGTAGAAATCGAGTATTCTTCTACTATAAATAGATTCTATAATATTGTAAAAGGAACTCACTGCCTAAATGTCATGCTTCTCTCAAGTAGTTTGCTGCTATATGTCGAATAACCATGTAATTTTATGTATTTGTATAGATTATTTAAAGACTTACGGTAATGATAGTGTCGTAGTGTCGTGGCTGGAGCATTTGTCTTCTTTGATAATGAGTGTGTATTCGCTGCAATTATTTCCGCACACGAAACAAGTGTAGATGCTCTGAAATAGAGCAGTGTTTTAGCCAGTGTGACTTAATGTTGCAATCAAGTCTTCATTCATTATGCTCTCAACGAAAGTCACTATTTCAGAAATAAATACTTTTATGCATTTTTCGTATCTTATATCCCCATAAGGAACAAGTACCTAAGTAATAAACATTTTGAAAGCTATTACAACAGTGAACCATTGCATAGAAGTTCTGGGTATAATTGAAACTTACTATAATATGCCCGTTATGTATCTCCGAAATTAGCAAAGAGGCAGACACATTTTGCATACTATTGTCATGTGTCGCTTCTTTGGTGAGGAGAATATTCAAAGTTGGTGCTAGAGACCTAATAATACTTTCAACCTATGCGGTGCTAGTAGTAAAACAGATAATTCGCCAAATTAGACCAGCTTTTCAAAGACTATATAACCTTCGAAACTGATTGACATTCAAAGATATTGCTATTATTTAGGCAGACTATAACACTTCATGGTACTAGATATTTAAACAGTAAACAAATTGCGGTTAACACGTACCGGTATTAAAATCTGGCGTCACGAGACATTTGAGAGAACAATGCTATAACCAATACAGATTTCAGTGCCCTAAGACAGTGGCCTTAATAAAATTTACAAATGAGTAAAATCATGAATCACGAAGACACTAAAATAACATAATTACGCCACGTGATATTAACATATGCCTCGAGCGGAAACTACTTGAGACTAACTTAATCAGAATAATCATAATTTATTTATAGCCCACACGTGTATTTATGTTTTTTATAATACTTGCAATGTGCGCCTAATATTTTTTGTGTGTCACCTAAAAATGTTTAAATTATAGTTGTTGACCTATGCAGGAGAGATCGTGGGAGGTTGGAGTTGGTTTGAAAATTGTTCTTTAGACATTATTATACTGACTAAAAATAGACTTTATATACAGAATATTTAAGTTTTACTTTGTAATGTAAAATTTAAACAAATATGTTTCATTGACGTACGCGTACGCCTGAATATTTCCTATGAGTACCTAGGTAGGAAGAATTATGCTCAATAACTATGTTATGGATATAATGTAATAGCAATATCCATTAGGGTGGAACGAAATATTTTTTTTTCGAATTTTTATTTGGAATAGTTGTATTCTGTTGCCAATTGTCATCAATTATCTGTATTAAAAATATAAATATTATCAGACATTGGTAAAAGCCCCCGCCAAGACATCGAAAATTTACAAAAATGACAATTTAGGGGCTATTTGCGCGGGCTACAAAATGGTACAGAATTTATTAAAATGGTTTTCTTTTATTTAAAAACAACCTATTCAAATATAGAACTAGCTATTGTAATCAAATATTTCATTATTTTAATATACTTAGGCGCTGAGACAGAGGTGCAAAGTGCGGGACGAAGAGGGGGGATGGCACGCGTCGATCTACGAATTGCAGTGTTTTGTTTCAACTAGTGTCGATTATTGTCTCATGGTGAAAGGTCGCACGTCCATTATATTCACGAGTACTTATTGATTTACGTTTTTTAAGTCTATTAACATGACTTCTACGAGACAAAAGTTAAAGTGTTCGATATTTGGTGAAAGTGCAGAGTTGAAAGGGAATATCCTACCTACGTATGAAAATGTTATGAAATTCTATGAATGGGTTCGACGTACTACGTTTTTGGAAATTGCCGAAATAGTTGGAATGAAAATTGAAGAATTGTGGATAAAATCTTCTATTCTAATTGTCACACACAAACGAGTCTTACAGTTACTAAAAAGTTATCACTCAAAATGTTATGAATTGAAAAAGTCTTTGAAGAAACTTAAGGAAGAAAAATTAGAAGAGTTCAGAGTACGAAGTAGAAAACTTTTTGACATAGCTGCATGTAAATGTAAAGAATTTGTAAACTGTACTTGTTTGAGAGAAAAAAAAGTGCCAAAAGAGGAACAAATATTTTTAGAAGACCAACGCATTAACAGACTAATGGCTTTAGGAAGAATGGATCTTATCCAGAGTAAAAAATTGCAGAATAGAAGATTACGTGCTCTAAAACTAGAAATCAGGCATAATTCAAATACACGAATTGAAGAAATTCCCTCTACTTCGTACCGGCTAACTAGATCTGAAGTTAGTTCTAAAGTCGACCTTTCTTCTTGTTCGTCGGCCGCAGAGAGTCTTGACACCACTGACACAGTGGATCAAAAGCTTGTAAAGCTCACGGACGCCAGTCTTCATAGTTTGACGACTGTATGCGATAGATACGGAATATCAGACCGAGCTGCGGCGGCTATAGTATCATCTGTTCTGTGTTCTGCTTCTGATGCTAACTCTGAGGTGCAGTCGACTAACGTCGTGGACAGGATGAAATTAAGAAGAATAAGACAGAAAGTACGCGAGCAAATTTTAACAGAAGAAACAGTAACGGAAATTCCGGCATTATATTTCGATGGAAGGAAAGACAAGACGGCTAAAACTGTTTTAAAAGGATTAAAGCGGTATAAAGTGATTGTACAAGAGGAACATATTTCCATTATAAAAGAACCAGGTTCTGTTTATGTTGGGTATGTAGTTCCAACATCGGGCAGTGCAAGAAATATTGAAAGAGCTATCCACAGCTTTTTGACGACTGAAAAGATATCACCAGAGAGTTTAATGGCTGTTGGCTGTGATGGAACAAACACAAATACAGGGAAAGTGGGAGGCGTGATTCGTCTTTTGGAAAATAGACTATCTCGACCATTGCAATGGATAATTTGCCTCTTACACGCCAATGAATTGCCACTGAGGCATTTGTTTACATATTTGGATGGCCCTACTGCAGGACCTAGGTCATTTGCAGGTCAAATTGGTAAAGCATTAGATACATGCGAGACGCTGCCGCTGCCCCACTTTGAAAAGATAGAAGGTGAACTACCTACACAAATATTAACCAAACTCAGTACAGACCAGATATATTTGCAAGAAATAACTACTGCTGTCATAAATTGATCCTGCCCTCCTGATTTATTAAACAGAAGCCCAGGTAAGCTATCACATGCCCGCTGGTTGACAAGAGCTAATCGTGTATTGCATTTGCATATTTCTACGGAAAATCCACTACAAAATCTTGTGACTTTAGCACCGTTTGTCGTAAGGTCATACGCCCCTGTCTGGTTTGCCATCAAAACACATTCATCCTGCAAAGATGGTTTAAAACATTTGTGGAAGCTCATTAGCAGCACTAGATATTTATCCGACGAGTTGTTAGCGATAGTGGACCCTGTTTTAATTCGAAACAGTTACTTTGCGCATTCAGAAAACTTGTTGTTGACTATGATAACAGATTCACGTAAGCACATTACAGAACTCGCTGCAAGACGCATTTTAAAGGCTCGTCAAGTGAATAAAAATTCTGTTCCGAGCATGTTTGAGGTGCTAAAAGTGAACTTAAATGCATGTTCTTACATAGACTTGATTAACTGGCAGCAACATATATACCAACCTCCAATACTGATGAATATTTCCGATGAGCAGTTACAAGATCTGATTGAAAAGGGAGGAGATGCAGATTTGGAGTTTATTAGACTGCCTTGCCACACCCAGGCTGTCGAAAGATCAGTAAAAGTTGTGACGGAAGCAGCTCTAAGTGTATGCAAGAAGAAAAGAAGAGAAGGATTCATAATGTCTAAATTAGCATCTCGAAAGCTCATGCCAAAGTTTGAGACGAAAAAGGATTTTTGCTATAAAAAATGACGTTATTCATAACGACATAATTTTTTGAAGCTGTGTTTACTTTTGAAATAAATAATTCTATTCAATAAAGAATACTTTTATTTTAACATTTGTATGCGTAACATATTATATTTACTTATTATTTTGTTTATAAGATGTTCTATACAAAACGTCTATAAAAACATAAAAAAATAAATTTCAGGTCTATGGCGGGAGCTCAAGGAGTCGAGCTAGAACTTTCAAATTAAGGAGTGTTATTTACACTTATACAAAGCAACTTTAGCCTGGTATTCCAATTCGAAATTTGATAAAATATTTTTTTCCATACAAAAGTGTTCCACCCTAATATCCATGGATACATATTTGGGTAAAGTTCCAATCCTCGTAGCCAGAACTTAAGAAACAGAAATCTGAAATTCTGCTGAAACCTATATCGAACTTTGGATCTCCATAATTCGCTAACATATAAGTAGTGAAAATAAAGGTTCCTAATGTGAGAAATTGGAGATAAGCTTTTACTCTTCACGGAAAAGGTCGTAGTACCTATTACGTGAGAAATACATATTGAACAGAGGTTCATATTGAACATTTAAGTTGGCTGCGAACAAATAACTTATTTACGCAGTACTGTTTCGTTTATTTTGAAATTAAACTACTTTTATACGGATTTTATCGTCCAGCATTTTATTGACTAGTTTTTAAATATTCACGATTTCCCCGACTTTTCGTTAAGTTTTCAGCAGCCGTATTCTCGGGAACACTTATCTGGAGTTCGTCTCAAATACTTAACATAAACAGAATACCGTTTTACCTTGAGACTGTGTGATAAAATCTATTTACAGTAGTTTAACTTCCATTACCTCACTACACAATTATATCCTCGTAAATATTGAAACACACACACTTATAGCGATTCACATTTTTAGGACTATTCTCACACACAAACTGGCAACTCAATAAACTAGAGAAGTACTTACAACGCAAATAAGAAGGGCACAAACTTTTTGAAACATGTCTAGCTATGTTGGGAATATAGCGACTATTGGCGATTTGTAATTAATAAATATAGGCCGTCGGCAATACCCATTGCTACAACCACACTAATCAACGTCATACTTATGTAGAAATACGTCAAAATACTTTATTTCATGGATTTCCTTAAATTGAAATAAAATTATATTATTGTCAGTTTAATGATGAGTAATTTTAGCTTAACAAGCGCCGGGAATTTATTAGAAATAGGTACTTATTGTGGGTATTTTAAGCTGACCCTGGGCTACACCCTACCCCGGACATATCGGGTCTTGGATCGCAACGAGGACAACGCTAAGATGATAATGATGGCTTGTTATGAATATTTTATGTTGACCATTAAGTAAAATTTGTAAAATGACTGCACGGTTGGCGTAGTGGTTTAAGCGGCCGCCTCACCGCTTGACACTGCGCCGAAGTGTTGTGGGTTCGATCCCCACACGAGACAACACTTTGTGTGATTCATAAATTGTTGTTTCGAGCCTGGGTGTTCATTGTGTCCGTTAGATGTATGTTTGTAAAGTCCCCCGCGACACAGGATTTAATCCTAATGCGGGAGTTGTCTTTATAACAAAAAAAAAATTGCTTGATCTTTGTTTGGATTAAAATTGACAAATTTAAATTGTTTATCTGTTATTTACAAAACTAAAAATCGTGATGATTGGTAAGTAAGTAAAAACTTTTAAAATTTGAAAGAACTGGAAGGTAGAGGACGAAACCCTGAAACGACTTTTAGTAAACTTATCGAAATCATTTACATCGATCAATCTGCACATTTCTAACAGCGTAATTTCTTAGTAATTTTAACTATTAGTTTATTTTGTATCTAATTCGCGGTATATTTTCCATGTCGTCCTTATAAAAATATTTACTTTTAAGGTAAAATAGGCATAAATAAGACGAGGGCTTTACCATAGTTCTATACCCAATAAATAAAATTAAAGCAATATTCTTCCCTTTACATAGTTATTGTGTTTGTCATGTGATCCATAAGTCTATTAATTCCTTTCAAATATGCAGAAACGGACTGGTTGATTTTAGACTTTAAATACAATTTCTAGGGTTCCGTAGTAAACGATCCGTCTGGCCATGATCTCTGCATATCTAAAATTATGTTACAGCCTATGATGGAGCACGCTTACCTAGAAGGAAACTATACACCCGTTTGTTGCAAACATCCAGATTACTCACCAGGAAACACAGAGTCAAGCAAACAATTCACCTTGGCAGTTCGCATGAGAAAAGCTAAACGCCTTGTTGAGTTTTTTGAAGTACTTCTTCTTACCGCGTCGATGGCAATCTAAATTTTATCAGCCTAAATCTTAGTTATTTTAAGTACTGATGAGAGGTCTTACATACAATGGTAACGCTAACTAGTTTGTTTTAACATTCGATGGTAGATGGGAGACGGAGGAACTACATATGTAGCTCCTCTGCACTCGTCTCGAAATCTATCCTAGAAATATCGACAGACTGGAACCCTGTGACAATGTGCTCATTGGCGTATCTGTTATCTAGGATTATTTTTCAGGATGAACCTGAGTCTTCATAAAACAATGGTGTAAAGTTTCTTACGCGTTTAGCCTTTATTTTGTAACGGAACCTGTATGAACGCTAAACCAAATTTTGTACGGAGCACGACCCTCTCGGCCTCCTTTTATATACGCCTATGAATCGTCCAAATTTTAGAGATTTTCGTCGACTAGTCGGTCTTCACCGATGAGTCGCCTGACTTTCTTGATATTCTCAATTGCGTTCTTCCACCGGTATACGGCAAAGGCTAATATGATGTATACCTACCACTTACAATAAACGCCATACAATATACGCATCGTAAAGTTATTAACAGAAATATAAATATCCTTTATCGCATCCGTTACATTTCTCTGTGTGTCATTGATCTCAGTTCACTTGCATCGCAATGAGTAACAACGTCAATGCGATCGTTCCTACTACTCGTATCTCTATTTGTTATTGTAATCAGTTGTCTGATTTGACAGTTATGTATTACTTATTGACTGCCGACACTTTAGGCGTCCCGAGGTAATGAGCAGAAAATTATTATGTTATAATTTTTTATGTAATTCATACATCTATTTAAGTATTTTGAAGTCATCATAAGTGTATAGCCAAGTAGGTATATAAATAATTCCATACTAGTAAAAAACTGTCAATCCTTAATCCACCTATTTAGTGGCAACAGAGTTATATAATTTGGTCAGATACAATCCATACGCACAACTCATTCGCAATTGAGATCCAATCGATAGTACGTCTGCTACCGGACATGAGTCATACGCAGGCCAACCTGCCGGGAATGGCAATTAGCTAAATACGTCATAACTTTCTGGCAAAATTGCTATATTATATTGGTAATTAAAAATAAAATTAGGCACCTGCTACAAGTCATACAGCCATTGGCGCCAAAAAAGGTTCAATTAGCAAATGACTGAAATATAAAAAAGAAATCATCTGTCATTTGTGAGTTTCGTCCAAGCTAAAAATAGTAAAGAATAAAAGGATAAAGAATCGCATGCTAATGGGCCGGATACTGCCATTGTACGAAGACAATTGCAGCCCTAAGACTGCGTAATACGATACAAATTAGCAAATGGCAAATTGTAATGATAATTGTTTAGGATAGGTACCGACATTAAGGTGTCGGTTAGCGGAAAACAGAAAAGGTGTTGAGCAAATTGGGCAACGCTAATATTTTAAGTTATGATGATGGTAGGTATCTATTCGGGGAAGTATTCAAATGAGCAGCTTGAAGACATCATTGCAATTCGAAAATGATATTATGATCACAGTCAGGTACTAAAGTTTAGGTGAGCGGTTCAATGAGAGTCAAATGGTTATGATTCTGAGCCAATAATACAATAGCTTGCAATATCGTCATACGATTCGCGCGTTACAGTTTATGTATAGTTCTATATGGACTATATTGATGTGATTCGTTTGAATGAATATTATCTCTATAATATTCTTAATCCAAGTCAAATTCAAAATATGATTATCTTTTAAGGATAACTCTAACGGATGCCAGGAATCGAACCTTTGCTAGTCCGCTACAGTGCGCTGGTAGTGTGCTGCTGACGTGTGCCTGTGACGATGCGTGTTCTTCTATGTGTGTGGACTGTATGGCTTCGATGTGTAAGGGCTTCAGAAATGAAACATCTTCATACGCTGAGAGCGATGCTGTTCAGGTGTTCGGTGCTTGATGGTTACAAGATGGTGGTTGAGACGCCAACAACTGGCCGAATACATGGTCGCTTAAGTACCTCGAAACTTTACCTTATCGACGACCATCGCACCGAACACGTGCACAGAAAATCTTTCGTTTATTTTTATTTCAAATACAATACAAATGTTACGTATGATTCGTTCCTATTATACATACATACATGTTCTATACATCGTTAGATAGGTCTCATTAAGTTCTATCTATTGGTATACAATACCTAAACCTAACTATTAGCGTCACTAAGTTATTCCATAAAAACTCCCAAAAAATGCTGTCACACAAGGGCCCGCCCACTATATTTTCTATTGAAAAACTATTGTATACTAAATTTATATATATAATTTTGGTAGGCCGTTGTGTGCAACTATATGGGGCATCTATTAAAACAAACACCATGAAAATATCTTTATTCAATTCGAACCTATTACATGATAACTTATGAATCATAAAAAAATTACAGAATTTCTTAAGTAGATACTATCGTAAGTAAACAAAATTTATGATAAACATACGAATGTTTGTTATTATGCTTATTTTAACTATATAAGGTAATAACTAGCAATAAAAAGGTATCTAGACATGATTTCAAGTCTATATGAAGCCAAAAAACACTTATAAAACTATAAAACTAATATGTAAACAAACAGCTGTTTTATGAAGTATTAACTCTTATCTGTCACTACTGATAACGCTATTTATGATTCGATATCTAAGGTCCCTACAGTTAGCACAAGTTTAAGACTAATGTTCATGTATTAAATAGTTGTTTTATATTAACAATCTAACCATTTACACTATTTTAGCTATTTTTTAACGTTTTGACACGTCCGGGAACCGAACCCGGTGTACCGCACGATTAGATAACACTGATTTTATACGATTTTCTCTCGCGGTTTCGAATACACTATTCACTGTCATAGTTTTAATGTCTGTCGCGAACCATAACCTTTAAAAAAATTGAATATAATATATAACATCACTCTTTACAAAATTTTAAAGACTTTCGCATGTTTGCCTGTTTACTTCTATGCATCCTGAAAAATAAAACTTTAACACCACGATTTCTTATAATTTGTTAATTATAAGGAATCGTAATCGTAAAAATATTTTACCTATGCGAGGTAAAATATGTTTAATGTATTTTATATAAAACTACCTACAAAAGTAAAACAAAGTAAAATCTCACAGGCAAGTACCTAACATGTAGCTGTCAGTGTAAGCTGCGTTCAAAACTCTTATCTATTACAAACGTTTTACGATATAAACTTAAACTTACCTCTCATTGCGTCTTTCTCTATTCCACTAACAAAAGTTAATGACATCATTGAGTTGATTTTAGTTTGGTATCGCTCGCAGTGGGGCATGAACCGTATGCTAAGGGTATTGAAATAGTTTAGGAGATAGTGTACATCATATCGTGGCTGTCAGACTGGCACACTGGTGGTGCGATTTGACAATTAGGCATAACGGAATTGTGTCCTTTGTCTTTAAAATAAGTGTTTTTTTAAGAATATGATTTGAAATGTATGTGAGGACGGCAGTGTTTTGTTTTCTTGTGATAATGGTTGTGGATTATTTATGTTATGTAGAAGCTTTGGATGAAAATGGACCTGGTGTCTGTGTTATAAGACAAAGGTATGTATGACTTTTTTTGATGTTGTACGCACCATATGTATGAGCGTGCCAATATCCTTGCTAAAATGGATAAGTGACTGGGAGGTGCGGTATCATTAAAATCAAAATAAGATACTTTCATATCCTAAAAGCTCATATCGTTACGCCATAGTAAACAACATGATGATTATTGATTAATTATTTTAGTTTTTTCAGGCTTATGCAGGATTGGCATTGATTGTAGTTAACTAGGAAGTAATGTAATATACCTAATTTTTACAAGTACTAAGTAACGATTTATGCTCATAATACTTTTGTCGATACTTTTCACTTTAGTTTCATATAGGTAGGTATTTATTTTATTCAGCCTGTTTCACCACATCTTCTTTAATGGTTTTTGTCGGTTAAATTTGAAATACTATATTTTTGTATTGATGCGATCTATCAAGAAATTGTAATGAAAACTATATGAGGGTAAGAATGGCCCAAAATGTTGGCATGACATTTGTATGAACGGTATGAACCTTTATCACAGTAGCGTGTAGTACTGGTTGTTTATAAATCAAACTGAAACAATGACGGCTATTGTTTTATTATTGTCTGCATTGAGTCCTGTCGCGGCAGCGTGAACACTGTTTATCAGATCTTAAGTTCGATTCCTGGGCTGTACAAATACGTGAGTGACGCTGGTTACTGAAAGATGTAAAGGCCAATTTCAATTTTCTCTAAGATGATGTGTTTAAATTAATACCTGAACGGTGTAAACATTACGCACGATTTTTTTATTTATCTGACAATGACTTTTCGGCTGGCGTAGTGGTTTAAGAGGTCGCCTTGCCGGTCAGGCTTATGGCACGAGTTGTGGGTTCGATCACAAGACAATACCTTCTTTGAATAAATGCATAGCGCGAGAGTTACCTATTTTTCTAATTATGATTTTTCCAAAGTACTGAATGAAACAAATGGTGGAAAGAATATCCATTCTTGCTATGATAAATACGATATTTAATAAACAATGTCTCATTTTTGTTCATTTAGCACAAAACAGAGAAGAAAGAAAACATACAACGCGATCAGTAATAAGTGGTGCGGGCGCAAAAAGTGCATCATTAGGAAATTCAAATATGAGGTAAGATGTAAATATTTTTACAAACTGAAGGAAGCACAGATACAAAAGTCTATTGTTCTGTTAAAGACATGCGAGGAAGGACGAGATAACTCTTCCGAACTCTGATTATGACTGTCAATGTGTTAAAAATAGGTACTTATTCTCATGACCAAGAGGGAGTACTATTCAAAGAAGAAATATTAAATTAGTTACTCGTTATATTAAATCTTCTATTGATTCATTAGTAACGTCTTTACTACTATTATTGATAGTGTGAGTTTGTGTGTTTGTAACGTTATTACGCTTTAACTAGTCGACTGAACCTTATGTAAGTTTGCCACTTGTTTGCCAACGCGGAACGCCCAACACTTTGACAGGGGTACAGAAAGGGACATTTTATGGTACCGTTTACTCGGTGCAAACTGACTAGAAGCTAAAGGTAAATATTTATTTTTGTAGCGTATTCGACATGCCGATTAATTCACGTATTAGTCTAGTCGCAAGAAATGTCTACTGTTGCATAATTCCTTACACGCCAACAGTTCATCCTCGCTCACAGATTTATATGGCATTTTCCATTCTTCCAGACATACCTCACTTGGACGAATCACACAATTTGTTGCACCGGATGGCAGTACAACAACGAGCAGGACGTCTGCTCCCCAATCTGCAGTATCGACTGCAACGGCGGAACATGCATCGCGCCAGACAAGTGCCAGTGCCAGCCACCCACCTACCTCAACCAGAACAATACCTGCACAATACCACGCTGCAATCCAACATGCACAAACTCCGTCTGCCACGAAAACAACACATGTATATGTAACGAAAACTATACCCGGTATAATGCCACGCATTGCTTCAAATGCGACCCAGGGTATACAGCTGACGAAAACCTCAACTGTATTCCTGTATGCAAACGAAAATGCGTCAATGGGTCGTGTACTGCCCCCAATAAGTGCTCCTGCAAGCCGGGATTTCAGCCAACCAGCAGTACAACTTGCAGTCCAATTAGATGTGACTGCGTCAACGGTGAATGTGTGGCTGGCAACTGCACCTGCTTCAACGGATATGAACGTGTGAACAAAACACTTTGTGCTCCGAAATGTGGCGATTGTTCGAATGGTGACTGTGTCGCTCCTAACAATTGTACGTGCCATAGACATTATACTAGAATTGGTGGACTCTGTAGACCTATTTGTTCAATACCCTGCCTTTACGGGGTCTGTGTGGCTCCTGATGTGTGTTCGTGTAACGATGGGTACGTGTTGACCGAGGACCGAAGAAGATGTGTGAAGCCGAAACCTTGTGTGAACTGTAAAGGATTCTGTGACAATGGTCGTTGTGTTCCATGGGATTGCAGGCAGCCGTTGGATATCACGTAAGTATAGCTGTTTATATTCTCATTCGTAAAGATGTTTATTTTAGTAGTTATTTATTATTATGTCCAGTATACGGTATAACATACGCCATTCCTGGCATTGCCGTCGATCACAGTAGCTACTCTTGTGATCGACGGCAATGCCAGGAAAGGCGATTTTGTTCTTTGTTGTTTTACGCTGCTAGTGTAATTTAATAAGGACAATACATTTTTGCGTTAGAACAGATAGCAAATATGTGTAGTTACTGCCAGTGTGTATCTTGATAGTTTACAGTGTTTACATGTCAACCCAACATAAAAACAAATGTTATAATTGTATGTAGGTAAATTTAGAACAGTTTGGACTCTTCAGTAGTTGTGAGCAGAAGCACTTATTAAACGAATATTCGTATCGGGTTATTTATTTAGGAAACTTTGAACATAAGAGCACAAACAAGGAAACCATAGAAATAGGACAAAACGACGCGAGGAAAAGAGTTCTAGGGACGAATTTGTAATTGCCAATATGAAATTTTTCCCTATATATAGTTCTATAACATAACATAACTTCACGCCTTTATCCCCGAAGGGGTAGGCAGAGGTGTATTATACACCCACACTTTGTCAGTTATGTTTCGGTCCCAATGTAATAGGGGGCGAGCCTATTGCCATAATCATTATTAAGCGAGCGATAATTGACATTTTTATCTATCTATCTAAACGTCACGCCCTGTCTCCCATTAGGGTAGGCAGAGACTATGGAACGCCAAATGCTCCGGTTCAAACATACCTCTTTCGCTTCCTCGGCATTCATTAACCTCGTCATGCATGCTCGTCGGTTACATCACCAATTTGACATTTTTTATACACACATAACATGGAAAAGTCAAAGGCGTGTGCCCGGGGTACTCGGGGATCGAACCCGAGACCATCGTCTCGGCAGTCCGTTACGTACACCACTGGGCTATCGCCGCACAAATAGTTCTATATGTTAATTAATTTTGTTAAACATTTAACATGAATAAAGCTGAGGAAAATTGGCTTGGATCTGATGCATCATGTCAGCCTAGAGACGTCCACTGCTGGACATAGGCCTCCCCCAAGGGCCTCCACACAGACCGATTTTGAGCCACCCGCATCCAACCGCATGGATCTGATTAACTTATGATAATAATTTATGTTATCGTATCTATTAGAGATGAGATTCGATTTTAAGTATTTCAATAAAAAAAATACTGGCTATAAAGTAGGGATGTTTAGTCTGAACGGCTCGAAGCGAATGTTCCACGGGTCGAATGACACGTGGTAGGTACATACGGTTCCCCGTCAGGGGGTAGCGAGGAATGCTTCAGCGATACCCGACCCTCCGACATACGGGTACGTGAGGAATACGGGTTGGTTTTTAGTCAGTAAGAGTCTGACAGTCCCCTTCGCCCTTCCCCCAGGGCGGAGGAACTCCATGAGGATTTTCCAACCCGACACCAAGAAAAAAAAAGATACATACAGTTCAGCCCGTTAAGACTAAATACCTAGTGTGACTAGATTGATAACACTCTTAATTTTTTATTGCGTTCTTTTTCATGAGTGTTAGGCCTACTCTATTATTGTCTGAGTTTTCTGACTATCTGATGGCCTCGGACATGGCCTAACGATACTTGTCCTCAAACAAGAACCGGCACCGACACCTCCGAAGCTCGGTAGCGCTCTGACGTAGATGCTACACGCGGTCACCCATCCAACTGGTGACCTTTTCAAGCGTTATTTAACTTTGCCGATCTATTATGAACAGCAAGCCAAGTCTGCAGTGACTAAACGCACAACATTACAATCAATACTAAGATTCATCAAAAGATAGCCTTTAACCGCTACTGTCAAGTTAGGCAATTTATTTCTTATTGATGTTACTCTGCGCGTTGGACCTATGTCTCCGTGTACGCCTGCCAAAGAGCCGTGTACCTACTTTTTAACACTACATGATAGAAAAGTACGCGTGAAAGATACTTTATAAATGTGCATTGCAAGACGAATTTACATCCAAGGGGTAAAATTCAATTTGCTTTGTAGTTTAGTTACGCTACTTATTAGCATACTGATCAACGGATTATAACGAAACTTCAAGCTTTGATACCACATGCACCAGAATACCACCTGCTACTTTTAACCGATACTTACACAGACGCAGTCACGGGCAAAATTAGTAACTGAGAAATCAGCCAATTACAATGCATATGAATATTAGGAAGTGGTCACACGAGACTTCACGAGAGTCGCTCATTCATCACTCGTATCAGATTTATCGGCGGTGGACAGGACGTTGTTCGATATTGTATGCGATGACACGTTCGCACTGACAGCGTGCATGTGTATTTGTGGTGCACACATGCATATGTAATTATTAGCAAGACTTGAAGGGTAGATGCGGTGGTTTGGCAAAAGAAGAATCTTTTGGACAGGACGGGACCCTTTTTGGTAGGTGGTAAATTGGTAATGGTGATGCCTTAGCTGCTATAGGAATAATTAATCTTATGCATCCAATGTATTTGGAGTTCCTGGAAAGGTAACCTGCACCTCTTATTCTCTATGATCTATTTGTTGTTTTGTTGTTAGTTTCTCGGTTTGCTATAGGATCTTATTGCTCAGGATCGGGTATGGGATCATCAAATGTATTTCTATGGCATATGTACTTATTAGATCGACTGTTTCTTGGTACAAGTAAAAAATAGGCACAATTTTGATTTGAATAAACTTATATCTAATATATAAAGCTGAAGATTTTGTTTCTTTGAAAGCGCTAATCTCAGGAACTAGGTACTTGTCCGATATGAAAATTCTTTCAGTGTTAGATAGCCCATTTATCGAGGAAGGCTATAAGGCTATATACTAATAAAATAAGAGCCACGAGAGCGGAACAGTAGCCTTAAATAACGCGGGTGTAACCGCAGGCACATCTAGTCAAATTTTATTTAATTTTGACCAGCGCTAATCTAAAGGAAATACAAAGTTACAAACAGACTGCCCTGCAGACGGTATTGGGTCTTAAAGCTAAAACCCAGCGCCAGCGACGATAACGATGACAGAACTACGATTATTTGGTACCTACCTGTGTTCGGTAAATACATAATTATCTACTTATCTTGCTATAAAAAATTGTCAAGATGGACATCATCATATCAGTCGAAAGACGACCTTTGCTGGACATAGGCCTCCCCCAAGGCTCAGCAGATGAACCGATGCTGAGCCAAGCGCATCCATCCGCTGCCCGCGATTCCAACAAGATCGTCAGTCCACCTTGCAGGAGGTCTACCTCTGCTACGACGTCCGGTGCATGGCCGCCACTCCAGAACCTTTCTGTTCCATTGGAGCATCAGTTCTTCAGGCTATGTGCCACTTCAGCCTGGCTATTCGGAGAGCTACCCGGTGACTTTGGTTCGCCTGCGGATCTCCTCATTTGTGATTCGATCTTGCAGGGAAACTCCGAGTTGTCTCCATCGCCCTCTGAGTGACATAGTCAAAATGGACATGCCTATATAACCAAATAGACTCCTTCATTATAAATATTAGCAGCAACCCAGTCAAAGCTCTATATGGTAGCACATGACAGTTACATAAGTAACCATAACCCTACATAGTCATGTACTTAATGGAAGTCACGTACCCACGTAGCTTTGCTGGCGTTTCAGCGAGCGTGACTGGTGACGCCATCTCTACGTACACTCCGTAAATGGTTTTAGCAAATAGTTCATTGGAACGCGAATAGATGGCGTTAATAGCGTTGTAGTGAAAACATTTAATTTTGTAATACTGGTGCATTGAGGAAATGACAAATCTAAGTAGTTCATAAAATCGTTACTAGCTGGCGTTATTTGTATCCAGTGTTTGTACATATGAACATAGTTATCATCGATATATATAGTTTTATTTTAATATCATGAAAAATTATGGATACATAGGAGTTTGACCACCATTTGACCATCTCTGGAAATGTTAACCATTTAGATGAACAACGATATTTGTTTGAATTCGTCTGCCAAGTAATTTAAATGATTTTTTAAGCGTTGGTGTAATTGATATCTAATGTTTACTAGTTGTATTTTCCTGTATTAAATTTTGGCATGGACGTCGTATCAGTGGCGGATCCAGCAAGGCCATTGGGCCACAAATTCCTTCCAAAAAGATCCGTTCTCTTAGAAAGACAAATTACTTTTTATTGTTTTTCTGAATAAAACTCCACCAGACTCAAGCCAACTTCCTCCAAAATTAACCCCAGTTACCGCAAATCAAATCCTGGATCGGCAACAACATGACATTGTTTCTATAAAATCGACTCTAACTTGGAACGTAGGTACCTAATTTATTTTTTGCCCATGTCAAGTTATGAATTGATAATGGATGGAGGCGCCAAAAAGCAATAGCAACAAGCCAAAATGCGCGCTAGAATTTAAATATCTGCTAGACTTTTTTATTATAATTAGTTTCCGCCCTCCTCCACAAAAGTAACCGCCAAATGTATAGGTACCGAGTCATAGATAACAGTACAATGATCGTGCCTTTGGTTAATTTAGCAGTATTATTGGCGTATAATATAATTAGGTACCTACAGTACGATATAATAATAATAATAATTTATTTAATTTAAGCAAAGGTTTACAATATAATCACATTTACAACATAGGTGAGATAAGAAATAGTTTACAATAAATAAAAATGTGAAACGTTAGCCCCCGTACTAATGTAGGCATACATTGTATCACGGGTGCCAGCGCCTTCCACTTTTCTAGACAAAATATTCGGGCTGTGAGATAACAATTTTATATTTTTATCAATTAACATCCACCTTAAACAATCATGATTGCAATTCTCATTTAATATAATAATGACTGGATAATTAAATCTAATTTTGTGTGCGTGTGTGTGTATGTGTGTGTGTGTGTGTGTGTGTGTGTGTGTGTTTGTGTGTGTGTATCACAACGTTACAAGCTAGCATAAGATTTTTAGAAGTCTCAGTTTTCTGGTAATCAAGAGTCTGCAACCAGCGTTCTACGGACCGTTGGCATTCCTTGATAGTGAGTGGATAAATGTTTATCAATTTATTGATGCGATTGTATATGCGGCAGCTGCTTATATAGAAACATGTGCTTGCAATTTCTGTTCTGTGCGGCTCGATAATACAAACATGATCTTTACGTCGTCTTGCACTCCGTTTACATGGGAGCATCGCATGTCTACGCAACGTAGTTCGAAGCACAAAAAGCTGCCTTACGGAGAGTACTGAAAATTCTTCATAGAGCATTATGAAAATTCTTCATATAATAATACTGATGACTACCGAATATCCTTCTATACCTAGTAAATGTCCGTATTTAAGAAAAAGAGCTGGAAAATTGAAATGTTCACCCCTTGCTAAGGTGAGGGGTGAGCGTTTTCATTCTCCAAACCCCATTGGGCTGCTTTGCTATGACGTCACAAGCTCTTAATGATCTGCACTTTTTGGGTTAGTAGCTTACGAGTTGTATTTTTAGGTTAGAAACTCACGACTGTTTAAATAGTTTCACATAATTAGGTAACTTGCATTTGCAGAGTATGATATAGAGTATGATAGGGTGTTAGTTAACTTTTTGAAGGCAAGAATTACAAAAAGTAAGAAAGCGTCGCCTTTAAATGTGCACTAAAATAATAGATACAAAAGCGTATGTCAAATAGACATACGTTTCTGCATAATAATAGGGACACATTGTCAGTGTTTTATTAGGAAACAACTGCTACAATGGTTATCTCGTGACGCATAGTGTAACCTGCGCCAAACACCGAGGCAAAGAGTTGATATTACACCTTCTTAAAAAAAAATTTTGTTTGCCAGAGCCTCGTCCGTTGATCGGCAGGTGCACCACTTGCAAGTGAGGTTGGCTTGGGACCCTAAGTTCTTGGTGGGAACCCTATGCACCCTCGACTAGGCGAACGAGGACGAGGCTCTGGCAAACAAATTATCCCGATAAGCGGCAATTGGCTCGCTACCTATTACGTGGGATCAAAACACTGGCGAAAAGTGGACGTTTAATATGCCTCTGCCTACCCCTTCGGGAAAACAGGCGTGAGTCTATGTATGTATGTGTATGTGTTAAAAAAATTGCGGACGGTAGGTACCTATTGCATCCGCTGCGACGTAACTGAGAGCCATTACGAGTACATAAATATTACTACTTGTATTAAAGAGAACTAGTACAAGTTACCTGAAACCAGGGCAAATACAGGTGATTGTTTAAAATAATACGCAACGACGTCAAAACATGATTTATTTTATTACCGATATACAACTAATTAAGTTACAGCATTTAAATCTGTTTATTTTCCTCACACAACGTTTGCCGAGGTCCTCTTGATTAAAATAACTGTTAACCATGTGCGTATGTATTGTTCCCTATTAATTCGTACTTATGAGATTTATCTTCAAATCTTAGATAGCGTAAATTAAAATAGCAGATAGCAATTTTTTACACTTTGTTTAATAAACTGCTGGCTTATCGGCATTCATTAAGCCTTCCATAGTTGTCATCATAATGCTATAATTGTTTTACATCATATTGTCAGCATCATAGCAAACGGTCTACATCAGGTAGCTAAAATTGGACTTGTAGCTAAGATACGAATAGTCGAAAATCGAGCGTGCCAGCGGAGAGGCCCATATCCAACAGTGGATTACGCGGGAGCCTGATGATGAAGAAGTTTCGTTTACTACTTCACTACAAATCGCGTATGGGTCTGCGCTGTTTTCTTTTGAGGCTGTTTTATCACTATATGCCCCTTTCTTTTGAGAGATTAAACATCACGGTTTTGTGAACCGCTTCAATCTTCCTTCGGGCAGCAAGATGGCGCCCTTTAGGTTCTCGTGCTTACTAATAAACTGATCAGAAATTATATTATTAAAAATCAATTGCTTTTCGCAAAATGTTGTACCTAATATCAATCTAAAAGTCGAAATTGACAACATTGTATTTCCAGTAAAAATCTTAGATCAAGTTGAGTTTCGTTGAGACAGGTCATAAAAGTGTAAATATAGCAATATCCATATAACTTATATATATAATAAAACAGGTTACAGATAAGTTATGTTCTAACAAAGCAATGTTTTGTTAATAATGAGTACTTTATAAATAAACTTCCTTGTGCGATAACTCATAAGTGAGCTTTGTGGACATAGGGTTGTTCACTTTTTACAATACTTAGTTGAATATTCATATTATCTTAATAGTCACCTCGGCAGACTTACGGTCATAGAGAAGAGTATAGGCTTATGGATTAGCAACACTCTCACACTACACACGTTGTTTAGATTAAGTCTAGGACTTTGAGAAAGAGATAGCCAAGTGTAACCGAGTTCAGTCCCATGACATGGCATGCACCACTGACCTTTAGAAGTTATTTGCGCATTAAATTGTTAATTAAGCTATCGCTTGCATCGTGCTTCGAAGGGCACTTATAATAAGTGATATTGCTATTTTTTATCAAATATATCACACAAGGAATTATAAGCTGATATTGATTTTTGAATTTTTGCATGAATAATGACAAACTGAGTCTTTGTGTATTAAGTCATTCATTCTCCTAGCGTTATCCCAGTTTCAACCTGGGGTCCGCTTACTAGTCTAACCGGATTTGGCTGAATATTAGCTTTTCCACGGAGCGACTGCCTGTCTGACCTCTGCAACCCGAAGGGATAGGTAAAATTACAGAGATTTGGATAGTAAATGACCGAATTAATCAATTAAATAATACGGTATGGCATTCAGATGTATTTATTTGTCTACAAGACATCAGAAAGTAAATAAAATAATATGTAATTTCACACCCTCTGTCGAAATTACACAAGATATTAATAATATTCATCTTTATTGTACACCAAAATCATTTTACAATATACAAAAAAATAATTATAGAAGTAGTACCTATAAATAGCGGCCTTACTTACTTGGACAAGAAAAGTACGAACCTAGTAAGAAAGAAAGAAGGGTAGTTTTAGATATAATATAGGTACCTACATATTATAGCGAATACGAATAATACTTAAACATATAGCAAATATAAAATACTAATACATACACTAGCGTACAAAAAATGAGATACTTATTGTTATGTTTATTCATGTTTCTTTTGGATTTTCGGCTGTCGCTGCCACCTTACCAAATTGAAAATAGCATGCATTCCACAAAGGACAACACGGCGTGGTCTACAAATCGTTTTGAGTCGGAGTGTTATTTGTGCTATTTGCTTGTACATTAATATATAAGTACGCTTGTATGTCTTAAGCTTCCCGTGGTACCGGATTTATTTATAGTTCAGCTGTAAAAATCTTGTAAATAATCTTCAATTGAGATTAATTTATATCTAATGGCAACCTTAATATTATCGCAAAAACCATACATTTTCCTCTATGCACAACAATACCTACGGTCATATTTTATCACAATTTTGTAAGCGAGCTATATTTTGTATGTTTCGCTGCGTTATTCACAGAAGTAACCCTGGTTTTAGAACATTGTTTGGTTCATCAGTTAATGGATATAATATGATATGAGGACATAAATGACATGTGGGAAAGAATGGGAATAATATTTTTAAAGGTATCTTTTTTGCTAACGTACTTTTTGGTAAATGTGGATAATTTTTTGGTAAATTTGATGTGATTAGCGTGTCGAAAGTATCTAGTTATATTATTATTTTATCTTTCACTAAGGTGCACAACTTCATAATTGATTATTGATTGAGTAGCTGCAACGTGAAAGTACCGATGTTATTGTCTACCTATAGTTATTTTTTTATAATAAACGAACACAATAATGTTGCTATTTAAAAGAACAGAATAATGTTTGAAATTGTCTTTATTGGACCGTATTTTAGCTCCGGTCACTGCTGTTCCAAACAAACTTTGACTAGATCAAAACTCACACTTTTCTTTCGCATGATGCGCTTAAATTGTATTTTTTTTCTCATTGCGCATTAGTTCAGAATCGGATATACTATTGGGTATGTACGGGACATAGATGGAAACCAAATTGAAATTTCAGCCACGGTTAGTCTTCATTAAAGCGACTGGTTACAATTGAGGCTAACCAACTTCCGCACAGTTGCCCTCACACACTACCTAGTGCAAGTGTGCAAAACCACAAGCACAATGATAATAATCTTACTTATTCTGTTAGGCGCATCCACAACGCAATTACTTTTTTTGAGCAACATTTCATAATGTTAGTCCAAACATTATACATCAATACACTGGAGGTAGCGCCATAGATTGCTGCTAAAAGTTACTGATTCTTGCCGACTTATAATCCGATAAGACTACATGCGGGCAAGATCAAAGAAAAATCGTTTTCCAAAACGCGGACGTGGTACAATTTCGGGTACCTGATATTCCGAACAACAATTCCCATTCGGACAGAAAAAAATACTTAACATTTTATCTTAATAAACATTTTTTTCATTATTATCTGCCTCTAACAGTCCACTGCTGGACTAGGCCTCTCCGTTGAAAGGAGGCTGGCCAAACGGGTTGGTATAGGGTTTGTATCAAGTTTTCCTTCTCTTACTGGGCTGTTCTCTGCATAGTACGCTCCCTCTGTCGGCTCTTACGACACCCATGGGATGATATGGGGTGGTGACATTCCGTATTCTTAATCCGTCACCACACGGACTTATCCGTCACCACACTTAATAAACATATCAATTATTTTTAACGCCATCACGTGTATTGCCCTGTCGTTCATACATGTCGGTCGCAATGTGAAGTTATCAATACACGTGACTTTACATATTTGTTTTTCTAGTTTGCAAACTGCACTTCCTGTAGTGAAGGCAATAAAACTGACAAACCGCAGTAATAAACCCTCTCTATTTTTAGTCCTATCTTCCTGTCACGTCGTGTTGGTATTTATGAAGAAAGTTATGTGCCTAGATTTCTACTAGTGCCTTAATCAAGTAGGATTTAGGTGACCATTTTTTTGTCCCGTTATAATTGGCTGATGAAAATAAAAGTGGCTATAGGTTTATTGCTTTGCAAAATTAATGGTGAATGTCTAGTCATACCCATAAAGCCATTTTAGGGAACGTGACGTAACGGTTTCAACCAAGGAGCAAATAAATATGGAGAGATAGCTTTAAGCATAAACAAGAAACCTATCGTTATTTCTTTTTACTTGTATAAAATGTCACATGTGTAACCGAGACAGAGGTATTGTATTTATTACCTCTTGAAATACTCATGTCGCAATATTTTGTAAAGAAGAAATGACTGTCAATAGTGATGTACTTATGTATTAATATTTGATTGGTATTGGTATATAATTCGGTATTTAGAGACAAGCATTTGATTAAATAATATAACAGTAGTATATTATTTTACGATCTTTTATTTAGTGTAAAGTACTTAGGTGCATACAAAGAGAGAAATACAGTAAAAAGAGAGGTAATAATAAGATATGATTTATCTTGAGGAGACTTGACTTATGTCCAGCTAAGATAATATTTTGGCTGTAATAATAATGCAATATTAATGGTAAATTCAATTTTTCTTATAAAATTACAAAGTCGGTAATCGAATTGACAATGTCCTTCGGGGTGCTTCTCTTCTAACGCTTATTCACAGGAAGAATTCAAGTATCCACTTCGAACTGGCGGTCAGAGTATACTTTATCCACCTCTATGATGATTCGCATTTCAGAAATTTCCAAATAATATAAAGTACTTGCATTGCAATAAAACGAAGTTTTGTCTTAACTGTACATTTGGTAAAATAAGTAGGTTACTTGTTATTTGTAAACAAATCCTCCAGGTATGTACAATCAAACAAGTCGGCGGTGGACCAGTTCGAAAAAAAATCCCTTGGCTCGCTCATAGAGTGGAGGCACACTAGAAACTGGTTTTATATACGAATGTCAATGTTTGTGTAAAGTAACACTGGAAGCGACTATGTCTTACTGAGCGATTCTCACCCTTATTGTGGTCTAGCGGGAAGTTGTTCGACTGTACCTAGATAGGAACAGAATACAGCGCAGTTTAGCATTGCTCGGTATAACAATTTGACAATATTCTTATAATCCGACAGAAAATAATTACCTTTAATTTAAGTTAAGTTGACAATACTGAAACATAAATACAATGTTTGAAGGAGTGAAAAACTGCGCTATTAGGTATACATAACCAGTGGAATGTTATAGTACCGACTAGACGGTTAGACACAATAAAAAATCTATTATGTCTCTCACTGATTAGTGCATTGGCAATCAGCGAGTTATTTTATGTTCTCATTCTTTGTGACATTGGTATTGGAAAATAATTGAAAAAAAAAGACAATATAGTCAAAATCATTAATTTATTCCACAAAGTGGCGCACACGATAACTGCCCAGCAGTATCACACCTGCTGGGCAGTTATCGTGTATCTACATATACATAATTATGTATTACCAAAATGGGACGTACATGGCCATGGTCTCTCTAGCTAGCTTTAATATCACATCTAAAAATAAATTTTCGTTATTTCGGACATTTGTGAAAATTACAACACAAATCTGTTTATGATATACATATATGTATGTATATATGATAACTATAGCATATTTTAACAGTTGCAATTTTGGTATATATTGATTGACAAATAAGTTAATAATAATAAAGTAGAAGTGTAAACCTCAGTATTAGATATCTGGTTAGTAAAAATAGTCGGCACAGCATGAGAATGCAAAACTTTTCTTTGAAATCCTTCTTGATAACAAGCAGACACAAAATGAAGCGAACAAAGTTTATAAGAATTGGACGGTTGCCATTCTCCCTTTCTCATATTTCGGACCCAATTTAGTTTCAAATTTTCACTCTTTGGAAATCTACAAAAATCACAATTAATAACCAATTATTCAAATTATGATCTTTGGTGGACCAAATTGGGGACGTCTTGAAAAACGGAAAAGTCCGAAGCACCCGCAACCGGCGAGCATGTATGAAAATAATAATGAATGTAGAGGAAGCACGTGAGGTTTGCAAGGATAGAAGCAAGTGGCGATCTGTTGTCTCTGCCTACCCCGACGGGAAAAAGGCGTGAGTATATGTATGTGTATGATCTTTGGTTTTCTAACTGACAATTGTATGACATCACTATCTTCATACTTTTTATCGAAATATTTCTATTATATTTATTTCATTGTGACTAATGGAATAAAAATATGTGTCAACGGTGGTCATTTTCTTTATCTTTAAGTATAAGCTTTACAGTTGTAGAATTATTACGGCAAATATCTACAATTTTACTTATTATGACTTACCGGTGGAAAGATATTTTTTGACCATTTTCGGTCAATAGTCCCATTCGGCTTTTACATCCGTCGGCACTACAAACTATTGTCATTTTTTGATGTCTAAAAGTAATAATATTAACAATATTAATAATTTGTAGCAATTAAAATTGCAGTTTATCTTCGACACGGCTTTCACTCCAGCTGGATGAACATCGACATGGCTACCAGTATATCTGTATAATCTATGGGCATGACATAACATTTTTGTTGGCATATGTCAATCAAAGCTGTATAAAAGCTCTATGGCTATCACACTCGAACATATGCAGTTCTGTTATTAGAGAGAGTAGAGATGCATATACGATTTCTACACTTTTTGAAATACTCCCTCCATATATATTCGCTCCTTGGTTTCAACACCTAGTGTCTACCCTGATTTATTCTCGACACATAATCTCGTCGCCGTATCGTGCTAGAGTGCCTGCAAGTAAAATTGGGGACGAGTCAACAAAGTAACATATGGTTTCTAACTTACGTCGCCGAGTCGTAAAATTGTTACCATATTTTAACCAGTTCTCAAAAATCATTCATTCAATCGCTCATTATCGCTCAATCGTTGACATTGACATTGACTCGTAAAATGACATTATTATATAAATTTAAATAAGAAACCGCCATCATATCACAGGTACCTAAGTTAACAAAGATTTTGTTTATATTATTTTATTTTTAGTTTATGTTCGTTTATATTATATTATTAGAATTTTTAAAAGAATAAATTGCATTTTTTTGTAGTAATCCATCTTGCAGAAATTTTAATTGCTCGTTTACAAATGGACACAAAAACATCTCTAGAGGCGGTTTCATACTTCCAAAGTTTATATTGATTATTATTTTTTTTTTTCATTAAAAAGAACCTATCAAATTGACTTCATGCTGCCTGATGGTAAGCTGACAGTGAAGTCCTATTGAGAAGGCCACCATCCCCAATTACTGGTTAAGCAATGTAACATGACGGCCCTCATTTTGACGGACATTATTATTGTGGTTTTTAATACAAAAATCGTAATGGGAAATTAAATTCATCGTGTAATTTAGTGGGATAGGTCGAAATTCACCAATTAAGGTAAATGTGTCATTTACCTCAATTTAACCATTCACACGATACCTACACATTATTTATTTTTTATAATATTTTTATTTTATTTTCTCAAAAGGTTATATTGAATTCAATAATAAAGTTGAATATTTAATAACCAACTAATTTAGTAGTAAGTTATAAACCGCACAACCGATAAATAATGCAAAATACATATATAAATATTTTTTGGTCGCAACTAGTTACAAAGTTACGAGAATGTGTTGACATCGTGTGGACATGTTACGTTAAGTCGTCACAAAGTTACCGAATTCTTAAAATGGTCTCTACTTGATTTTCTGTTCACAGTTTCTCAAACTGTGTCAAACAAAATGCCATATTGCAATGTTTTAACAAAATAAGGTTCTTCTCAATTAATGTCTTGTACCAAGTATGTGGGTGAAAGACAATGTCCTTTACAGTAAGTAAAGCTAAGTATAAGTAGCAATTACCTTCACTAGATCTTCATAATTAGGATTGAAATTAGGTCGTTTTTTGTTTATGTACTTTTTAACCTTTGTTGTGCTGACCTTTTATAAAGCATCTTGTAGGTGTATCACATATGAAGCATCGAATTTTTAAAAGAATAAATTGATTTTTAATTTTAGTAATCCATCTTGCAGAAATTTTAATAGCTCGTTTACAAATGGACGCAAAAACGTCTCTAGAGGTAGTTTCGTACTTCCAAAGTATATTGATACAACTAATGGAGATATATCCATGCAATCTATTTTGCACAAAATTGGCCATTTCTACTATCTTTTGGTAAAAATATATTGAAATCAGTGTTTGGATGATCTTTTAGAATATCAATTAATTAGTTCAAAGCATTACGAGGAATTTGGTACTTCAAAGCGCATTGCTGAATATGGTATCTCACGTTTATGGCATGTGTTTCATTATCAGACTCAGGTGATCCATAATCAAGAGTATTTGTGTCACATTCTTCGGCTTCTGCTGCGAATTTGGAAGTTTGTGGTACGTCAGTGGTGTAACTTACACCATAAAAAGACGCAACAGGGTTCTCGTGCTCGGAATTTGATACTTCGGCACTAAGCTCTTAAGTACAGGATAATTAAGTACCTACTATTTTCTAGATTTGGTAGAGAATACGCTAGAAAGTTCAACAAAATGATAAGTAAGTGTCTGTTACAATAGGAACAACCAACAATATTATTAATTACTAGCTCTGCCCACGACTTCGTCCGCGTAGGATTTAGATATGTATATCGCGATGGACCCGTGTGGTGGGATGAAAACCTATGTGTTATTCTAGTGTATTAGCTACATTACTGTAAAATTTTGTCAAAATCTGTTCAGTATTTTTCGCGTGAAAGACTGACAAATATTCATCTTCACAAACTTTTGTATTTTTTACTATTAGTAGATCATTTTTTATTTTAATTAAACGGTAAACTCGCAGTTAACACAAGAAACAGTTTTAGAATAACTAGATCTGGTGCTTTCTACTTATTCAAGTTAGAATTATAAGTATTCCGAAACATTGACGTAACGTTACTACACATGTTACCACCCAGTTACTACGTATATTGTTACCAAGATTGTACACTAGTTACATATAGAACATTACGTGTGTAAAGCGTGTGTACAATTTTTTTCCGTAACATGTCGACGCAGCTACAACACAACGTTACTAAAACTACTTTCTGTCACTTTGTTACTGAACGGTTACAACGCATAAAAGCGAACCCTCACACAGTCGCAAGGAGTCGTATCAGTTACGAAACTGATGCGACTTGTTACATCTTTATAAATATGCGACTAAATATGGCTATATGGGTAGTTTCATCAGTGTACCTATGGTGTAATTTTGGGAAATTTTTGTCGGGCTGGTTCCTGATAGCATCATAAAATAAGATAGACCCATGACAAATCTCACTATATTAGCAAGGTTTTCCGTGATTTTAGCTTTGATGAGAATATTGTTAGTAAATTGAGTGAAAGAAAAGAAAACAACAGTGGATAAGTCACTTAGTTCTTCATCAATTTCTATCATATTCCGTGACCTTTTTTTCAAAGTACCTATGTATTGCTCAGATATATTTGTTTGATACTATTACTTGATAACACATTTATTATTGTAATGCTAGCGAAAGTCACCCACGTCGTCTGCGACCGCAACACGTACGCGTTACAGTCGTGAAACTATCGGAAGCCGTGCAACATTAACATGTCCATTACCCCATTACTACAAAAGTGATTTTACCTCACTACCCTGAGCTATGTGAATGAGCCTGAGTTCGGTTGCCACCAGAGAGACTGCTGGGTGAAAATAAGAAAGAAAAGTATTTAGAATCGTACTGAAATCGATATTTAGTTAATTTTAAGTGAGCTATACCCGATCAACAATAATAGCTTCCAGGTTCTCGTGCAATCATAATGATTATTGTTGTATTTATCATAATAATTATATGTTGTATTGGATGTAATGTCCCGTCATAGTGTATATTGATTCAGATTACAACATATTAGGTATACCTAATAGGCATTATTCAACTCGCTCATAAACATGAGAAAATTAATACTTATTATAGGTAGAGAGCCATGGGTTAGCGAGGAAAATCAAAATGCAATTTATATTTCTCGACGAGTTCTCAATCTTCTTGTTTTAAATAGGATTCTTTCCCGTGAGCAATTTGTCTTTAGTACTCTACCGAAGACATTTTACGTTAAAAATATCCATAATAACTACCATTGCTCTTTTCGCAAAATAAAAAGGTTAAAAATAATAGATTTCAAAAATAAAATAAAACCTGAAAAGATTTGTCTTCAGGTTTCATCCATTCAATTCAGAATCTAATGAGGCCAAAGCCAATGGGTACTCTTAGGCATTCGTCTAAGCACTGTCTTCTACCTTCGAGTTCCATCACCAGAACAGCTTAGTGGTACTATATAACTGAACTGTCACTTAATCTACGTACTAAGACATATTATTAATTCATATACCAAATTATCTTAATATATAAAATCCTTGCGTTACTGACTGACTGACAGACACGCTACAGCCGAAACTATCGGGCGCAGGAAGCTGAAATTTGGCATGTATGTTCCTTGGGGAGCCTAGGGGTGCACTAAGAAGGGATTTCCCGATATTCCCACGGGATCGGCCAAAACGGATAAATTAAAAAAAATGCAGGCGTAGCTGCTGGCGTCCTCTAGTTATTTCATAAAGACACAAGAACTAAAAGTGGGTAAAATTCAGCTTGTTTTTTATTACACAGTTGCAGATTAACCTAATCAAAGTGGTTATTTCATATATCTTTTAGATTCATGATGTCGGTTTACTGTTATATTTCCCCATTCAGAGTATAGTGAATTTTGTCCCTAGCGCTAAAAACAGAAGGCCTCTCGTTGGTAGCACGTGACAAATACTAGGATGATGTTGGAAACTTCCATAGGTTATGGTAACTATTTCCCGTCAGTCAGGCCGTGAGGTAGTACATGATGTAGGCACAAATGTGGGTGCTGGTATTGACGATATAATTTTTCTACACGTACTCCTAATTTCGTATGAGTTGAACACACCAGTTGTTTACCTTTGGTTGTATAAAAAGTATTTGCCCATGTTTTTGGAAATTAAGCTTCCTCTAAACCACAAAAATGAAAAAATACCTATGTAGATCCAAAATAAGTCGCGATCTTTTTTATTCTTCAGACAACAAGAGAGGTTATAGTTTTATGTGTATGTCTCGGGTAACGTTAAGGGCCTAACAATCTACAATATTATGTAAATGATCCATAAAATAAAAATTGAGTTCTGTCTTTGATTTAATTTACTTCGTTCATAAATTAAACAGCATGGGGATTGATATTGTTCGCAATACAAATCTTAATTCAAACAAGGAAATAACATAATAGTTTGCCTATTATTATGTACAAACAGTTTGTCCATAGACTGGTAGGCAAATGTAATTAAATAATAAATTAATATCTAGGCGTTCTGGTTAGTCCCTCGCTGACGTAAATGATATTAACTGCAAGCCTGCGACTTTCATAAAATGTGCATAAAGCTGACTGTCCACTGGAACCGAGAGAGGCGAAACTGCGTATAGTTCGTTGAAATATTACTTTTTTTTGGGCTTAGCGTGCATTTGTTAGAAGACGCAAGTTTATTTTATAGACGTCAATAGGGTTAATATAAAGTTAAGTGCAAGTTTTTGGGGTTGTACAAATGGGTTTTCTAGTATATCTGGCAAACTATTGGCTGCACAGAAAAGTCTCTGAATACGTTTGATTACAAATTGAATTCTTCCGAACTTTGGTCCCGTACTTAGCATTTAGTCGTAAAATGAAATATAACTTTACAAACGAAAACCAAAGGAAATTTGCAGCAAATTTTCTTTTATTGTGTACATCAGTACATTAAATTTGGATTAACTTCTTTCAAAACAAGGGGCCCAGTCTTCCAACGTGAGCCTCTGAGGCACCATAAGGTCCAATATTTGCTGATTACAACGACCTTAAAAACTGGGGTTGAAAAAAAAGGCAAACTATATTTCTGGGTATCTGAAATTAATAGTCTGCCCAGCCAGAGGATAGGTACTGCAATTTATTCTGCAGTGCCCAAATGTTGTAGAGACACCTGCAGAAAAATTATTGGAGATATCAAAATTCATTGAGGAAAATGATGAATTACCTTCAAACATGTGACTTCCTCCCAAAGCTTTTCAACAAAAAATTTATATCGGCGCTTGATTAAAGTCCGTGCCAAAGCCTGGCTGATCTCAAAGACTGAGGACACAGTCAGATCAGTAGGATGAAATAACGTTAAATTGCCAAAATACAACAGTAATAAAGATATAACTTTTTATTCTTGGCTTTACGACAAAGATTTCTGGACGAATGTTGTAGAAAATTTAATTGCCAATAAAAAATTCTTTTACATCTTCTTTGTGTGACCTTTAGTTCAGCAGATAATCAAGAAAAACCATCTGCACCTGCATTCTTTCCAAGATGGCGGCCGAGGGACAAGAGGAACGTCCACAAATTTGGATCAAGTTTTACACTAGCCTTCCCTAGACATCTGTAAAAAAAAATTACGTCCTCTGATAAATGCAAACTCAAATGTAAGTTTTCAATAAATTAGTATAATAAACCCGAGTCTAATGAGGGTTTTTGTAATGACGCGCACTAGGCGACAGCACTGAGGCGACAGGTCCAGAATCCTGTCAAAACTGTCAGAGCGCCTATACTTTGGTACATCTGTGTTTGTTTGTTGCATGTGTGTGTATGCGTATGTACAGCGTTTGGACCAGACGCATATGAAACACCGTCTTTTCGAAAATTTCAAACACCCTCATTCGCGTAAAATCTCCATAGCGGAGATTTTCGTGTTTCTATTGGTTGTAAAAACTATACTTCGCTCCTCTCCGCTCTTGTGGATATCATCCTTATCCTTCTGGCGTTATCCCAGTTGCAACCTGCAGTCGGCTTACTAGTTGACTGAATAATATTAGCTTTTCCACAGAGTGACTGCCGTCTGACCGTCGCAACCCGATTAGATAGAGGTAATATTCCATGGTTTAGACAAGTATAATTTTATTCAGAAGTCTTGCCTTCCCATAAAGGCTGTCAAAGATCTTCTTGACAGCCGGGGTCGACGGCTTAACGTTCTCTCCGAGGCATGGGGCAAGCGTTAATTAACACTTTAATATGCACATAACTTCGAAAAGTCAGTGGTGCGCGCCCTAGATTCAAACACCATACTCTCTGCGTATCTAACAGTCTGTCGGTATCTCCACTAGGTTATGGAAGATGCTGGCGCCACTTTTGCGCATAGCCAGAATTAATTACGTGGAAATAAAACAAGCGAAGGAATAAATAATCTCAATCAGCCTATCGCAGTCCACTGCTGGACATAGGCCTCTCTCAACACGCGCCACTTTACAATAAAGAATAAGGAATAATAATACCTAGGAAAATAGGAATTTTCCTAGGTATGTTCTGTGGTTGTACCTCATTAGTTGTATCGATATCGCCTGGAGTAGCACGTGACCGCCGCACACATGCGTCATATGGTGTGGGCGGTCGAATTCACGCAGATACGCCACATGAGGAATAAAGGCATTTATTTGAAAAGCAATGTCTGCTTTAGGTGATTTAGCTGATAAGACTCACGCCTGTATCCCCGAAGGGGTAGGCAGAGGTGTAATATTACACCCACATTTCGCCATGAATTTTTAGGTCCCACGTAATAGGGGGCGAGCCTATTGCCGTACTGGGCACATTATCAGACTCCGTTCTGCTACTGAGAATTTCCTAACGGAAAAACCCAATAACACTTTGCCCGACGCGGGAATCGAACCCGAGACCTCCCAATCCCACGCGCACATTTATGCCGCGAGACCAAAGAGGCAGTATTTGACTCATAAACGAATATTTCAGTCAGAATTTGATTGCTTATTGTTATTATCATTCAAGTATATTTAACAGAACTTAGCCGCTTAAATTAACAAATTTAAATGATAGAGGTACCTCTGTTTTTCCAAGGCCACGTTTTTCTTGTAACAATAGTGGCCACGGAGGGAGGGTCACGATATTGTAAGTACTTACTTAAAGTAGAAACGTATCTGGATTTGATTTCGTCGACCGTACTACAATTGTAATATTTGCTAATATCTCATGGCAAATTATTGTCTAGTATCTGATACCTGATACCGTCCGTGTGGTGACGGATTAAGAATACGGAATGTCACCACCCCATATGGGTGTCGTAAGAGCCGACAGAGGGGGCATATTATGCAGAGAACAGCACTGTAAGAGAAGGAAAACTGGATACAAATCCTATACCAACCCGTTTGGCCAGCGTGGTATAGTAGGCCAATTCCTCCTTTCAAACGAGAGGCCTAGTCCAGCAGTGGACTGTTAAAGGCTGATGATGATGATCTGATACACCAAGCTTATCATCATCATCAGCCTTGAAGTCCATCGCTAGATATAGGCCTCTCCTAAATTTCGTCACAATAGCATTGTGATTGTGAGAAAACAGAAGGATTTCTTACACCGCCTTACAATAATGTTATTCACGTAGCGGTTTGTTAGTATTCCAACGTATTTAGTTTTTGTGCTTTATAAATACTTACAAACTTTGGTAATGATCCGTGTCAAAAAGGGCATTTAAATTTTACTTTTAAGTAATTACGCGATTGAGTTTCATAGCGTTATCCCAAAGGCATCCAAAACTTTTGTCTTGAACCCCGGAGTCTGCTTTCTAGTCTAACCAAACACAGCATATTATTAGCTTTTTCACAGAGCTATTACAGTCGATACAACTGACTCACCTTTAACAACTGTCAAAGATCTGCCTGACAGCCAGGACCTCGACACTAGACCAGGACAGATTTTATTATTTGTATCTCATCACAAGTAATTGTCTAGTTCTTGGTATACCGCTTCATCATCATTATCAGTCTTTTGTAGTCTATAGGTTGCTCATTATTTGTATTATTTGTGTCATAATCACGTTTGGGAAGTTACGACACATCTTCACGTCCAATATCCCGCAGTGTCTCCAGATGAAAGTCTTTGACCAATGTGTTTAGCCAGTAATATTCTATGGTGCCGAGACGTGGTCACTAACTATGGGCCTTATCCGGAAGCTCAGGGACACTCAGAGGGCGATGGAAAGAGGTATGCTCGGTGTTTCCCTGCGAGATCTAATCAGAAATGAGGTGATCCGCAGGAGAACCAAAGTCACCGACGTCGCTCTCCGAATAGCCTGTCTGAAGTGGCAAGGGGCCGGGCGCATAGCTCGAAGAACCGATGGCCGTTGGGGCAGGAGGATTCTGGAGTGGCAAGCACGTGCTAGCCACTCCAGAATCCTCCTGCCCTACGCTTACTGCCCAAGGCCTACCCCTGCTCCGTCGTCCAGTACGTACTGGACCACGCAGCAGGGGTAGGCCTCCCGCAAGATGGACAGACGATGTAGTTAAGATTGCGGGAAGTGGTTGGATGCGGGCGGTTCCAGATCGTTCTCTGTGGAGAACCTTGGGGGAGGCAGCAGTGGACGTCTCTGGGCTGACATGATTGTGTCACAACAGCATTATGAATGTAAGGCAAAAG